>OZ023175.1:16155712-16786534 GCA_963678695.2 Diplodus puntazzo
TGCGCTGGCCCTCATTTGCCCATCCTCACAGGAGAGAGGGGAGCTGCTGCCTCCCTCCCTCCCTCCCTCCTTCTCCTCCTCCTCCCTCCTTCTCCTCCTCCTCCCTCTTAATGCATCCACTTGCCTCTCCCTGATTTTTCTCCCTTCCACTCCTCCCCCAGGCTTAAGGCTCGGCACCTGTGGGCCCCTCCCCCACCTAAACTTTTTCACCCCCCTCCCCCTCCCTTTGGCATGGCGCCCGATGCACTGACACAATCACGGCTCTTTGCGTGAGAGGGACTGTCTTTACTCCCCCCCCTGCCCTCACTGAGCCGTGTGCGAGGAGTTGCACACGTGAAGTTGAGGGCGCACATTTAATTGAAGGAGTCAGACAAAGAGTCGAGCTTACGACAGAGAATCGGGGTTGGGGGGGGGATTCAGCTCTTGCAGGAGTCGCCTCCGACCTTCAGAGATCACTCCTCCATGCCTCTCTTCACCTTCACTTGCAACTTTAGCTCCCTATTTGTCGTCGTGCAGACTGGATGTGCAACTCACTCTGATGTGAGTTTACTAGCAAGAGGAGATTTGAATAGCCTCACACCTGCTCCCCAGTAAATGGCGCTATAAAACAGCTGGGGATGTAAAAACTTTATTTCCACATCCCCATGACCAAAGCTCGCCAGCCCGTCCTCCAACCCCCCCCCCTCATGCACCCCTGCTCCCCGAGCCTTAAATCTTTGTCACTTCTCCCCTTGACTGAAACCCCGTGCCAACGCGCAGGCTTGCAAAATCACCATCTCTCCTTCCTGGCACCCACGGCTGCATGGCACTGCCCCAGACACATGGCTTTAATAGCGGTTCCTTCACTTGTTTTGCATTTTCTGTTTTTCGCCGCTCATGTGTACATTCACTCGCAGTAAATCCCCCCCCATCAGGACATGTCTTAACAGAAACATAACTCGAAGACGGTCTCGTCACGGAGACGTGATGGATTCCCACTCTGCATGCGTTCGCGCCTCGTGGCATGTGGCATTGATTGCACTGTTCTGATCCCACTGTCAGCCGAGCAGTCCCTCAAGGTTAGGCGGTAATGTATCACTCACGGCCGCGAGGCTCATCTACTGTTTCCACTGCACATCTTCCCCTCGGCCAGAGGAACCGTGTATGGTTTTCATTAGCAGAAACACTGCCAAGGAGCAATCATTCTCTTAGGCTTCCTCAGTATTGACCAGTGTGCTGTATGGACCGACTGCATGTGTTTCCCTGAAGGATCTGATGTTGCATGCAAAAGAGCAGAGTTACAGCAGATAAACTTGGATCCAGCAAAGCGATCCAAAGTTCAGAAGAGACAGTAACTGAATTATTTTGTTGGATATTTTCATTTATTTCTGTTCTCTCCACACCAGACTTACCAGCCTGGGATTCATTAATATGCACTTTGATAAGTGGCACAAAGAAAAGATAAAAAAAAAAAAAAAATCTTTGATAGCCTTGATTTCTTAAAGATTTAATGTTGCATCAGGCGGCCTAACGTGTCGATGAGGCGAAGCCGGTGAGGGAAAGTGTTTTGTTAGTTGGTGTGTTTGTGTGATCAGCGCTTCAGAAGCTGTGTGATCTTCAAACAACCAACCATGACCACGAGTAGCGGATAATCCCCGTCATGTGACCGTGGAGCAATTTGAGTGAAACATGAATGAATGAAGACCAGTAATTAAAGCGGCGGATCCCCTCCATCAAAAGGAGCCGGGGATGAGATGGCTGCTCTTGAGTCATGCTGTGCTGCTTTAATCTAACTCTCTAATTAGGCACCAGAAGAGCGAACGAGGAGAGAAAAAACTGAAAAAATAAACCCAGAAAAGCTTTTGTTTTCCAAAGTGACTTGAACACGGAGACCCATCCATCCATCTTCATCTGGCTGCAGTAAGTACACATTGTAGTAGGTAGTGTCTGACACGAACAACAATTACACAGTGTGTTTGGTTCCCTGGCCGAAGAAAGTTTTCACACAAAGACTCAACAGGCACTGCCAAATGCTGTCAGCTGGCTGGTTTCCAATGAGAAACCCTGTGAGCCAGGAGCACACACACACATACACGGCGAACAGCATCCACTGCCCTCCTATAATGTATCACCTGGACGCTGGGCAGTGGCCAAACAAAAGCACCCCGCTGGGACAGGGGATTAAGGTTTTTAAAACAACCCCCTAAGGCCAAAAGCCTTCTAATGGGACAGTGATTACCGACTGGTACAATAGGCCCTCGACTGTTCATATGTATGGGTTCTGGTGAGCACATGTGAATATGAGTGAATACTCATACTAAAATCCTTTTTTGACTGTTCCCACAGTCCTTATTTGAGGCTCCTACACTCGAAAAGTCAAACAATCAAAATGGCTCCAGACAAGGAAAAGAGGAAAAAGAAATTATGTGTGAACAGAAGAAAAAATATAACTCATCTAAGCAATTCATAAGTTATTAATGCCATATAAGGTAGTAACAGTGATGAAATGCGGATATGTATAGATTAATTTTAATTAATCCCAATGGGAAAATGCCTTGACATCCTTTTGATTATGTCATATTGATGCACCCTCTCCTTAATATTCCACAACAGTAGTTAAGGACTTTTCTTTTTAGAAATTATGAAATTTAACAATGAAAACTTAAACATACCATTAACTTCGATCATGCAGTTATTCATATTTTCTTATCATTGAGTGTTAATTCTAGCATGATATTTTTTTATAACCATCAAAACAAGCTAGCAAATACACAACCCCCCACATATTGCTGACTAATATTGAAGAGGAAGAAAAGAAGAAAACACAATTGTTAATGATCAGTTCCTATAGTAGTGTGTCAATAACTACGTATTTTTAAAATTAAAACTCACAATAGAAGAAACCCTACAGTTTCACTCGCACAGCTAATAGCCATCTGCCGAGAGTAAACATACCAGCAGATCGCAAGTGGTAGTGTTATTTCGGCATTAGCTATGAGTCTTGTGTCTGGCCACCTGACGAATTGAAATCTAAAATTCACTCAACTTTTAGCTCTTGTTTGGTCTCTGCCAGAGCTAATTTTCTTATTTGATGTCGGACAAGGTGACGCTAGCTTGAAGCAGGTGTGTGTGTGTTTTTTTTTTTTTTTTTTTTTTGCAGGATTCTGCATATGGAGCTTAGAAAAGCAGGACACATTTACAAATATAATGTGCACCGGAAAAAGGAATCGCCAGTTTAAATCAGCTGTGGCATGTAAGGCTAATAGCTGTGCAGTTGGTAGTTGTGTGTGTGTAGATGTGTGCTGAACCACTAAACCTCACTTGAGAGGCTCTGACCTCTGTCACACGATGACAGGATGAACCTTCTCCATGAGGCCTGGTGAAAATCTTGCTCGCTGTCATTATTCCCTGCCAGACTTTCTAATCTCCTTGCAGTGTGTGTGTGAGTGTGTGTGTGTCTGTGGGTGTGCAGCAGAGGTCTGACCACTGGTGCCAGCTGTGAACAGTAGTCCCTCATTAGCACTATTTTCATGTGACCAAGCCGCACTACTAGGAACACACTAACACACTTTCAAACGGTTGCATACAAAATCACACGTGCGCACACACACACGCACACACACACACACACACACACACACACACCACATGACCAGATGAAGAGGAACCATTGTTCGGCATCACAGGACCTCTTAACACAGACACACACAATTCTCCTTTTGCACTGCCATTCGTGTGACCACCAGAGTCGCCCTTGTTTTAATATTCTGTGGCTTACATGCTTCCACATGCTTCCACTGCCTATAAACACACAATCCCTCTGTGTCCGCGTCTATAACTATAGCTTCTCTGTCCATGTGTGTTTAAAGCATAACAGAAATCAGTGTTGTGTCACACTAATGCATATAAAGATCTGAAGCCCACAGACGAACCCCCTTCAGCTGCCCCTTAACCCAGCTCTCCAGTTTGCCCAGTGTGATGAGGACTCATAGAGCTGTCAGACTGTGGCAGGCGGTGACAGTGGCAGGCCATTAGCCCGCTGAGCTAAAGCGGGTAAGGTCAGACCTCTGACCTCGAAGTCTGAGCTCTGATGGGGAACCCAGGGATCAGGGGTCAAAAGGTCACGGGGGCGGAGACGTTTGACCAGCTCTAACCTCTGTTCTCCTTTCTGTGGAGACCAGTCACAAGACAAATATGTTCAGCAATGATTTATGAGTTAATGGATTTTTCTTTTTTGTACACATGATGTGACTTCTGTTGTTGGACAGCTTAATATCTGGCTCTACATTCATGACTTTTCACATTTCTTTTCACTTACTCAAATAAGGTCCCTAACTGCGCAAAAGATAACAAATCTTTTGTGATATGTTATGGGAGGATCTTTCATTTTGTGGCCACTGGTGTGCACTGAGTGTGCCATTGACTGACCACATAGTGTCAACATCATAACATTATTTACTGAAGCTGGAAAGTCGGTAGTGAAATAGTCACCTGGACCATTGGTGGAAAGTAACTGAGTACATTTATTCAAGGACCGGCTGTTGTTAAAGATGCTACACAATATCATTTCGTCCTTGTGCATTACAAAATAGCAGTCTAGTTTCAGATATCCATGAGATGTTAGCAGTTCCAACAAAGAGATACTTGTGTTCCAATTTTTTCAGATGGCTTTATTAAAACAATAGTTGTGAGGCCTACAAGGACGCAATTATCACATTTCCACAAAATCGTACAGATATGTGAGGCGAAGCTTGTTTTCCTTCTTCTTTTCTGCTTCATTAATCATTTCAAAATCCCTCAGACTGAGCTTCCGAGTGAGTGCAACCCTCACGAACCACCAGGCTCAACTACTGACATAGCATAGATAACTTCATCCACAATGATGCATCAGTATGAATAATCTAATATTGCCCAATTTTAACTACATTTGGCTGATAATACTTCTGTATCTACTTAAGTATTGAAATGACAAACAGATGCCTCTTTCAACACTGACCTAGAAGTGCACAAGTTCTCATGAGCTGAGCATAAACAACATTTCCAGGTGTTGTAAATCAGCTGTTCTCAGCATCGCTCTCCAGCATGCAGACAGGTGAAAGGCCCTCACAACATTTAGGGCCACCTAACAGTTTATCTCAGAGCCTCTGCGCAAAATTCCCTCCTGCACTTCGCCTCGAACTCTTCAGCAATCAGTTTGGTCACTATCATAGCGCTCTCCGTTCTGAAACTGCGGCAGCTGTGGCGTCTTTGTTTCAGCGTTAATGCAAACACACACAGCTGTGTGACTGGTGTGTAAAACCACAGATACTCCAGGGAAATGCACCTGTGACAGAGTGAGATTATCACTCCCCGTCGTCTCAGCCCGACCTTAGAACCACATCCCTCCACCAGACACACACACACACACACCCCAAACCAGCATGTCACCGTGTCTGCCCTACTGCTGCACGCATTGTTTTTTTTTTTTCTAGTGTCTTATGCGCTAAGATATATCACGAAAACAAAAGTGAAGAAGAACACAGAATGCAACACGCAACATTTGGCAAACAACAGCTAAACTCAGCACTGTCAATAAGTTTAACGAACGCGTCTGCAGTTGACAATCTTTTGGGGACGTCATTGCTGTTCCTGTTTTTTTCGTTGAGGTGCACGGCCCGCGTGTCACAATATCGCCTCATTCCCTATGAAAACAAGCAAGTGCCACACTGTCACTTCCCCTCTTGCACCGTGACCCCCGCTGGCATCCTGTGTCAGAGTGATAAGCAATCCCCTGATACCACCCGGCCCCTCTCAGAACAAAAGAACCACAGGAAGAGGTCAGGCACTTGCCACATAAGCCTGCCAAGAAATTATAGCGCTCCATATGTTTCAGGTTGAGGCTAACTCAAAACAAATCCCCTGACTGCAGAGTCCATCGTATACAATTAGGAGAAATACAACTCACTTATAGATGGACTGGTGTTATTCGGCTGAGGTAATGATGATTTACCTGCGAGCTGTCAAATACTGTCAGTGTGATCATCATTCATGAGCACGTGCGCCGACCTGCTAATTACATTGTTTGTTGTGACTGTGCACACAAGCATGGCTGCGCATGATTTGCACTTTTGAGTGCATTTGAAGTCACCTCTGAGAAAGCAATTTAGCCTCATTGCTATTAATCTGATATATTCTGCTTCATGGGTTTTGAAGTTACAAAGAGGCTATTTAAACGGAGTCAAAGGGGACGGGTCTAATACTCACCAAGGTCAACCAGAGCCAGGCTGTTATTCACTTAACTCTTGAGGAGTCCAGGCTGAGGTCCAGTGGTGAAGGAAAAAACTTGGCTCTCCGAATAAAACGTTGTCAACAGCGGTGGTGACGTGTTCGTGTCATGAAAGGTCTCTTTTTTGCTTCAAAACAATCAAATGATCTGCTGTGGTCACATTTATTTATTTTTGCCTCGCTGTATAAAAGGATGTCCCTCAGTCGCAGTTGAAGAAAATAAACCAAACTAGAAAGGAGTCTTTCACAGTTGTTTTTATCACCTGGCACTCCCACTCGACCTCATGAATGTAGTGAACATTAGTGGGCAGAGGGATGCGGTGTTAATACGTAGTGGAGTTGCGAAAAGCAATCCACCCTTTAGCCAAACGACAGCATGTTGAACATTAATCCGACTCGGTGCGTAAGACAAACACCCCCAGCTGGGTCTGCAGTGTGCATGTTCGGTCCAACGCGAGACTGTTAATGTATCATAGATCACCAGGGTGAACCGAGAGCTGATTAATAAAATTCAGAGCAAACGGAGGGCAACGCAAAACAGCTGTTTTGCGACTGCATGAACCCATCAGCGATAGCTTATGAATCCTGAGAAGCCAGTTTCTTTTTTTGGTTGGGCATAAAATCTGAAACTGAACCCGATCCAAAGCGAAGCAGTGCCAAGCCCTTTCCACAATAGCAAGAAGACAGATGTTGGATCCTGAGTTTGTACACTGGCAGGTCTGCTGAGTTATGGTCCAAACAGAGGCTTGGAGGAAAAAGGAGCTGCACTTGTCAGAGGGGTGGAAGGGAAATGGAGTGTTGCATTTTGAACTACCTCAAGGTCAACTCTGAAAGAACAGTTGCAGCCATAGGATACACGGTTAGAATTAAAGATAACTCCACCAAATTAGTATAATGCTTTTTGAATTGGTGGAGTTATACTTTGAATTATATATATATAAAAAAAAGTATTTTATGGCCACTGAAGGGTAGCACAACAAACTTTTAGCACAGCATTGGCGTGTTTTGCCATTTTAAAGTTGACAAGGCAAACAGACTAGGAAACAACACTAGTATTCATTTGGAGCTGTGTATCTGGCTGCAATATCCAATATTTCACTCGCCTTGTTGCTCTGTTCTCACTAAATGCTCTACCAGCTGTTTGGTCCTTGGTAGGTCATATACTTAACCCTTGTTGAAAGGGCTTCCTGCTGTGACTAGCATCTATCCAAATTTGAAAAGTAAGACCAAGTGTAAACCCTGTGACATCACCAACTTTGTTTGTGAACAACTATTTTAAAGCCTGCAGTCGCCATCTTGGTTTTATGGTGCCAGAAGTTACCCAATTCGAACAAAGGGGTCGTGCTGCATTCAAGAAGAGTTAAAACTATAGATTGACACCATGAAGTAATTAGGAAACTGTTCAGTAAGGTGGTAAATCATGTGAGAAGTAGGGTAATTTTCTCATAAACTTACATTTAATCAGGATTATTTTTAAAACCGGTGGAGTCGCCTCTGCTTACAAATGCAGGTTTTTGGTACTTCTACGTTGGCTTAATCCTCAATGTGTGAGAATTAAAAACAGAAACAATTACCTGAGAGATGCTAAATTTCTCTTTAGCGCTGAGTGGACATGCAGACTTACATGATTTAATGTGGTATCATCGCTGGGTTTGGCCCATTTCACATAGTCATTTGATACACTGCTAACGCTGCAATATTTCTTATTGCAGCTTTAATATGCTCAGAAAATCTGAAATAATGACACAAATGACCGTCACTGACATTGCAGATGACTCTATATCCTTCTGTTTATTGTCGCCTTCCTCTCTTTGTCTTTACATCTCAGGACAATATTACTTCTGACTTGTGAAAATGTCGGCAACTTTGCCAGAGCCTGGATGAATCACAGACAAAAGAAAAAGGGAAGAGATGAAAGGCTAAATTGCATTGGAGATCCCTCTTTAGAACATCAAACAGAGTGCGTTTCTCCCAGCAGTCAGCGGGGCTCCGGGGGGACGGAGTTGTAATTTCCTGGCAGAGAGGGGCTGGACATGTGGGCACTACTCGGTCGACATCAAAGACACCAGACGTCGAGAATGCTGACTGTACACACACTCTTTCTGTCCCCGTCTGTGACATCTCTCTTCATCTCTGTCTCTTTCTGGACCAATCTCTCGCTGACATCTACGGTAGATTTAAATTACAGGATATAGCACTTGATGTACACTCACATTTGGACAGAAACAAAAGTTCTGAAAAGTGAATTGGGTTTTGAGGAAGTGGAAATGATTTAAAAGAAAAAGTTTTCAGTTTTGGTTTCTCCTTTCGAGTCAAGACATCTTTTGCTGACACCTCACTGCCCTTTTCATTTAGACATGCCTTTTTTTATCATATGCACGTAAAGTTTTTTTGAACGAGGAGTCCTCAGGGTCGGTCACTTCATCAATCGAGATAGCGAAACGTGTCGCTTTGAAAAACCAGCAATCAGCGCATGCTGTCTGAGCAACGTTATCAGTTACTATTATGTTTAGCAAATAACTCACATCCCTAACTAAATATTATATTCATTTGTCTGATTAAGATTTCTACAAACAATTATATATATTTATCTAAATTTGAGATGTGATTATAGATTTAATGTTTAATCATACGTACCTTTTAGGAAGCCCATTGAATAGCTATTTCCAACAGATGTCATATTTACTGGTACATCTAGCACTATCTAATCTATACCAAGGGGAGAAGCATCATTTGTTTGTTAACTATTGCCATTTTAACCCAGCTCTACTTTGTATAACCTAAAGATGAGTCAAACTGTGTAACTATGGCCCTGTTGTTAGCTCAAAGTTTATTGAATTGTTTGTATAACTTTGGGAAAGATGTTATCGTGTGCAAACATTTACACCAGCAGCACCCTAGATATAAGGACAGATGTGTTTGGCTCATCAGCACTGTCACAAGACCTTCAGTTTGCTTGTCATGGTTTGCTATGGTATTGCGATAGCTGTAACTGCCGTGATAGCTGTAATTTTAGGGTTTGGGCTTTAAGAATAAGTCCAGTAATTCTACATATAGAAGTGTGTTTATAGGTCTTGGGGAGTACTGCTGCATACGTGAAAAAGCAGTTGAAGCCTTTTGTGGCTCCAGAGGAAGCTACATGTAATCCGATAGATTAACTCCAATGATGTCACTCAGTGGCTAAATTGCACTGTGGGTAATGTAGGCGCCAAGCTCGCAAAAGCAGTCCGCTGGTCTTCTGTAACAACTTTGAACTCATTATGGACAGTTTGACGACAAATGATCAGATCGCCTTTTTCTTTTAATCACACACATGCTTCCTCCTTTTCAAAACCTGCTATCTCCATTACCCAAAATGCAATTTAGCTGCCGAGTGACATCACTGAAGGTTAATTCATCCGATTACGTGCAGCTTCCTCTGGAGCCACAAAAGGCTTTTTAACTACTTTCTTCACATATGCAGTAGCGCTCACCAAGACCTGTAAACTGACGTCATTGCGCCAAAACTGGTGGAGTCAACCTTTAAGAAAGCAGACTGCAGAAGCTCCCGACACGTTTCTTTTGAATCACTCAACATTACACTTGTGGTAGAGGCTGCAAGGGAGAAAATACACAATGGAAACATTTCAGTGTAGAGACATTTCTCATCTCAAATTCAACATCATAGTTTTTATTACATGCCAGTAATCAGAGCACAATGACAAATCTTGGACCGGAGAGTCTATGGTACCAACTGAGGTGTGGTTAACTCCATAATGAATTTGGATCAAATTATCTGCATATCTATAAAGTATTTTTGCAAATCCCATTGTCGATGAATCTGGTAACCTTCACTTGTGATTTGAAAGACTGAGTCAAATGGCTTTTTCTGTTTTTTGAATAACATTAGTGCGGCCTACAATGACACTATGACAACGCAAACACAGAAAGTTGTTCCCTATAGCTGATCGATGGTGACAAGACTTGATGCTACCATATGATAAGTTTGACAGCCTAATGACAGGCCTCTTACCAGCTGGAAATAAATGCTGTGTCAAAAAGCTTAACCGTCCCGCAACAAGTGCTGTCCCGAAGATGAACTTCCTATATTTACTCGCTGAAGAACACAATTAAATTAACTAATGTTAGCAGAAAAATAGAGCTTTTAAAACACAAAAAGCTACACTGTAACCATCATAGATAATGTTGGATGATAAAACATATCTGGCATTTAAAAGTATATGAATGGGAAAAGTGAAAACTTGTTGTATTTTCCCCTCACCCAAGCATTAATTAAAGGGGAGAGAATGGATGTTTTTATATGGCAGTTAAAGCTAAATATTGTCTGATGATATTTGATGGGTCCTGCGATTGCATTTTGGCCAGTGCGGTCTCCAGATGAACTATTCACCTCTATGCAACCAACACCCACTCAAACATGATTGGCCAATATGACTCAGACTACAAATAGACTATGAAGAAAAAGCAGATCGCTTTAAATCAAACCAAAGTCTTGTCCCTTGCCTTTAGATTCTACATTCGTATGCAGATATCTCTTTATAAAGATAAGATCAATTGGTTTCTGTAATGTTTAAAGATTCATTTAAAGTGCTGAAATGTGGAGAACAGCATGAAGTCCAGACGTCCTGTCTGTGGACAAAACCTATATAGTCACACTCCATAGGTAAATGCACCTTACACACAGGCACATTGTTGTAGTTGTATGGTAGGAGTGTGTGCAGGTTGTGGGAACGCCTAAGGCTTCTTCCTTGAGGACCTCAAGGAATATAGCACTGAGCATTTACCGCTAGCAGCCTTATTACAGGATAATTACAGCATGCAGCTCTGTCTGGAGGGCAGACCGTCCAAGGCCACTGGAGCTGCTGGACTGGAACACTCTGTTCAAAGATAAGTGGACCAAATAGGGCCCCTGTCTCTCTATTCTGCGTTTTCCTGTGTGTGTTGGTGCCTGGATTTGTGTTTATGTGCACAGCGACGACAAGCTAGCCACTGCATTTCTACACACACACGGCCTCAGGCGCTGTGAACCAAGCAGAGCTATAATTTAGGAGAGCGGGCTGGGAGGGAGGCGGCCTCTTGGCCCGAGTCGCCTCAGGTAACAGCTAAGCCCATAGATCTGAGTCACGCAGCTCTGACTGGAGCGGACGGCCAATTTGCTGTGAGCGAAGGCTCTCTGGGAAGGCTTGAGCTGTGGGAGCAGCTGGGCTTGTCAACAGATTAATGCATCAGCCAGAGTGACAGGTCAGGACCCACCTCCCGTCAGCCTGCTCCGTCAGGAGAGTCTTGTATCTCTCTCTTCTCCTCTCCTCCTCACAAACTTTTCTTACAACTCCCCCAGGACCGCTCCTCCACGGTAGCCCCCCCCCCAGCCTAAAACGGCCAGCTGAGCCAGGTGGCAGTATTGTTGTGGCCTCGCTTTTGGGGCTGGCCTGTTTTAGGTTGCGGGCAGAATTTTCCACTGGCACACTTGCATGTCTCCACACACTGCTCCTCGCCTATCAGAGCCATGCGTGTCAGCGGTCCCGCTAATGCCGCCCAGATGAGGCGAGGAGAGAAGGATGAAGGAGAGGAGGGGGGAGAAGAGGTGAGAGCAAGAGCTACACGTCTAAAAGAGACAAGAGTCGAGGAGCCCGAGGAGAGCGAAGGAAATTGCACCGCTGCAGGTGTGTGAGAAGGAAAAAAACAGACCCCTCTCACCTCCCCACTTCTCACTCTCCTCACCCTCTCTTCCCCCCACAGGCTGTGGTGAGGCAGGTGACCTGCAGAGTCATGGCTCGGAGCGGGGCTGCTTGTTTTAAAAGAAACAGGTTCCAGTCATGGTGGTCAGACCGGGTCAGTCCTGCCAATGGATGTCTTTGATGTGTCCATCTTCAAGGAGATTTAAAAAACCAAAGTGTGTTGGCTAGGGGTACTGAGTGTGTGTGCTGGCTGGAGGGAGGCAGAACGCAGGTCAACTGCTCCCTTTGAAGAATTGTTTGCGTCTGAGCCAAGGACAACATAAAAGAAAGGACAAATTGGACTGAATGAGCGTGGACTGCAGTTTAGTTAGCTGTGCTTACAGTCATATGAGTCAGTAATGCTTTCAAGCTTTGCCACATTCATTTGTTGGGCCCCCCTAGCTGTCCGTAGTTTCAATGTATTGTTTGCTGATTCATTTAAAAAGGGGCAATGCTCAATATACATATTGTACCAGATATTGCTAAAAGTAATTGACATCTGTAGTCCAGTGGCAGAGGCTACCAATAATGGTTACAGAGGAAAAGTAAATATTGAGGTAAATCAAGAACTTACTACTACTAACACAAACTAACAAATAGGCACCGTACAACACGAACAACTCAGAAACACAGCCCAGTCGCAAGGATCTAACATTAGCAGTTAAGGTTTCTGCAAACCGCAGCTATGACCAAGGTTGACATTTGTGCAAAATGTGGCATATCAGGTACACTTCATATGCTTACTGGCCACCTTTCACATCAGGAGGTGGTGTTATTGCAAGCCAACAAGGCTGCCAAATGACATAACAGCGTTCTCTGAAGTACAACACAGAGAGAAACAAAACATTATTCTTCCACAAGACGCATATTTTTTCCCTCTCCAGGAACTCAGATCATCCATATTCAAACGCCCTCATGCAGTGACATGTTTAGTCTAATAACGGCTCATCATAAGGGTTGCACATCTGTGCAGGTTTGTTCACTCTAAGTTGTATTATTATGCGCCCTCACATTACCACAGGCGCAGACTCCATGCCAAATGGATAAGCCTCATATTTGATACAGCCCCTCTGACTGACACGCTGTGTGTAATAACGTTTGAGCACTAACACACCAACCCAAATCAATGTCAGTCAAGTTAGAAACCAAATGAAGATAAGCAGAGACCTTATTAAACGATACCTCCGTGCATTAATGCAGTATGCCCTCCTCGCTATCTTACACACACAGGCACACACACACACACACACACACACACACACACACACACACACACACACACACACACATACACACACACTGCAGCCCAATGTTTCCAGCGCCTGCCGTGTGGATGGTGTTGCTTTGTTCTGAGCGCTCTGACAGTGAGTGGAGGTCTCGGGAGGCGCATGTTGAAGTTGAAAGCTCAACAAGCCCTCTGAAGTGGCTGGCTTTTATGTTGCACATTGTGCTGGAGCTAGAGGAGAGGGCAGCACGAGTGCAGAAGACGAACTTCCTTCAAACGCAGCGTATGTCAATCATACATCACTCCATAAGAGTGGTGCGCATTTATGACTTTATTAAAGGTGGATGCCTTTGAAGAAATGGAGGGTTTTTCACTTGATTTCTTTCTAAATTCAGACTCAAATTATTGCCAGGAACAGTGGACTGTAGCCAGTGCAGTGTGTCAGAGAAACAACTTATTAAAGTGTGGATTCACGCCTCAGGCTGCTTCCCTCTCTGCTGAGGTCAGGGTACATGTCAGGACATGAATCTAGCAGTGCGACTGCTCACTGTACGAGGCTGGGAGATTTAATTACTGCTGTGCTCGTATGTTTGCGTGTGTGTGTGTGTGTGTGTGTGTGTGTGTGTGTGTGTGTGTGTGTGTGTGTGTGTGCTGAGTCACATTGTGGTTACCACCTCTGCCATTAAATACCCCCCCTTGTAATGACCCTCAATATTAGATGCTTATTATGCTAATTGTGACAGGCTGTTTTAAGCCCAGCTCAATAAAAGACCACAGCTGCAGGATGAGGACGGGGAAAAAAAAAAATATATATATGAGAAAGTGGTTTTCTGAGCCCCGCCTAAAAACAATAAATTCATCCTCTAAAGTCATGTTCAACTTCAACTTTTTTTCAGACTACACTTAACTGTTCATAAGAAAAACCATCTGTAGCTTCGGTGCACTGAAACACTTAAAGGAGACCTGTTTTGCTTTAAAATGTTTTTCCCTTTCCTTCATTCTTTTATGTTGATTTTTGTGTATGATCGTGTGCATGTAAAAGATCTTGAGAGTTAAGAGGGCAAAGTCCGCACCAACAGAAGCTCCTCTCTCCCACAGAAAACACTGCTCCTGAAACGCCTCATCAGTAATCCCACTATGTCACCGTGTCACATATTTGCATAATTTATGCCTAACAGCTAGTTTGGCACGTAAGAATTGATCAAGCACAGCTGCTCTGTTGCTTTGAATGGTGCTGGCTCAGGCTTGTGTGAGCTGACCAATCAGAGGACACTGGGTTTTCTGGTTGGGTTGAACACAGCAAAACTGACTGCACGAGAAAACGTCCTTTAAACCTATAGTAGTCTTCTTTGATTCCCTTTTGTCCTACACTGACACAATGAATACGTATTATTTTCATGGCCATGTTGATAATTTTGGATCAGATTTCTCTATGCTGCACCCTTCCCCACCAGACTGCCCTCATATCCCTTGAATACCTCACCCCTCTGTTCCCCTAAAGCATTTTGGCAGAGCAGCACAGGGTAAAGCATGGCAGTGGTTCAGGGAAAAACAATCTTGCAGAAAAAAAAGGTTCTCAGAAGGGACCGGATTCTTAACTTTATAGGAATCTATTAATATTTCTTTAATTTTGTCCGGTGGAATTGGTTTTGGACTGTGTGCGGTTGTAAAAAAAAAAAAAAAAAAATGTGGGAAGGAGAGACAGGAAGTGCCGCTTTCATAAGCAGCTCATTAGGATCTCAAACAATTGGCCAGCCTCCGCTGAGATTCATCTCCTGTGACTACTCAGATGTCTTTAGGCACTGGAGAGATGCCAGGAGGGAAAAAGGCAGACTAGACAGAAGAAGAGTTATGTTTTGTATATGAGGCAATGGTGGCCTGGAGGCTAGGAAAACAAGTCGGAGACCACAAGGTCAAGTGTCGCCAACTCCATAACTACTTATATTGAAGGCACGTCTACCCAAGACTGTCCAGTAGAGGAACTCGACACTACAGAGGCTGCACCAAGCTCCGATATCCTTCTCTTTATTCTGTAACAACAGATTTTTTGGGGGATCACATCGCTGAAATATGACCACCTTTTATGTTGATATGGCAAATGGGTGAGCTTTAAGTTGCCAATTCAAACACAGAGCAGATACGTAGCAAATTCTGGCATTCATTTGGAGCTTTGTTCCCAGCCACCTGGCATATCTAAGTCCAATATTTACTCACTTTTTAGCCCTGTTTCTTTGTCTCCCACAACTCCTGTGGGAAATATGTGGCTGCGTTCACCGTCTAGTTGCCAACTGTGTCCGTCTTCTGTTTGGTGCGAGTGTGGAGCCCGTTTGTGGCACTTTTCACCTGAACACAGGTGCAAGTTGCACCTCAGAATGTCAAAGTCGCCAAAGCTAAAAATTTGGCGACACCTGTGGTTATTGGTTGTAACTGCAAGTATGTTTTAATAATTACAGGTCTCATCCTTAGAGATAACACATTACACAATATAATACCATGTGGTATTCAGTAACAGCAACAGTAACATTGATTACAGAATGCAAATACATTGAATAGATATAGTTACATACATTGAATAGATATAGTTAATTTTATCAAAGTTGTGTTAAGTGTTAAGTATTACGTTTAATGTGTCCCTCCTAATCTTTGCCAGTGAAGCTGCCTAACCCTCCTCCCCTCTACGATACACGTGCACTAAGCCTGTTCTAATAATGAACTAATGGAAATCTCATGATGAGACGGTCAGCAGTGCTGTGTGGCTTCGCAGACAATGGCGCCAGTGTTAGATAATGACTTCTTATCTGATTCACTGAGATCTGTGTAACTGTAACATTACACTTAAATGGTGACTCCTTAAATCAGACACTGTGACTAGTTGAATTTGAAAGGGCATAAAGTGAACGAAGATCAGTTTGACCAATGTGCTTCAATTTGCATCTAAAACCCCCCCGAAATCTAAATCTAAAAGCTAACGCCAAAATGAAGTCCCTGTTTTGTTGCAAGAGTAACTGAGAAGGACAGTTGTCTGTAGCACAACTGATTAATAATGTGTAATTTCGTTTAGAGGAATAAGAGTACGGCTGCTGAACCAAGCAAATGACGGAAAGATTAAGATGGCAAGACCCCTCGATGATTCACTCTTTTGATCCAGAGCTGTTATCTAAAGTATGGCTGGGATTTTGGAATACAGTCAAAGAGTCTCTGTGGTGTTTTATTAGCAGCACAATGTAAAGGGGCCCCAGTTCAGATAAGAGCTCCTTTATGGATGGTGTTTCCCCATGACTGGAGACCTCAGGGCCAGCCAGGAGATATTAGATGTCCGAGCTCTGGAGCCTGGAGTCTTCAGCCCAGCTGTTCACACAAAACCTCCACACACAGCACGCTCAGCCAAGGAGGGCACACAGGGGCAATAAAGCTGGGTCAGGTGCAGGCGACATGCCAGCGCCATGACTTCAGTGTGTATCCATGTGAGTGTGTGTGTCCTGTGTGAATGGAAAGGGCGTTTTGTACTGGGATGTTTACATTGACCTAACCAAGCTGATCTCCCCTTTGTGCAGCCACTCGCTCTGCTGTGTCACGGCGCAGACCGTCTCCTCATTGCACAATGTGATGCACTAATATCTGCTATGAATCAGCGTGACAGTGTGTGTATCTGTTTTATGTTTTCCAACTGCGAGCTGACCACAGGCGCAAAGTGTGCAGCATGTAGAAAACCACAAATGTTCACGCACGCGAAAAGCAGTCACAAACTTGCATGTTTGTGTTGCAGTCACTCTTGAGACATATCAAACTGTTGCAATAGAGTCACGACACGGTGATTATGCTGTTGCTGTGGAGGCTGCTGTCTGTTTTACATCATGGACCAAAATAGAGAAAGGGCACCGTGTTCTACCTTTTTTAACCATAAAAGCCTTACTAGTTGTTTCCATTAGTGGATTTTAACTAAGAATAAATACATACATCAATAAATAAATAAAACAGCTAAATTCAATTTGCAAAAGGTTTTTACACTTGCTTGAGGCAGATTTGCCTGTTTTTTTGTGTGTGGAAACCTTTTCTGGGTAAGTTGGGATGAAGCGAACATTTAACTCAAACCACTGATTGTCTGTTTCTGCTCTGTCTCCGCTGAAAACAGACATCGCTCCGCACAGATTGAATGAAACCTTCCTCGCATGAATACATGGGACTAACACAAATGCCACTGTTTGAAATTCCTACCTCTCTTTTACTTATGTCATCTTGTTGTGGACTCTTCTTCTGCCGTGGTATAATGGTTAATACCTACTGCTTATCTCAATGAACCAACTCTGAAAATAGCTTGTCGATAGTGGATGGAACAAACATTCATTAGCATTTTCTTTTGCATATTTGCTCAAATTTTGGTTAAAGGTCAATTCAAAACAGCTAGGGTGGCATATCACCATAGCAACTGCTGCTTGCTGCCAACTGTAGCTGCCGTTAGCTTGTTAGCTCAGTTAGCTGTGCAGTTAGGAGTCCGGACTAGGAGCTCAGAGCACAGGGTGAGTACTGGTGTTTACTCTGCTAGTGCAGGAGCTTTGGACTGGGAAGGGCCCGGGCTAGCCTGTTAGCATACTAAACATGCTTTTTGTAAAACAAAACACAGAGATCCCAATGTCAAAACTGGCATTCCTTCACATTTTAGTGAAGTTATGAATGTTTACATATTGCACCTTTAACGTTTGCAGTACATTTGGATAGAAACTTGGCTACTCACATCAAAAAAATCTCCTTTATGATAATGTCCTGACCAAGATAAGAAAAAAAAAAAAAAAGATCAGAAAAAAAACAAGTTTTCAAAAGGCCAATAAATCTGATTAATATGGTGAGTGTACAGTCAGACAGTGGTGATAAGAGGACAAGATATGAGTAGGTTTCATAATGCTGTCTGTTCCTCCTCCACAGAGAGCTCATTCAGACCAGAAAGGGGGCATGGCAGGATATCCTGACCAGGCTTGGCATCCAGCCTTCCGCTGTCATTGTCTTCACTTGTTGTATTTTGCAAGAACATTCTTGCCTGTGTAACAAGTATTACACACCTGATCAATCTTACAACCGTGAAAAGTGTGCAGGACCAAGCACGTGACATAGGAAATGAAAAGCAAAAGCACATGGGGTGAGAAAACAGAGATCCAAGTGCGTCAAAGAAAAGCCACCGGATGAATTAGCGCACGGCCCCTTTAAGAAACAGAGTGGATGAGCCCCCCTCGGGGCGCCGAGACTGGGGCTTTGTTTAAAAACTACACGCTCCAATCTGCACCAAGACGCTGACATCAGCAGAAGCTGCGCTGGGGGTCAGGTGGGGTCGAGGCTGCCACTCACCCGCCGCGAAATCAAAACAGCCTGGGCAGACCCTGCAGGCTCCGGAGGAGGGGAGGAGACAGAGAGGAGGGAAGGGAAGAAAACAACCGGCAGCAGATGCACAGTTTACAGTGCATACAGACATCTAGCTTTTTAATTCAATCTACAGAGCTGGAGTCGTGCATGTGGCAAGAAACAGAAGTGAAAATGAACACATTTGGTCACCTCATTCCAACACTTGAACCAAATAGGTGCCTACTTCTCTAAACAACTGTGGGTTGATTATATGGCTTAAACACACCCATTAAACCACCAGGTGCTATATGCAAATTCACACTCCAAACAACTCTAAACGTAGCCACTGACTGTAGCTGCTGTTAAATGCATTCAAAGCAAATTCTTACATATTGAACCATTAAACCTCTATGGCAGACTGGACTTCTCTGACAGAAGCAGTGAAATTAAACTACTACACTTCTCCTCCAAGTCCTCAGTCAGCAGGATGTGTCCCTGCTGTGGTGACAAATCCACTCAGCAGTTGTGGACTCGAGCTGGAACACTGTGACCTGCTGCTCATAACGTAACCAGAAACAGACGGCAAGTGTCGTACAGGAAGGGTCCAAATCCGAGCAGGATCCACAAAGACCTTTATAACCTCTGGTTTTTCCAGCTGTGCAACAAAGATCAACTGAATACGCCTTCACTATACATCAGCCGTACATGGCAGTGTGTCTCTGTGGTTAAGTTTGGGGGTTAAACATAGTGTGACTGAGTCTCAATCGTGATAGACCGCACTGATAAGAGAGCAGAGCAACAGTGTACCCCATGTTGAGATCTGCAGAGCAAAGTGCGTATCGAGGTCATGCTCACCGTTGAGACCGCAGCTGGTAGGTCAACTTCAGGTCAGTCGACTGCGAAGTCTGCAATGCAATGAAAGGCAGAAAGGACAGGACATCGGAGTCTTAGTGTCTGCTGCAGGAGGATGCAAGTTAAATGGTTTGCATTGCATCTGCAGAGGGCATGCACATGTTGGCACGTACACACATTGGGTTACTTGGCCACAGAGGTGTTCACAGCACCACCCAGTTCAACCTCTGTCTGTCAGACTGCTGAACTTTTAAACCCGGACATGCACACCAACCTCACAGCTCGTCTCAAAGAGAATAATTCTCTCTTCTCTCAACGGGAGGACTCTCAGGATTTCCTTACTCAACCACCCTGAAGAAGAAAGCCATTAGAGGCAATATTTCAGAATGATTTGAGGACAACTGAGAGCCACTGGATGACACAAAGTGGAGTAAAATCGTCTGTTAGCTGTTCCTGTGTCACTGCGAGTCACAGGGGAGAGAGGTTTATTGCTGTAACATAGCAGCCTTGAGGCTGCTTTATCATCAGATGTTTATTTAAAAATCCGGCCCTCGTTTCAGACTACTGTAAATCTCCAAGGGGGGGTTCAACAGGGGAAAGTGTGACTGAATTGTGTATACAGTACAGTACAGTTTTTTTTTCTTTATGTTCAGGAAAGTGACAGTGGTGCAGGACATAGTTGGTAGAAATTAAAGTATGTGAGCACAATCAGGAAAATGTACATACAATATTAAAAGTGAAAGTACTCAATCCAGAAAAAATGTTCATGCCATATGTATTAATCATGCATGAAAAAAGGGAATTCTGACATTTTTAAACATGGGCCCTTTATCTACACGTCCTGGTGTTTAAATGATTCATACTTCATACATACAAGTTTAGGAATCAGTCCAGTCGATCGCCTCAGCTGGTACCCGCAATACGGCTGTAATGGATGCAATGTAATCCACTGGGGCAACTCCAACCGCAACGTGGTGCTTGTTTTTGCCAAGGTTGTCTGACAACATAGACCTTTTTGTTAAATAATACGATCCGTTTTGTAACCAGAAACACTCACTCATGAAAAGTTTTAGAGCTGGTCCTGCAGCCGGGAGCCTCAGCTGGGAGCCGAGACAGGGTTGTAATGAAATCCTCTGGGACAACACTGACTGTCAAAGTTACATCCACTAAAAGTGCTTGATTTCATCACTCTCAGGCTGAGGTTGCAATTATTAGTGTCGGACACAATTACGGAAGAGATTCCAAAACTTTCAGTAAGTATAAATCATTTACGAACTCAAAAAAGTCAACATCAGGCCCAGGTTAAAAATATACAGACATTCCTCTTTAACGTGTGAGCAGGATTGAACTATATTCTATAGGACTCCAGGTACTTTTTTATCCTCACTATAGATTAATCTGCTGATTATCTTCTCCATTAATCAATTGATTTGTAAAAGTCCTGTGAGAAATGCCACCACTATTAACCTAAGAACAAAGTGACGTCATCACTATGCTCGTTTGTCCAACCAGCAGTCCAAACCTACAAAGTACAGATGGCTCAAATTTGTGCTTAAGTCCGGTACTTGAGTAAATGTACTTGGTTACATGCCTCCACTTCGAAGCGACCATTCAGAATGTCTGCTCAAAAAGGGAGAGAAAAGCAGCTTTTCATCCGGAGAATGGTTGACTCAACAGGATGTCAACATGGTGCTGAAAGACTGCTCTCCACTTCCACTCTCATCAGCAGCTCAAAGACATTAAACAGCACAGACTGTTGACTTCACTGATTTCCGGGTAATTAAGTCCTCTTTAAAAAAAATGCAGAGTTGCTCTTTTCGTTGGTAACAACTTGGGACAAAAATCACCACATGCCACCAGGGACGTCAGTCGCGCTGAAGTGCTTTAAATGTTTGTACAGTAGCTAAAAACACTGGTTCGCTGAATGACACATAAGCACCGGTGCGGGTGGCTGTTATGCGGTCACAGGTGTGCGTTAATGGGGTGTTTTACAGCAGCTTTGACTGGCGCAAATGACATCAGCTTGGGTCTTTCCAGCCGGGAGCCTATGGCCGGTGTTTCGGGCGGAGGATGGTTGTCAGGCAGAAAAATAAAGATAAGAGAGAGGGGGAAATCAGGGGGAATGGGGATAAGATGGACGGCAACGTGAAAGGGCAGGCACAAACAAAGTCCGATACATATAAACATGCAAGATCACACACACACACACACACGCGTGCGCACACACACACATACATACGCCCACGCTGTGATTCATGCAGACAGAGTCGGTCTCCAGCAGGGATCTGTCCTCACCAGAAGGCCTCAGGGGAAACCAGACAGAATATTTAAGACAGGCCTCCCTAATCCCTTTAGTTAGACTGAAATCACACACACACACACACACACACACACACACACACACACACACACACACACACACACACACACACACACACACACACACACACACACACGGGGCCCCCTGCACATGCACACACACCAAACTATATTTAGAGGGAGAGATTCAAAAGAAAACAGGATATCACTAAATGTGTTTGCTTGCGTGCATCTGTGTTTGTTTTTCTGCACGTGTATTGTTATCTTTCCGTTGCATTTCCACTTTAGGATTTCCAAAACAATTTTTACATTTCAGAGAGACACAAGTGGAAGCATGATTTTGTCTAGAAAAACACGCACTGCAGCCGATCTTAATGCGTACTCATGTAGCCTGCGTGCTGCGTCGACCCTTATCGTCCCACTTTTTTTGAGATTTTAGCAGCGTCACCGTTCCGAGGGGTAGAAGCCACATCCTTGATAACGCATGTTGTTTTTACATGGATCTGGTTGTGTGTGTGTGTGTGTGTGTGTGTGATGGAGGATGGTGGCAGTGGCAGTGAGAGGTACCTCCTGTTGCTTCTTTTTACTGTTTGACAGTTTGTGTGCGAGTGTTTGTGCATGTGACAGAACAAAAGGTCATGGGGCTGACTTTTGTGGTCGCACATGAGTCCCTCCGACGTTCGATCCCACAAGTGAAGCATCGCCGAGAAACGCTCATATCCACCTACACAACACAACAAGAGATAAACACTTTTACTCCCCCTCGCTGCTCTCCGTTGCTCTCGCTCCCTCGGTTGATGAGAGAGTTGTTATTATTGGCGGAGGGCCTGCTCCTAACTCCCAGTAGAAGCCAGATGATTGTTTTTGCTGCCTGGGGTCCAGACCCTACCTCTCCAGATCTTGTTACTGGAACTGTGGAACCTTTCCACAGGGTTCCCGCCGAGAGTTGGACGTAAAGAGAGGGAATGAGACGAAACTGCCTTGCAAACACTAAGAGTTTACTTCATTTAAAATAGATTGACTGTTTATTTGCTTGTAGCAACAGCAGTTCTTGTGTGGATGAAAATAGCAACAGTAGAAAGTATCTTAGTACTTTTAAGAAAGGTACTGTACTGAAGTACAGCTATTTGAGTATTTCCATTTTCTGCTTCTTTATTATACTACTGCACCTCGGTCCACGGGGACACATTGCCCTTTTTGCACCACTGCATTTAATGTGACAGCTCCGGTTATATTATAGATTAATGGAGGGCCCCGTGGAGTTTTCTTGCAAACTAACAAACTTTCTGTTTACATTCAGTGTTCTCCACTGTACTTTGATGTGTGTGTCCATGAGGTGCAACAAACACGCTGATTGCATTTCCCTCCTTGTAAAACATTTGCAAAGCTGATTTTTTCGAACAGGTTTGAGACTTGCATTGTTTATGTCCATGTTTACCGGCTATCAGTTTAGCGCCTTGCTAACAGCACATTAAATCGCTTTTGAAAACCCCACTTAAACTTTTTTTAATCTGCTTTATGACGTTCTGTGTTACTCTCTTTGTGTTTAGTTTCCGTGGCAGTTAGCGTGCTTTTTCTGCTTTTTGTGTTTATTCTGCAGTTTTTATTGTAAAGCACTTTGTAACTGTGTGGCTAGAAAAGGTTTACATGCTTTCATGCTCTAAAACATCAGTGTAATGATGTAACATGATATGATGTTTCCATTGATATGACATGATACAACATTCATACATGTGCTTTCACTGAGGTTTTTAATAATACTTCCATCCTTTTAATCAACTCAGATTTTGAATGCAAGATGTTTACGTGGTCTACTTGAACATTATCGTACCGAATCTTTATACATGATCTGTACACTTCATCCAGCAGTGTAAAAGAGTGCCTCCCACTCTTTCACACAATCTTTTTGTGCTAACCCTGCGGTAAACTCAGGACATTTTCTCATCTATTTCATGTAACCTATCTCTCCATCTACGAAATTGAGCACGCACCGTGCTGCAGTTTTACAACAGACACATGCACACACATGCACACCTGTCACACACATGTGCGTGTATTTTTAGCGGCCCGGCCCGCACAGCTGTTTGCCATTACTCATATCAGTGTGTGCTCCCTCTCTCCCTCTCTGACCCACTGTTATTCTTTCTAAGCCACCGGAGCTACAGTCACTGTATGACTGTGTTGGCCTAACCCTGGCGGGCTGTTTTTCCTGCCGCAGCGGTTGAAGCATCTCATTTGAAAATGCTTGTCTAGCTTAATCATTTCCCACTATCATTGTGCCCAGAATTATCTATCATAAAAAACTGTGCAGGGTGAAAAACAGAGGACCTGTTGATGAATTATTCATTGTTCTCCACTTTGTTGTTTATAGATGTTGCCACGGTGAAATATCAAGAGAGGAGTGTTTGTGTGTGTGTGAGAGTTTTGTGTGTGAGTGTGTGTGTGTATGTGTGTGTGTGTAGGAGGGTGAGAGGAGTTTATGGCTTGGCACAGAAAAGATTAACCAGCATAACACACATTCTGCATGTATGGCAGAACACATATGCTTACACTCACAGAGCGGACAAAATCCATCATCTTATTTCCTCCGTACGGAGAATGGAGACACAGAGGTGAGGGTGTAACACCATGCCGTGTGTAGCTATAGAGTCTCTGGGTTGACCCGTATGGCATATCGGAGATCAAGTCAAGGTCGCTCCACCCCAGAAGGGAAGAAAAGAGCTTTATTACCCTTAATTAAGATGGCATTAATGACTTCCCTCTGGGCCTGGACATAAACATCCAGTTAGTGTTTTACAGAGTGCAATTACCCCGGTGGTGAGATTACCTCAGACCGGAGCCTCTGCTGGCTTCCTCTACCAGTAATAGTAATAGCTGGCCAGGAAGACTTCAGCTTGTTTAGTTTAACTCTGCAGATCAGGCTCGGACGCACTCGAGGATAACAATGAGAGACAGACAAGAGCAAGAGACATAATGTGTTTACAGTAATTCTATTGCTCCGATGGCAATGAAGAAACGGTTTTAGGCCAAAGGTCACTGCACAAAAACGCCTGTTAACTTTCATACGGAGCTGTTATCAGAAGTTAATCTAATCTGCTGATGCTTTATTTGTGTAATCAGATGAGTATCAGGCATGGCTCCAGCATAAACAAACAACGTGCTTTAAAGTATCAGTGGCACTCGATTCCAAACCGACAACACCGTACAACGCTGATCCACCTCTGGCTCGAGTTTGTCTGCCATCGCCACGGAGTGAAAATAAACCCCCTGGAGCAGGACTCCTTGTTTTGTTTGCTCAGTCCTCAAAATTGATTTTTGAAATCAATACCTGTAGTTTTCCACTCCCTCCTACAGATTTTGCAACGTTATCAGGCAAAGCTGCAGTAATTGCAATGAATAGGGGACACGCTTTCTGAATGGGTATCACCAAACACTCCTCTGGACCGCGCTGTCAGTGCAATCACGGCCTTGGTATCCCTGTGTGTAAAGAGAAAGGCAGCGAGATGGGACAAGGGCTGAGATGTTTTGACTCTGTGTTACCTACAACCTGGAGTTTTTAAAAGCGGCATAGGATCAGCAACTGAAAATGTCTTCAGATTATTCTTCTGGAAGCTCCTCACCCTCCGCGTGATGACGAGGTGAACCGCCACATAACACTGATAGTAAGTGATTGATGTTGACATGCTTTGCCATTGTTTCGAAAGTGCTGCCCAACATGTACAGTAGGTGAGACTCTGTTGCGTTACCCGACGTGCCTCCGTTGCTTGCAGAAAGCTGGCACGTTCTCCAAAACCACACAGTTGGGCGGAATTATAACAGTGTTGTTATAATTCTGCCTTGTTCAGTGTACAAAAACAAGCTTTGTTCGGTGGTATTGTGTTATCTCTTTGTCAAAACTGCTGGACGAGTTGCTCTAGAAAGTCTTGCTTGGCTCTCCTGTGTCCTGGTTCACATTTCACCTACTTCGCGACATGCCGCCTGCAATTTGTAGCATGAGAACATTTCCTCTCACGTTAATCTCGACAAGTGTCAGTGATCAAAACAGACACAACCTATGGATGGATGAGAACGAAAAAGGCTCTGTCTGTAGTTCACCAGCAGCAAACATTTGAGCATCGTGAGGCTGACTGGAGGGGGTGTCGGATAGATGTTAGCTGGAGGTGGACTGTGAGAGTTAATGAGGGGAGGGGGACGGTTCTAAGCCGTGCAGATGAAGTGCCACCCTTTGAGGGGGATTTCCAAGCGTGATTTACCCACTGAGTTGCCAAAGGTCAAGTCATTAACCCTTTATTGATAATTCTTAGAAGTTCAGCCCTTGCGGCGTCAACACTTTGCCAAACAGTCATGCACTCCCAATAAACAGGCTTACCACGGTGGATAAAGCCGTCCATGTGTCACATGTAAACAAATCAGGGCCTTCATGAATCATACATCAAATGTTTAGGTGCACTAAAGCAAATTATGATTTTTACTGCCCGTATATACACAGCCCTGATTGTAAACATTGGCGAGGCTACAGGGTGCATACTGTACAACATAAAAATAATGGTAGTGCGCCTTCTCTGGGCTGATTATCACATTAATTCAGACACAAACCTCCTTGTCAGACGCAGCAACATGAGCATGACTTGGCTCTGCAGACTCCAGGGAATTGGTGCAGGCCATTGTAACGCGCTCAAACCTCACGACCGTGATTGAAAGCATGAGGTTTCGGGGTGTGAGAACCACGTGAGAGAAGTTGTTGAGAGGACAAGAACAGAAAGAGAGAGTCAGGGAAAGAGGGAGACAAGGTCTCTTGTTTCTTGCTCTCAGAGGCCCAGCTGCTGCAGCTTTCATTATTCAAATGCTGCAGCATGACACTGACTTAATACAGCCACTGGTAAACACTGCCGCATGAGGGCCCGCGCCGCAAACACCGCCTTGGCTGGTGCTGCCAAGGCAAACAAGCGAGTTATACGATGTGCTGTGAGAGAAATAGGGAAGAGAGATCGGAGGAAGAGATAATGTGATGACATTTGATAAGCTTAGCACATTAAATACACTCTCAGCAATTACTCCATGGTTATTTGTTTACATGAGAGACTGAGCAAGATACAACAAACTGTTGAGAATCAACTGAGTTTCACATGTCAGATGGAGCTCCTGAGAAGAAAAGCGTCTTTTTATTGTGTCAGGTCATACTTTTAGAGAAAGGCAGAGTGCACAATGCTTGCAGTGTTCCTTAATAACTTAATTTCCTTTCTGATTAATAGCTGCATTTTCCTTGTTACGACTCTTCACTCATCACCTCCATATGTAAACAACTCCACTGACAGGGCCGGCTGATCCCTACTGATCTGGTCACTACCAAGCAGATGACCCCGGGGTCACATAGGGTGGTGAAGGGGCCTGTATAGGCACTGAGGATATTTCTGTCCTCTTCCCTATTTGTGATTTCTAATGTTCTAATCTGGAGGGTGCGTGAGAGCAGGGGATTGCCAACTTCCCTTCCCCCCGCCTCCACCCCCCTGCGCTCACCCCCCCTGGGGAAAAGTTGGAGCTACGCTAGGCTGGAGTGGGTAAAGACGATGTCCAGACTCGCGGCGCTCGAGCTCATAAAAACAACCGTCATGAGAGACGATTGTTTGCAACGAAACATCACTGTTACAACACAGACACGCAGGTTCCTGGAGCTCTCTTTTTTCGTCTGGCTGCATGATCAGATTCATTGCCAAGTTTAATTGCCGCGAGCCTGGAAGGCAAAAAGAGTGATAGAGAGAAAGAGAGACAGGGAGACAGATTTAAAGAGACGGAGTGAGACTGATTGCCCGCTCTCTCGCTGTGTATCTGCGATAAGTTCAAGAGTTCAAGATCGTATCTGGATAGTTTGTCTTGCGCTGCTAACCACTCGACGCCACTCTGCCAACCAGTGCTGGTTTGGGGTGACTGACCATGATACGTAGATCATAAAACCTCGGCAGTATGGGGCGGTTCAGCCTGAGTTCATGGAGGTACTCTGAGAGAAAGAGAGAGAGAGAGTAAAGGAAGGAGGGGAGAAGAGAAATTAAGCCAAACTCTACAGACGCCTGTTCAACTCCACCTCTGCTGCACACTGATCTGTTTTTAGAAATTGAGATAACAAGCCCAGAACTGTATGGTAATACTTCGTGAGACAAGAAGACTATTTTCACTGCCCACTAATGAATCAGCAGATTTACCGTTCTACAATATAATTGTTGTCTGCACCTCCCCATCTAAACATCCTAAAGCAAAGAAAACAAAGGTTCCCATTGGCCCAATAATGAATAAATAGCTCCCATGTGACCACGGGCCAAGTCCCATTTCGCTCCATCCCCTGTTTGTTTTCCCCACCATTGTAATTACCCCTCCCCCCCTAAAAAGCCCAAACTACCCAGTGGTAAAAGAAACCCAACAAACCCCAGGACCCTGACTCAGACCCATAAAAAACACGACACAAGAGAATAGATGGAGATGGAGGGGGGGATGGGGGGTTGAAGGATTGTAGCTTACAGGGCAAACATGGCATGACAGCAGGAGGGGCAAGCTATGGGCATGCAGTGCATGTGTGTGTTTATGTGTGTGTTTGTGTGTGAGGGAACAGTGCCTTTTCCCCCTCCCGTCCTACAACTCTGACCCTGGCCCCCTGCCAGCAACAGTCACAGTCTAATTACTGAAATCTGTGTGCCAGCTAAAGGCATTGTAGGAGTCAGTATTGTCTGGGGCCCCGTGAGAGCAGTCGCCATTCATCCCTGGGTGCCCTCTATTTACTGAGGTGGAACGACCTTTACAACAAATCTGTTTTGGAAGGGAGCAACGTGTTTGAATGAGACGTCTGAGAGCGGCCCGCTAAATGATGCAGTGCAACAGTGTGTCGCTGGATTGAATTAGGCAACCAGCCGAAGTGAGATCGACTGTGGCTCCATATGGTCACAGTCGGGCACAGCTACATACTTACTTACACACTTAGAAATCAGTTCTTAAAGTCACAGTTTAGCATTGATGCTGTCATACTGAGTCATTGCTTCTGACTTCTGACTCATTGGATGTAGACTGTGGGTACCAGGGCTCAGACATGACAGACATCAAAGAACCTAATGGCGACCCAGGCCGACTATTGAGTCACCTCATGTCGCCTGTGCTTTGGCCAAAAAGCTGCACTTGAACACACTGTGTCGACTATAGCTGATATCCAACTTGCTTTGTATGTTCTGCGCCTGCGTGAGAGGAAACAGATATATTGTGCTAAATAGATGGTGCTATGCATGCTAAAGCAAGACTCATGGGACTCTCCCTTTCTTTTTCAGTTTATCAGAGTGACTTCTCTCACCAACAGGCTCTGCCGTCTATTCAACAGCCTCAGTTAGCTGAAAAAATGCCGACAAAGTCCGGCAAGTGCTAGTCGACCACAAACTATGGCCACAGATGCTCACTGACAACCATCACGTCAGGGCCCTAAGCTGACCGTTTCATTTTAACTTCTCCTCCTTTCCGCTACCTTCATGTCACCGTATGTCATGTCATGTTACCGTAACCTTAACACTATGGTACTAGTGCAAAAAAGCTAACAGTTGTTATCTTTTATTTTGCAGGAGTTTAATGGCCAGGGCTAGCTTCTCACAAAAGTTTCACTAAAACAAGTAAAGAATGTCTGAATCTACACCAGTAGAATCTCCTCTCTCCCACACAAACGCTGCTTCTGAAAGGCCTCATCAGTGGTCTTGCCTTTACTTTGGGACTTTTGTGACATCACACTATGTTACAGAGTCACACATTTGCATAATTAATGCCTAGCAGCCACTTGTAGCACAAAGGAGCTGGGTCAGGCATGAGTGGACTGACCAATCACAGGAGAGGATATTTTGGAGGAGGGGCCTTAAAGAGACAGTAGCTAAAAAAGATCATTTCAGACAGAGGGGGGAGTACAGTGCTGGAGCACTGGACAGTATGAGAAAACTGATGTGTTCTTCGAGCATTAAGGCATGTAAACCTATTCTGGTAAGAAACACAACATAAAATTATGAACCTGAAAATGTGCATAATATGTCTCCTTTAAAGAAATACAAACAAACCAGTTTTTCCCCATATAACAGAATGATACTTGGTACAGCCAGACCTTTGCTCAAGCACTCCAGATATTTGGTCTGGCTTTGTAGTCCCCTGACTTTGCCTTGCACCATCATTGCATTTCATCACAAAATCTCTGATGCTTGACATAAATATTCACCATAATTGCATGTGTTTTTCACCTTAACCAGCAGAGCGTAAGGGCTGATGTCACTTTTTCCCAACGTGAAATCCCTCTGCCGGTATCCAGATTAGAGCAGCACTGCGATGTCAGAGCCCAGCAGGGAAGGATTGGCTACAGCTTAGATTCCCCAGCCCCGTCTTTATCGCGCCCATGACTGGATTTATTAAGCCTAATGCTGTTAATCTGCTTGATTTTCGGTGTAAACCCATTAGGGGACATGCTGGGGGTAAGATAACGACAGGGGAGACGGTAGAGGACTCTCACTATTTTTCGAGTGAGAACCAACTTCTGTCCGTTTAATCGCCCAGACTGTGATCTTGTCAAATGCGGAGAGCTGCCATAGGTCAGGGTGTGCCAAAACAATGGTGTTAGGCCTCTTGTTATCTCTGAAGCTGGGGACGAGGAGTTATTTACATCTGTGTTATCTGCTTTGAGGCAGATCATGCTTGCTAGCTGTTTTCCCCAGGAAACCTTGAAAACAGTATCAGGAGGCGTGCTCGTCTGCAAAACAACCTGGGTTTACATAAACAGTTTCCAGCGAGATAGGAGGAGACTCACGGTTCGCTGACAGCTCTACACTGCAATTGTGACAAGCTGGCAGGCCCATGCATGTCAAACCCAAATGATCAGCCATGTTATAATGCTCAATAAGATGTAATAACATAGTATGCCGGTGGCTTTCAGAGTGGTCAGGCTACAGTTGAGGGCCCCTGCCTGTCTCTGCCCGGTGTGGTGAGTCTCAGCTGCCACACTCCGTCTGCGGCGACCACAAGGTTCACCGCCGTCTCTCTCCGGCGTCACAGCCGTTCGGTAGGCAGGGCCCATCCTCACCACACCTCACCACACCACAACACAGCACAAAGTCACATGAAACCCCTCACGCCCCTCACAAGTCTGCAGAGCAGCTTGTTCTGTCTGCATGGTGTTGCACATTCTGCACACCACAAAAGCACACCGCTGGTACGGTGATGCTTTCACAATGCTTGTCGGAGGAGTTTCACATCAGTCTCAGGGTATGATAGCGCAGTTGCTGTCAAGTTCGAGGGAGTAAATTAAAAAAACTTTAAAATTCTGTCATTATCTACTCACCCACCACGCTGACGGAAAGCTGGATGAGATTTCGTAGTGCACAAAATATTTATCTGGAGGTTCACAGCAAAACAGCATTGCAGCATTCTCCTTAACAACTTAAGTGGATAGGGACTTGATTTCAAATGTGAAACAACAACTGAAATGAAACAGGTTAGCAGCAACACTGAAGATTTGGCTTTTAAAAGGGTGTTAATAAACTTCTTTTCAGATCAATTTCAGATCTTGGCGCTTCCAGAGACCTGGATCACATTGGACAAGCAGTATGGAGTAATTTTCTGTTTTCTTTCTTTAAGTTGTTTTTTTTTATGTTTTAAGTCCCCATCTACTTTATCTGTTAAGGAGAATGATGTCACCCTGATTTGCTGTGAAGCTCTGGAAATATTTTGCAGACTGCCACACTCCACCTGACTTCCCATCGGCAAAGAAAGTGAGCAGATAATGACTGAGTTCTCATTTTTGTGGGGAACTTATCCTTTAAAACCGAAAATTCTTTTACCCTGAACTACAGGTTCACTGCTGGAAAGCGTAGTAATCTGTAATATGAGTGGACATAAACTTCACAGGGTCAACTCACCCACTTCGTATATCGTTAGCACGTGGTGGTTCGCAGCTCTGCATGGCGCACAGAGCGAAATACCAGGGAATTAAGGTCAGCCCTTGAGGCCATAAAAGCATTTGTAGGTAAACTATTGTACAACAAACAGCATTAGAACAGAAGCAGGGGTCTTTTTTTTTTTTTTTTTATTGTCACCGCTGGAGTTTAAATCTGTTTAACTGACAAATGTTGCACACGACTCCACATTACGACGCTACTTTGTTTTCCAGCCCACCCTCGTCTCTGTCTGCATTTGAAATTCATTCAGCTGTCTTGGAAGGGAATTATTTATGAGCAAATCTGTTCGTTGGAATGGCTTGTCTTGTTTTTTTGCTTGGCTGCGCTCCCCTGATGCATTTCTGCTGGGACCGCCTGTCAGAACCAGAGCTTTTTAATGGAGCCATTGTGCCAAAACACCAAATATGAAAAAGTTAGCTGTTTTTGAAAAAAAAAAAAAAACAGGAATATAATTACCGCTACATTAGAGGAGTTTGAATCTTCTGCACAAAATATACTCTGTCCCATTTCCCCAACGTTATTAGCGAGATGTGTATATCTGTTGTTTTGTTTGTCTTAAGCAGGGTTTTCATGTCCCCCCATGGTGGGATGGAGGTGACCGCAGGTTAATGATGAGCAGCCAGGAACGAGGCGACTGGAGTGTGCTTCGCTCTCTCTCAGCTCCTGTCCCAGGTGGTTTCCTCTTTGAAAAGTATGGGTTCAATAGTTTACCCACAGTCCTCTGGGCGTTTGCATTAGCCAATCGTTGTGCGGGTACGGTTTTGCTGGAGGTGGCCAGCAGCCGAGACGGCAGTGTGTGTGATCAACGTCTGGACCGTCCTCTCAGAGGGACGCTGGGAGACGGAGGAAAATGGAAGAAACTGTAATGTTACAGGAGAAGAAAGTCTACAACCATTGGCTATTTGGATGAATCATGTGCAGCCATATGTAATCCCGGCAAGGGGTCTCTCAAACATTTGGTAACGATAAAGTCTAAAGAGTTTAGTGGTGATCACAAAGAGAGAGGAGAGGAGAGGAGACGAGAGGAGAGGAGAGGAGAGGAGAGGAGCTAATCTACGACTTTGTTTATTGCCATCCAAACTTGGCTCCACCAGCCGGCCCCTGTAGCTCATGCAATTGTTTGAGATGAGCTGGCAGCCGGCCAGACCTGGAGTAAATCAGCACTGTCAGTCAGCAACAACAGCCAGCAAGAGGGGGAGGCAGGGTGGATGAGAGGGAGGAGGGGGAGGAGAGCATGCATGTAAGAATAGTGGTGGTGGTGGTGGTGGAGGTGGTGGTGGAGGGAGCGGGGGGAGTTGGGGGTCGAGAAGTTTAGTGTGTTCGTGCATGTGATAGACACACAGATAGCCAGGGAGAGCAGAAAAACAGGGCCAATAAGTGAGAAAGAAAAAAGAAAAAAAAGAAGTGAAGGAGAAGCAGGGGAGTGGGGGGATGGGAGGCCAGAGGAGAGAAAAAAATAGAAAAGTTAGAGAGAAAAGGAGAAAGGGAGGGAGGGAGGAAGGGGGGGTGCTCTGTTGTGAAACATGAGCTCGGAAAAACTGCTCTGAGTTTAACACTCTACCCAATGTTTTTGCAGTTGTTACTGTTTGGAGGAGGTCCATTGCGTGAGCCAGCGCACACACGCACTTCAACCTACACACACACACATACACACACACACAACTGTCCCGCAGCCCCACCCCTGGTGCGCTTGGTTGTTATTCTTCCTCGGCCTCATCCACTCCTGTTATCAAGGTGAGGTGTGCTAACAAGACAGGCCGCCTGCCTGTCGTCTCTGGCGCGCTGCCAACCTGCTGGGTGAAGACAAAAAAAAAAGAAAAACCTGCACCCACTGAACTGGCCCGGTTCTGTGGCTCGGAGGCTTTTATGCGTGCTGCCTCCTTGTGAAGACAGTGCGCCTGGAAACTGGGCATCAGGCGAGCTCTTCTCTCATTACTGCACACCACAGGCCGTGCCAGCGCAGAGGGCTCCTCGTGTGTCCTCAGGAAAACCACAGTGACTGCTTATTTTTATCTAGCTACAGGAACCTTTTTCCTGCCAATTAGTTCCCAACAATGACCCGGCTTGTTTATGTACTGTCTATTGAGTGACACCCCCCCCCAAATCATAATTAGACCGAGCTCTTTCCTCAGCTACATGCCAAGTGCATGGATTTTCGCACGTGGCGAGAGACGGCCGCCCCGCCATGTGCAGGTTTACAGGGTGTATCTTTTAATTGGGTCCAAATGGCGGTGGATAAGTATGAAGATTTTTGCGATAAAGTTGGGGAAAAAAAAAAAAAAAAACGAGTGGTGGGGGGGACAATAGCCAGCAGGAGACGGAGAGGACAAGTTCAGCAGGTTCATGTGCTGTGCTCGGAGGATTTAAATCCCTCCCCTTGACCACAGGATACTGCTAGTGTTTGTGAGTCAGAGATTTTAGTTCTGTGCGTGTGTGTGTGTGTGTCACAGCTGTGAGCCCGGGAGTGACTGCTGCTCAACAAAGCTCTGCGCTCTGCTGGGTTGCTCTTGGTAAACAAAGGGAACTCACAGTGCTGTGTAGTGATTGCCCAACCTCTCCTCTAAAGAGAGAAAGTAGAGAAAAGAGCCGGTCGAGCGCGGCGGATTAGAGGAAAAGTTAGAGAAACTAAATATGAGAGAACGGCCCCGGTTGCACTTGCGGAAAGCTCGGGCCTGTTTATTTCATTATCAACCACCAAGTGTTACCAGATCAACTTTTATGCACACTCTCCTCCCAGCTGTGATGTAGGGTGGCCGAGGGCAGAGCGGAGCAGGCTGGAGGAGGGTGGGGGTGGTGGTGAGGGGGGTTAGGGTCGGGGTCTTTGCCAGGAGGAGGTCAGCTGTGTTCAGTCACAGCAGTAAATAGAGGGGCGGGGGCTGGGAATGGGCGGGGGGGGGGAGCTGTTGCTGAATTGCTGCGCCCACGGCATGCCCAGCTGAACCCCGATCAGCCCTTCTTCCCCCTTGCACAGCGACATGCAACACTGTTGGCTTAGCTGCTTATTCCCATGACAACTGGCCGCCTGAGCACCAGATGTGTGCTGGGGGGGGTGAAGAAGAATGGAAAGTGTTCGACCGCTTCAATGGCTGGGGCTAGTGGGAGTTGAGTTTGGTATTAAATGTTGTTGCTTTTCGTATTTACAGATTTCTAACATTTGCACAAATGCACAGGGGTGCAGAAATGCCGTTCGGTATTGGCAAAGTCCTTTTCAAACACTTATCATTATGATTCCAGTTAATTCAAAGTACACTTGCCTACAGTGTTTTTGGTGCTATAGGAGTTGAAAGAGGACGGCAAGGTGTGTGTTTGGAGTGGGGGCAGTGGAGGAAGTAGGGGCCGTGGGAGGGGCCGTGGCGCTGGTGGTGCAGACATGGCAGATACTATCTTTGTTGTGTACCCTATTCATGGCCACCATCATACCAACAGGAAGTGCCGTCTAGAGCCATGCTGGTGGCTCTGTTTCCACTTTTTTGGCCAAGACGGTTCAGGTGCTGGTTTGGAGCCAGCCAAGGAACTGGCTCCCAGCCAGTTGCACCGACACTTGCACCGACACTTTGTTGGTGTCAGACAAAGAACCACTTATATCCGGGGCTTGGGGAGGGATCGTCATGACCAAGGACTGACTAAAACCGCTTATGCGGTATGCATTTTTAAAGACCAGAGCTAGCGTAGTGTGTTCTGACTTATACCTGGGAGAATAAACAAAACATTTTCACAATTTTCACCCATTCATGTTTGGATGCAAAGGCAAGGCAAGCAAATTCAGGGGCAACAAGAGTCGGTGTTGTCGTATTTGAACCAACACTGGCACCGGTGAAGTGTTGGTGTTCACACAGCTAGCACAGGAGCTTTGGACAAAGACATGCAGGGGCTAGCTGACTAGCATGCTAGCTTTAATAGATATATTTGCAACACAATGTGCAGATGTCTTAACATCACAACTTATTCTTATTTTGTTGATAACTTTAGTCAACTTTTCCTAAAATTCTTACACATTGCACCTTCATGGTTTGCCTTGTTCACTGTCTTAGTTCAGCATGCTAACACTTACCGATTGGCACTCAAAACAAATTACCATACAGAGGTTGAGGTTGTTGGGAAAGCTGTTAGCTTTGCAGCATTTGATCAAGCTCCTTGTTTCTCTTTTGGTTTACGGAAGTCCCTATCATGACTTCCTGTTGCAGCTTTTTCTGAACAGTCCTTTCTATTTTTGGTGCGAGCGCACTAACCAATTTAGGTAATTTCAGACTCATTAAAATTTACTACCGTTGCTTTCCTCAAACCATACCCACACCATATTATAGCTCAATCAAAAGGGCGAGCACACAGGTGATAATTTAGTAATTGCCTGAGTGTGCTGGAGAGAGGAGCCACTTGAGGAGGTCTCGGGGCTGGGGGGAGAATCTGCGGCCGGCGATGGGGAGCAGGTGCTGAGGTGCCTGTCGGCGCTAATTTGCTGCTATTCTCTCTCACGCTGCTGCTCTATACACTTAGTGGCACAACGCGGCACTTTAGCGAGGTGTAGGAGGAACGAGTCGAAGCTGTGGTTGAATTCGTTGCGCCCTGTGACTTTGGCTCGAGCAGAAACTCCTCTTCAGTCTGCCGGAGAGCCAGGCAAGTAGGAGTTAACGGCGTAGGCTGCAGTGTTTTGATTGGCTTTGCAGACATAAACAAGAGCCGTACTTGTGCGTGACCCCTGGGCCTGACCCCAGAGATAGACGCTTCTCTAATGGGTGTCTCTTTCAGCTGGCGGCCCGGCCAGAGGAACAGAGGAGCCATTGTTTGGGCCAGGGAAAGCCAATGCTCTCCCCATTAAAGTGCTGAGCCTAGAGGAGAAGACCATAGGAGCCATGGAGCTGAGGTAAACAGCAATGGAGGCGGGGGACATCCTCGGCACACTGCTGCCTCAGGATTTAGGATAACATGGCTAAAAAGGCAAGCAATCGGCTCTGCAGAGATGACACTGAGATCTGAAATCACATGATCTTTATGTACTTTGACAGTTGTATAAATACGTAATTAATTAGCTCCTACTAACGCTTCTTCTACTAAATTCCTACACTTAAAACACCTTTCACACATGTTGGGAGGTGAGTGCTCAGCAGCTGTGGTCGCACAACACCAACCGTGACAGGGGTAGAAGCTGTTGTTCTGTTTCAACCACATCCTCTGACACGTCATCGTGTTCGTGCGTACGCGCCGAGGGGCCTGCAGACAAGGGAGTTTTCTTTTTACTGAAAGTGGCCAAACAGGTGAGTCAGGTGCTGTGGAGCGTGAAACCGTTCTTGGCGTGCCTGACAATAGGAGAGCCACGCGTCCGCCCCGAGGGAGGCGACTGCAAGTTGTCTGGCCTGTTGAATAAAGGAGAGACTAAATCCTGGGTGTGATTGTGAAAACACTGCAACAAACTAACAGAATTGAGTGTGCTTGATAGATATCAAGAAACGTCCTCTGTATGAGTTGATACAAACTTTTGGAACACTGAGGATTAAACACTACTCCGCTCCAGCAGTACACACTTAACTTTCATGTTTATATGTGTCAGGAGTGATCAATCACGGCTGTGTCTCCAGGGCATCCAGCGCTGCAGTGTAACTAATCCGCAGGCTCGGCAACATCGGCCTTAACCTTTTAGAAAGTGACAGTAATGCACTGTGAGGTAACTCTTCTCATATGCTCCATACAGCGGCTCATTCAGATGTCATGCAACACTTGCTCGTGTGTGTGGAGTGCAGACAACAGTTATTAGAGAAGGTTGGGAGACCCCTGCTAAACTAATGACCTACCAGTGGGAGGGATGTGATGGGCACAGTCTCTGCCAAACGCCTGGCCAACTTTAAATGCCTGGCTAGCCTCAGACACTTGGCTAATCCATCAGTGGCTTACCTTCACAATAGAACTTCTTGAAATAAAAAGCTCGGGCTCAGTGAGTTGGAACAGAGCGAAGACGGGTGTTCGTTCTCCAGCGAGATTTTTTTGCTCAGTTTCAGGTGCGAAAGTCTGAACTTACATCGAGACTTGTGTGTGTTTATTTTGTTTCTGCAACTTATATTACTCAAATTATTTCATGAATTATCCAACCTGGATAAGGTGGAATCTGACCCTCAATGGGATGCATGCATTAAAACTTAAATAACTATGATAACAATGAAGAAATAGACAATCTTCTCACTGATGGTCTGGTTTGGTTAGCTAAGTCATAAAGAGGCATCAGTATTAAAACTGGGACTGTTTTATAACCAATTAAAGGTGCAAAGCATAAGAATTTGGGTTGGAAACATTTAAAACTACAGTTATCAACAGAATGTGAAGGGAATAATAAAAGGTGATGTCCATTATTGTGTTGCATAGAATGTTTAGCGTGCTAGCCAGCTAGTCGCGGCCCGTCACTGTCCAAAGCTCCTGTCCTTGCAGTGTAAACACCAACAATCCCCTGGTACCATGAGCTCCCAGTCTCGACCACTAATTGCACAGCTAACGGAGCTCACTTGCTAATATTAGCAGGTACTTAAGTGATATGCTGCCCTGTATTTGTTTTGAGTGCAAATTGAACATGTCCTTAATTCTTACATTTTTCCTCATAGAAGCGAGTTTAAGGTAAGCTGGAACTTTGGGTAGCATGATGGTTTGTGTTCCTGTAAAGCCCACCGAGATGTGATGTCATCATCCAAACACAAACTTAACTCAACTTGACACCTTCAATAAAATTTTATTGAAAAAAAAGTACCAATAAACAACAAGAAATCCAGAAAAAAGATTTGTAGAGCAAAGCTCCATATGTACAGCATATTGCACTACATAACACATTGTCTTTACTTCCATATTATATCAACAACCAAAAAATATATATAAACACAAAAATGAGTGCACAGTAGAGTCTCGAAAACACACAGTCAATGTTTACAAAAATGCTACATTTTCGCTGGGTCTCATTTCTTGGTATAACAGAGAGTGTGTGATAATCAAGACTTTGTTGAAACTGAGCAGTTAAAGGCATATTCCAGGGTTTTACAAATACATGTACACTTTATCTGTTCTGTAAAGAAAAGGCAAATATTCCTTAGCCATAAGCTCATGGGCCAAATCAACCACAACCGTTAATCATTTTGGTTTGCTTGTTTTTTTTGTTTATACACCGTGATGACATGTGCAAGGAATGTTGCAAGTTCATTTTTATGGTAAAAAAAAAAATGCCCTTGATCTCATGGACTTCAACAGGATCCTACTCGTGTTAAAAATTATTTTACAAGCACGAACTGTCCTTATAAAAGCAGACCCCTTTTTCTTAAGAAAATACATTTTAAAAAGTTAAGAAAGACCACGACGAAGAAATGTTTTCGTAAAAAAAAAAAAAAAAAAAAATTCAAAATTGAAACCTTCCTCGAAAAAACTTCAAATTTATATAAAGTGGACTACAAAATTCAAGACACTGATGGTTTCCATAAAATACATGTCCCACTCTAGGGATTCTCCACACTCACATATAATATGATGAGTGCAGCCTGGGAACCTCATTCTAACAAAATTATACAGGGCACCATGGTGGCTTGTTTCCCTTTCCAATAAATCAAACAGGCCATCGATCCGAGCGCACTTGGTCGATGCGCAGATAGATGTCTGACACGTGGCAAGATTAGCCCGAGAGAACAATCCAGAGTATATACTATACATTAACACACGACATATAAGGGACCCATGGGATCTACAGAAACAAAGTACTTTCCAGTGCATATTGATTACAACACAATGATCGAGGTTTAAGAACTGAACACATGAACGCCCTCTGACTTGAGAAGAATATGAAGGCAACCTTTTTTTTTTCTTTACTGCGAGAAGCGTTTTTTGATGTCACGTGTATCTTTAGTAACAGGTTGGATGGGTAATGACTCATTAATTAAAAATAGGAAAGGTCATATCCTGTTGAAAGGTTAAACTTCATCGAAGCAGCTGCTTTTTTCTCAACCACATATTGTGAAACTACCCACAGTGGCGGGTGAAAGATAATGAAAAAGGTCTGAAATGGTTAGACCCATCCCTGGAAAATCACAACCTTTTAAAGTGTTTTTTTACTCCACCCAAGATATATTTTCTGAGTATCAAACACGTGTAGGCTTGACTCCACTCCTCTGCTCTCTACCTGTGCGCTCAATACGCTCCAAACAGTTATATGGATATATGGATGGACACACTACTCTCTCTACACAACAGTTCGCATTGAAGCTGTGAAGATCTGACATAAGTATTGAATTCTGGCAAAACAATGACCATGTGGAACGTGTAATTGCGCTATGCAAACATGCCACCGTAGAAATCTATTGTAACCCACATCAATTCAGTTTGACCACAGGTGCTTTCCTTCATAAAGGTCCAAACTTCAAACTTTTCACAGCCTACGGAAGATGAATGCAACTAAAAAAGGAGAATTCGGGTTGAGTATCACATGAAGAAAAACCAACAGAAGTCAAACAACAAAGACCAAAAAGAAAAAAGGGGAGAAAAAAAAGAAAAGAAAATTGCACACACAAGTGTATACAGTAGAAATGGGCAAATGTACAAAAATAAATAAGAAGGTAAAAAATAAATTACAAAGGGAAAAAAAATGAACCGATGGACAATATCCATGTTATAAAGGAGCAACACGAAGAGGGAGCCTAGAGTCAATGGTGAGACGGGGCGCTACGGGGACTGGCTCAGCGTTCAGGATCCGCAGGAAACTATGACCACAACCACATTCAGTGCACCTCACGCGCCTACTACTACATGCTCAGCAGCCCCCCGTCACCACCACAGTCAGCAAGTCTGCCTCAGACTCCTCAGTCAAACTGTACCTTTATGTGTGCTAAGAAATTGGCCAAGAGGGTTGTTTTTTTTTTGTTTTTTTTTAAACTGAAATGAAAAGAAAGAGACTTGAAAAACACCTCGAGAGGTTTCGTCATAAAAACACTGCTCGCCTTCTAACCATGTAACAGATTCTCAAGGTTACCAGTAGCCCACACAGTCCGTCCCTGAGACATCCTTAAGAAAATGAGAGGAAACCCTAATTATGCAGTGATAAACTTGACACATTGTAAGGAGCGAGTAATTACAGACCCCTGATATGTACTGCTCCTTGGGTCCAAAGGTTGGCCTGAATTCAGCAATGGAGAATATAACAAACAGCATCTTCAACAGTGTCTTTAAACATATTCATATTTCAACAATAATTACAGTCATTTCCACTTTTGTCTGTTTGCCGTTTGAGTCAGTGGTGGTGTACTAAAATTGTCCCAGATCTGGAACTGAGCACCAAAAACAACATGAGACCACCCAATAGAATATAAAATGATGTAAAACCCCATAAAAGTAGCCTGAGAAGATCTGTTTCACAGATTGATTATGCAGTGTTGTTTGGTGTTCAGAACACACAGGGGCTGCGAAAAAAAACAAACCAGGAACATGAACCTTGCGATGGAGGCATGCGGCACTATTGTGGCCCGAAACACTGGTATGTGAAATTTTGCAGAAAAAAAACCATATCCGATCCTGATTTCAGGCTGTTCAGTTCAGTCAGGTCTCAACATTGATTATTTGTCTCGGACGTTACGAGTGAAATGTTGTGGCAAGAACACAAGTCATAACTGAAAACCTTCATACAAGACAGAGTTTAGCCTGGTAACAATCTGAACTCTCGAAGGGTGTACGTCTAGTGCAAAAACAGTGGATCCACAGTTCCACTTCAAGGGCATGGAGGTCTGAAAACAATCACATGACACAAACACATCTAAAACACAGGGAGGACTGGAATCTGGGGACAAATTTGGGGACAAATTTAAACTGGAGAGGGAGAATCTGGTGTTCTCGCTGAAATTTAAAACTTGACTTGGCCAAATAGTTGGTTTTTTTTCGAGGTATAGGATGCTTTACTGTAATGTTAGACTTTAGCGCACAGGTGCTCGACCTCCATGCAAAAGTTAGCACAACACCTCATTAATCTTAATATCTTCTCATGCATCTTGTGGAGTTTCTTTCCCAGCCCTTCTTCAGTGTGCTACATCCCAGACAACATCCAGCCAAGGTGTTTAAATGCAGTGTGTTAGTTGACTTATTCCACTGTTGTTTGTGCATATCCAGCTGTTGGATTGTTTGCTGCAGATACTCTATGGTTTTGCCAATTAACAACAGTTAACACTTAGTTAACTGTTTCTTTTTTATTAAGGTTTCAGTTTCAGTAACACCACATCAACCAGCGCTTGTTTGCAATCTGATTGAACGCTGCTGTACACATTTGCAGACAGTCACGTAGCTTGTTTGACCAGTCACTGATGTTCAGTACTGGTGTACACTCGGCCCTGATAGTTCCCATCAATATGTTCTGATTGTTCGACATGTAGCACGTGACTGAAGAAAGGCTTATTTAAACCGCTGGTGCACTTTGCTTTGTTCCCAATGTTTTGAATGACACCGAGGGATCGTGTTCAAATTAATAGCATACCAAAGAAAACAGAGGACTAAGAAAACAAAAAAAATAGAAAAAAAGCAAAAATAAAGAAAATAAGAAGAGATGTTCCATTGAGGTGAGGTGCAAAATGCTTTGTTCTGAGAAGTTGCCTCTTTGGAAATTAGTAATTCAACTCGTCCGGTCGCCTGGGAAACGTCAGAAAAGAAAACCTCACACCACATTTCCTTTCATTTTCCTCACCATCTCGTCTTGCCTGTCAAAATTTCTCAATACTCATTCTGGCAGAATACATTGAATAAGGCATTCCCAGGGTCTGGGGAGGTCATTAAAGATGGATACATGTTTGGAAGTGCAAAAAATTGAAAGAGAACAATGTACTGTACAAAACTGCTACACCACACGTATACCAAAATATGAACATTGTCCTGTAGAGGAATCTCGGAGCATCATGGCATCTTCTTGGAAAGAAAAAACACACATGACCTTGTATAAAAGTTGGTTGTCCCCGTCCCGCGGTGACTTATAGTCTCCTTTCTTCTTCTCCCCCCAAAAACAGACCCGTGTTAGATTTGACAGTGCCGTTAGGAGTCCAGTTCCTTAGAGAGATGAAGAAAACGGGATGTGAGGCGAAGACCCCTCACCTCTGTCCCGCTCCACCTCCTCCAGCGATGAACCCCCTGTCAAACAGAAGGTTGAGCAGAGCTGCGCTCAGGCGCCACCACAGAGGCCCCTGGTTCCTTTGGTTTCGATGATACTGGAACAGAAAAAGACAAAACAGACACAAGTTAGTGCGCTCTTCTGAAAGTATAGAAATAGTTGCAAGTTTGGATTTTCAGTGTAAGCTTTAGTTTGTGTTGTGCCGTGATGTACAGAATGCTGATAAGGGCTGGGCTGTTTTTTTTTCCTGGTTCTAAAGCTTGCATTACAGTGGAGTAATTTAACAGATTTTCTGAACTTACCAGACTCCCTTACTTTTTCTAAACCTTGCCTTAGCTCACTTAGTCATTATATCCACATTGCTGATGTTTATTTAACAAAAACTTTGTTGTGTTAAGGAGGAGATTTCAGAATATTGAGATATATCATTTATCCCCATATAGCTTAGAAATATTACAACACTTTTTATAAGGCCATATCACCCGGCTCTAAAGCTACTTGACAGGAAGCATGGTCAAAAGGGTCAGCTGGGAAGAGGGTAAGACAAACCAGACACTGGAACGACGCTGATATTTTCACAACAGTCTGCTCCTGTCCCCAACAATACCTATTAGTGAGGCGTCTCTTTGTGTGCTGCCGGATACCTACACAATGTGTCCTTCCCAACACACATTCCAAGTCATAAACACATTCATCACACGGTCACACTTTCTCTAAATGTTTCTGGCAGGGACCAGCAGCTACCGGCTCAGGAGGAGGCTCTCTCAGGTTTGCGAGCCAATTGGATTGTGTGCGATTATAGGGGGATAATGCTATCTCTGCCATTGAGAAGCAAAGATAAGATAATTGCAGCAAATGGGATTAGGGAGCTCTCGATGAGAGGCAGGGTGCCTCTGAAAAACACATATCTGCACGAGAGAGAGGTACAGTAGTGCAGCGGCTCCTCTGTGGACGAAAGGCAGACTCCTCCGCGCCTGATAACGCCATGGCTATTTTCCGCCCATGAGGTTTGTGAACTGAGGGAAACTTGCTATAAGTATTTCCTTGTCAAAGTGTGGCACCTTTTTCTCAGAAATGTTCCGCGACTCTTTACGAAAGGTAAAACATCCAAAAACAGAGATAAGATATGCCATATTTACATGACTGTTAAGTTGGTGTCCAAACATTGACCCAGTTAGCAGCCAAGAGCTGCCATTGTGATAAGCCTCTGGGTTTCTGCACTCTTATCAGGTTGCGGTGAACATTGCAGGGTGTTGCATAAGCTTTGCCAGGTTCAAACCAGCGTGTATGTATCTTACTAACAATTCACTTTTTGTTCAGAAGAAAACTCGAGAGGTGGGAAAAAAAAATCAAATCAAATCAAACGTCGACAGGACTCTTGATAAGACTAGTTCTGTGCTGTATGACACAGCTAAATCTTGCCCAGGTATATTTTGATAAGAATATAATAATATCAGAACATATTCTTCATATAAACAAGCAATATTTATGTGTAGCGCAGAGTGGTGAGCTTTCAGCATACATGGCTCAACTAAGTAAACACAGGCATGCTCCAAGTCTTTTAAACTTAAAACTAGATGATATGAGAGGCTAACGTTGGTTTGGGTCTCAACATTAGATAGTAAAAGCTGCGAGAGTAAAGTGAGTCAACTGAGGGATTCATCACGACACAAAACTTGTGTATTAACTACAAGCTACATGAGACGCAATTCATCTTTATACACTGAAACAGAACATTCCTGTGATAATGACCTTTAGCCCCCACTGAGCTGAGAGAGAGAGAGACAAACAGAGAGAAAGAGAAAGCGTGAATGAGAAAAAAGAAGTGTGCGCAGGCCTTCCCCAACTGAGTCATGAGTCACGCCACCAACTGTCAAAAAGAGGCTCGGGCTCTAAATTTAGCCAGCGATTGAGCGGCAGAGTCTAGCCAGATGCTTGGTGTCGTCACTCTGACACCAGCCTGATGCGCTTTATCAGCGTCCCATGAGGCCTGTCTGTCCAGCCAGCTGCTCCGAAGCTCTGCCTTATCTCTCGAGCAAACAGGACAGCCCCAAAAGCAAGAACCTCTGGATTAGTCACGTCAGGGAGGAGACAAGAAGCTGAGGAAAAACACCAACACAGGGCCTCGGTGTTAGATAACACAGAGCAGCACAAATGGACATCAACGTGAACAACAGTCATCGCAGGACAATGAATGAAAAGTAAAAATCCAAAGCCAGCTTCATGTGTTTTTTATTTCCAGTGCAACTCCACTCCTCCCCCCTCCACAAGTGCTGAAAGGAGAGAGTGCCGTGCCCTCGCTGCAACAGCCAAGAGATAAAGCCACAAACAGTGTGTGCGTGCAGACACACACTCACAGAGGCGATATTCAACCCTGCTTTCAACACCTTCTATCGAAAGCACCAGGAGTCGTCTCTCTTAAAAAAACATGGGGATGAAACCTAACTCCGCTCCTTGCCCTGTGCAGGCTGGAACCATCTTCCTGCCATTGTGACCGTCATTATTGGCGTGTCTCGAATGGCGGGCCGGCTAATGTCAGCCATTCTCTGGGGACCTCGCCATCCCCTCCAGCCCTCTCTGACTGAGGAGCAATTTATCTGTCAGCATCCACCAGCGCGCCTTCGCTACCTAATCCCTCCTCTCACGAGGGGCCAAGGCTCCCATGGAGAGCACTTGCAGCCACGTCGCTCCCCAAATCCATCAAGAAGAGGGCAGTCATAAGCACTTGGATGGCTAAGAGACAAGTGTCTGCACTGAATGGTTGCAATCACTCACTGACAGGAAAGGGACCTGACAAACTGCACAGCTATTATGGAGTGAGAGTTTTTGCACTGACTGTCAGAGCGTGTGATAGTGACGGGCAGCAACAAGCAGAAAAACAAGTATGTGTGTATTAATGCATAAGTACACACACACACACACACACACACACAATATTAATTGCACAAGCACAGCTAGAAATAGCAATTACAGAGGCTTCAATCAAGCATTCAAAAAACCGCATGTCGGTGTTTGGGTTGTAAAAACATCCCTCCAGCCACTTACACACTCCACTTGAATAACAAGTGTCAACAATGGTCATGCTGGCAGTGGGGGAAGGTAACTAAGTACAGTACTTACCTATGATTTGAGGTACTTGCTACTTAATAATTATACTGCACTAAAATTCAGGATGCCAATTATTGTAATTATTTTACTCGACAACATTCATTTTTACAAATTTACATACAAGTTTTGCAGATTTCATTTGATAATACATGTTCAAATGTGACCCAGCAGATACACTATACAAAGTAGTTCCACCATCAACACTGAACGTGCAATAAGCAAGAATTAACCATCTGTCATATTCAAAACAAATTGGAGGAAGCATATCGCTAGAGTAACTGCGAACTGTAGCTGACATTAGCTAGCTGGTTCAGTTAACCATACAGCTCGCAGTCCAGAGTGGGAGAATCTGAACGGTGTTAGTGTTTACACCACTCGCAACACCACAATAGGAACTTTGGACTTGGAAAGGTTGTGGCTAGCTGGTAAGCATGCTAACTTCAGGAGAAATCTACAACACAATATGTAGACATCATAACATTAAAATTGTTTTCCACATTTTTTGGATGATTTTTAAATGTTTTCTACATTATTCTCAAACATGCCATTCTGCGCAATGGATACTCTTACATTTGCTACTTTAAGTTTTTTCTTTTGATGCTAACACTTCTGATCTTGAACAGTATGTCTACACTAAGGTATTACTACTTAAAGAACAATATGTGGGTACTATCTCCACCTCTGCATGCTGGTCTCTATGCAAGTAAGCATTAAAAATTCCCTGCCTCTTCAGTATGCAAAAGACTTTAACTCTTCACCGCTCGTTCACTATCGCTACATCAGTGTATCTGTCTCCTGTCACATCAGGATATGACTTCACGGGGCCGCTCTCACTCTGACTGTCCTCTCTGCTGTTTACTCAACCAGCAAAAAAGAGCACAGGCGACTTCCTCATCCCCTGACCCAGGCCCGCCCTCAGTTGTGTGTCAATAGATCCCAGCCGCACACACACACACACGTCGCAGCAACCCTCCTGTCTGACTGTCTGGTTGTCTGCAATGCGTTTCCCAGTGTCACAATACATGAGTCATGCTGAGCTGCACGGGTATAAATAACTTGATAAGTGCATGAGAAAATCAGAAACCGTCTCACACTTCAAAGTATGAAGTAAACAAAAAAAAAGAATTATATAACGTTCAGGGCAGTGAGGGTTCTATTTAAGACAACTTAAGATGTTTGTTTATTAATCATTTGAGGTTCATTTCCAACCTCCTCCAGTCATATACAATGTTATACCATCATTATGGATCCCACCCCCCTCTTTCTATGGCTGTGCAGACCGCTTATTTGGTTGTCTCCTGTGGCCAAGGGAAAGGGCTGACTGGAGACTCCCTACAACCACAGCTGTCCCCCTTGGGGCTCACGCGCTGAGCTTCAGGTTACAACATGTTTACCTTCTCCCTCCACTTCTGCTTTCTCATGGACGTATCACTATGTGGGTTTAAATGCGCACGTGTGAATAAATATGTGTGTTAAACTGTGCGACTAGAGACTCCTGCACTTCCCTGAGGGTTTATGTATACTTTTGATTTTCCAGCCAATGACACAACCGTGTTTCAAGGTTGTAAAAAACAAGCAACATTATGTAGCGCTCAGACTCAGTGGACAGTGTCATCCTGACCACAGTGTATTGTTTGAGGCCAGGCATCCTCCACACCACTTGCCTCTACAGCAAACTGAGGAAACAGGAGAAAAGAAAGAGAGAGAGAAATAAACAGGAAGAGGAGGCAGGGGGAGGGCCTAGGGTTGGCAAGGTGGGGGAAGGGCTGTCCTGGTTCAGCAATGTCTTTGGCTTAAGGGTGGGGGGGGGGGACGCTGGGCTCTGTAAGTTGTGTATGTGCAAACCCTCTCCAAAACAAATATGTGGCAAACACAATGAAAGAGGACAAACTTTATAAATCATAAATCTTCGTCATACCAACATGGGCTCTATGTATGTATGTATATATGTGTGTCAAAACAACTGTGTGGGTGGTGTTATTAATGTGTGGACAAAACTTTTCTCTGCTTTGACTTTAAAAAAAAATGTCAGCCTAACCTGACACACAAACACACACACACACACACACACACAAAGACTGACAAATAGAGACACACACAAGCACAGCAACGTCTACTTTGATGGCAGTAGGGTTATGTTTTATTGGAAGTCTGTTATGAACCCATATAAGCTACTGATGCAATGAGCCATAACCAGAACATATTGAAACATTAATATTAAGTTTCATTTGAAGACTTGAGGTTAGACAAATTGCATTACCCTGAGAATACACCTTCGGGTAAAACAAGGAGGCACATTAGGTCCAAAAATGGCTCATTTAACATATTAAATTTCCTCCTGCATAAGAAATAATGAGGTGGGAAATTCTTCACTATGTCTTTACAACTGCTATGTTATAAAGTAAGTACCAAGAAGTGTTTATGGTGTTTTTCTCATTATTCTTATGAGTATAACATTAAAGGATTTGATTTGTATAACACTGTACCCTCCTGTCTTTACTGCATGTTAGTTTGCCAGCTCAGCTTAAGTGTTCTCTCAAGAGGCTATCCAAATAATGGGAAAGAGATCTGTCACAGGTAACAATCTACTGGACAAATTTGCTAACTATTAGAGGACAATGTCAATAACTTCTAAATCAGGATTAGCCCAATGCATCACCTCGTGAAGGGCACTGAGAGGAGATTCTGTCACTGCTTGGGGTGTTAGTGACCCACTTGCACTTGTTTACTACCATCAAACTAGAGGCCAAAGTGTCTGTGTATGATGCACATTTCCTCCTCACCAGTTGTAGGTGTTCCCGGTGAAACTGGTCTCCTATCAGCTGAAGTTTCTGGCCGATGCAGGCCTCCACACTGCGTGCCACAGGTTGCGGCCGGGGAAGCTGCTCCATCCCGTTTTGCTCCCCTCCGCTGTCTTGTCGCCTTGCTTCCTGATCTCTGACAAGCTCAAAGTGTGCCGGGAAGTGCAATCGAAAACCTGCGTTGCCTGTTGAGTGTCAAGGCTGAGACTTGTTATTTTGTCAATGCCACAAGTGTTGAGCCATAAAAATGTAAGTACAGGAATGACACCTGACAGGGTGTTTTTTTTTTTTTTTTACTATGATGATATCTATGCTGATTAAGCAACAGGTACAAAGAGCAGGCAAGCACTGTTGAACATGTCTTCAATCAATCAGAATGTTTGGTTTTAATCACAAGTTTCTTTTTAATCAATGTGAGTGAAATAGGAGTTCCAGGAGTCACTCACCCAAAATAAACTCACATGACACAGATTAGACTTCAGTCAGTTGTCATGGAGCTACTCTGGAATGATTACTCGTGTATGGCGCCAATGCAACGTTGCTGCCACTGATAATCTCTGTACAGTTATTGCTTACGCAGGTGAGCACTTCTGTCACGTCCTTTCAGTCACAATGCCCGTCCGGCGCCACTGAATAGCAAAGCAGCTGGGTACACTCCATACAGACCATAAAAGCCACTGTGATCACGACTACCAGGCGCCAAGGATGAGATCAGTGTGGCAACATTGTTACCCATTTCTCATAGTGAGTCTCACATTATAGTTTCACGCTTCAGTTTTATAACACTGATTGTCACGCACAAGACAGCGTTCCTGTTTCTCTTTTGAAATATGGTACGTCATCAGCCTCACCGTAGAAGAGTGGTCTGGGCTCCTCTGCGACTCCACAAGGCAGCATGCCGTTGTACGGTGCCAGGGCAGGGCCAGGTGTCTGTGTGCCCCGGTCTTCACACTTTATCTCCCGGAATGTGGTGCGCCAGCAGTGGGGGTCTGGCTCGAACACATCATCCTCCTCATCGTCCATGCGGGGGGACTAATGGATGAGCAGCCTTCAAAAAAAAGGACAGAGAAAAATCTCAATGTAGGACATTCGTCTTCCATATGAATCAAAAGCATGCCAAGATTTGACTTCATTAATGATTGAAAACCTTGGACAAGTATTCATTAGGGCTGATGAGATGATCTCAGACACATTCATTCTCCCAGAGTGTTCATTATCTTTATAGACAACCTGTCTGGTGTATAAAGAGTGCCCTCAAATCAATAAAACCGCACTGGACAAGTTGGGAAGAGAAAATGAGCAAAAGCCCTGCCTTCATTTGTGGCAAAGAACTCGGTGCTTATTTAGACAAATGGCTCAGTTCATCTCAGTGATTAAACCACAAAGTTCACTGTGGTTAGGAGACTGTGTAGAGTCACATTTACATAAATGGGAGTTTGGCTGACTTGGTTAAATGAAAGGCAGAAGCTCTCTTGTCTGTGCTAAGAAGCTCTGTCTTCCAAAATAACTGTCCCATGATTACTAGTTTATAATAATACAAACAATTGCAGGTATCAGTGCACTTACGAATAAATATGTAGGCCTGAGGACAGGACTAATAAAAATGTGTGATAACGAATCAATAAAATGTGGCAAGAATCTCAAGGAGCACGGCGTCAGTGATGCTCTCCACTCAGCCCTGAATCATACGGTGGGTCAAAGAGTTATCAAAATATGGGTGAAATTCAAGTTGCCTCACTGGCTCACCCCCAAGTCACCATCGAGTTGTAATTCAGGGTTAGACTACCACCACACTTCCAAATTAGGGTCCGCAGCAAAAGAGTAATGACAGTCTTTGAGGAAAATCCTAAGCCACTCTCCTTACCCTGGTTTGTCGGCTTGCCAGCACCCTGAGAAGCAGTTTTCATTTCTTCACCCAACATAAGCAGACTGGCCTGTCTCTAGCATGCCCATACCTCACAATATACTGTGTGCGTTCACAATAAACCCTGTGCGTAAAACCGCTTAATGCTTTGTTTTGACAAACAAAGAGTAAGAACATGGAAGGCAAAAAAAAAAAAAAAAGAAAAGAAAAGAAAAAAGAAAAGGCTCAACTTCCAGACACCCAGGGTTGCTGCTCCACTGTCCTGGTAGTGAGCTGTGTGTTTGTGTCAGACAGTGGCTCCCCCTGCTGCAAGCGAAATAACCCGAACAAAAGGGAAGGGGGGTGAAATGATGGTGGTGGTGGTGGTGGAGGCAGATCTGACACAGTTTCAATCCAATGGCTTCAAAAGCCTCATATCACACCATTGTCCACATTATAACATATCATGCACATCAAGACCCATGGTGGCGCAGGGACCCCTCAAGCTTAAAGTGTCTCGAGACAATTTGTAGCTATTATTCCGCCGTCTGAAGTCATACTCTTGAATTGTGTCAAAAAGGATGGTACGGAGATATAACAAGAACGTAAAACGCACACATTTTGGGAAAAAAACAACGAAATGTCCATACGTCTTAAACATGTAACAACACGTTTATGAGCTATAATTGTTTTAATTCATGGAGAAAATGTATGTCACTGCGCTCGAATAACGCATGCCGCAAAAACAACCGTGAAGCGGTCTGAATTCCATTCACCGACTGAGAAACATAAACCGGGAAAGCCGGTATATTTCAAATCTCTGCTGTATGAATGGCAGGCTGAGTTGAACTTCATGCCATTTTATTTGGACTGCTGTGAAGTTTGGGCTCAGTAACTCTCCCTTTAAATGTCCAAATATTTGCGTTACAGCTGTTGTTCCCGCGACAGCAGCGGCACGTTGTTTTGTTGCGCCTTCCTAAGGACACGGGCGCCGCTTTTCACGTTAAGGTCCGTGAAGTGTACACCGAACAACCGCATTAAAATGCGTTCTTTAACAGACTTACCACAGAGGAGGGCTTCGTTGTAACTGTCCCCTTGCACTCAAAAAACCAACCAACCAACCAAAAAAAAAAAAAACAGGAGTTCAATATCCTGGGGAAAAAAAGTCAGGCGAGTTTAGTCCGTATCGCCTCCACGGCTACTTCCATTCTGCGAGGAAAACTGCATCAAGCTGATTTCATTTCGCCGACGTCAGCTACAAACTGACTCCTCCTGTCCGGGCGTGGTGCTGAAAGTTAGTAAATAAACGCCCCTCCCCCTCCCCCCTTCGAGAAGTAGGCAACTCTCCGCCAACCGTGTGCGGACCCGGCCGCTCGGACCAATCGTCGCTTTTGTTTTCATCCCGCCTTCCTCATCGCGTATTCAGACACGTGGACGGGAAATTCCCCCCGTAGCACGAGACCGCTTTCGCGCCGCTGCTGTGCTCATATGTGAGGCGCTGTCACCAGGAGGCTTCAGTGTACATGCCTGATGAAAGGAAAGAGAAAATAGGAACACTGAGAGCTGCAACACGCTCATGTGACCTGGTATCCGCCTCCACATGTATGTGCAGTTTAAGAGTATAAACATCCTTTTAGGAAATGATGATGACAATGAAAGTCTTCCTACACTTTTCATCAGACAACTGTGAAAGTATCTAAACATCATTTGCAACTTCATAATAGCCATCCAAATTCTGTTTATAGATTAGCTACACAGTATTTATTAACCATTTAAAAATCATTAGTCTATAAACATCAGTTGCCACTAGTTGCACACTAAACAGCAGAGTAATTAACTAGTCTGAAATGTACAATTTATTCATTATGGTTATTATACAGTGTTGCCTAAATAGGCAATTAGTGTTCCAGTGTTATGATGACATTGCCAACATTTACATTTCATTGTAATCCACACATGAAGCTGCCTGACTTTAAAAGTTATTAACACCCACATATGTTCTGGTTAGATCAACAAACTGTTCACGGAGAGGCAGTTTTGACTTTTTTGTTCTTTAAAAGTAGCACTGACCTAGATCCTACTGGAAGTGGTCTAGATTATGATCAGTCTATATAGGCACCTGTAGCAGAGAAAACATGAAAACAACAGGTTGATGGTATCACAAGAAACAAGCAGGCGTTTGAAACAGTTGTTTGGGCCTTTGAGTTGACCATTTTGAAGAGAAAAAAAGACAAGTGATTGTAACTCTATAGCAGGGGTTATTTAACTGATTTCATCCCCACCTTCTGAAGTGTATTAATGTTTTTTCAGTAAATGACAATGTTGGGGAATGAGGAACCAGGCTACATTTTATTGACATAAATTCAGGTCAGCATGATAGCATGCTTGTTCATTTTCCCTGAGTCATACATTAAACTATTCAACTTAGTTTCATTGTAGTTTTCCCTGGAAATTCTCCTGAATTTTGGAAACATACTGCTGTCATCACAAATAAACACCATGTTGTCTAACACAGGTGCATAGAAAATTACAGACCTAGACAGGTCCATAGTTACCTTAGGAAATTCCCAATATAATCACTTCTCTGCTGAGTTTCCGAATGATTTACAGTCAGCTCATAGCTTGACAGTCCTCACTGAGCTGATACTAGTGGCCCTGTTGTTTTAAAGGGCAAGGCAGCGCTGGTGATCTGCCCCCTCCCCCTCAGGGCTATCACAGATCAATAAACCCACGGACAGCTGGAGCTGTAGCCGACCCCTCTGCATTCTCTCACAGAGCATCACCCTGCCCCCCAACTCCTCTTTCTCCCTCCCCGCCCTTCAGCTGTGATCACCACTGAGCTCTGTGAGAAGTCATGGGTCGCTGCCTCCTCTGTCCTGCCTGAATTGGATGGACCTCAAGGTTTGGCGCACCTGTGGCCTCTCCAAAAAAGAGGTAGGGATGCGACGTGGAAGAGGGGATTGGTTTCCTCGCTCGCTGTGAAATTGGAAACTTGATCACTCCTTGCATGAGTGAGCACTGTAAACAACAAAAGGCGCAAAGACGTGGCAGTCTTAGTTGCCGTTTTTCTTTTGTGTTTCTGACGAACAAAAGAGATGGCAAGAAAACACCTGTAATAACTAAAGAGAGTCATTGTTAAGTCATTGAGTTAAAATGTTCCAGTGCCTGTGCATGGTAATTTGCAACCAAGCGTTTGGTTTATTCTTCGAAAGCCCAAAAATGAAATATTAATGAAAAGCCTATGCATACAGTATTGTTGCCAGAACATATATCTTGAGAAAACAAGTTATTCATTAACATGCATTAGTCTGTGATGTATTAGCGTTTGAGAGGAGCTGCAGAAATCACTGAGGCCATAAGGCAGCTCTCGCTGGAACACATACACGGGCCTCTATAACATAAATAATGAATATGGATAAATCCACTGCAGCTCTTACCACTAGCTAGGAACATAAATTATGAATACAACACATTGTTGACTTAACTAATTGAGCCGTGTCTATCAGTATGTGGATTATGGCTTTGTGCTGTCGAGAGGCATGTCTCTAAGTCTTTGAAGTGCACACCCACGAATTCTCTCACCCAAAATGAGAATACATTAGCAGAATTCAGTGCCTAATGTCTCATCCTCTCTCTTCAACGCTAAACAGTATGATCATTGATTTGTTTTTGCCTTGTGGAGAGCAAGTGCTCATAAATAAGTTCCCAAAGACGCCTGAGAGCCCTGAGAGAGTAAGCGAAGGCAGGCATCAGTTTGTGTTACATCAGAAAGCTGTTTCTGGAGAGTGGTGCACGCACGCCCCCACACACACTCGCAGAAGCTGCGTGCACGTGCGCGCCCCGTGCGCGCACAAACACACATGGCTGCGCAATCACATGCCCTACTTCCTCTGTAACCTCAAAAGCCCATTCTCCCTGTTGATATCTCATTCTCTATATGCACGTGCACACACACACAAACACACACACACCACAGACACATGCTGCCTGTCTGCCACCAAAACATTCTCAGCATGTGAATCCTGCCTGGAAACTAGAAAAGCAGGGATTTCATTCGCTCCAACTGGACGAGTTCCATGGCAACCGCATCCTGACTGCGAGCCACTTAGATGAGACATGTGTGGCACACTGACCCAATGGCAGAGATCATGCTGGAGCAGTGACCTGATAACAGAGGGATGCTTGATTTCCTGCGCTTCCCGGAACTCCTCATGTCAACTCCAGCTAAAGAATCCCTCGTGACACTGAGAAATCTTGTATTTCTATCAATGACATCACTGTAATTCAGGACATATCTTTGATGAATTTACTCTTAAATTAAATCTGGACATGATCGGGATCGGCAAGGCAGATCAGGAACAAAGAGTGAGACAGCTTCTGAAGCTGTACGATTGGGTGTGCATACACACATATGCTGAGACATCTGTGTAAACCTCTTGCCTCAGGTTTGTTATCATCATCAAAGTCATCTGTTGTTTTTTCTAAGTCAAGTCATCTGGAGAGATGTATGCAATATCTGATGCTCCACTTTCGAACATTTAGGCCTACTAACAATTATTACATTGACGATTCACTCGCCAAATACTTTTTTAAGATTAATTGATTTGTTGTTTGGCCAATAAGATTATGAAAAATGTTGATCTATGTGTCTTTTGAGATCCAAATGACGTCTTTAAGTGTCTTGTTGTGTGCACAACCCAAAGATTTTCAGTTTACTGTAGCAGAGGAGTAAGGAAACCAGGAAATATTCACATTTAAAGGGTAACTCCACCCATTTTACACACTAGTGTATGTTTACAGGCCTTGGGGAGTACCACTGAATATGTGAAAAAAGTAGTATAAAACCTTTTGTGGCTCCGGAGGAAGCTGCATGAAATCCCACAAATATCCTCCAGTGATGTTACTTAGTGGCTAAGCTGCGTTGTGGGCACCAGGTTTTGAAAAGGAACTGGAATGCATGGAATAGAGAAAGGCTTGATGCCTACAGTACCCAAAATACAACTTATCCAGTGAGTGACATGTGGGAAATTGGTGTACTTACCCTTTAAAGAGCAGGTATCACAGAATTAGGACCTTTTTCCTTAAAAAAAAAAATATTGAAACCAATAATTGATTTTCAAAATATTTGGTGATTCATTTAATAGTTGATAACTAATCAACTAATCATTGCAGCCTTACAAACGATACAAAAAATGTATATTGCCTATACTATTACCACCCAGATGAGGGAAAATAGTCCCTTTACATGAATATAAAAATGTGGGTTTATCTACCAGTTGTTTTATAAGTTTTATTATAACTTATTTTTACCAACAGTCACAAGACAAATGGTGAAAGTGCATTTTCCCTCGGTCTACAGCCCCCAACTGGCCCTCTCAGGTGAAGACAGACTGAATAATGTAGCAGGTGTAGAGGGTTAATTTTGTGCTTGAACCCAGCCTCTTTTAGAATAATGTGAAGGTGACGCCGGCTATGAAGCCGCGACATCTGATCTGACTGCCGTAACTGAGAGCACACACACACATACACACACGCACACACAAACGGCCCCCATTTTCAACACTGTCTATTAATCATACATCCCCGTCTGGCTCTAGACTACCAGCCAAACCTCGCACTCCCAAACCAACTTACTGACTCACTCACAAAGATCTTTGTTTAACGTGGGGATCATCCCACACCAAACAAAAGTCACTCTAAAGAGAAATATAGACACACATGAATGTAGCTGAATGCGTCTGGTGTTAAATATCCCTATAGGGATCCTACAGTGAATGAGGTCATCACATCAGAGCGGCTTTACTGTAAAGATCATCCCACTTCTTTGTCGTTCCAGTAGTCTAGATGATGACTGAAGACTGCATCACTCTGGCTGTGTTTTTCTTCTTGTCAACAAATCCCATGACAAGACCAGAACCAACAATGAGTTGTCCGTGTAAACAAAGCTTGATATAGCTTATTCATCCGTGCCATAGACCTCCATTGTTGTCAACAACTATTTAAGATGCTCTCAAGACTGGGTGACATGTTGTTGACATGTTGACATACGAGTACTGCGGTTTATTTTCCATCAGTCCCACACACACTGACTTGCAACAAACACGTGGCTGAAAAAAGTCCTCAGCAAATGTGCTGAAAACTACAATACCCAGATATTTTTGCCTTCTCTGAAAATTAAGACATATATTTGTGACCTGTTTCCAAAGATTTATGTCTTCAGTAAATGGGCTTTGGACTGCGTGCCACAGACAAAGTAGAGAAGCTGTAAAGTATTGAGAGAGGGACGAACACATTGTTGGTCTTGATCTTGATTTTTTTCATATGGTCACACCAATAAAAGACAAATTCATGTTCTGATGCAAAAGTTTATTGTTATAATGTTATATATTTTTCATCATCCTAAAAAATGATCACATTATAACAAGAAACCTTTTTATCATTACAATATACTATTATTTTGTTATAGTGTGAATCATTTAATTTTAATGTGATAATTTATTGCTATAACATAAGAATGTTGATGTTTTAATCTGATTTTAACTGGCTTGTTTTTCATAGTATCTGTAAAAGATACGAAACGTTTATTGATATAATGTGATAATTTATTGTCATAACAAAACTTTTCACATTTTATCATGATAACTTGTATTGTTATAACACTTCTTGTAACATGATGAGTTTGTATTTCGCAATAACTGGGGTAATGGCACTGATCCATTTTTCTTTTTCTGGAATGGCAGCAATAGGCTTCTTGTTTGTTTTTTGTATTAAATGAGGGCATGAAATACATATCCTGTTAATAAATCATTTCTCCTTGTGTGATTGACTGTTAAACCTTTGAAACCATATCAGCTGATCCCTACAATGACGAACCACAGACCCACTGTCACCATGTCAATGTGGATCTGCTGTGTAGACAAGTTCATTTCACTCCCCCATTAATCCGGGCACATGAAGGTTCTCTGTGGGAAAAGAGGAAAACTATTTTGGCATGTTCCACTGCTCCACATACGCTGACCCTTTGCTGAACCAGCCACCATTTGATCTTCACTGCAGGCAGCGCGGCACAGCCCTGCGCGGTGCACCGCAGCTTATAGCTGAGACACACAGAAGTCCAGCAACTCGCAGACTGCAGGTGATGCTTTCATGTAAAGCGAGAAGAATCAATTGGGAGGCAGAAGCCTGTCTCTTCGAGTTTCTCCAATGTTTTGCCCGTCGGCTACTCGTAGGCAGGCTTTCGTCTGGGAAACTTTGGGCTTCGCTTAATGAGACTGACCGGTGTGTCAAGCTGTTCTGCTCGCTCTTTGGAGAATATGGGGGTGTACGTGTGGTGGCAGCACCAACACAGATAAGACTGGCTAACTGTGTGGGAGAGCTGACCAGTTATCCAGCCTCCACAAAGGGCCCCTGTTTAATCTGCTCCACACATTAAAGCCACAGCACCTCAAAGCAGGCATGTGCTAACAGCTGTGGACATGTCTCCGTCTCTCTCCTCTGAAGTGACGCAGCACAGCGGTGTCCGGGGCCGTGCGGCAGAGAGGCTAGAGGATGAAGACTTGGAGGCTGCCCGCCATGAATGACTCAATCTCACACTGGGGTTATGACAATCCAGAGGGCCCTCAAAACCCAACACAGCCCTGCGAGCGTGCACAAAGGGCTTTTCTCCACCATTAAAGGCGTCACACTGGCCCGTCAACGCTTTGAAATGCTGATATTGTTTTCCACAGGATTTTCATCATGCTTTCAACATGAAATCCCCAGAGGCGATAATAAAAAGAGATCTAATAAACGTGACAAATGGCTTAATATTTAATCGCTGTTGATCATTAAACAATTTAAATAAAGGCCGATAACAATCGGAGCTCTTGCTTTCAAAACAGTGCGGCACCAACCACAGATACATCAGGATTTATTTATCTGCGACTTAATTAACTGTGGATGGCTGAGAGGCAGCGCGCTGCTGCGCGGAGGTCCGGTTCAGAAGGCCTGCAAAAACACAGTGTGTGGAAAAGTGCCATTAATGGCATCTATCATCAGCTGCTAATTATGCTGCCTGTGGGCCCCGACTGGATCCGGTTTCAGCTTTTGGGCTCCAGCCACCAAACACTTAGCATTCATATTTAATCACACCTCATTATCCGCCAACAATGTAGGAAGGAGACAGAGACCTTACCTGATATGCCAGACAGACACGGTCAACGTACAGACAGAAAAGAAAAAATCACACCCACATACACACACACACACACACACACACACACACACACACACACACACACACACACACACCATCACCTGCAAAGACAAACACCAGCAACACATAAGCCCCCCCCCCCTTTCCCTGCTTGAGTTTTCTGCTCTTGAAGTGTATCAGGCTCTTTGATGAGAGGTAGTGCCCCCCAATTCTGTGCTTTCTCAGCAAGTTGGTGCTTTCATGTGAGATCCTTTTCTGCCCTGCACTTTCTGGTTCAAAGAGCAGCAAAAGCAAACGGCGGCTAATCCTTTATCCTCACAACAACTGCTGGCCTGTTGCTGGGTTATCAGCTTAGAGTCATCGTGATGTCACACTCTTCAGGTGTAGGCAGTCTGATGTTGGACATCAAATATGACTTTGGTCTGGCCACCTGCCCTTCATAGTGTAACCGAATACACTGAGTCATGCTCTTCGCTCATATCATGCAGCGGAGACAGTTTCATGATAAGCAATCAAGTGTTTCTTTTGGTTCGGGCTGTGTGTTTGTGTGTGTGCTCCCCCTGTCTCCCAGGAGCATTTTATTTGCACAAGTAAAAGAGGTTGTCAGTGCGAGTTCGCGGCCAAGTTAGTGTGAGTGATGTGCTTCGGCAAGTCCTTTCAGGTAGCGGGTCTGTGCAATTTGTACTTAACACGGGTGTGGATAATTATCCGCCACTTGTTCGTCCAGTTCTAGGACTCCAGCCAGCTGAAACAGGAGACGCTCCTGAAAGATGCAGGAGCTATTAAACAAAAAACAGCGCGCTATCGTCTTTCTTCAAGCTGTGAATCAACACATAAATCCAGTCCCCTCATGTCTGGTGTCTCTCTTATGAATCTGGGAGTGAAAATTAAGATAGCTGATTGTCGTCCACCCACACAGACGGGCCACAGTTGGGTCATCAATTGAAACCAAACACTGTATACATATAAACTATGAGGCAACAACTTCAATTTACTGTTTTGATTTGGTAAGTTATGTTATTTTAGGTGTCATAGGTAATTTTGTGAGTATTTTGGTAACAAGATCTTCACAGATGTGTCCTTTGCGTGTCAGTTATGGTCAATATCCTGTTTTCTGTCCCTGTGAGAGGATTAGGGCCACTGCAGAAAAAAAAATTGTGTCCTGGCTTTTTTTTCACAATTCTCCTTTATCTCAGAATTCCATCTTTAATCTCAGAATATTAATAGAGACTATATACTCAGAATTACAACTTCTTTTCTCACAATTCTGATTGTTTCTTCCCTCAGAATACTGAATTGTTTCTCAGAATTATAAGTTGTTTTTAGAATTGTCACCTTTTTTCCTTAGAATTCTGACATTAGCCCACAAAGTTCTGAATTGTTCCTCATAATTTTAAATAGTTTCTTAGAATTCTGCCTTTTTTTCCTCAGACTTGTGACAGTTTCCCCCTCACAATTCTGACCTTTGTCTCCAGAATTCGAAATTGTTTCTTAGAATTCTGCCTTTTTTTGTCAGGAATCAAACTTTATATCAGAATTTCAACATCTTTCTCTGATTTGAAAAATAAATAAATCAGAATTGAGAAAAATAAAGTCAACTAATTTTTTTTTTTACAGTGGCACTAATCCTCTTCCTAGTATGACACATTGACCATGAGGCCACGTTCGAAACTCCACAGCTTTTCATCTTTCGGCTTCACTATACTTGGTTCGGAGCCGAGTTGTAGCTGTAGAAGTGTAAACAAAGCATTTCAGCGTCATTTGACCCCGTGTGGAGACAAGTAATCAGTGTGTGACCTCAGACACAGCAGTCTCTCATTTCTCATCACAGACAGGAGGCCAACAGAGAAAGTCATCAATAGATACGCGCACATAGCCCTCAAACTGCCCAAAGTGTTCTCAAAGAAGCATGTGTATGTGCAAACAGACCCACAAACACACAAGCACAAGGATATGACAAAAAATACATTTGGTGTGCACAGAGACAGAATCCTCTTTCGCCTGATCCGAGCTTTGTTTTTATTAATTTCTGACCACTTGTAACATTTTCAAAAATCAAACTGTACCTGGTGATGAAAAGCACGTAACAGAATATGCCAGAGGTGTCACAAGCTATGACCCTGAATTATTCATTCAAGAAGAGCAGCCTGATAGAAAATCAATCATTCAATCCTGATCTGATACACTGTCTGCTGAAATATTAGCTGTGGGCAAACATCATGTATCAGCCCATGAATGCTCCTTAATGTATATTCCATTAAAAATTTACACCCCAGTTGGAGAGTGTGTGTGTGAGGTATATGCGTGTGCACCTGTGTGTGTTTGAGCGAGGTGGGGTCACCACGTCCACTGTCTAGTCTCGGTCTGGAGTTCGGGCGGCCCCGTCGTCGGGGTCACGTGGGTGCAGTGACCTCTAAGGCAGCGTTACGTGAACCCCCTCGTGGACTGTGATGAAGTCAGATTGCCTAATCCGCGGAAAACAAAAGTGCTGTCAGTCAGTCTGGACAAGTCGTCAACAACAACAGCAGCAGCCGCAGCCTGGGAGATTTTTCGCACAGCGGCCCACTTATGAGATATTGATGATGGAGAGACGCCTGGCTCTTCCACTACTACTGCTAATGGTCTCTAAGTGTTCGCCAGTGAAAATGTATTTTCTGTTCGGTTAAATAGGATATGCTCATTATGAGCAAGCTCTGTGTTTTGTTGTAAGTGCTTCTGATGACTGGTCTCCGAGTGTCGAATGACAATCGATGCCCGGGCTGTAAAGCAGAGACTGCATATGGGACTTAAATGTATGCGATGTGCCAGGATTGGAGAGTGCGAACAAAGAAAGTTCTATGTTTGCCAATATGGATGGATTACATAAATCTCCTGAAATCGTAATCCATCTCACGTGCGGCGGCATGGCGCTTATCGTCCTCACAACACTCTTGAGCACTTTTCCCGCCGCTCACGTGTGACTGATAGGCTTTTTTTTTTTTTTTGCGTCCTGGTTATTGTTTGGGTAGGTTGTTTGGGTACGATAACAAGCCGATCCCATCCAATATTAAATCCCCTTTGTTTTCAACCGTACAGTATTTGTCCAGCGCGCCACGCCACATGTCTTTGACAGTGTTTACATTCTGTCTGCAGTTGTTTGTTTCTCAGCTGACGATAAGCATCTCCAGTGAACCATAATGAGCTTTATGAATGAGATCATCATCTGCTGTAATGTTCAGCCAGAACATGAGACCTAACAGGTTCATTTGGTGAACACCCCCCTCTTTCAGCCACATGCCCTCCTACTGAACGCATCCTCTCCTTCCACTTCAGATGATGTCATTTCGGCAGCTTTGTTTTTCTTTGTGAATATTTAACCCAGATAAGCTGCGTTCAGACAGGATGAGCCAGATGAGGAGTACAGGGATGCGAAGAGATGTGACAGCGAGAGTGAGCTTGACCACATTCCAGGAGTATGAGGTGACCGGGTGTTGACTGCCCCACGAGGAATCTCTTTGATAGTGCTCCTATCTGCCCGGGCGATCAATATGTAGCACCGCGCTGATAAAAAAAGAGCGCGCCTAACATCAAAGCCCGCCGCAATGAGGGGGGGATAAGTAATAAGATGTCAATTATTAATGGAGGGGAAGGGTCCCCTTTCAAGTGGGAGGGAATTTTAGATAATGAAAATCAAACAAAATCCATCTCTCACAAATAACATCCTCAAGGTATTTCAAAATTCTTACTTTTTTTTTTTTTTTTTTTAAAGAGCAGCTTCTCATGTAAAACAAAAGCCTCTGTTGAATTCTCGCATCAATAAAAGATCCCGGTAACACTCAGACAACTTCTCTTCACAGCTGCCGTGGGTGTGAACCTATAACCTTCACCTCCACACAACCCCAACATCTGTCCCTCCAAACTACGCATGTACGGATCCATACTCACCTGCACCTGAACTCACCACGCCTCTCCATGGCTCTCGATCAATACCCCCTCCCCCCCTTACAGTGGCTTTGTTCTTCTGAGTCAGGTGGCTAGCAAAGTTACATACGAGCTGACTTTTGAAATTCGCGTCTTTTGATTCAGCTCTGATTTATTGATCGCAACGCCTGTGATAATCGAGGAAAAAGAGAGAGTCTGGCACTGCACTTTAGACCCCTCCACTGTTATTAGACAGCGCAGAGCCTCGTCTTATATCCGTCAATGTGACTGGAGTGTTAAATATTCATGGCAAAAAGACTCAACATATGGATTAACATGCATATTTAATGTTGTCAGTCCCATATGGTGAAGAGATGTACTGTACAGCGCCAACAGGCTTTGCAAAAAAAAACAAACATCTTCCTCCTCTTCTCTTATTTGCCCTTTTCACTTTGCCCAAAGGCAACAACTACTTGCACTCCTCTGCCTGCTGTAGTAAAGGAAAAAAAAAAAGCTAATCGCTAATGAACCTCTGTGAGTGTTTCGAGGTTGTTCTTTCCTGTGAAGTTCACATGAAAGCAGTTTTATTGATTTCTCAGACCAGACAAATGCGCTGTGAAGTTTTCTCTCCGCTCCCGCCTCAGTGCTCGTACCCCCTACCTCTGCTGGCTCGGCCTGTGCGAGCTCGATGGAGGGTCATGTTTGTTTACTTCCATCCAACTGGAAATCAGTCTCGAAATACACCACTGCTTTGTTCGCCTCATTACTCCGCTGCAGATTGCTCGCTGAACTCCCCGACCTGCCCCTATGAATATTAATTTGAACTTCAAGGGGTTAACTATACAGTAATGCGGCTCTACTGTAAATATAGCTCAGATTTAAAGCCAGCTGAACACAAGGAAGAACAAGCAAAGTGAATAAAAAATGTATATTTAATTTGGGATGGATGCAGTAAATGAATTTCAGTTTATATTCGTAGCTGCTAAAACAATGTTTACAGCCGTCAAGCAGTGGTGATTGAGGGGCCTGTAACTCAGTGGGGGTGCAGGGGTCTCTCCCTCCAGCCCCCCTCCCCCCTCCCGGTTGTCTTATCTGCTCCTTTTGACAGGCTAATGTGCTGACTCTGCGATTCTCCAGCACTCAGCAGGGAGCTCCTGACCACCTGCAGCTGAGGACAGCCCAGGAATGATCGTGTCGCCGTAAACAATGGGACCTCCTTAAGGTCAAGCTGGGTGCCTATTTATGTCCCACACACCAGGGCAGCAGCAGGGGCCGAGCCTCTTTACAGTGATCCCAGGAGGGGGTCAGGGATCCCTTTCCATCATCGCCTCCATTAAATCTAAATAATGGGAACATCAGGGCATTTTGACAAGATCGAGCAACACAATGTACAGAACTGTAGATTATAATGTTGAGTTGATGGATATATTATTTAGAAAAGGATACTGAACCCAAAGATGGTCTCACAGTAGTGTTTCCCTTGCTGGCCCTCCTCAGCCTATTGACATTACATGAGTTTGAAAATGTTTCCTCCGCATGAAGGAAGTTTAAAAATGTAAAAACAAAGAATCCTAACAGAAGGACTTTGTTTGCAGTCCGAGGTGTGACGTCAACAGTGTTACAGATGTGTTTTTGGGCTGCAGGGGATTTGCAATACTACGATTGACCACTTGGCAAAAACGGAAGCAGGGCTGAGTTGAGGCGCCTTATCCAGGTTACACATCATGCATCCATGATGATGTATTGTATGTAGAATTTTATTTTCAAAGCTCTTCTCAGGAATGTCACACTATACATATTTTTTATGAATGTTGGCGACTATACATGCGGTGTTTATGGACTAACAGAACTTTTAAATGAAGTGCTTCATCAGTTTGAGACTTCACACGTGTGCATAAGAACTTTTGAGATTGTTGAGCTAGCACATGTTCCTAAATCTGACCATTTTTGTGTCATTTCCTCCTCTTTGCCTACATTCAACACTTCCATGTTACGGTTTAGAGGCACATAATGCTGTGCAGCGGTTGTTTCTAACCACTCGACTGACCCAGAAGCTGCTAAATGCAGTCGCTCGACTACTTTTTCACCTCAGCCATTGTTGTTGAGTTTATGTCGCCGCTAAGCTACAGCATATCATTTTAAAGTGCACATTTTAAATACTGCATGAAGGCTGCAGTGAGTCAATACCACTGCTATTAACAGAACAGTCTGGCCCATTTGAAAGTGCTCATAATAAAGGCTTTGTCAGGACACACCGCACCTCAAATATGTAACTCTACCACAGGGTGATGAAATCATCAATTCATAAGGAAAGTGGATCTGCAGGCGTTGCCCACAGTGAGATCATTCCTGTCTTTATTTGCCCCTCTGACTTACCTAGGGGGGTATTTATAGACAGGATGAAGAGATGTGGTCACGGGTCCCTCTACAAATTAATAACTGCAGTGAAATTTTGGACAATAGAGTGATTTAGTATTCACCCTTTTTGCTTTCTTTTGACATCTTATTGTCACATGAATCTCAAGTAGACATTTTCACAAAAAGGTAAACTTTAAGGAACAAAAACTCAACCTCTTGACCCTTTCAAATACATAAATGAACCGTCTTTCAATCAAGATGTTAGTCTTTCTCGCCTCCTCACCACCCTGAGCAGACCTCTCAACGACCCATCATCATCATCCTTCCTTCTATTCCCCACTTTTTCACACTCCTATGAGACTCATCTCCTCGTTCGCACCTCTATTGTGACACATGTCCAAGGTTTGTGATCTGGCTCTCTCCCAGGCCCTTCACACCTCTGTGTGACCTCCACACCCCACACCTTAAAGGAGATAAGCTGACCATTACCCGCCCTCCCTCCACTTCAGACCTCACTACTTGTCACTCTTCACCTTGCTCGATTGTCACCACATCTCCTCGCTGCCCCACCTTTTACCCTCCCCTGAGGTCCAGGATATGGTTACTGTACTGGGGTCGCTGGCCGGTACGAAGAGTGTAGTTGTTGGGTCATGGGAAGGAGAGAGACACCCCCTGCCTGGGTGCAGACGCTGATGTCATGGCGAGACGTCTCAGGGGCGAGCTGTAGACTGCTGATGTCATAGTATGCTTGAAAATCTGGTAAGTGGGTGACGGAGGAGACAGGGGTTATGAATGTGTTTAAAATTAGGCAGATGATGGCCAGATAGTGTCACTCATACTGTGTGTTCCCTGGTAATGCAGTGGTTGCGTTTTTTTTATATCACTTTGCTAGTCTTACCAACCACTCAAAGCACTTTACAAGAGTAGTAAGCATTCACATATTCACACACACATTCCTATACTGGTGGCAGAGGAGGCCATGCAAGGATCCATCTGCTCACACCTACACACTGAGGAACAGTGTAATACCCAAAAGTCATACTTAAAAGTAAACCTATTGTGTACAAATATTATTTTGGTGAAACCACCCATATGAATAGTACTTGAGTATCAAAAGCATAAGTAATTTAGACATATATATGTATGTACTACTGTATACTCAACTGATTATCGGCCTGGGCATTTATCAGGTCCGAAATTTAGAATATTTCTTTTGAGCTGAATCAGAGTTTTCTTTATCTATTTTTTTTATTATGATGAAATTCTAATTGGCAGAAAAACAAATTACTTAAACAGTATATTTGCCTCGAAACACAGTGAGGTGGAAGTACAGTGCATCAGAAAATAGGAATATATAAATCGGATTTGAACCCGATTTATTTAAATGTGTTCACAGATCTTAAGCAGTACTACTGTATTTGTGAAAAAGAGTAGCATGAAGCCTTTTGTGGTTCCAGATGAAGCTACATGTAAATACCTCCAGTGATGTCACTCACGGGTTATGTTGCATTGTGGGTAATGTAGGCACCGAGTTTTGACATGGAGGGAAAAAAAGAAAATAGAAAACTGTCCTCAATGAGCCCAACAGTGTCATAGGAGCACAATGCTGAAACAGTGGACTACTTTTCAAAACCTGCCGCCTACATTACCCACAATACAACTTCGCCACAAAGTGACATTGGATGCTATTTAGCAGATTACATGGCGCTTCCTCTGGGGCCACAAAATACTTTTTTTCTTCAAAATAAGTAGTAGTACTCCTCAACACCTGTAAACACACTTGAATGCATAAAATGGGTGAAGCTACCCTTTAAAATAGGTACAGGTAACTCAAAATTGTACTTGAGTAGATGTACTTTATCACATTCCATCACTGCTGAGGGAACAGCCACCTGGAGCAATTTAGGGTTCAATATCTTGCCCAATGACACTTACACAAAAGACTGCAGGGGCTGAGGATCAATCCATTTACCTTTTATAGAGTAGTCAAAGCAGTCTACCAGTGAGCTACAGTGACAGTGGTGGAATAATTAAGAATATGATGTGGTGTTCAGTTTTGTTCTCATTGTCATCACGGGGATGGCATCTGAAAGCAGCAAAGATCACAAAAGTTCAACCCGGCTCCGACCGAGGTAACCTTGAGCAGGCCTACTGTAACTCTAGGATGGTGACGAATGCGTGTCTGTCAACCACAAAGACGTTCCACTTCATCCGTCTGTTTTTGTTTGTTTGTTTGCTTGGGTTGGTTGTGTGGTAGAGGTCTGGGGAAGCACAGCAGTGGCCAGTGTAGGGTGCCACCTGTGACCTTGTAAGGGAGAAGTGATGAAAGATTAATGTGAGAAACCCGACCTCTTGTTTTCTTTTGTTTCTATAGCTATTCAGAATCTCCACAGTTCATAAACTATGTTTTCTCCGCATTTTGTCTTCACACTGTATCTGACACGAAACTATTGTACGGAGGAGACCCGAGGCGGGGGCTGTGGTTGTAGTTGGGTAACCCAAGAACTCGCCCAGCTGCATTAAACTGATTTATATCTGAAATATTTTAGCCGCATGCAGATCTGGTTCTACACCGTGGCTGTAAGGCAATCAGTGAGCTCAACCCCCCACCACATCAGTCATGGTTGTGCGGGGTGACAGACACCGTCAATGAGGTGAACAAAGAGTCACTGTATTGTACATTCAAAGATACCACAAGAAGATTAGCTTTGATGTGCTGTTGCCGCACACTGTGAGCGCGTGTTTGTGTTATTAACCAAAAGAGAAAGTGACCCATCTGTCCCCCCCATGCCCTGGGCTGACTGAGCAGGTCAGAAATAGCTGTGTAATGCGGGGGGCAGCTGTGATTGTGTGTGTGCATGCGTGTACACAGGCTCGGACATGCAAAGACAGCACAAACAGGTGCACACACACACACACATACATGACACACAACCTTCCGATCCCACATTCCAGCACGAGGCCGAGCCTGCTCCTCCTTTTCCTCACGCCCTTCATCTGATCTTCATCAAGACTCCCAAACACTTTGATTGCAGGATCCGGTTACACAACCAGGCCGATAGTGAAACATTAGTCTCTGTCAGAGAGTTATGGATTGTGCTGTATGGAGGATGAGGTCACCGAGTGAAATGCATAGCTGCTCTGCCTCACTGTCACTTTCCTAATTGGAACGACAGGCTGCGTCATATCGCCCCCAAGTATAGATTCTAATCTCCTCAACAGGATTGATGAAGACAATGTTTTATACCCACTGGACATAAACATTGACACATGCATCCAGATGTATATGGGGTGATGTGTAACATGAGGCTGTCGCTCGGTCATGGACGGCAGGTGATCTGCTGACCTTGATGAGGACGCACAGTTCACGCACAGGGCACAGGAGGGCAGGGGTGTGGATCTGGTGCATTGTGTTATACCGCTGAGCTTCAGCGTCACCAGCAGCTGTCTGCCTGTTAAGCTTTATAGATAAGGCCCCCAACCGTCATGACGAAATAACGGGCAGCTGTTGTGTGGCAAGACCAGACAGGCGACCAAATTCACCAGGGAAGCGCCAAAATGGATGCCGACCACATAGCTCCACCACGGTCATCCGCTGCGCATGGTGGGAAACAACGGAGCTGAGAGGGTGAAGGCTCCATTAAGGGCCATCAAATATTCATTTGCCATACGGCACCGAGCCCTCGGCTCTATCGTGCAACCAAGAACCACCAAGAAACCTGCTCCTGAAAACAACAACAACGTGGCGAAAGAAGCCTGCAGAAACAGGAGAAACGGCTTTAATTATCTCTGGCCTCACACCAGGCAGCGCCGATTTATTTATTGATGAGCGCTGGCGGAACTTAGAGCGATTTACAAATCACTTAATACATCGACTACAAACATCGCTAACATAATAGCTGTTCAATTTGCACATGATAAATGAAGCAAGTGACAGTTTAATGGAGGGAGAAGTTTGCCTGCTCACCTGCCCGCATTATGCAGCGCTAACAACAAGCTAATGGCCACACAGGCATTAATGAGGATAACAATGACATCACCGGACTGACCGCACGGTTCAATACACTGAGTTAACTCCAAGCTGTCAATAAAAACTCCATCAATGAATCCGACCAGGCCTATCCAGACTGCGATCAGGTCTTAAATGTGTTTAGTGCTGCTGGTGGGGGTGGTAATTGCCTTAGCAGGCTAGCAGGCTGGCTATAATGACATTTTCAACCTGTTAACAACCACAGAGGAGCTCGAGTTTTTCCTCTAAAGGCTCTGCCATCCGTCAATTTATGGTCCGCCGCAGCGTTGTTTATCTGCAGCGCTGTCTGTTCGGGTCTCTCATGTTTTCAGGGTTGCATTAGCCCGTTGGCAACATTCCAGACAATATAAAAAAGGTGTTAAGGCCAAAATGTTTTCAGAAAGAGATGATCAATAAAAGGCTTGCTAGGCTTGTATAAATTTTTAGTTTGGGGGGGTGGGGGTGACTTTTTTTTATCAGAAGAGGAAGATCTTTCTCTGAAGACACAAACTGACCTTAAAGGGACAACACAATTTCATACTGCTTTACTTTTTTTATATATGGCGGACCCTGCAACCTTCCTAGCTTCAAACAGTGTTCTGGGGACCATATTTTCCTCTGAGAACAGCTTGTTTGTACAGTTACTGAAAAGAGTTTGTATTATTACCTCATCAATAGCGTCATCTCTAAAACTACATAGTGCCCTTTTAAAGTTGTGTTGAAGTGACAGGAGTGATAACTGTCTTCTTTTCACCAGGGGGCAGCATCAACACATTTTCAGACATCCAGTTCATCTCTAGCGCACCCTCTCCTCCGTCAGTCCTCTGAGTCTGCCTGCTAACTTCAGAACACAAATGGGAAACAGTTGCTATGTATTCATATCCGCACAAAATGCAAAAAAACTGTACAAACACACTGTTCACTCTCTTTGCCTAGCAGGGTTGAAAGTAATTTGTTTATTCTATTTGCATCCAACATGCCGACACTGTGTGGACCTGTGTGAATGATAGGTGGGTTTTGCATGATTCCCTATTGCACGATTATGTTGACTGTAATGTAGCATTCAAAAACAGGAATGGAGATTAAAGACTTGAATCCTATTCAGACTGCACAACACAGCACATGTTGCCAGTGTATCCATAAGACCTTTTTCACACCTTATGGAGTCCACATGCATATAATTCTATTTCATTCTTCCAGCACTTCACTGACACCAGGTCAGACATTTGTACAGCATGTTGACAACATCTTGTTTTACTGGTTGGTCTGGGTGTTTTTTGTTTTTTTGTTTTTTTTTTATATAAAATTTACAAGTAAATCAGCAGGCATACTGGGTGTCTCTGGAAACTTTATTTGCCACTTTGGTGATACAGATTTTATTTCTTGCGGGCAGAGCCGGGCTAGTTGTTTCTCTTGTTTCCAATCAACATGTAAAGCTTACATAACTGCTGCTGTTGCCTTATATTTAACAAGCAGATATGAGAGTGGTATTATTCCTCTCAGCATGAAAGTAAATAGGTGGGTTTCCCGAAATGTGGCATTTGTCCTTCGTTATTAAAGACTAATATTAGTTAGTACCAGCTCCTTCTAATTAGCAGGTACACTAACATGACTATGAGTCTACAGCCATGTTAGTGGCACTGCGAGGCCGCTAACATGGTTGAGCTAAATGTGTGAGCTAACTGTGTTGAGCTAAATGCTGCTGTCAGCAACATGGTAACATGCTCAAAGTAACAAAATACCAACATGCATCCAGCACTCTGTACATAATGTGTATATACATGTATACAAGCTTATAATGCATAACCCATTCCCCTTATATATTATTTTATCCAGTATTTATTATTTTTTGTCTTGCACTACCTCTATTGCTCTTTGCACTACTTTTACTATTTACAACATACAGAACAGTTGACTTGACTCTTTGCTGTGAAATTGCTATTTGTTGTTCAAATAAATTGTACACATACTTTTTCACAAATGCTACTGTATGGTCCTGTCCTGTACTATTCATCATACTTTATTCTTAAATTTAATCTATTTGTTGAGTTGTTTTTGTTCTCCCCGTTTCAGGATTTTCAAGACCCCACACCTGCACACACACATGCTTGTGTCTTTTGCTTGCCAACACCTATGGAATTCTTTTTCAAACATGGTCTGCAAATAATTCAGAATTTAAAGCATTTAAAGTGACACTACATCATGCATCCTTTCTTTTTTTTCTCTCTTTTTCTTTTTTCACTCTGTATCAGTATTCATTGTTTTCAACAGATTTTCTCAAAATTGTCATTTTAACCATAGAACAGAATCTGAACATGTTTAGCTTCATTCTGTCAAAGCTAATCATTTGAGACACCCAACACACTGTGGTCTCTCTTCATCACCCACCGTTGTACTGGTGGGTCTTGTCTTTGTTTTGATAGTTGTCATGTTAAGTGTGTTCGTCTGCTTAAGTTTACCTGGGAATCCTTTTCAAAAAGGTCTCCGTGCTTTGCTCATTCATTAGCCTTACCGCAGCTCCCATCAGTTCTAACTCCAGGCCTCACCTCGCCAAAAACACCAAAATTAGTAGAACTTGTGCTTTGGGGACCATGAACGTTTGTGCTTATAGTTGTTGAGATAATTCAGCCTGGATATGGAGCCACACCACCAGCATGGCTTGCGGGGAGCCAGTGAACCAATGTACAAATACTTATGTATATATATGTTTTTCTTTTACTGTAAAATGTGGCATCATCACCAGCCACGTAGTTGGAAAATTTGGGAATTCCAGAGCTTTTTCTTAAAATCATTAGCACATCTCAAGATTTGTCTTAAAAGTAAAACATCTAACAGAGGGAATGAGTTGAAGGGTGAACTTAAACACTGCAGTCCGCCAGCTCCGTGCGGAGAGAGTGCAACATGAGAAGTGATTTGCAAGGTAAATCAGACAGGAGGGGTCATCAGACTTCAGTGGTACTTTTATCTGTAACATGTTTTGCCTGTAAGGTTGAGGTGAGCCTCTGGAAACACATCGCTGAACATCACCTTACTCAGGTAACGGAAACTGCTGCTCTTAAAAGAAGATGTATAGATAGCTTAACGATACATAATTGATCTGACCATATCAAGTATTTCTATAATTGTTACATGTTGTCCTCACTCCTTAGGATGATGTTACCACTAAATGGAAAGAGTCGCTGGATTACTGCAGTAATCCTGTTCTTCGGAATACTCCTCAAACCCAGCGCATGTAAGAGCTCAGATGAGTGGGTTTAGCAGGAACTAACCTAATACAGTTAGCACCTGGTCTATAGATTCACATTTATATTATATTTGTCATTTTAACCTCATTTTTTTACAGGCACAAATGAGATCTGCAGCCAAAAAAATATACTGCTTGTCAGTGCCGTGGAGGTACAGGCTGAACTTCAATATCCATCAGGTAAGCTTGACCACACTGTCCAGGGATAATTGTGTGTGGCTGAAATGAAAAAGAAAAATCCAGATTGAACTGTGGGTTTGCATCATATTTCAGAGGTTGTCTATCGCAATCGCAGCATCGGTGGACTTAAACTCTGTTTCAATGTCAACATGACTGAACAAGCAGGTAAAATTACCTGATTAATAGCCACTGGCAAAAAAAACCCCCATACAATTCAATTTGTTGTCTTGGTCTTATGATGAACCTGAGTGTATTGTGGTTTGTGTTTTTAAGGCTGTTGTCACACAAGAGATTTCACCTGCAGCTTCCAAGTAAGGGATCTTCAAAACACGAACTACAGCCTGACTCTGGATAATGCGACTCTATCGAAGCAAGATATTGTTCTGATGACACGACCGGACCAAAGCTATGAAGCTATGAAGTGTATGCCGTCAAAGTTCTACAAAAGTTCAGGTAATGCTGATAAATGAATCATACAGTTTAGATATAGTCAGGCATATTTCTTTAAGTCCTCTTTATTTGAGAGATACTCACGCACAAAAAAATGTAACAAAACATGTCATTGCATGCTGTCAACAGACACCAGTGCAGGGAGATATTGCCCCCTGTTGGTCAAAATGTTTTTTGTTATTAGAAAACAGTGGACAGTAAAATAACAGTACCACTGAATAGCAAATGTGGAGGTGGAGGAGCATAGTCCTGGCTAAATGCTCACAATCTGTGAAAAAAAAGCCTAATCTGAAATTACCTTTTATTTAAGGAAGATAATAAATGTGAAAAATATGTTAGGAAAGATTTAAAGAAGAGGTGTGACTGAAGGCGACAGAATCTGTGTGTATTGTGAGTTAAATCAGGTGGAGAATGAAAATCATTTAATTTCATACCATCCTTTATATCATGATATAGAGAAATTATTTCCTGATTCAGATTTGACGGGTATCGAGGACGGAGCTTTAACTGAATACCACTTTGATAATGTATTTGCATTTTCTTTAGAATATCTCTCTGAAGCATGGGATGGGAGGAGAAAGGTAACACGATAGATATATTTCTCAGTCTCTTTGGGGAAGCAGATAATTGTGCTTTGAACTGGATCAAATTTACAGTGTTTGGCACTAATGGATGCAGATGCAGAAACATTCTGTTTTGTTTGCATTTGTGGAATGTGTCTTGTGCTTAGGGAGCTGAGTTTGTCACCTGATCGCTCAGATAAAGGGTCGCAAAGTACGTTTCTGTTAAATCACAGTTAAGACCAAGCTTTACATTTCTTTATTTGGCAACTTTACGTTTGTTTAGGCTACTTTTGGTCCAAATGATCTGCTTATGCGCTGGTTAGGTTTCTGCACAACAAACCGCTCGGCTAGGGTTAGGAGAAATATCATGGTTCGGTTTGAATACCTCTTTTAGTCAGCACAAACACCACTGGAGACGGCCCGACCTCCAATGAAGGATATTCGGTTTTGGTATCCACCAATACAGGTTGAAATTTCTTGAGATGTCCCAAGGGTCTCCTTGAAAATATCCAGGGGTGCCCTCCACCTCCTGATGACAAAGTCAAGTCATAACTGTGAACGTAATACAACACGTTTCGTACAAATGTTAGTCTGGTTCATAGCCTCTGCCTCGTAAAATGCCGCATGGCAGAAAAGTTAACCGCTAACATTACATCCTGGCAACTGGGCTGTGAGTTTCTGTTTTTTTTTTTTTTGCTGCTGTTCTTTTTTTTTTAATCTCCTTGAACGTTCTTATTTGGGGGAGGTCTTTACAGTTGAATGGTGTTTCTGTTCAGATGTTGATGTACTGTGCTACTAGATTATTATTTCTGTTGTCAGTTTCTTGCGTCTGAATAATTCAATGACGGACGGGTTGAGAAAAATGTCCAGAAACGAAAATAAAATATTCATTAATTCATCCTCTTTTATCCAGTCATCTCATATACCTTTTATTCTGTTGCAGGTTTCCTTTTAAACCTTCACCACTGCTTGAACAAGGGTAAAATCACAAATTTATTACAGCTCTTGCTACTTTACACATCACCACACATACAACACTTAATATTGTGTTTCAATGTGTTAAAGATGTTCGGAATATTAGATTGAGCCAAGACAACATCTGTGGAAACTGTTCACGAGCTGCTTGCAAAGGTATTGTCATTTGTTTATTACACTGTAGTATGTTAAACACCTCAGTAGTCATTCTGTCAAAAGGAAAAAAGTAGTAAAAGGCAATTGTTTCTGTTGAGTTTGTATGTGTGTGTGTGTTTTGTTCTGCAGAAGAAAAGTTCAATCTCACCATTTGTTCAAAGAAAGACAGACACTGCGGGTGGATATGCAGTTCAACAGAAAGCACTTCTTCTACTACTTCTTCTCCTACTACTACTACTACTACTACTACTTCTTCTCCTACTACTACTACTACTACTTCTTCTCCTACTACTACTACTACTACTTCTTCTCCTACTACTACTACTACTACTTCTTCTCCTACTACTACTACTACTACTTCTTCTCCTACTACTACGACTACTACTTCTTCTCCTACTACTACGACTACTACTACTACTACTACTACTACTACTAATTCTTCTTCTTCTTCTTCTTCTTCTTCTTCTTCTTCTTCTTCTTCTTCTTCTTCTTCTTCTTCTATTTCTTTTACTTTCCCACCCCCTGTCAATAAAAGCAACAGCCTCGAAAATGCAGCGTAAGTGTCCAACTTACTGGTAACACACAAGCACACACACACTGTTGGACTCGGCTGCTTCATTTTGGTGTGGCATTGTGACCTTAGCTTGATATAAAAGATATAAATGATTTGTTTCCATGGCAGAAATATCATGAATAATATCTCTGCCCTGCTGGAAAAGATGGGTGATTCCACCTCAGCAGACTTTTCGATCGGAGATATTAAAGGAGTCATCACTAAACTCGCCAAGAAAGAACAAGGCAGCATCAGCGTCGGTGTTACGAGTAACGACAACGTCAAGGTATGCATTGTGCGGCGACGCAAGAGTAAAACACAAAATTAAGAAATGTGAATTCACCTGAGTCGTCTGAAAATCTTCTTAATCTTTATCCTTTGGTGGGTTTTTTGTAGTTTCTTGAGAAAAACAGTTATTCGGACACAGGCTACTCTAGGTTGGTGCGCATCCCCAAAGAGGCCAGCGGGATGGCAGTAAAGAGGAATGGCTCATTTGCTGCAGTCGTAGTTTTTCCAGGAGTGCGTCAGGTAAAGTAAAGTTCACCTGACATTATGTCATTTTGACAACTTTAAAGGTGCAATATGGAAGAGCTGGCCACCTGTCCACTTCATACTCATACTAACTGGTAACTGCTAAGTAGCTGCAGTTTGCCCAGTTAGCAGCAGTCTTATTAGTAAAATTGTTGTTGTTTATACTACTAGCTGGTTAGCATGCTAACTTCAGCAGAAATCTCCGCAACACAATACATACACATCTTTGACATGACAGCACAACAGTTATCTTTTCACATTTTGTTCAGTTTTTAATGTTTAAAACTTAAAAGTCTTACACACTGCACCTTCAGTATAATCATAATGAATAAATAATTACATCCTTAACATCCATTTCCTGTCATTAACTGTAAACGGTGCTCCCCTCTCAACAGGATGACCCCAGCAGCACTTTTCTCAACGATGAGATGATTGGAATTGACATGGGGACAGTCATTTCCAATCTCTCAAAAACCATAGACATTCAATACAGTGTCATGGACAAGGTGAAATAAATGAAATCTGGAAGATATATGAATCAGTCAAGGAAAGAATGAGTATACTGATTTTTCCTTTTTTATTCTAATACAGAATGGATCAATTGCCTCTTGTATGTCGTGGGATGGCAAAGGTACTTTGAAAACTTTACAATGTGCGATAGCAGGACTTGTTTTGTCACATGCAGCCCATTCGTCAAAATAAATGATGGCAATCTATGTTTCTGTGTTTATGTTACACATGTTGAAACTTTAAATGTCTGCATGTTGCTACTTCTTTCTCAGGAAAATGCTGTGCTTATGGTCTGTTTATATTTAGGCACAAAAACCACTTGCTTAGAGTTGGGAAAAAAAACCTGTATGGGCGACAGAACCAAGGCACCAAGACAAATATCTGGTTTTGTTGCCACAAGCATGGAAAATGTCCTCAAGTCTCATTGAATCAACATTATGTAGCTATTTTACCTTATAATAACAGCTTTAAAACAATTGTGATCAAACACAGACTTTTATTGAGGTGAATGGTCTATCTGCCCATTTACTTGTATCAATTACCTCAGAATTACCAAGTAAAGTAGCCTACTGAATTTAAGTTGTACGAGCAGTTTAAACAACTGGAAAATGATTAGTCTACTTCACTTTATCAATCTTTTAAAGTAATGCCAACTTTCAATATTTACAGTGGTGCTAAAATAACCACTAACTGCTTCTAACTGTAGCTGCGGTTAGCTAGTTAGCTCACCTGACATTACATCTGATGATATTGCTACAGAAACCTGTGATTTCTTTTTACAGCAGTGATGGCACAAAATACTGATTTCTGCATAATGTTGCTTCAAAAACATTCAATGGTTTCATGCTTGCAAATGTTGGAACACTGTCTTGCACAGTGGTCCCTGGCTTGGCAGCTCTCCACCTAGTAAGACTGACACCATCCTCCTGACATTCTGCCGTGACAGTCAGCACATAAGCACGTAATGTGAACGTCATATGACTCATATTGCCGACTCAGCTGCTGTCACGCCTCCCTCAGCCACTAATGTGAAAAAGAATTTCAGAAAAAAGAAAAAAGAAAAGAGGTACAGTAACATCTTCTGTTGTTGTAGGAAAACAAGCGAACTGGATCAAGGATGGCTGTGAGACAGATGATAAAAATGGCAGCATCACATGCCAGTGCTCTCATCTGACATTTTTTGCAATACTGCTGGTGAGACAACGGCGTTACAAGTCATTTCAGTTCGATCGTTTCACACATAACCTAACACGTCTCTTTTCTTCACCAGTCACCTGTGCCTCAGAACATAAGCTCTTCAGATTTCAAAGCTCTGACCTACATCACGTCAATTGGCTGCGGCATGTCACTGTTCTTCTTGGCAGTGGCTCTCTTCATGCATTGTCTTATCAGGTAATGAATAACAAGGAAGATGTTTAATTCTTACTAACTATACCGTCAGCCAAAAATCAAAAATGCATATTTTTCCCTTTACCTGTCTTGCTATTTACCCATCTAGATTTTTTTTGGTGTGAGTTGCCGAGTTTGGCAGGTATCAGCCGTAGATGACTACCTTTGTTAGGAGGAAAAATATTTCTTTTAGATTTTGGGGGTGAACTGTCCCTGTGAAGGCCTTTGTCGACCCCAAAACTCACTCCACAGAAAAGGCAAAGCAAGTGATGCAACTAAGATCCTGATCAACCTCTTCGTCGCCATGTTCACCCTGAACTTGTCCTTCCTGATCAACGAGAGCATTGCCAACCTGGAGATCTTAGGCGCATGCGTGGCGATGGGGGCGACTATGCACTACACCATGTTGGCCACTTTCACCTGGTTTTTCATGGAGGCCATACACTTGTACTTTAATCTATGGAAGCTCCCTACAGAGATCAAACACTACCTGATCAAGATTTACGTCGCAGGATGGGGTAAGAAAACTGAAACAGAGCAAGACGTGCTTTAATTCAAAGCAGGAAATAAAACAAAACATGTAAATGTCTTCCACTGCAGGCACACCGGCTGTGGTGGTGGTTGGTCTCCTTGCCTCTCGAAAATATGACTACGTGGTCATTCTTACTGATAATGGGAGTTCATCCAAAATGTAAGCAACTCTTACTCTGATTTATTTCTTATTCATAGAAGTGGATCATCATTTTTCTTCATGATTCTCAGGTGCTGGATCCCTGATGCTGCTGTCCACCAGGGGGTGAACATTGGTTATTATGCCATCGTGTTCCTCTTCACCTTTACAATTTTCATCGCAACCGTGCGTCAGATTGTCGTCCTAAAACCCAAAGAAGAGAAGGCCCAGAACGTCAGCTCCATCAAGAGAAACTCTTTGTCCATCATAGGCCTGGTCCTCCTGCTCGGCATCACCTGGGCTTTTGCCTTCTTCAGCCATGGACCTCTGCTCATACCCTCCTACTACATCTTCACCATCCTCAACTCCTTTCAAGGTACCCTTTGAACCACGCTCACACTGCCTAAGTGTGAACGTGGTTTGTAACCCACTTGCCCTGTTGTTTGCAGGTTTCTTCCTCTTCATCTACTATTACAATTCCAGCAAGACAGCCACAGGGGACAGAAACACCGCGGCCAGCAGCAGCAGCAGCACGGCTACGTCAAACACAGTGATGACACCCCCCTATCAATGAAGTGTCTGTACAGTACTGGTCATTCTTCCAAAAAAGTGATGTGAGATTATCTTGACACAAGATGGCAGCATTTCATTTCATCTGGTCAGGCACAAGCACCGTCTGACTCACTGAGAAAACTTTGCAGCAAGGGTTGTGATTCACTCAGAATATATCATAACGGAGTGCCTGAATTAAAGCTTTAGTCATACACAGGAATGCAAATGTTTAGGAGGAAAATATCGCCCCCTTTTGTGACTGATGTGTTTGTCACGTGGACTGAAGATGGGAAACAGAAGAAAATCCTCTAAAGCTGAAGGGACGTATTGTCCATCACAGGCTTAACGGTGTTGGGGGGCCGAGCTATAGCCAGCTAGCGCTTTGCGTGCCTGCAGATAATTAGTTTGTGCCTACAGAGAGCAGTATCCACTGTGCGGGGAGCCTGAACTGGCTAACAAGAAAAAATGAGCTCATGGCTACCTATTGATGGGAGGCCTGAGGGCACGGCATGATGTCGAAACTGTTCTCTGAAATGTGATTGTATTTAAGTAGCATTTATATCATTTAATGAGTTTAGTAAGTCTTGGCAAACCGCAATGGGGATTTTCTGATCTTTGTTGTTGCTACCTATTCATTTTGTATATTTTTTTGATGATTCACATCTAATGTATTCAGCATTCAAGAGTTCACCATAGTTCCAATCTTTAACCATGTTATACAATGTCTGATTCCGTGCGTATGCTCTCTGCTGTTTTAACTTGTCTTCAATTGTTTGTTTGTTTGTTTTTTAAAGGAAACACAGTAATGCTTTATGAAATCATTTGTAATCACAGTGGTTTGTTAAAGGATAAGTTCACCAAAAATGATGTACACATGATACATTTCTGGAGATTCCTGCTAAAAACGTATCCTTTTTCTTTTTGGTGTATTAAAGTTTATGGGATCTCTGTCTATCTCAGTCTTTACTTATGCAGCACTCTGTGTGTAGAGCTGGGGAGTGACATTCAGTGAGCGAAGCCTGTTTATTTATCTATGACTGATTAATCTTCTAAATGGCCGCAGCGTGCCAACTTAAAACTGGGGTAATTACAGCCATACACATCTGATTTGTGTTGCCCCGAAAAAACGGCCTTTCATGCGGAGCACAGCGGGCTTCTGTGATGTACCTGTGTGTGTCCGTACGTTAGGAAGCCACAGCGGAGGCCTCGCCTGAGCACTGACATTAGCATGCAAGCTGCGATTACAAATCACGGCACTGTGGTAAATGATGGTGAAACACGCTGTAGAAAAAAGAGGAAAAAAAAAAGTCAATTTGAACTAGAGGTTTCACACCCAAGCATGTGGACTTATTTGAGCCAAAGATCAACAACGCTGCTTTTCATTCATTCATGTGCAAAATCAAAAGTCAGGAAACGTTTTCCCACACGGAGATTATGATCTGTGGTGAGTGTGGTTTCGCTGCTTTCTGGAAAGAGGGAAAATAGATGGACCAGTATGAAATGCATGAAACTAGAAATGTATTTAAAAAAAAAAGAGAGGAAGACCTCGCGCTGCTGGCGAGTGAGGAGTGTTCACTTCTCGTGTCGTACCATAAAACTGACTGTTAAGCAGAGTGAAAACGTGGACACTGGGGTAAAAATTTAACATGTCTGGATGTGTTTCTTTTAGTGGAGGGGAGCCGAGAAACAACTTAATTGCTCTTTACTCTTTGACCACATGGAGCGTGGTGGCTTGGAGAAGCACCAACACATTGGCACGCGTCTTCGGATTTTGCGCGACTGATGACACAAAACACTGTCCCTATAATACTGAGATAAAGGTGAAGGAATCAGTATGTGGATTTCGCTGCCGCAGGCTCCTATGACAGATAGAATAAGTAAGGAGGGGACTAATTCCTGGAAAAGTGGAAAATTTCCACCATGCAGCCTTTTCTAACCTCCTTTTCATTGGAGATCGTTAGGCTTTAGCAGAACAGGAACAATAATAATAACACTGTTCCTGAAGTGTGAATAGGTTTGGTTTTATGATTGGCGTATTTCAGGTGCAGGAAAGGCAACATCGGCCTTGCGTGTGTTTTATTAAATGGAGTCTGGACTGAATCCTGCCTTGTAAAAGCCAAATTGCTGATCTCAAATGACCTATAAAGCCTGAGGTCTTGTTCCTGGAACCTTGCGTGTCTGGAGGAATTATGACTAGTCATAACATAATATGCAGCTAGGTGTATCTTTCATTTTAGCTTAATGATATGCAACTATGTACAAAAAGCTTCTTTTTTTTTTTTTTTTTTTATTAGACTGGAGTTCCCATAAATTTGACCCTTCTTGCAATCTCAAGGTTTGCTAACTTTTACGCAGCCCTGCTTCGCAGTATTCTTTGGGTCAAGGCAGCACGCTTCCTCGCAACCCCCCCACCCCCACCCCCACCCCCAACCCCGTCTCGTTTTTCATAAATCCCCAAAATGATTTATTTCCTAGTAACTTTCCTCATGAAAATTGATGTGGACCCGGGGCCTTTGTAGCGTCTGGTTTCCCTGCTGGCTGCAGTAAAATCAGGCTGAGGTCCAAGCATGGGGCAGCGCTTGCGTGACTGAGTGCCCCCGCCTCCTTGCGTGTCATGATGTGGCCCCCAGACTCAAAGCACTCAGGCTGATAGATTTGAGGGCCCGCAGTTAAGTGTGTAGATTTATGACGGGCAGTTGCGGCGCGTCAGAGGAACTGTGTTACTTTTGCAGGGAGCACGAAATGAGGCCTCTTCCTACAGGAAAGCAGGGAGAGAAAAGGGGGGGGGAACCATCCAAGGTGCTTTCAGGTTACTGGCCGTGGCTCGGGGAAAAAGTCTCGAAACAACAACCCGCCTTGTGTTTTCAGGAGGGGTGGCCAGATGGTTCCAGATGCACGCACACAGTCCTGGAAGTCGGCTCCAGCTCTGTCCTCGACGTCTTTCATCAGGTAGGAAGACGATGCGGTGAGAACGCAGGGGTCACGAAAGGGGAGACGGGGAAGGAGGAGGGGGAGGTGACAGAGGGCGCGACCTGCTGAAACACTGGGATTGAAAGCGTGACCTCTGGATTTCAAGCTTCTCCTCCCTACAGTTGCTTGTCTCCCCTTCTCACGTCATGTGCAACAGCAGGGAGGATCGTTCGGCCTTCGTGTCACGTAAAGGGGGGTTCTCTCTGTCCCCCCATGACCTCAGCGGCTCCTCATCGCTCACTCAAGAGTGGGAGCGTTAAACAGCTCTCACACATTCAAGTCTGTCCGTCGTTTGTCAGCAGGTTTATCAAAATCACTCTATCGTGCGTCCGACACTGACGTCTATGAGGTTTGTGTTGCACGGTCTTGCATGCGACAGCGTAAAGAACTTTGTGGTAGATTGTTGAACCGTCATAACGGACAAATAGAAACAAGATGAGAATTTATGATGTTTGTTACTTTACGAACCGCCAACAAAGCTACCTTCAGTGGCAGTCAGAAAAGCTGTATTTCACAGATGCTGAGAGCTTTAAGAGGAGGCTGAATAAATTAAAAAAAATAAAAAAACGTATTGATAACACTTGCGATTAATCTCGAACATTTCCACAGAAATGTGGTAAACATCGTCATGATATCATCCTTCATTCTTTTTAATACACTGCTGCCAGCATTTCACTCCGACGCGTTTTCCTCATTCACCCAGGATTCAAACAGATATCATAACTACTAGCTCGGTCCCGCACTTTAGAGGCTTGAAAGCTGTCGTTTAAGAGGCTTAAGTCGTCTGGATTCACTCACTCTGCGCCCTAGTTTGCTCGCTATTAACTTGGCTGTCGTTCGGCCTTTAAAATTCACACTTGGTGAAGCTGTGGTATTCGGCTCACACAAATGGTGCAGGCTTTCCCACAATGCTAAGAGAGTTTACCACAGGGACTGATTCACCCGCTGGTTTAATGCTGCAGAATTACAAAAGCTTCACAGGTAGGAAACGAGCGCTCGGTCTGCGCTCTAAAAAAGGCATCTACAGTATTCTACAGTGGCTGTGGTTAAAGCTGGTAATATATCTCCTGCCTGGGGTGGTGACAAAACATGGAAACTGAAATAAACCAAATTGTGTTGATTTTATTCTCATTTAACAAGCAAAAAGAACCCCGATTTGACCTAGAAACCCTGATCTCATCGCTCCTTAAAGCCAGAGTAAAACAACCTGTTGAGCTAATAACAAGGCAGGTTTTGTTACAGACTGATCCAGTACAAAGAATGCCAGTTTTTAACCTTTTGGAGTTCCAGTGGTGAGGGGTAACACACCAACATGGGCACCAGACTCTGACACAACATTGGCCCTCTGCATTTATGAAATGGTCGTGCATTCACTGTTGTCTTACCTCAGTTTCTATCACTCTCCTTCTACGCGTGATTTGCCCCCTGGGGATAGAGGAACCGAGGTACCTCATCTTGTTTTGGTTGCGCAATAGCAGACGTCCTTCCTTTGATTTTTCTTTTTTTACCTTAATTTTTCCAGGATAAAGCAGACCAAATAGCATAGTAACCGGAAGAATTCAATGTATGCACGAATGGTATAATTTTTCTCCAGCCATTTGTTGAATCAGTATTTACATCAGGATGTTAAGTTAAAGAAAAGAAAGTTGCAGATTGCAAGTTTAACAATAGAAAAAAAAACAGCCGTCTCGAATAGCCATCTTTTCCGTTTTCCCTCATTCCATGGGCCTTTTTGGCATCTCTCATCTTACTGTTTTAATTTCAATGGCTCGCAACTTTGCTGTTTTGGTTCACTCACCACTCTCAACAAAACTGTTTCCCCCAGCAGAAGCAAGCAGATGTTTTCAGCAAAAAAAAAGCTGAAAAAAAGCTCCTAAATACCAACTTAACATTACCTGCCCAAAACAGCACACAGACAAAGTTCTTTACTAGCAGACGAACGCAGCAAAACATTTAGAATCATAGTTATTTCTCTCCGACGCACGTAGAAACCAAAACAGAGCTAAAAAGACGTAAATGTTTGACTTACATTTATAACAGAATTATGACTCCTATTATTTTTCCCTTCGCTCATATGGAATCAAAGTGAGCAGAAGGTGAATTTTGTGAGCATACCCTTATAATGTGAAAATGTGTCAATGTTAGGTCTGTAGCTTGTTTCCAATGCCCCCAAGGATCCAAATATCAAGCTAGTTGTACCATTTTTCTTCCTTTTGTCGAATCCCAAAGAAAGAGGGTGTGTATGAGTGTGTGTTTTCGTATCACAGTGGTTCAAATGTACATGTGTCTCGAGTGTGTGTGCCCACAGGGATCTGATTTCAGTTAAGTTACTCCATTGGCCAAGCATGATAAACTCTGTCTGTTTCCTCCGTCTCACTCTGTAGGGAGCCCTTAATCACTCCATAGTGCTTCCCTCTACACATCCAAGTGTGAGAATATATTCCACTGTGTAAATAAACGGCCCAGAGATCACATGGGGAGACAAATACGGAAAAGCATCCAGTCCTGTGCCAACCCTAATCAAATCTTGTTTGTATCTGTGTGTTAGCACTGGGGTAAGTGGCAGTTTAATGTGAGGGACCACCAGAAAAGTTTGTTTCCTGGAGCAGCAGGGGAAGGTTGTTTTTTCATCGTCTCCGTGGCTCATTTTTAATGTCTCTTGTTTGTCATTTATGGCAGCCCTGGAACATAAGGATGTGGCTCTTCTAAGCTATTCGTGCATTGTCCCGATATGTGGTCCAGCTGTTTCACAAAAATGGTATTGTCAGACCGCACAATTTAGGTTTGATGAGTGTTCATTTGGAAAAAATAAATCTTCCTCACATGCTTCCTCAAACGTGTCCATTAAAAATGCATGAAAGATGAGTCCTACCCATGTGACGCACTCGTCGCTCAGTAATAACATGTTTAAAAGTCATCATGCGAAAAATTTCACAATGCTGTGCCGGGAATATAAGATCTAGGAACTCAAGAGACCAAAGAGCGGTGTGACTCTGCTCCTCAGATCCTCGTTAGAGACCAGTGTCTGTGTTTACAGCCGAAGCGTGACTTCCAGCTTCCAGAGCCAGACAGCTCCAAGTGATTCCATCCCCAGCAGAAGTACTGACTGAAGCGGTGGCAGAGGTTAATCTGGAACATACTTGTGACCATGTCGGGCTGTGTTATCCTGCTGTCTCGACATCCCGCTTGATTTATGGGTCTCGTCTTGCTGCTGTTCGCTATGTCTCTTCCCTGACTTAAAGGATTAGCTGGAAGTGACATCAGCTGAAAGTTCCCTACTCCTCTGTCGCGGCTCATATTTTTCATGATGGCCTGTTCGTCAAGGTGCGCGTGCTTTTGTACCAAGTGGTATAACGATACAACGGTCACCTTTTACAGTCTTGTGTTATGTCATTGTGTTGAGTTAATGATGTTCCACTAAACACTGTGGAGAGTAAAATCAACACAACCAACTGAAAACTCCAGAGAATTAGGACCACATGTGCTGTTTTCTCCTGCTCCCAGTGTCTTTATTTATTTAGATATTGCACATTTTCAAATAACCTGAGGCCTGTGCATGATGACTGTTATTGTGCCCATTTGAGGCTTTCACTTCCTGGAGTTGTTGGATTTCTGCTGGTGGCAATGGAAAGTGATCAGTCAAGGATAAAGGCATAGATACATTGGAGCCGATTTATGTCTGAAGGCAGAGAGTAAGTACGCAGAGGTTGGAGTGATGGATGCGTAGAGTTTACATCTGATCAAAGACCTACATGTTTGTTCTAGTAATAATTGTAACCATGACCTTGCCTTAACCTCAACGAAGAGTTTCGGCCAACAAAGCTGCACTCGAAGACAACGCAGCGACGGCCAAGCTTGTTCTTTCCGCGTCTGCGTGAAAGGAAACAGCTCTTATAATTAAGCAGCATTTTCTGACACCACTCTGGCGAATATGGCTTCTAATCAAGGATATGTCTGATTAAATAAAAGTTAAGGGCACTGGCGAACAGACCAAGGAGAAAAAGGAGGCACAACTGAACTAGATGGGTGAAACCATCGACACTACAGCGACAGGTTCAAGTGACTATGCCTTTCTTTTTGCATTTATGCTGTCCCTGCAGGGTCTGGATGCTTTGTAAAGCATAATGAAAGCTGTATTTAAGACTGAGACCATATAGCGCTTACAGACAAGTAACAAGATTTCAAAATGAGTCCTTTGACTCACAAGCAGCCAGTGCAAAGATTGAACTATGATGTTCCAGTATGGCGGTAGGTTTGATTGCATGCGTGCAGGTGTGCCAGTGTGGCAACACTTTGCGACATCGGTGAGGTTGTGTCAGTCTGAATGCATAAATGTGTGGATGCCCGTGCAAACCTAGTCGCAGCTATTGCAAATTTGCACTTGTTAAAAATAATTTTACAGTTAAGAAGTCCTTGTCCAGTGGAGTGTCCTATGGCCTGTTGTTGAATGGCTGTTTTTTTATGTAACTTTTGATTTTGTAATGTAATTAAGTTGTTTTTGATCAGTTTTACTCTCTTTCGTATGCGCGTGTGCAGAATCTGCCCAGGCTCAGCAGTGAGTGTGGGAGAAGCCTTTAAACCTCGCATGAACCCCGTTTTGCAGATTCGTGTCAGTCCTGTCCCGTTGCTCCAATCTATATTTGTATACTCACTCAGTATACAATGGATGAACTTTGGCAGGAGAGCGAATGTGCAACGAACATGGATGTTTGCGTGAGCATTTTGTTGGATTACATCAGCGGGAACAACAGAAATCTCCACACTGCTCCCTTTTCTTCTGGAACTCTCAATGGACGGCGAGCGGGACGGTAAACTCTGAGTGACCTGCCTGTGCATGCCATTCCTCAAAAGCAGTTACAGTGGGGCATATTTCCCTTTGACCAGGCAGCGATGTCACACATTCAGATATACCAGCTGCACGTTATCACGAACATGCAAAGCACAGAGCTCTTTCAGCTGCTCATCGTGCCACCCCCCCCCCACTCATTGTCTCCACCTCCACGCACACACCACCACCTCCACCAACACCTCTGCCATCGCTCCCCCTCTGAGATGACCCCTCCCTGAGCGTGGTCAAAATGTGCCTTTCACACGGGCGGCTGGCCAAAGCAAATAAACCAGCCACATGCCAGCTAACGAGGGCATGAACAGGGTCAGAGGGGGGGCTCGCCGGGAGGTGCCAGGAGTGACAGAGGGAGGGACATGGTCACGCAAAGAAAACAAGCCCAGCAAGAGTGAGCCAGGCTTCTCACGCAGGGGCCCAGACATGTGTCTTGTCATGCAACAGCCACCCCATCAACCCAAATTAGGGCTGACGGAGGTAATAAAGCGAGGGAGCAAAGGAGGAGAAAGAGGGGAGAAGAGCAATCCCCTCCCTCTCCTCAGAGAGTGTAAAAGTGAGAGGGAGGATATATTGTTCACCTTTTAGAGGAGTCTTACTAAACCGCTCTGGTGACCTCAGTGCACCTCGGCGTGGCGGGCTGCCTGCATGGTAAAGCCTCAGCAATCAGACCTGTCTTACTTAAACACACCATGTCCTCGGTTAACCTTTGAAGAAAAGCAAACTTAAGGATAGAAAAACACAATGGCAAGATACTCGGATCTGTATGTTAGGGCCAGCAGCTCTGCCTTTACATCCACTTTACCGTACAAGCTGGATTTATGATGCAAGTTCAGCTGTAGATAGTTATGTTGGAGGTTTGATTTATTAAGATTATCTGTGCATAAATAACTTCAATTTGGTCACAGATCATGACAAGGTTAAAATAATACGTTTAAAAAGGACCTTGAATAGTCTGAAGAATGTGGATGCAGCTGTTTGCCATGAAACTTAATAGGAACAATTAGTGTATCAACTGCATGCAAATTTGGACTTTTGCAGCATTGCACGCAAAACTGGACTAAAGTTGCGTTATTTGCATGCAGATTTAGAGTAACGTAGAAGCTAAGCATGACATGCTTTCAGGGCATGGCTGCCCTGTGACTGACAAATGACTACCACTGCATCAGACCCCATCAGGATATCCTCCTCAACTCCACCCTCTTGTCTGAACTTGGTCACAAGGCCTCAGAGGACCAAGATGTCGACGGCTAACCTCGAAATAGTAGTTCACAAACCAGTGGTCGCCATCATGGTGGCTTCATTCAAAGACAAGACCTTCCTACTACCTACCTACTTTTGTGTATTTTATAAATAATAGACACAATGCCATTTACAAGAGATAATATTAGTAAAAAGTAATCTGTTTCCTCATATCATAGCCAGATAAACCCACTACCCCTGGATGTCTTTAGTTTGGAAACAAATACAAAGATCAGAGGAGGAAATCATTGACGAGGCCAGCTTCCTTCCACCGAGAGGCAGCCGGTCTGATCGTCTGAGGAGGGATATGTCAGCTAGCATAGGTGGTCTGTGCCAGATGTGAGGTATAGGGTGCCTCTCGGCCTCTGAGTGAGCATATGGAATACATTGAGCATGGGGGGGGACTCCTCGGAGACTGCTCTCTCTTATGCTATTTGGGTTGAGAGGCAGCCCTCGTTTTTGCCGACAGAGACTGTGGGGTTTGGAAATGTATCAGCTTCGGAAGAGGGTGCAACAGGGAAAAGGGGCAGCAGAGGATGCAGGGGGACAGGGTAAGGGGGTCAAACTATAAGGTTGTTTGTGTCTGGGTCCGCCTCCAAGGGAAGCCCGTGGATGGGATGTCTCAGGTTACACCATTCATAAAGTTATCTGTGGGCCTACACATTTAACAAAACATATGTTGTTTAGCATTAAAAGAGGTTTAAAACAGGAGAGCGACCTCTTTATTTGGCCGTCTCGAAATGCGGGCCTCGGCCTTCATATCTGCCTCGAATGCAGCTCCTCCCTGAGGTCCCTTTAATGTCAAGAGGTTGCCAAAGCATATCAAATGGGGAGGAAAAGGCGTATCATCCTATGTGAAATACGGGGTCCAACATCCCTCTTCATTGCACTTGCCTGTCGAATTGTTCCCAACGATGACAGAGCACCACTCGCTCCATTTATGCCTGCAGGGCTTGTTCAAAACACCACAAAAAAAAAAAAAAACACTGTTCCCTGCTGATTGAACTTTTTCGGGGGCTTTTCGGAGAGTTAGGACCTTTTCACGCTCCCTCCTGATAATTTACTACCACCAGCTTCCACTACGCTCAAGAGAGAATAGAAGTAAAATATAGGAGTATATCCACATGGAACCTACCAATAAAGGTGTACAATCAAGGCTGTCAGCTTAGACATTCTCTCCTTGAACAATAGGACTGCTAATGGCTATTAGTCTGCCGACAGCCATGTGTTTACATTCCCCCATAAATGAGTGTAGCACTGAAAAGAACACGCCTTATATAGACATAATCCGCTGAGTGTAGCATTCGAACCTCTCCCATGCCTAAACAGAGGAGATGGCCGAGATGCAATCCCTGTAAATGTATTTCTCTTTCACTTCAAGAGCCTCTGACTCTCTAACTACACACAAAAGAGGAGGTGCAGTGATATAAGCGCTTCAATCATGCTAACAGACCTTGTTAAAAAAACAGCATGTGTCTACGTGAAACGGTCCTCATGTCTGCCCGCATTGCATAAATGCAAAGGCATTAGCATGCAGTATGACTATTTCAGTCCAACAGCTGAACAGGTCAGTGGCTCCAGGTTGCTTCCACATGGGCCGGGCCACAGGGTGCGCTGCAGTCCGACAGGATGAGAGGAGGAGATGGACTCCAGTACAACTGGGACTCACGAACACGCCAGAGTGAAACAAAAGCCTGGAAACAAGTGATGGTTTTTATTAAATGATACAGTATGTGTAAAAGAAATTGCTTTTTTGCCACTTTGTCTTGTCAGACGTCAGTCCTCATTTTACTTAAAGGGGCACTGTGTAGTTCTCAGAATTTGAATATGTACAATATCAATGAGGTAATAATAGAATATAAATACAATACAATATACATTTTTTCCATAACTGAAAAAGGAAAATAAGGTCCCCAGAATGCTGTTTGAAGCCAGAGAGGTGGCATCAAGACCCATACATTGTTCCTTAAGAAATTAAATAAAAATGTCTCACAATGATGAAGAAGGTAAAAAAAAATAAAATTCCGGATACATCCCTTTATCCAGATCCTTACCAAAAGTTATTTGGGTCTATTCTGGCCCCAGACCCATCTTCCATGCAAGTTTCATTGAAGTCCCCTTTTCAGTTTTTATGTAATCCTGTTGACAAACCGACCAACAAACACAGGCCAAAAAATAACATCTTGATCATTTTTCTGATTTCTATTGCTCAAGCGAGCACACTAGTAAACAGCAAAACCACCACAAAAAGGCGGCAGTAAATTAGAAATATCTGGGGTTCATTTGTAACTTGGAAATCAGAAGATGATCATTTGTATTTCAAATCATCTTCCAGGCAAAACGAGGGAAGAACAAAGGATCCGCAGGGCAGATAAATTCATCTGATAAATCATTTTTAGAACTGCTCTCCGCCTTTTCTGCAGCACAAAAATGCTCTCTGACGCAGAGAAAGCAGCTATCATCTCTCACCTAAAGTCAAATATGACAACTCTCACTTCTGAAGAGCCCTGGAGGGCAAAAGGCTGCCGGAGTTGTGTCATCCCCAAGGGTCACGCGGTTATTTTACGTCAGCTGTAATCGCTCTTTCTGTAGAAGAAGCATAAACACTTCGGCAGCTTGTTGGAGAAATCTTTGCTCCTCAAGAGGCGGCGAGGAGAGTATTGAATGACCGCAGATCTTAACGAGAGATTTTGGTCAGCAAGTGAGAACTGAAGCTGAACTAATATAGCTGATAAATGGGTTGACAACCATTGAAAGTTTTACAAAAAAGACACAAGTTACCCTTGCTCAATCTATACTTATCACGGATGAGGGAGCGTGGATAAGTAGAAGCAGGCTAGACACAGAAAATGTTTTAAGCTTGAGACAACTGGAATGTCACTCAAGGAAAAGGAGGTGGAGCAACATCAGGAAGAGGGCCCTAACTACATTGTGACTATACTGTCAGAATGCAGAAAAAATGACAACCATAATGATTTGAAGTAATTCATGTTAATTCCCTGGTTTTGCTCCACGATTTGCAAACCCAGATAAGCAGGGCTGTGGTGTGCAAACTGGGCACCCAGGCCCAATATACGGCCACACACTCAATTTTGATTGTTCCTAGCTCATAAAATAAAGTGTTTCTGTTCATATTTATTGCAAAGATCACTCTCATTTCTTTCCCATATGCTTATAATTTTATATTGATGATTTAAATCACAAAGAAAGCTAATTTTATTGCACCAGTGGGCCTTCAGCAGGGCTCCTCACGGCCCAGGACAGTGGATGAACTCTGCCCTCTGATGTCTCCGTCCCGCTGCTGTGGCGATACCATCAGCTCATCTGCAGAATTGGAGCAGCGGAGGGGGGTAACCCGACCGCTTGCTGACCCCGCTTCATTTTCAGGATACTAAAATGTGCTGAGCTGCTCAAGCGGAACATACGGAGGTGCAAAAGAGAGGGAATCACGGAACATTATCCGCCCAATTACACAATGAGAAGAGCAACCCGCTGGTAGTATCTATACGGCACGTAATGTTCAGTGTGCCTGTGGCTGAGCCGCTGGCCCCCTCAGCTCCGATCAGCCCAGCTCAGCCTCCCTGCATGCAGGGATCCCAGTCTGGGACAGTCTGTCACAAAGAGAAACGGAGACAAAACAGCTCATAAATGTGTGAGTTGGTAAAAAGTACAGAGAAGAAACAGGAACATCCTGTATCGCAGCAGACTGAGCAGATGCTCTGCAGATGATGGGTATCAAGAGACAAAATGGTGTCATGGTTAACCATTTCGCAGAAAAAAAGCATATTCAGAGTTATAGTAAGTATTGCATTGAAAGTAAACATGCCAACATATTGTATGACAACACTCATTCTAGCCCAACAAGGTGCAGGAGTGCAATGATTTACAAACGATGCTGAACGAGTCAATAAGTATGAGTATGCTGAGAAAGATTTGCATGACTGTGTGCAAATAGTACTTAAATAAAAATTCTTTACGGCGTCTATTTTGCTCCACACGCGAACAGTCGGGAGAATGACTTCCCAACTTGACAGATGGAAAGATCCCAGGAGCATGTGAATGTTGTATAATTTGTGTTACTTGGGGGTCTCTCAATCAAAACAATAAAAAAGAAATATAAGACGTAGTTTGATGATCTCATGAAGTAGCAATGGACATACAACAGAGCCTATAGAAGTCCATCTGACATTACTCAGGCCAAAATGGTCACAGACAAGGTAAGTATTAAAGTCTTATTCACGCTACCTTTAGTCAAATTTGCCTCCCGCCTTCCTTATTATCTGACATACCATCAGATAATAGCCAGATAATATTCACAGAAATAGCCACAGAAGAGCAAATAGAACACACTGTTACCTTGAGTAAAAATTACAAATTTCTCTGGGTTTGAACATAGTCTGAAACATTTGGAATAATGTTACATATTATATCTTTAAATAAACCCTTTCTTATCAAACCAAAGCAGTATTCTAGCATAGCATTACAAACAATATGTAAGATTTATTCCCTTTCCTGTTTTTCACCTGCTATCAATCCCATACTCTCAGTTGACTCGCTGGTTTGGTATTTGTTTTAATGGTTCGCATACCAGCACACAATACACACTGTTTTGAGACACAGCAGTCCGTGCAGAGGGGCTACAAGACTGTAGAACTGAAATAAAAGTGGATGATGAATGATGACAGTCAGAGAGAAGTGAGAAAGGCTGCTGAGCAAGACAGACAGGTAGCCATGTCTCTGCTAAATCACTTGGAGTGCCACGTAATCCCAGACTTTTACAAATCTGGAACAATCAACCAAGAAGCTTTTGAATATGTAGGTCGCGGTCAGGAAACTCCTGATCACATAAAGTATTGTACACATACTGCATATCCTTTTACTCCTATGTGCTGTGCTTTACCGTTAACGTTTCTGCCCTGTTTGTTTTGTCTCATTTTGGTCTACAAATGAAAACACATGCAATTGCGGTACATTGACAAAATTCATGGATAGTCAAATTAACTTGTGAAATAAAATTCAGGTGTCACTCGAGTCACAATCACTGGAAGAGCTTCAGAAAACATATTCCACAAGTGGTGTCTTTCTACTTTCCAGCTGTGTAAGAAATGTGTCCCATGTGCAAGTGATTTCTCTTTCAAGGTGGATTTCCACTTTAATTTTGTTTTCAGTGACCCAGAAGACACTCTCTTTATAAAGTCGTCCAAGTGTTGCACAGCCAGTACGTCTCACTCCGACAGTTAATGATTCACAGAACGAGTGTTTATTTATGATAGCATTATTTAATCGAAGCGGGTCTTTCCGTCAAACTTCTTTGAAAGATTAATTGCAAAAATGCAAGTTCCCTGAAATGCAGTTCTGTCCTGTCTCAGACTAAAACTGAGGCTTTATGTCAGCATTTTAGATGTGATAAATATGGGATGATGAGTCACTAAGAGAGTAATGACTTCTACTGTGAGTCTTTCTTGCATAACTCTATGCATTATGGAGCGTGTTAATAAAAGGTGGATTCTGGTGACTCAGAATGCAAAGTATGTGTCAAACTAATAATGGCAGGCTGTCCATTTTCCCTATCTCTCTCTCCGCTGCAAAGATTATGAGGCATAACAGGAGCATTTTAACAGTTGTGATTCATGGTTGACAGACAAAAAACAAGCCACATTCACTGAATCTTATTATCAATTTCACAAAAGGTTAAAATCCTAAATTTTAGTTCCATGAATACATGAATGATAATAGTTTTATACCATGCATAATAGAAGAGCTCTTTATTCACGCTTAACGCATGTGGAGATGCCGTAATAATCTCCTGGTTTCATGGCGAAACACCAGAGTTCTCTTGCACCGAACAACATGATTTTTTCCAAAACCAGAATATAAAGAAATATGGACAAAAACAACATAAAAATACAGAATGTCATGATAAACAGCCTGCATCATTTTCCAAAACTGCATGGATGACTGAGCTGAAAAACACAGATGGGAGAAAGTTCCAAGTAAGAATGTGAGTAGCATGTCAGAAGAACATTTCAGAATAATATCCAGATTTAGCTTCACTCACGTTTCCTGCTCCTTCAAATTTATATGTAGGCCAGCCTCACAATTTATAATGTTGCTACGGTTGCAGTGTTCTCAAAAGTACATTACCTTATTTGTACAAATAAGGTAATGTAGTTTTTTTTCATGGGGCTGGAGGTGGGAAATGTGTCCTACCAATTTCTCAGCCCTTCTTAGATGAGCTCACGGAGTCGGGGTCATCTGGAAGCCATTTCTACTTGTGCTTTCTCCCTCGTCTCATTTTAATCTCTCAGTGCAGCCCCACACCTCCTCCCCCCCGCCCCAGCTCCCTAGGGAAGCCGGAGTTCAGTGACCGAGCTCCGCGCACGCCAGGGCGGCATGGCACGCAAGCTCATCCCTGCTCTGCTCCCCTAGCACGCAAAAACTCTACGGGATTAGAAACAAATATCCCTATAGTGTACATAATACATGGCTCCTGTCCTGGGTGCCACATTAAGTGAAGATCTATCACGCAGCCTGCACAAAGTGAAGAGGGAAAAGTTTGGGAAAAGTAGGCTATTATCCTAATATGTTACCACATTAATAATAGACTTATGTTTGTCAAAGATGTTTATTTACTACAGTCACTTCTCTAAAGTTTGTAGGTATCGTAAAATAAGTTGTTCAAGTTCAACCCTGTGTGAACCCATGTCTGGAGTTACTCCAAAGAGTTAGCAATTTTACTTACTAAAGTTTATTACAAGGTGAAGAAAAGTTTCAACGAGGATGGTAAAGTTTTAATCATCTGAGAGAGTTTTTGCTGCGTGAAACCTGTGGAGCCTGACTGGGAAAAAAAAAAGTTTGAACACGCTATAGGACGGTTACCGAACTTGACAAAGAGGACGGGGCTGTTTACGTAAGCATGTTGATGCTGCACTCGGAATAGAAGCATAGAACATTCTTAGCACTTTCACCTATGGACAAGGGGAAGACAGATGATATGATGTTATTTTACCAAAATTCGATGCATACTTCATTCCAAAGCACCTCTTTATTCGTGCATGTGCAGTGACAGCACACATAGAGACATTTGTGTATTGTGGAGCTGTTGGGGCTTTTAAATGCCAAAACAAAACATGAGGAAGACATCAGGGATTGGTGGGGGTGCTGGACAAGGACCTATCACAGAGGCTACAGCTAATCCTTAACCCCACTCTGGAGATGATGGTACAGGTGGTGTGGAGGTCATGTTAGCTTTAAAATTGTCATGGGGCTGACCAAAATTGCCATACAAGAAACTGCCCAGTCCAGGAGTCCCAGTACCCCTCTTGAGTGCACTGAATGAGAACTTGGCCCAGGTGGAAGCCTACATCATCAAGACCATGATAGAACCAGCAGAGTGGTGAAACCCAATTTCCTTCCACTCTAGAAAGGTGTGCATCTATATTTACTTACTGATGATGAACAAAATTGGCAAGAAAGAGAGGTTCATCCTACAGACATCAGTGGAGTGGTTCCACAGTCCTTTCATGACTAGAATCAGCCTCAGGTCTCTGGTAGATACCACTAAACAAAGAGCCTTCATCACACTGTTTGGAAGGTGCTTCTTTAAATGTCTTCCTTTGGGGATTACCAGTGAGCCTGAAATCTTTCAAAGACATGTTGAGACACTGCATGGTCTCACCCCACCAGAGACCATGTAGAGTTAAAGGGAGCACTCAGCATAGTCAATTACCTGAGTAAATATCACCTAACCTTGGTGTACTTGCATGTGCACAGGTTGTCTCTAGCTATTGGATATGTGTCATCCTGTTGCAGCTCCACAGTGAGGACCAGTGGTGTACTGTTCCAGACAACTGAGAGAAGCTGAAATTAGGGAAGCTGAGACAGACAAGGAGTGTGTGGGAGTGCGCACGCAAAGAGGTGAAGAAAGAGAATGTTTGAGGAAAACCTAGATTGTTTTGCAAAAGAAGTTAAGAAGAAGAAGAATCTTTATTTGTCAGACATGAACCTGAAATTTGTCCCCTGCATTTAACCCATCACTAGCTGCACATTCTAAGTATACATATACATACACACACAAGCTAGGAGCAGTGGGCTGCTATGTCAGCACCCGGGGAGCACGGTGCCTTGCTCAAGGGCACCTCGGCAGTAACCTAGGAGCATGTGCCTATCCTCTGCCAGAGCCTTTTCATATGGTTGATACTGAAGTTCAAACAGGAAGCAGGGAATGTGCCAGTAAAGACCCTGATCATGGCAGACTGGCCTGCATAGAGATACTGACCACAGCCAAGACAGTTACATGAACTCCTAATGGGCAGAAACATCAGGTCGACTGATGGCAAGGGACCTGCAATTAAAGTGGGCAAGCAGGCAGCACTTGAGGGCTAAAGACATGGAACACACACCCACAACAGGGATAGGTGAGAGCACTAGTCGTATCTCATTGACATGGAACAGTTCCAATCTCCAAGCAGCGCCTGTTGCAGGGTTCCCAATGTCTGACAAAAAAACTCTAGAAATGACTAACCAGACAATTACGCGAGCCCAAAACATAGCTCACCTAGCCCAAGGGTGAACACTGAACGATGGCTCTGAACCAGGTCTGGAAGGTTTGCTGACCCTGTTCAGAGACTTTAAGAAAGAAAGAGGTGAAGAAAGAGAATGTTTGAGGAAAACCTAGATTGTTTTGCAAAAACTGAGGCACTGAAATTTGATTGATACATGCATGATGATAAGCATTAACTCCTAGGCCACAAGAGGGCACTTTTGTTATTTGTCCTAGAAAATTAGTATTAATGGTTCTAAATAAGGGCAGTATCTTACAGGAGGGTATGTCCAGATGTTTATTTACTGTAAAGTACATAGGGACAGAGCCCCAAAGTGACTTGGTCAAGTTGTCTATGACACAACCTTATCATGGGATTTCATTATTCTGCATCATCATTCAACATCTTAAATGTTGAACAATAAAGTTGGTTCTTTGGCTCTGGACGCAAAGACCGAACACTTCCTGTTTTTTCTTTAAACGATCTATATGAACAGCTACAAACAGAAACCTTCTGGAAAAATGTGTCAATTTGTCGGCGAGTAGTATTGACCAATCAAGTTTGAGCATGCTTTGGCTGCATTTAGGTAAACAGTGTGTGTGGAGAGAAAAAGGGCCTGAAGGCATTGGCTGATATGCAATCTCTGATCCCATCATCTATAGTCTACTTTTTAAAAATGCATTATACTGTTAATAGAAATTTGAAAACAATGACGGATGCTAAGAAGAGGACGCCTTGACATCCCTTACTGGATATCCGCTGGCTACACTTGAAGGGCCAAAACATTGGCTGTCGTCCAAGAGCATGCAAGGACAACTCTAATTCCTCAGGATCAGAAATGACCATGTGCCACCTTGAAAGAACATTTCATGCTAGCATTTCTAAATGTCCTGAACCCTGCAGAATGGTTCTACATTATCTCTTTGATGGGTTTTTGAGAAATGTTGCAATGTGGGTGGTCAGGGGATTCAGCCAAACAACATTAACCTTGACTATGTTCCTTCTATATTCAACTACAGGACCACATGAAAGTGCAGCATGAGTGAGAAAATATTCTTCTAAGGTTAAAAATCATACTTTTGGAGAGGGTCTGAATCCATGTTCTCATGGTTTAACCAGGAACATTAAATCATTCCAGGAAAGCATTCTCTAAAAGTAGTGTTCCCCTCTTTTATGTGGGCTGTTTGATATTGCCTGCGGCGACACATCTTTGGGCACAGCAGGTATAACACAACGGAGATATCACTGATAACCAGATTCCTTGGTATGGTATTTGCTCTTTCACCCCAGATTTAAATCAAAACAGAACACCGGACCTGCTGTGACAAGGTAATTCAGCCCATCTTACATCAGGTTGTCTGGGCCTCACTAGGGCCTCTTTTTATTGTGAAACCATGGAGGTTTTGACAAGTACACAAACAAGGAATAGAATTGTCATTATTCATTCTTGTTTGTTTGCCTGGGTTTGCACTGCGCTGTATGTGGTGATATACAATATATGTAAAACAATACATGCAGAGTGGTCATAGTCTAAAAATGCTTTGTGATTTATTTTTTTTTAACCCTTAGCCTCCTGTTATTACAGTATCAAATAAGGATTTTAAATCCTTTTAAATCGCTGCTACGGACAACATATTAGCAAACAATTGCCTTTAAACACATCCACAAGATAATGAACAACATTAGCTTTTGTTGGGAGTCATTTGAGGCCACCTGATGAATGCAACTCCAATACTGACTCAACGTCTGGTCTGTGCCAACTCTTAAGAGGAATTTCTCTCTATTACACCAGCTAGTTGCTAACTTTGTCTTAGGTTTGAGCTACCTAGACAGCGTTCAGTGGTTTTATCAGGAAGCCTGCTGCCGTAGCTGGAAACAGTGCTGACACGAGTGAATAAATAGCAAAGTTGAGGGCTGGAGAACCAAAACAATGAGCTGAAAGACGCTGAAAGACTGAAGGACTGATGGCAGGAGTGAGGTGATAATTCTCGGTGGGTTTGACAACACAACCAGTACCTTTCAAATTCCACAGAGGAAATTCAATCCATTGACAAAACAAAAAGTTGATTGGTGCAGCTTTAAGTTATATCCTTACGTTGTTATATTTACACAGACTGAATTAGTCTCTTTTTCCCTTCCAAACACAATGAACAACATGCGAAAGGAGCATTTCTAAGACTTAATTGCAGTGTTGGGGTGCACATTATAGACAATAGTGCTTACACATACCAAATTAGCCACATGTCCATTTGGTATCTCACAGCCAAAGTGAAATGTGCCTTGTCCTTTTCTCAGGCTTTTCACTCACAAACAGCAATCACTTGGAAAGGTGACGGCCTCTCCCAAGTATCTCCTCTGCCTCGCACTGTGGTCTGGCAGGCGACAACGCTCTCATTTTAACCATCTCTAACTAGCGATGTCCGGTGGTTACCTCCTCGCTGGCTGAGATGGCGCTGGCCCAGAGGATGTTTCTGTTGGTCTGTTAACTGGTTTGTCTGGGTTGTTTTTGGCCACAGCTTATTCAGTCTTGGCTCACCTTTGTTCTCGTAAGAGAGAGAGCGAAAAAACACTTCACTCAACTCAATTCCTGCATTCTCTCTGCTCTTCCCTTTCCCAAGTCCCACCAGATCCCCAACTGGACCCCTGGCTTTGCTCTCCCTGCCACAACCCCCCCACCCCCCCCCACCCCCAAATACACCACACACACACACACACACACACACACACACACACACACACACACATACCCCCCCTTCCCTCTTCCTTCCTCCCTGTTGGTGCTGTGCGTGACAGTAGCTCACTGAGAAGTGGAAATGAGACTAGTAAACAATGATTAGCTCCAGAGCCAGGGCAGCCTGGTCTACCATTGGCCCTGTCTCCACACAGCGAACGCCCACCCGCCAGCACATGACATGCAGCGGCGTGTAGACCCCATCCCTTCCTCCACCCCAAAACCCCCCTCTGACTACTCCCCCCGCAGCCAGAGTCAACGCAGGGTCAGGGCCAACCTTTCACAGCCAGGTTACAAGGGGTAATCACAGGCAAACACAGCAGCCACACGCAAAACGCACACACGACACCCCCCCCAACACGGGCCTCCACCCTCTCCCACACACATACACACAAACTAACCCCCCCCCCTTACCTCCCGCCACCCATCCACCCCCTTCCTCAGCCACAAACCTGGCTCTGATTAGCGTGATGGGGATGCAAGTGGCCACATGTGTACGAGGAGCAGACTCAGGCAAGGAGGAGAGGGAGGAGGAGGAGGAGGAGGAGGAGGAGGTAGTGGCGGTGTTGGTGGAGGTGGAGGTGGAGGGGGGGGATTCCCCCTATAGGAATAGAGGAGAGAAGAAACAGTCATCCCCAGTGCAGGCAGTGTATTCGAAGATATTGCTATGTCTCTGGTTAACCGAGGAATCATTCTGGAGGCTTTGGTGCTCAGCCACACCGCATTTCTCAAGACAAACAGCTCTCAGGCAGCGCTCTGAACCAGGAAAAACTCTCGACATCTGTAGCAGACTGCTTAAGTACCATTATTGTGAAAGAATGATACGTAACACACAATGTAGTTACACTTAGGTTACTTTTATTGTTGCCTTTCCGTTTGTTTTCACAGTTTAAGCGTGCGGTGCCCGTAAGACCTGCTATTTAACGGTTTATTCAATCAGACCTTGTTATACATTGCAGTTCAGTGCATGGTTGCATTATGTAACGTCACAAAAAAAGTTTCAAGTTATATTTTTTCAAAATATTTGCTTTGGGCTTTCAGTCATAGCACAGTAAAGGTTAAGAAACATCCACCGCCACAAAAGCAGCATCGACATTATGGTGGAATAAGGAGTTGATGGTTGAAGGGACGTTTTGCAGAAGAAATTCAAACTCAGAATTTTAATATTTATAATACTGATGAGGTAATAAAACAAACTGGGTAATATTGAGTTTTCCATAACTGAATAAACAAGCTGTTCTCAGAGGACAATAAGTTCCCCAGAACACTGTTTGAAACTACAAAGGTGGCAGGGTCCGCCAAATATAAACAAAGTGAAACAGTATGAAATTGTGTTGTCAGTTTTGTTTATCAGGTTTATCCAGTCATGAAAATGACAGGTTTGTTTACTTAGTGTGTTTCGGCATAAAAAAGGTCATGGAAAATGATGTGCACATCTAATAAAACGCGTTTTTAAAAAGGCAAACTAGATATCGTGTGCCACATTTGCCATCGTCCTCCCCTATTCCTCACCCCTCCTCCTCCTCCTCCTCCTTTCCTGCTGATAATGACTGACTGTGCCTGTATGGCACCGTTTCTGTTTCTGTCCCCCTGACTTGGACCTCGGAAATGTTTAAGTGCCTTCAATTAGGGTCATTACTTCCCTGCAAAAATAAACTTCACAGCTGGCGGGAAAACAAGAAACAAATTTTGTCTTTCACACAGGGAAAGGGGAATGTTTGGCCTCGGGAGATCACACCACTTTGAACTGAGCTCTACTTACGATGAATGCCACATCTATCTATCTATCTATCTATCTATCTATCTATCTATCTATCTATCTATCTATCTATCTATGACTCATGACACAAAAAGACAGAGCTTGTGTTTTATTATCTAAAGCAAATAAAAAAAGTTCTATAGAACTCCAGGTCTGCTTTGTTTGTGTGCCTTTTCTCTTCTTTTCTTTCCTCTCTGAATTTGCCCCATTTCTGCGATTACTTTGACTTGAAAGAAGAACCACTGTCACGGAGCGGGGGAGTACCTGACCTTGTTGCGGTATGATGTAATCAGTGGAGTCATGCAAAACTGCAGTTTATGTGTTCAGCACCAGTGTTCAAGGAAATCAATATTTCATGGCGGCACAATATCTGAGTTACTGTGCCGCGTTTGCTGGGTGAGATTTCAGACGGTCACGGATGCTAAGATGAGAGAGAGAGAGAGAGAGAGAGAGAGAGAGAGAGAGAGAGAGAGAGAGAGAGAGAGAGAGAGAGAGAGAAAGAAAGAAAAAAGGACCATTGATCTGATTATGATCTCAGTGTTTTAATGTGACATTTTTAAATCTGATATTAAGTCTGATGTGTGATTTTTCTTTGTAAGTCAGTCTTTTAAAGTCCAGTATTTCAATAAGCCTGGTATGAAATACGGTCAGCTGGGACTTTTTTTTGGAGACGAGCTTTGTGATGCGCAACTTTCTCTCAACTTTACATTTGGCACTGATTACATTTCATGACAAACTAACAAAATGATAAGTTTCTACTCTCAATCTGCACGACTTCTACACTAAAAATCGAGGAGAAACTCAATAAAATAACGCTAAAAAAAACACACACAAAAAAAAACAACGTCTCATCAGTTTTAAATTCACCGACTCCCAAGGTTCCGCACAGAGGATGCCTTTAAACTAAGCATGCAAACTAACTTTTCGGCAAATCAACACACAGGATCATTAACTGAAAGGATAAATCAGGTCATATTCGCGCGGCTGAAAAAAAATTAAATTACGCTAAAATAGATCTTGCGCAAATGTAACTAAAGCGCGAAGTCAGTCTAAAGTTGGACAAACCGTACGCACGCACTTTGTCTAGCCAAAGTGCGCCCGCTGAGTCCTCTGCGGCCAGAAAATAAATCATGTCAGAGAGATACACTTTGGAAATGTGCGAACTCTGCCAGTCCTCCAATTAGTAAAACAAATTGGCTCGACACGTTTCCCCTCTGAATCGGTCACCAGTTGCTGCTCAGTCTCTTTTTTTCTCTCTCTCTCTGTGCAGCGGACGCTCGGTCCGCGCTGCACGCTCACGGTGTCCCCTCGACGCTCACAAGTGCGCGCCTCCGACAGCGACCGACAACAGTGAGATAGATACTATAGTGGGGTCTGCAGGGCTACCACAATGGGAGGAGTATGAAAGTTACCCTGAGCCCTGCCCACCAACTGCAAAACATATAAGAAGCTGAAGTGTACGCAAAAGGCAGGCACTAAAGACTTGATGAAAAGTCTTTCACCCTAACTCACTTCTTGTATCACTTACTTTACTTTTCATCATTATGACCTCACTGGCATTTCATTGACAGATTTTGCATATTTTGTTGCATGTGATATGGATCCGCAAAAGCTTTATTGAAATTTTTCCCTCCCCAACACACAGCAACTAAACAAAAAAAGCAAAGATTTCTATTTTTTTTTTTTTTTTTTTGCAGAGAATCTGTCACAATGGCACTGGACACTGATTTTGGTGTGAAGGGCAGCAGCATCATCAGGGAGTGGAGCGGACAGGTCCAGCCTGCTCTGGTTGCCTCCTTTGTTTTCCTCTTCTGCCTGGAAGCCTGTCTGTGGGTCAGGAACCTCCGACTGAAGAGAAGGCTGCCGGGACCCTTCGCCTGGCCTGTGGTGGGCAACGCCATGCAGCTGGGCCAGATGCCTCACATCACCTTCGCACGGCTGGCCAAAAAATACGGCAACGTGTACCAGATACGGCTGGGCTGCAGCGATATTGTGGTTCTGAATGGAGACAGGGCGATACGTGAGGCTCTGATACAGCACAGCACAGAGTTTGCAGGCAGACCAAACTTTGTCTCTTTCCAGATGGTCTCTGGAGGCAGGAGTTTGACATTTACTAATTATGGCAAACAGTGGAAAGCGCATAGGAAAATAGCCCAATCCAGCCTCAGAGCCTTTTCCTCTGCTAACAGTCAGACCAAAAAAGCCTTTGAGCAACACATTACAGCCGAGGCCATGGACCTGGTGCAGTCATTTTTGCGCCAGAGCGCTGATGGACGGTATTTTGACCCTGCTCACGAATTTACAGTCGCCGCTGCTAACATCATGTGCGCTCTGTGCTTTGGGAGGCGATACGGACATGACGACCTCGAGTTCAGGACCCTGCTCAAAAAGGTGGAAAAGTTCGGAGAGACAGTGGGGGCAGGTAGCTTGGTCGATGTCATGCCCTGGCTTCAGTCCTTCCCCAACCCGGTCCGCAGTGTCTATGAAAACTTCAAAAACCTCAACGAGGAGTTCTTTGCCTTCGTGAAAGATAAAGTGGTGCAGCACAGGGAGTCCTTCAACCCAGAGGTGACCCGGGACATGAGCGACGCCATCATCAATGTCATTGAGCATGGGGAGGACAGCAGGCTGAGCAAAGAGTTTGTCGAAGCGACGGTCACAGATCTAATCGGGGCAGGTCAAGACACCGTCTCGACTGTCATGCAGTGGATCGTGCTGCTTCTGGTCAAACACCCGGAGATGCAAGCCAAACTGCAAGAGCTCATAGACAAAGTAGTGGGCCAAGACAGACTCCCATCCATCGAGGACAGAAGCAGCCTGGCGTACCTGGACGCTTTCATCTACGAGACCATGCGCTTCACCAGCTTCGTCCCCGTCACCATCCCACACTCCACAACATCAGACGTCACCATCGAAGGTCTCCACATCCCCAAAGACACCGTGGTCTTCATCAATCAGTGGTCCGTCAACCACGACCCTCTGAAGTGGAAGGATCCGCACATTTTTGACCCCTCACGCTTCCTGGGTGAAAACGGGGCCCTCAATAAGGACATGACCACCAACGTGATGATCTTCTCATCAGGGAAGAGGCGCTGCATCGGCGACCAGATCGCCAAGGTGGAGGTGTTTTTATTCACGGCCATCTTGCTGCACCAGTGCAGCTTTGAGAGCGACCCCTCCGAGCCCCTCACTCTGGACTGCTCCTATGGGCTCACGCTGAAGCCCCTCCGAAACTGTGTCACCGCCCGGCTCAGGGGGAAGCTGCTCGGCTTAGTGTCCCCAGCATGAACAGCATGTCCCAGTACTGTGACTCAAGGCCAGCAAACACTTTTCCACCGATGATGTGTAACAGTGAGTATCAACATACAGCACCTGCACTAAATTCTACGGTTGTTTGTCATATTTAATAATGATATTTAATGGATATCTTAACACAGACTGAATATTAAGTATTGTTGGTGCAGGGCTGAGAATATGCTTTACATTAGCTACAGGTTGAATTCAAGGTTGTTGGGATCAGGGCAAAATGTATTAGATTTCTGCTTCACAGGATACTCTATACTTGATCAGATTTTGTACATGATTCTGAGCTGTGTGCATGTTTCACATCCACTATTGAGCATGTACTCGTATGTTGTGCGTGAAGGAATTAGCTCCTTTTCTTTAAATGTCAATTTAAACTAATATAACTGTATAAGAAGTGCTTGTGAATGTTATAAAAAAAAAGTAACGTGATGACTCATTGTTTTCGACTGTAATATGTAAGAATATATTTAACCTTTGCCACATAAAAGCAGTTACAAAATATTTTTTTATGCTTTGATATTTCAGGTATGACAATAAGCGTAATTAAATTTAATGTGTTTCACTATCTACTGTACTCAAAGCGTATGAACACATTAAACAAAGACAGCTGATCAAAGTGTTTTAAAAAAAAAAAAAGAAAGAAAGAAAAAGAAAGGCTGGCATGTTTGTGAAGGAGGAACTCTTTCATCAAGGAACGCGCGTCTTAATGCTGGAGGATAAAGAAGAGACTTTGCCACGAAACCATGAAGACTTCACAAACTTTTATGCGTCCAGGTTTTACTGTACGGGCACTGCCAAACACACATGTCACACTAGTTCAACAACAACAACAACAACAATATGAAAAATAAAAATAAAGACACGTGTGCAGCAGATTTCTGTCACTCACTGAATTATCGTCACAAACATGTTTACAAAGCAACCTCTTCAAAGTCATGTGAATGTCACTGCACTCTCTTTAAGCCTCTGCATTCAGGAATTGATGTTACAGCACCCAAGGGTCATGTCACTCTGCTCCGTCTGTGTCACAGCAACAAGTACAAAATTTTAAAAAAGAAAGAAAAAACAGTGTCAGCCTCGAATGTTTGAGCAGTCGTCACGGAAGATGTGTTGTTATCAATGTGTTGGCTTTACATGATGGAAAAATAAGCTATATCTGAAATGAATAAAGTGAATTGTCAGTGGTCTGTGTGTCCAGTTTGTCATTTTCACATTTGGAGTTTTTAAAACATCACAATGCTCCTTTAAACCTGACAATCTTTGTCGATGAACTACTTTCTCAGCCCTAAAGTGACAGTTTAGCTGTTGGCGCTGCCAAAAGTGTGACATAAGGCACCAACATTATTTAGATATCTCATTATCACAGAAATAGAAGCCTCTGGAATACTTAGTTTGCGGCTGAATATCACTTAAGCTGATGTCCTTTCAACTTCCTCCTTTTGTTGCACAAGCACCCACATAAGCAGATTTGCAGCTGAACTCCTCTCATCTGAACGCATTAAAAACTATTTTGATGCAGCCGCAACCCAAACAGCTACATTATCTCTGTGACCTTTGTTTAAAGGGCTATTATGCCAACAATAACATTGTATATATATATTTTATAGAGCATAATAAATCGTGCTGTTTGTAGCTGTTCAGTGTTTGGATGTGAAACCGGCAGCTTTCATGCTGATATCCCAGAGCTTTTTTCCCCCTGTACGGTTATAATTAACAGCCTGGTTGTAAATAACAGAAAGCAAGCCATGTTTAAAATGGCCACGGAAAGTCCATAGGAAACAGCAAAGTCACCTAACCGTGGCGGAAAAAAACATTTCTCTCCAGCCAATTGTCCATAATTAACACTATACGCTGCCACACAGTCCGACTCCTATCACTCTCTGCCATCCATCACATCGAAATGCTAAAGTGCATCATTTTCCATCACATTTATGTTATATATACCTTTTAGGACACATATAGTAAGTAAAAACGCTTATCTTTTAAAGGTTTCATGGTAATTTGTTATATTCTTTGGCTATAAAAACTGTAAATCTGCAGTCTTTGGCAACAGGGAAAATTAAGTAGCTTCTCTCCGTCTCCGTCATCCTGCCAGGGACGCTGCTGGTCGGAGGCCTGAGTGGGACTAGGACTGAGGTCTGCAGGCTGTGGTCAAAATGGGAGGGGAAAGATAATAAAAAACCTGAGTGGCTGACCCCTCCCACAAAAGAGATACATATAAGCGAAGTGTTAAGGCTTGAACCTGATCGAGACGTCCACACTAGCTCCTGTGCAAGAGGGGTGAGACAGCATGTGAGTGCTGCTTGGACTATTTTTGGGCTATTTCGTCAATCTTATTACAGTATAGGATGAGGAAGCAAAGAAGTTGTGTTTTAATGTACATAAGGCTGTGGAAATAGGGATCGCTTGAAATGGTTTACTATTTGTAATGAAAATAAAAAAATTTATTGGACGCAGTGGATAATAGACAAACTACAGGATGGCTCAAATAGACGGAGAGTTTGGTGTGAAGGGCAGCAGCATCATCAGGGAGTGGAGCGGACAGGTCCAGCCTGCTCTGGTTGCCTCCTTTGTTTTCCTCTTCTGCCTGGAAGCCTGTCTGTGGGTCAGGAACCTCCGACTGAAGAGAAGGCTGCCGGGACCCTTCGCCTGGCCTGTGGTGGGCAACGCCATGCAGCTGGGCCAGATGCCTCACATCACCTTCGCACGGCTGGCCAAAAAATACGGCAACGTGTACCAGATACGGCTGGGCTGCAGCGATGTTGTGGTTCTGAATGGAGACAGGGCGATACGTGAGGCTCTGATACAGCACAGCACAGAATTTGCGGGCAGACCAGACTTTATCTCCTTTCGGATGGTCTCTGGAGGCATGAGTATGACTTTCACCAGTTACAGCAAACAGTGGAAGATGCACAGGAAAATTGCTCAATCAACGATCAGAGCATTCTCATCTGCCAACAGCCAGACCAAAAAAGCCTTTGAGCAGCAGATTGTGGCTGAAGCCACAGAGCTAGTTGAGATTTTCCTTAGACTCAGTGCTCGGGGCCAGCACTTCAACCCCGCTCATGAGCTGACAGTAGCTGCAGCCAATGTGATTTGTGCCCTGTGCTTTGGAAAGCGTTACGGACATGACGATGTTGAGTTCAGAACCTTGCTGCAGAGAGTAGACATGTTTGGACAGACAGTCGGGGCTGGCAGCTTGGTAGATGTGATGCCATGGCTGCAGTCTTTCCCTAATCCAGTCCGCAGCATGTTCAAGAGCTTCAAAGTGCTTAATCAAGAGTTTTTTGGGTTTGTCAAGCACAAGGTGGAGGAGCACCGAGAGACATTTGATCCAGAAGTAACGAGGGATATGAGCGATGCCATTATAGGCGTTATTGAGAAGGCTTCCGGTGACAACGGACTGACCAAAACCCACGCCGAGGGCACAGTGTCAGATCTGATTGGTGCAGGTCTCGACACCGTCTCCACTGCTCTCCACTGGATTCTTCTTCTGCTGGCTAAACACCCAGAGATACAGACCAAACTCCATGAACTCATTGACAAGGTGGTGGGGCGACAAAGGTTGCCATCTATCGAGGACAGAGGCAGCCTGGCGTACCTGGACGCTTTCATCTACGAGACCATGCGCTTCACCAGCTTCGTCCCCGTCACCATCCCACACTCCACAACATCAGACGTCACCATCGAAGGTCTCCACATCCCCAAAGACACCGTGGTCTTCATCAATCAGTGGTCCGTCAACCACGACCCTCTGAAGTGGAAGGATCCACACATCTTCGACCCCTCACGCTTCCTGGATGAAAACGGGGACCTCGATAAGGACATAACCAACAACGTGATGATCTTCTCATCAGGAAAGAGACGCTGCATCGGGGACCAGATCGCCAAGGTGGAGGTGTTTTTGTTCTTTGCTATTCTCCTCCACCAGTGCAGCTTTGAGAAATGTGCCAATGAGGACCTGTCTTTAAACTGCACCTATGGTCTAACATTGAAGCCTTTAGATTACAAGATCACTGCCAAACTCAGGGGAGAGTTACTTACAGGCTAGTAAAGAAAAAAAAAAAAAAGTCTGACAATGAGAAAAAAACTGCGATATGAGGTATGTGCCCAAAAATAAAAATCTACACTTTGCAAGATGGAGGATTAGTATGTATTACTTTTAAATAACCCCCAAAAATGTAAATGACAAGCTCTCTCACTTCTACTGATAATACAACTATTTCACTCATGTGAGTTATATATTTTACTCCTAAACTCTAAAAACTGAGAAAGCCTAAATATATCCGTACTGGCTCTGCCACATCATGCAAGAAACAGAAAAAAAAGAGAGAGAAGAGAGGAGAGAAGGCTTTGATGTGTTTCCCCAAAACCACAATTCATAATAGACTTTAAGTATGTATTGTTATTTATATGAGGGTATTCAGCAGAGTCACCCTAAACTGCAATATAAACCGGTGGTGATGATTTCAAGCTTTTTCTTTTGTTCGCTGATGGGGAGAAATCGTGCGCCAGCTGTGTGGTCTCAGCTGAGTCCTCTGTACAATTATTCACTTAGACACTCATTTATCTCTCTGTGTAATAAACTTCTTCGTGTTTGAGCTTCATATGAATGCAGTGTATAATTCATCTACATGTACTCTTAAATCATACAAAATACTGTTCTGATAGTGACTCCTGTCATGTGTAACAAAGCTTCATGTCTATGGCGATCCTGTCTTATTCCTTCAAATCACATAATAAATAACTGTGCAACATGATTTCACTGTCTGAATAATAAGCTGGATGATGTTTTCATTATGTCTGTGACCCAGTGTGATACAGCCTGTACTGTACAGCTTTGGACTCACAATAAACATAATGCATTGATCGCCATCTGAATCTGTATATCAGTCGGAGCAGCCCAAACTGTTGAGGATGTCAGAGGCCAGAGAGGTAATAATAGATGCTGATGTCTGGCCAAGTCTCAGGACATCAGTTCAGGCAACAGTAAGCAGCCGCGAGCTTCACTCGTCAATATTTAACATGGAGCGCGCTGTACTTGTGACTGCTGTGTCATTTGTTTCTAAAGCAAGGCATTTAGTTTCAGCCAAGTCAATATACAATACACTGAGAACTTTTCCATCCCTTTTAAAACTTTGATTTTTTGCTTCTCTACACGTCTATAATCAAAATGAAATGCACCTTATACTATCATACATTTATCTGACAGCTGTATGTACTGAACTGTTGCTGTGCCCATCAGATTATGATTTTTTATATGGAAGGAAAAACTTTGGAGGGACTCTGTGGAACTACTGTGCTGTGCTGGAAGCTGGTTGCTTGTTTATGTTAGCGGACTCCATTTCTAAACTGACCTTAGCTACCGTTGCTCTCTGTAAGCGGAGCGGGGAGAGGCACTGAGACGAGGCACTCGAGAACGTGTACGGAGTCACATCCTTTGGATCGTCGCGGAAAACCCGACCCGAAGTCCTTAACAAAAGAACGCCGCAGTCCAGCAGCATTTAAACAACCTAAACAAATCGTCAACAGGCTTGAAAAGCAACCGAGAGGGACGGGGAAGGTCCCTTTTTTTTCCCATCACGTTACAATCTACTCACATATGGTCAATAAAAGGTGCCATAGTGATTTACATTGTTACACAGAGCCCCTTAACAATGACAACTTTCTAAATGTGTTGCTAAATATTAAACAAGAGGTTTCCCAGTCTTTTTGGTTTATGTGCTGCTGGGGATCCTTCTCATGTTTCAAATGTCAGTGAGTTGAAAACATTGAAAAAGCAGCACTTTAGAGGAGAAGTTATCCAACATTTCATTCCCTCTAAAAACAATATTAGTGACGGGTAAAAACAGAACTTTGATTCTACCCAGTTAAACATCTCATGATACCTCCTACTTTAAATAAGTAGTTAAAACTTAGCTAAACTGTGACTTCAGTCGAATGAAGAAATGAAGAATGACTGGTGTACTTTTACTTGCAATGGGGAGTTTGAACATTGTTTCACTTCAGTAACAGATCTGAGTGCTTCTCCCACCGACGTGCGCTGTCACATCTTTAAAAAACTTGCATACCAAAGCAATGATGACCAGACATCTTTTATATAGCCGTCAAATGCTGTTTACTGGCATTTAACCTGACATGAGTCAGCCGTGTTTTACTGTCTGCCCTGATGATTTAGCCGTCCATTATTTCCCAGCACCTGTGTATCACTTCCAGTATCGTAAGATTTACAATAACAAGCATATGAGAACTATCTATTCCTAGAATTCTTCCTCCTGACTGATTTTCCCCATTTTGAGAAAAAACCAAAACCACCCAGTGCAACTTTTATCCTTGCTGTACATCTAGTACATAAATATTAGTTTAAGTGTGGCTTGGCGGCTTATCATATTCATCCCCCTCCCCCTTGCTTTTATGTCCTCTTCCTTGCCAGATGGGAGCGTTTCCTCAAAGTGCTGCCGAGTCTACCTGCGTACATGCAGGGGCAGCGCTGTGGCTAAGCTGTGAGGGAGGCTTGTTTTTTACATAGGTTAATATGGAGCAGGCCCAACACATTCGGTGCTCGCTCTCTCTCTCTCTCCCTTTTCTTTGCTCTGATACCGCCAGGACCCTAGGGGGAGGAGTGGGCCGCCTAACCTCCCCCCCGTTTCCATCGGCGCTTCCCAAAACATCCATGAAATGTGTCCAGCTGAAAGACTCCCTTTCACCCTGAGTCACCCACTCTGCATACCCCACGGCACCTCGACCTGCCGGGTCTCACTCCTTAAAGGAAAACAGGAAAAGTGTACAGGCGGACAGTTTCTCAGCTCACATTCTGCACGTACGCAGAGCCGCAGAGTGACCTCCCACATGGCTCTCTCTCCTCCACCACCATCCAAAACCCCCTTCTCCTCTGTTGGAGGTTAGACATGCGAACTGCAGCCAGTGTTTGCTAGTTGACACACAGCGAGGTAGAATTACTTGGAGGCAGACAAGCGCAGCTCTCCAGAAAAATCACTCCCCCTGTCCGCTGCCGCCGTCATGTGCCGAAACACAGCGAGAACATTGTGTCTGAGCACTAACTGGAAATGGCCTCGTGTTCTCGTCCAGCCAGTCTTTCCTATAACGCCTTCCCTCAACACCAACACACTGACCACAGCTCCACTCCGCATCCAAAAACGTTGCGTACAAATAATACATCTGTGATTTTTGCGTGCGCTTCAATCCGGCCTAAAGCGTCAAGCATCAAAGCAGACCATTAATCATTCCGCTGCCAAAAGAAAATGGAGGAAGGCATCCCAGTAAACATTTTTATTTGAATAACAAGAACAAATAGGCCAAGGGGAAAATAAGAAGCTCATTCAACCCAACTATGAATCAACTCTTTCCCAGAGAACACACTGTACGGACGGAAGGTGACATTTCCAAAAAGTCAGAAACGATGTGACATTATGTTACCCAAAGGTCAACAAATACTCAGTCTCTCTTTTTACAGTAGCATATTCATACCACAAGACTTTCATCACAAAGTTTTCCCCATTTATTGAAACTCAGAAGGGGAATTGACTGACACTTAAATAATCCCAATACCTCCCTTGAGTGATGCTCCATGCTTTAAAGCACTGTCATTCTGTCATCGCCGCTTTGTTCCAAAGCACAAATAACTTCCCTTGGTTGTGATTTGCATTCGGCTTCAGCGTAATATATTCCAGAGTTTTCTCCCGTGATGTTCGATTTGTTAGCACGAGAAATGTTTCCCCTCTACTGAAGCCCCCTGTGGAATTATGTCATGGACATAAACATTGAGCAGGACTCGTAATAATGTTCCAGTTGACATTATAATCAAGTCGTGCCACCTTTAAGTTCTGTGACCCGCTATAGGCTCTGCCTTTCAACAAATTACTGTCATACAGTCCAGAAAATTAGTGACCCCTTCGCTTCATATTTTGGAGCACAACCACATGCAACCATCATAAAGACATGTGAAGTGACCCCTGTCAATAAACAATGACCCAACTCATTATTATAGGGCGGGGCGGTTAACGCTCGTTGTTTGGTCCATGCTGGGTTTTTGTTTTGGAGCAGTGGCAAGGAGAGGACCTTTCATATAAAATAACACAATGTGCAGTTACCATTTGCCACATTTCTTTCCATATAACAAACAATTATTTTCAGGAAGTGCAGCATGAAGTGATCCGTGTTGGTAAGTATGAGAACATGGCTAGCATGTGTTTTTTGTTCACGGACGCAGGTTCACAACGCGGTCTGACACAGTCACTCATGTTAACCGTCTTCAAGCGTGTTTGATATGGAAACTGAGCGACCCTGTCTCCTGTTGTTAAGGTTTTTTACTTTTGAAGCGCTGTAGGGTGATGTCGCACCTCTTTCCCTCCAGTCCGCCTTCCTCCATCGCTGAGACATGCTGATGTGGAGGCTGAGGTCGTGTCAGGATTTCCAATTTTTTCCTGCGTGCAATGCAGAGAGGTGATGTGGTTAAGGCGGCTGACTGACCGCGTTTGCACCATTTGCATTCTTCAGTTTCTAAACAGCTGTATTGCCTTACTTTTTATTATGGACAACAAGACTTGGCAAGGTTCAACCCAAGCAAACACAAAAAAACTCCATCTTCATTTGCCAAACCTAGAAAGCAAATTAGATTACTATAGTATGTCTTCTACAAATAGCCTGTGATCTCATTTATCTGATTTCTGGTGAACCTTCGGGGGGGGGAATCTGGTGCCTCCCTGAAGGTCCAGCACCTTCGCGAGGCCATCAATCTTGTGTAGCGTCAGAGATAGCCGCGTCGGCTCAGACGATAACGAACCACTGGCACCACTGTTGTGTAACCCAGGCTGGAACCTCAGAGGCACGTACAAGTGTCTCTGAGAAGCAGACATATCTGATCTGTTTTGAAAAGGGAGGAAATAAATCAGATTATTGCTCTGTGTATTTGTTCAAGTAACACGAGAACGTTGGAAACGCTTAACGGAGTGATATCCCAAGCGTTAGTGGGAGAGAGACTTGAAGACGTGCTGCTTTTAACTATTCTAAATAAGCACAGGTTAAGAACGAAATATGAATGAGAATGATGTTGGAAAAAGGAACTCACACACGAGCATAAAAAAAGGGCATAAAACATTCACAGGTTTGGTTTGAAAGGTAAAAGTTATCCCTGACCTTTGATAATGATCCTTATTTCCTTTGCTAAAATGTGGATATACTTTGTGTACTGTGCTCTGTGGACGGAAAGCAAAAAAAAAAAAGGAATGGCACACGTCAGACGGAGTCGAACAATGCTCAACATGCATCGCAGCTCATCATCAAATTAGATCAAGCAGACAAACTGGCATATTACCAGACTGCCAAAACATAACAACAAAATAAACAGTCTGGGATCAAGTTTCAGCTGAGGGACAAAGCAGTCAGGCTCTTAAAGTTACAGTGTGTGCACTTTTCTAAAAGACTGTCAGGCTGTGTCAGGATAATGGACATCTACTGCTTGCTGGATCATTTTGTGGATGGAAAATACCCAAGTCTCCGCTGGTTGCCTGGCAGCAGCTCACAACCAGGAAATAGACCGGCACATGACCCCCATTAAACAGTACATTATGATGTTCACACTTTTATTAGAATTTTACAGATTAAAACAAATGAGATCTGACATATTAATATTTCATTAAATATTCCATGTTTGGAAGGCGGATTTTGTTGCCTATGGTCACAGTCAGCCTGTTTTTCCCCAGTTTTCAATCTTAATGCTAAGATAGGTTAACAGGCTGCTGACTGCTGTCATATCTAATGACCAGTATTCATCTTTTCATCTGACACTCTTCCAGAAAGTGCTGAGCGTATTACACATAATTCTCAAACTTCTGTTGAAACTGAAACAATTAATGTCAAAATTTTGAAAAATCTTATACATTTTATTTTTGGAAAACCATTTATATGTATGTTATGTGGCCAAAAGTAGGTGAATATTAACACTGTAAAAAGTAATACAGGTATTTAGTGAAAAACAACATATTTTCTCATTAACTTATGTACATACGCTGAAGTTTTATTTAATTCAACTTTTCAGACAATTTCAGAATTCATGCACACAAGTTCTTCTGACTTCTTTTTCTCCTTCTTGTCTTTTGACTTTTAATGATGAGATGTATGAATGTACAATTCATTCAACTCATTGATGCGATCAGCATATTAGCAGACTACCGAGCATGCGTTGTTTGAAAGTTTGAAGAAAACATATGAGATGGAAACATCTATGATGGAAACTGTGTGTCTGATTACATTTTAAGCTGGATGTTTTTTTCTCACAGTGAAAAAAAACATTGCAAACCATGATGAAGTTAGTCTTAAATCCAGGCTGTATCCCCTCACAACTTTTAACGCCTTGTGTAGAAAGATTGTGTTGAAGTATCATAAATGAATGAATTTAAGTACAAACACATTTATATCAAGTTAATACGACAAGAAAAGTTTAGTTGTTTAAATAATTTCAAAATTACCTTAACTCGTCCTCTCAAATTCAGTTAAATTATAATTTCAAAGCAGCCCGGACGCTTACTTTATTTTGTGTTGTCATGTTGAATAAGGAGTGACCTTCACCAAAACAGTGTCCACAGAGTTATAAGTCACGATTTAAAAAAAATATTATTTTTATTATTATTTTTGCTCTATTATTACGATTTAGATGAATTTGAGCTAAACAGCTTAGCCAGAGCCACGACGAACAGCCCAAAAAGGAAAGGTGTCTGTATACTTTTGTCCATCACAGACTATAAATGGTTAACCTTGTTCTGAACACCCTGAGTGGATGCCAGTCTGTGGTCTGTAACAGTGGCCTTGGCACGGTGCAGCTTGGGTAATCATCGAAATCCGCAATGAATATGCGATATTTTATAATCTTTGGTAAGAATGAGCAAGCATAACATATTACCATTGTTGACCAATCCGGACTCTATTTGACAGAAATAACCGAAGAATCCAGTAGATCTGTCTCTGTGTAATCACCATTATTCTTGAGGAACAATGGCGAGTGAAGAAAGACTAATGACCCTCCATCTGTAATAATCTGCCTCGGTTTTTAAGTGTCTGTACACGAAATTACAGCTCAAGTTTGAAACATCTTGCAACCGTCTCCCTGACAAAAAAAAAGTGACATGCTCCCATGTCAAACAAGCTACCCATAATTCAGCTCTCCGCTGCAGCAGAACGGCTCTCCTTCCCTTCCCCTCACTCGCTTTCACGCCATCCCACTTCAAGCCCTCTTCTTGGCAACGCTTTACGCCAGACCAAAACAATTTAGCAATAAGCTATTTGCGTTTCGTAGGGATTCATTTTCAGTTGTTTCTACATTCTTCTTTTGTAGTGGGCTCTGATTGCCTGTCAGAATTTCCCCACTCACTGAGAGAATAACGGTTTGCTGGAGCACACCACTCGACTGAAAATACCTTGGAGTAGTCTGCGCTTGGAACGTGTCCGCTTGCTGACAGTGTGAGATGTTATATTTCAGTTCCTGTTATCCTAAACGACAGCTTCACATGGTCTTCAGTTGTGCCTATTCTAAAGGGGGGGGGGTTCACTGTCACTAAAAAAAAAAAGGAAAAAATGTGGATTGCACAAACAATGCAAAGGATTTTTTCAACACAATATTTTTAGGAATTATATTTTTGGCTTGGGTTTCCTCTTAAAGCTCTCATAAAAAAAAAAAAAAAGACATTCAGCAACCACAGTTTAATGATGCAGCTGACAGCTCTGTCGGAGTTCCTGTGGACACACACGTACAAAGACTCATAAGACACTGTGTACCCTATGCTTTATTCAGCACTCATTAGCTTCGTGACAGCACACAGGGTACCAGCAGTGCATAAGCAGTTCACATGCACCAGGAAAGGTCAACACCCCTCTGACGATTTTCTGCCTATCCGTGTGTTTTAGCTGTTCTCCCTCCCTGAATCCGTTGATCGTGTGGGTATGTGAGTGTCGAAGAGCCAAATATTACATAAACACTTGTTACTGCAACACGTAGCTCAAACTCGATAACACTTTCATCAGGGGTGGACATCCCGTTTGTTAGGGTATAACACGCAGGCACCGCTAATATTCAGTTAGAGGAGCATCCAGCAGTTCCTAGAAAACAGATGTCCACAGGATGCCTCGACTGGAGCGAGTTTAACCGCAACTCGCTATCAGCTGGTCTTTGCAGGACGACACATCCGGCGGACCCTCGTGTGGGACTCCGTGCCGTGAACATGCATCTGCATGGGTGCAGGGGGGGGGCACTCTGGACAGAACAAGAGAGGTCCTGGAGGACTGCTTGAGCTGGAGCGGAGGTGCGGATCATAAAGAATAACAGAGCGGGGATGAAGGGTGCTTATGGAAATGCTGGGGCTAACACAAGGTTCCGGAGACACCGTTTACTCAGCCTGCCAGCATTAGAGGACTTGGCCGGCGGTTCCTCTCCTCCTCTCGATCCCACGGAGGGAAAAAACTAAGAGGACACAGAAGCCGACCGTGTTCTGACTGTTTATGCGGTGGCATCGCATCCATTTAGCATCAAGAAATGAATCTGAAGTGTCAAAGTCATGTGTGGCACTCTTTTCTGCATCGCCTCCGGCTCACACTTGAACAAGAAAGCCGTTTAGTTTACTGGAGTGTGAAGCAACACAGGTGACGATGACAACAAATATGCATTACAGCATTCAATCCTTGCTGGATGATCTCATGGCATTATGCAAGACGGCGGTGCCCGTGCCAGAGCCTGAGACAGAGTGCAGGGAAGACATTCAGGTGCATGCCACTGTGCACGCAGCTCTCCCCTGTGCCAGCCATACTTGGAAATAGTCGGTCGAGCTTGCTCGACTTGATTACCCCAATGACAATCCAAAGCCGAGCCTTTAAAAGAAGCATGGTCTTAAAATGCGTTTGAAATAATTACAGTGTTCATGTTTACAATAAAACGGAATCATAAACTTGGACATTTTAAAACACTGAATTCTCCGGCATCAGTACAGTAGCTCCTGGTGATTACATAATACACTTCAGGCAGAGAGGGAGTTAACACATGTGCAGCGAGCTACCTCTGTCTGAACCATCGCGGCAGTGGGACCTCTCAGCTCAGCTTTCAAATACAATCACATGTTTGTGCATATTGCACCCACTTGCCCAAACTCTTGCCCAGTAAAAACCACTCCAATAATGTCTGAGCCCGACTTCTTTCGATGAAGATAAATGGCTTGAATCATCGGAATCAGAATCATAAAAACCTGATGGAGATTAATTAGGATTGGCCTCTCATTGTACTGGTGGTCTCAGCGTGAGAAGTGGAAAATGGAAGAAAGGCATCTCGAGACGGTGAGAAACCTTACACCCAGGCACATTTAGTCCAAGAGGCTGCTTGACCAAGAGTGGAAATAATTGCAAGGGAAACTGTCGTTGTTGAAGTTTGAGAGTTGCTAATTCTCGGAATAATTACTGACTCAGTGTGATGAATCACATCTCTTGAATCAGACAACTCCCCACACCTCAGACAAAGAGAATTACCTCACATCTGAATTCCTGACATGTTCTAATCCATACATTGATTTCTAAACAATTTTTGATTCCTGCACAACTGACTTCACCATGTGTGCTTCTTTATGCTTGATGAACACTGTATCCCGTCCAGAAACACCACATGACAAGACATGTAGAAGAAGTGTCCTCTCAACCAGTTGAGAAGGGCCGTTTCACTCGGGACGTGTATCAAATCAGCTAAATGCCGTTTAATGCGTCAGAGGAAGGGCTAGCTCTGGTATGAATGACAGGCAGTGAGTCAGATTGCTGCGCACGCACACAGGTGGCTTTGGTTTTGTCATCCAGTGCCTTCCAGTCCCGTGACTAGGAGACACCAGAAGTGAGAGAGAGGCATCCACAGCCACTGTCTCACCCCTGCACGCCAAGCCCCGTCACAGTAGGCAGAGCCGGGGAGACAGGAGTCGGGGTGTCTGCTCCAATTCTCCAAACTGGGATCACATAGCGGAGGAGAACCCATTAAGCGAGTCCTGGACTTTGGCTGACTCTCTGGCAGCACAAGCCCCTCATCAGACCCCCACCTCTCCCCCCATCCCTCTCCATTTTACTCCTCCCACACGCACTCCCACCCCCCGCCAGCTCGGGTGCCAGGAACTAAGATGTATGGGCCTCTGCAGAGAGCCGCCTCCAAGGTAGCACTTCCCTCCACCGCCAGCAAAAATAAGACGTTCTGCTCTCTCTCTCGCCTCCTCATCCCGGTCTCAGCAACACAAGTCCCTCCGCATCACAGCGGCCAAAGAGCTGCCAGAGGCTGCAGCCAACAGCTACACTCTGCCTTGCCCTCTATTTTCCCCCTCTGGTTCTGAGAGAAACTTACTTTGCCCGAGAACATTTATGTAGTTACGGTCCTGCCAGTTTTAAAAAGGCAATGCGTGTTCTCTGAGATAGGTTGCTATGTACACAGGAGTGGACCACTTGTTAAGTTTATTGTTGTTAGGCTGGAAATTGGGAATTACATGGGCTGCAAAATATCAGGACTTGTTTAAAAACAGATAAATCCAGCCCAGTATTGGACTTACAAAACAAAGCTGGCAAATGTCATTCGCACAGTTCAAAGTTGTGGGTAAAACAAACATTGGCATGCAGATACACTTTGGGATGGACGCACACAAACTCGAGGGACGTGTATTGAGTCATACTCATGCTGTTAACCCAGGCCGCGACCGCAACAATGACATGCTCTACAGTATTCCTTACCCTAACTTTAACCCGACCCATTATAACTCTCTTCCAAACCCTTAATCCCTGAGCGGCCCCCGTTTTCAACATAATGACAAGACTTTCTAATCTCAGAGGATATTTAGTTCTATTCTTTTTGGGAAATGTGATCATCCAACACAATGCATAAATGACATTATGGTCCTGAGTGCATTTGTTGTGAGGAGAAATCCGGACGTCCTGCAACCTCAATGGTTTATCGCTTTTGCCTTTAAATGGTCTTAACAACCAGTTCTAACCTATAATTAGTTCAGCGTCATGTCCTATAATGTCTGCAAAGTTTACAGACTTTTACATCCAGTGAGTAAGTTCCTAATAAAAGATCTGAAAGCACTTACATATCTTATATATATATTTCGACTTCAATGCAGCCAGGACAAACTAAAAGGAAATCCAAACCAGCTAACAGACATGTATGACATCTGTCTTTGTACTTGTGGTAGGTCACCAATATTGGGGCTGACCGACTTGCCTGCATTGAAGCTTGAACGTTCACTGACGTAATGGTTACATCTGTATTTTAGGTCCGCTGCGAACATGTGGACATTTGAGTGCAAAGGGACGGCTGCCTGCGTCCTCCTGAGCAGACCAGCTGAGAAAACACTCCTCACCGCACACTCACAACAACATAAAAAAAAAAATCTGAATTCCATCGCTCGCATCCCACGGTACTCATTCAGATTGGCCCTGAACTGACATCACACCTACTCCTCATTTCATATCACTGGGAAGGGTTTAACACGCAGCATCTACCTCTCGGGCTGATTGATGACGAGTCATAAAAGGTAGAATCGATTCTGGTGCAGCATGTCAGCTTTTGAGTGAGAAAAGGAAGGACTTCAGGTGTTTTTTACAGGGAAAAGTATACTTAACACCGCGGTTCAGTCACATCCAATTCCATCATGTGAAGTGGATGACATGGGAAAGTGCACTGTGGTGCAGCACAACCTCAGCAACACTTGACAGAAGAAACTTAGGGATCTATTACTGCCCCAAATGAATAATAAATTCCCTCTCAAGCAGCGAGACAGTTCCCCTAACCTGTTATACAAAAGGCTCACATTTTCCAATAAGTAAATACTTAGGTTGCACTATGTGAACAATGGCTCAAATGACAATGTCTAATGAAAGCAGCAATGTTGCACACGATCACACTAAAAGAGAGTGTTTATTGAACATGCTCATGTCTTCAGTGAACTGAATTGAATGTACTGGTTTCCAACGAATGAATGCAAATCTGAGACTTGGGCTGTCAGGATATCAGATTTTACTATTTGATTAGCGTGTTTAAAATAATTCACAGCAAATAAAAATCGCTTGCTTATTTACTGAATTTCATGCACGCTGACACAACTTGGCATTCAGCGTGGCTCTATATTCGCAAGCAAGCCTCTGTGTGAAGTTTGATAAGCTCGCAAAAACTTTGACTGGTTCTTTGACCAATTCAGGTGTGAAGCAATCTCTGTGGATCCATTCGCCTAAAACCTGTTATGTGATCGAACCCTACAAGGACTGCAGTGGTGAGTGTCAGCAGAGTGGAGTGGAGTGGAGTGGAGTCGGAGGAAACAGTGTGCTTTGAAACATATGGTTACCTTAGCGAGGACTTTGCCGGATTAATTTGCTGTTGTTTGCATGACATGAACGAGGTCAGTCCGGGACAGACATGAGAGGTGAGCTCATGGAAGGACGGCCATCTCATTAGACCTGGGGAGTCAAAGTGAACAGAAGGGTAGGCATGCTGTATTAGCAGAAGTTATGAAACGGAAATGTGTACATGCAATGTGCACAAAAAAATAAAGGGAGTGAGGGGACGTCAAATGTTGAGGAAAGCTTGGGAAAACCCTGCTCGAGCTGACAAAATGAAATGAGTTCTGATGACCGTAGCTCCAGGCTTGTCTTAGAAAATATATCCACCAACTACATTAGGTGGGGATGAGGTCACTGTATTGTAACTATGGCATCACAGATACACACCCGGCAATTAATAAATACGGTTTATCACTGTACTTTAAGGGAATGTACCATAAGAACTCTGTACAGAAGCTCATACACAATTGAATCAACACATGCAGTCATCCCTAAAAGAGCTGCATATGTTAATCACTACTAACAGTGGTCTCTTGCTTTCATCCCATAATGCATCTTTTTCCCTAATGGCTGTGGTGACTTGAGGATGACCATGTCCCTGCTCATAAAGCTCGTGTGGTCGCACAGTGGTTTTAATAGCATGACAGTGATGTTAACCATTATCCGGTGGCCTTATTAAAAAACAGGCAATGATTTGATGATTTTTTAGCCTTTTTATGAAACACTCTATCATGTCCTCCGTCACACACGCATCAAGTTCAGGCACCGGGTAATGAGTCACACAGCTTAATCACTTACTCTAAGGTCTCTCCTGACATTCTAAATACAACGAACAAAAGAATGAAACAGTTCTTAACGGTAACTATAAACATTGCCGACAATATAGCGATGCCAAATATTGTAGACTTAACAATGAATTTCATTAACTCGAAAAATATGACTTCAATTTCCCAAGGAAGTGACTTCACAGACTGTTTATTTTTCTGACAGTCCAATATTTAGGCCTGTGTCAATTTAGCATATTTAGAAGAGGATTACAGGCTAAATGAAAATAATATAGAACAGAAAAAGAGAGAGCGAAAGCGTCACTGTGATGTAAGAGACAGTAAGGAGGGCAATAAAGTCAGGGCAGGGTGGGCGATGATAAAGTGACCTCTGAACTACACTTTGGATTTGTGCTCTTGGATAGGAGACCTGTGGCGGTCAGTAGACATTATCCAGCTACTTCAGCACACAGGGATGAAGCCCAACAAAAACTGAGTGTTGAGAAGAAGCCTGAGAAGAAGAATCAAAGCAACAGTAAAAGGAGAGCCAGCACCATCCTTGGCTCGACACATTTCCGGCAATCGCGTCGCTTCATGCTGTGATCGGAAACAGGGCAGACATTCGTTCAGCGCGAGGAGTGTTAATTTGTCCGAGTGCTAATTAGATGTAAGCAGACCTTGTTAGCCCAGCATGCCAACTATAACACACATGTGAAAACAGTACACTCACACCGAGGAAATGACTGAGCTGGATTGATGGAATTCCATGAAGGACAGGAACATTTATCACTGGATGTAGGAGCAGCTGAGCACAAGAGGCGCGTGATGCCAGTGCAAGAATCTGTGCAGCCAAAACAGTTGATTGAGTCGGCAGGCGTCTGTGGAACAGGATGAGGAAATAACTTACTTTGAAGGGTAAAGGGAACAGAAAAAACCTCAAGGCATATTCCACTTTGGCAGGTCCTCACCTTGGTAATATAAGAGTGGTGAACTTGCATGGTTTTCAAGAATCTGGCAAAGCTTTTGCATTCAACATTTGGGCTGAAATTCAAAATCTATTGGATACCGCTCTTAGCCGCTACATGCCATCCAATGTGGTCAAAATAATGTGTGTGATTATCTGACATTAGCGTGTGTTTTGCTAGGTATTTTTAGGGCATAACAAAACAGAAGCATATCTTTGAAAATGACTATCTAAGTATCATTGATGTGGGAGGGGGGGAGCTGCAACTCTTACACAATTTTCTGGATAAGCTTGTGACATCTCTGTCAGATGAGCATTGGGAAGAAACAGATAAAGCTTTCCATGTGGCACGTTCTCTTTCTGGCTCATTCCTGCGCCCGGTTGCCAGAGACCTCTGTTTAATGTAGTGGTGCGAGGAGGACGAGGGGGAGTAAATGGAGGAACTTCAGGGGGAACACTGAACATGCATGAAGGAAAAATAGTCCTCCCAAATGGCCATGGTGACTGGGGGGACAGAATGTGTACTAATCTGGGCGGGCGGCCAAGGCAAACAGACTAAAGGGGGCAAAGGGGAAGCCATAGTCAGGAAAAGGGGGAGTTCAAATAAAGTATATGGAGGGTGGACAGGACAAGGCGAGACGAATGCCATTACAGAGCAGAAATGAAAATATGAGAAGCGGAGAGCTGTCGGAGTGTTTCCTCCGAGGAGGAGACCAGCGTCTGGTCGCACAGCAATACGGAGCCACCTGTTTAATGGGCCTTAACGTGCACCAACACAAACATGCTGCGCACGCAAAAAACATACAGCGCATGCAGTATCTTTACTGCTGCCTTTCCCCTATTTCTCTCTCACACACACACACACACACACACACACACTCGATGACCTCCTGGGTGCTGTGTTTTTCTGCGCAACGGTATGTACTGCCAAGTCACACAGCTTGAGCAGCAGGGAGGTCCAGAAATCCGGAGGGAGATGGTACGTGACAGAGAGAAGGCTGTGCATGAACGTGTGTCAGGTTGGAGGAGGTTTGCGAAGGCGCTCGAAAAAGGTCCGCACGCGCTTTGCAGGAAGGTATACAATAGATGTCGAGTGGCAGCATGTTTTAATGATTGCATACGTGCCTGAGTTTGTTTTTTAACCAAGAGAAAGGTTAGGGAAGACAAAGACGAAGGGCACAACAACATCTGATATCCATATGTTCTTTTGAATAAAACCATTTTAATCAAGTCTGCGGCCTGTAAAGTAAAGAATAAAAGGAAAAGGCACACAACATCGCCCATCTCTGTGTGTTGGTTTTAGTGCGTGTGTGACCGGTTGCTTGCACATGTGTACACAAACTGAGAGGGCCTGAGTAGGGCATGTGAGTTTCATGCCGCATCGATTGCTCGCCCCTCGAACTCTGAAAGTGATTTTCTCACCGTATCTCACGAGGAAATGATTCATAAGGCTGCGGCCCAGTTGGGATCGCTCTGACATGGAATAAGAAGCAGCGACACACCCCAGGCTGGCGGGTTTGGATTGCGCACCGGGACAAAGGGGAGGATGGGAAGCGGCCCGTGAAGGAGACGATAGGTACGGGTTACAATAGCGGAGGACTGGAAAAGGCAGAGCTGGAGGAGAGGAGGGTTTGGAATAAAGAAGATTGGGGAGGAGATGGAGAGGCGGAGAAGCCTCTGTGGCTTTGAGTCAATGGTACAACAGCTCCCAGACAAGCTCGTCTTTCCTGGAACACCACAGGAGCCCTCAGCACGAAAGAGAATAACGCTGTGTACTAATCTCTCTGAGGTCATCTTGCACACATTTTGTCAATTGTTTTGGAATCCTGTCTCAGCACTGCAGCACTTGGGAAACATATGCCAACACAGTACACTTAATATAAGTATACTGTGGCTTTAGTTAGGATTAAAACAGAAAAGGAGATGGCTATACAGTTTGACAAGACTTCTCGTGTCAGTTCTCTCCCTTGTCTGATAACGTTGCCTTCCACATCCCTGGAAACTCATAACGAAATGCAGGAAAAATCCATACTATTGCTTGTTGACATGACGTTTCGAACCAGATCTTTCGCATACCACACTGTGTTCCATTTTAAGTCAGACTTCGGATGTTCCTTGCTGAAATTTCTGACCTATTACCTCTGTGATCCCCAGCGTCTGGGTGTAGAAGTAACACCCATGCGATGTTGAACAGCTGCGTTCCCAACTAAGTTAATATCTAAGATGATGATGAATAACCCTCTTATGATTACAAATAGTTTTCATTACTATGCCAAAAATGTAATTAATCAATGCATTTCAGTGTCTTAAAACGACTGTGTCTATCAGGTTTTTTGCATGTATGCATAAATTATCAACTTTGTATAGGAATATATACTGTACATAATATGTGAAAAAAATAAATAAATGAAAGAGGAAGAAGCAAACCCAACAACACAGATAGCCAAAGCGAATGGAGAAACTTCGAACAATTTATATGACCAAAATAAAAGACTTAAAACCTGTACAATGGAGCAGATATGAGAGAAAGGCATATATACAGTATTTGTGTGATTACACCGATTTATATATATAATACAAATATATGCAATGATTTCCCCTTAAAGGATACTTATTATGCTTGATTTCGTTTTTTCTTTCCTTCAGTGTGCTTCATTAGTTCTTGTGCATGTAAGAGCTCCTCTCTCCCACAGAGACCACTGCTCCTGAAGTGTATGAAACACCTTGACGGCAGTTCCCGCCTTTAATTCCATGACTTCTTGACATCATATTACATCACCACGTCACAAAGCTGCATTTTAATATTCAAGCCTATATTCATGGTAGAAGTAAAACTATCTGGAAGCTGAAAATACGACAGAGCAGACTGGGGACGCAGTGGCGGCTCAGGCATGTGTGAGCTGACCAATCAGAGCAGACTAGGAACCTGGATGGGGGGGCCTTAAAGAAACGGGACCTAAAACAGAGTGTGCTGCATCACTGGGCAATATGACCAAACTGATGCCTTGTATGAGCATTAAATCATGTAGACCTATTCCAGTAGAAACCCCAAATAAAATTATTAACCTGAAAATGGGCATAATTATTATTAAACATAACATTCAAATAATTCTGGGTTTGGCAAGATTTGTGTGCTTTTTTGAGAATTTAAACGTGTTTGAAAAAAGAAAATAAACTTTAACTTTTACATACTACTAGCTTACCATTATTAATCCTCATAATGGAGCACTATAAACTACGTGTCTCAATGCCTGTGTGATGTTAGACACCCGCCTATCAAGAACAGTGTGTTTTCTTTTTATTTGACTGGTGTTTCATCACCCTTTTCTTCGAAGGGGGATATTTGTCCCAGCTGCCTGGAACACAGGGTGATTTAATAGCTCTGGGAAGCCAAATCGAGGAAACTGTCATCACTCAATATGCTCCAACGATCAACTAGTTCACTGCTCTTGACACGAAACAAAATTTAAGGTCCTCGAACTACCAAGTGTGCAAAAGCTCAACGCTTGTAATTCCAAATTCTCATCTAGGAGTGTAGATGAGTTCACAGCCCAACACAGCAGAACACAAAGCTCTGTCTGGGACTTCCCAGCATCCTAAAGTGACCTGAAAAGATGAGTGCTGATAGAAGATAAGAAAGATCAGACTAATGTGGAATGCAGTTTTGTCTTTAGCTGACAAGGGGAGTGCTGAAGATAACCAAGGCTCCTACAGATGTAGGAGGAAGAGTGAAAACGAAGAGGGGAACAAGCAGAGATAAGAAAGGGAGTCTGGATTATATGTTAAGCCTCATTACTCAACCTCCCACTCAGTTTAATACAGTGGGACATAGAGACAGACGGAGAAATAGAGTGAAAACGCAAACATAAATAGCACACAGCATATACTGTAATCGCGTGTGGGTGTAACAGTGTGGGTGTCCATGTCTCCCCCGTGAACTTGAGCTGCAGTTGGAGCTCGCAATAAAGCAGCATAATATGAATTAGATAAGTGTCAGTGAGCTATTGGTCTGGGAACACAGCAACCATCCCGACCACACTACATTTAAGAATGTGACTCCCTGCCCTCAGCCTCATCTATCATCTTGTAAAACCATAACATATCCTCTTTCCACTGAGTTACTCACGATAGTCACGCCAGTCTGGACGCACCTCAAAACCCTCGAGTATGTATTAAATGGTCGGATTCCGGATGCTTTCAGGCCCGAGACAGTAATTTACTTGTTATCTGTCACAACAAGACAATAAAATCACACTTCCAGATAGTGATCTACTGGAGTCCCATGTTGAGGTGATGTTTTGCAATGATCCTGGTGAAAGCTCGTTTTTTATATAACTTGTTTTTACTGATAGATCATTTGTGCGTATCACCTGTACCCCCTATTACTGTTAGTGTGAGTAATCCAGTTTCTGACGTGAAGGGTGCAGGGTATGGAGGATCGCGAGGGAACCCCGTGAGACATGTGGCCTCGATCAGAGCCAGTACTACCATGACATCATTGTCACATAATTGACTCTCATCGTTCGTCGCTTTCTTTCCTCCTTTGTTGTTGTCAGGGCAAGTGGAGGCCGCATCTATTGAAGTTTTCCTCTTTCACGTGATACTTTTGACTGCGGGCTGCAATATTACAGACCACTGCGTCTGCAGATTCTGTTCATACAGTCCTTTCCCGACCGGATATTTATCAGACAGTCGGGCTTAAAAGAATATCCTGATTTATTAACGGAAAAAAAACATGTTGGTCTTTGAACGGGACAATGTAAAGTCTGCTTCTGTAGCTGACTCATGCTCGTTTAGGCTTAAACAGTCCTAATAAATCACAAATGCTTCAGCCATTACATTAGGTCTAGCATGAGCTTAGCATTGGATGGCAAAGAAACTATGGCAACAAGTGATCACTATAAGTGGTGTGGGTGAGGGAAAAGACCACGAAACCATCGCTGTGTCTTTGAAATTACGCTTGCTATTTTGAGCGCTCAAGTGCTTTCAAAATGCACCCGGCTGGTGTACTCATAATGGACTGGACACTTCTCGGCCTCAATGGCCCACATCATGGCTACGAAGCGGCAGAGAATGGAATACCAAACTTGGGAAAAAGGTGGCTGCAGCAGTTGCAATCTCAACAGTTAAAGCAAAGTTTCTTTTCCCAGGACAACGATCTGCCTCTATTGTGCCTTTAACCATAACCAGGCATCCCTCCTCAGGTCTAAATCTAACCAACCGAACCGGCAAAGACAACACGTACGTGCGAATCAGACGCAGAGTAGTCAAAAGTCATTCCTTCGCCATCCTCGGAAGAAATAATTAAATTGTATTAATTAATTCTGAATCAAATTCAATTGAATCCAAATGACCAAACAAGCCTGCGGATCAAATGTTGTGAATAATTCCCTGCCTGGTTGCAATTTGCCATTAAAAGGACAGGAAGAAGAAGAACTGGTGAAATGTTGCGACTGTAGAGATATATGCACAAAGGCACCGATTTGAAACATCACTACACTGCCGAAATTCACGCACAAAGCAAGTAAGTACATAGTGTAGTGGAAGTGTACACGGTTAAATGAGAGGCTCGGAGCATGTCAATAGCGGCTGGTAGGCTAAGCAGCTGCTTTTTTCAAAATGTCCTCGTAACACATCACACAGCACTATACAGCTGCTAAGTGTCAGTGTAAAGCCACTCCTCAGACTACCCTGTACAGTTAAGGGTAACTGCCAGGGCAGCTATTGTGCAGTCATACAGTTGTTGTTGTGCACTAAACAAAGTAAAGCTGTCCCTTCGCTCTTGCCAAGCTCATTGTCGTAGTTATTTTTCTAGGAGCAGCGATGCCTAGTGTAGCGAGGCCGCGTCAGTACACAGAGCAGATTACCTCTGCCGGACTTGTTCATAAACAACAACCACATGCTGCAACATATAATAAAAAACATGATAATAACCACAGGCCTGATGGGAATGATGATGTGACTCAGTCCCAGCGGTATGCATCCATGTTGTCATTCCTCTCTCTCTCTCTCTCTCTCTCTCTCTCTCTCTCTCTCTCTCTCTCTCTCTCGCCATCCTTTCTCGATCTTTATATCCATGTCCTTAGATGCTACTTTACACAGATGTTGACATGCTGTGATGTAAAGGTTAATAATTGGGATGTTCTTATGACCTAGCAGTGCACCGGGACTATGTATTTGGATGTTGACACACCTGCAAAGTAATCACATTACTATCCGGCACTGATTGGAGTGTAAATAATTACTCAAATCTATCAACCTTATTAAAACAAAGGCTCTTCTATATTTAATAAGATGCAAAATGTTAGTGTAATCTGTAACTGACGGTGTTTATAAACCTTCAAAGCAATAGATGTTTACCATTATCATCATCATTCACCCACTTTTCTGTAAATGTCATGTCATTTCAGGATATTCAAACAAATGTCTGATTTGGGAAATGGCAATAAACACTTTAATGATCTGTTAATGAGAGGAAATAAAACTTAATGAATGAGCTGAAAAGTGGTGGTCAGACTGGAGTCTTTAAAAAGGGATAGTTTAGATATTTAGAAAGCCCAAAGAACTGAGAGTCCTTTCAGTCCGTCGACTGGGAAAAAAATCAATACATAAATATTGCTATGGGAAAAAGTCAAAGTTAATTTGACCACTTAATTAAAATATGAATATTGCATTGATTCTTTATTTGCTTAAAAAAAAAAAAAAAGCCAAAACTAAGATAGCTGTTGTTCAACCATTTTGAGTACAGACATAATATTCGGCTACCTTGAAAGGTTATAAGCTGATTTGTTTATCCAAGTTGTCAGAAACTAAATTATTGCTTGTGGCACTAATCTATAAGCGTTTGAACACACACATCTATTAATGTATCTTTTTTCTCGCCTACATTATTAACGAAAAATAAGCCTGCAGATGACCTGTAACTGCCCCTAGTAGCTATAAAGCACAATGGGTCTAGATCATATAGTTTTACATGGTCCAAGTTCAAATTTAATGGCAATATCACTGACAATGGACACTTGACTCTTGTTCGTCTAAGGAAATGTTCATGCGCCTGGCACAAAAATACCTCAAAATACCCCTGCATGAGAGTAACAGGGGCAAAACCTCACTACAGTTCTTTATTTCCTTATTTACGCCAACTGTATGCAGATGAAATGCATAAAACTACATAAATGTGCAAATTTTCAACTGATAAACTATATATTACTGGATTTTAGTCTCTACATGATGGGCTACATGATGAATCAATCATTTGGGGACTGGTGTGTCAGTGGCTCAGGAGAGAGGAGGAAGAAGAGGCAGAGGGGAACTGGTTTACACTCATTGGCTCTTGTAGGCTCTATGGCAGGCATAGAGGCTCCAATCAGTAAAATGATCCGTCCATCAAACGACTGCCATCCCAAGATAGACGGATAGAAGGATAATGACGTCTGCTGTGAGATGAGAGCAGTTTTTTGACAGATAAAAGCATGAAAAGCATCTGTGATTGCAGTGTTTTTGCCATTGAGGCGTTTGCCTATTTGCTCAGCTGTGTGTCGAACTCGCTGTCCCAGAAAATTCACATCAAGCAAAGAGCAAAACTTGTTTAATTTCTCTAACATGAGCATCCATAGTCAGCTTTACCGAATCTAAGTAGTAATAATCAGTCTTACTCAATGCACATGACTGTGGACAAACTCACTGGGACAGCAAGGATTAGGAGGTGCAGACCAATGAACAAGGCTATATAGCTGCTACATTCAAGCCCTCTGAAATCACTTCTCTGTTCCTCTGTGTTTATTACGCATCATGTTGTTTCCTGTTACTAATAGCCCAATCGCTCCCATTTGTGGTTACCCATAGGGAACATGCTCCTTGCACAGAATCCGGCTCTGAATCGAGGTGATGAGAGAGAAGACTCAGTGTGTAAGAACGTGTCGTTCCAAATCTCTGATGACATTATTCTTAATCACCGAGAGAAAGTCTCCCTAAACAAACCGTTCAAGTATGCGCAACCACGGAAACCGCATCCTGGTGTTTCTCAACAAAATGTTGACCCGGTGACAGCGCTTGAAATGTTTCACAGCGATGTACGTACGGCTATGATGGCTTGTGTAATTCCTTAAGGCAGCGGTATCATCTATCAGTGAGTGCGGCGAGGGGAAGTCAGAAGAGAGGTGAGCTAAGGTAAGAAGAAGAGACTGAGGAGGAAGGGAATTTAACCTTACAAAGGCTGCTGGGTAACATCTCTGCAGCTTGGAGACACTTTATGTAAGCTGCTGGGTGTAATCTGGAAAACAGCAAAGTAAAGGAGGTCAGTGATGCATCTCCTTGCAGAGGAGGATCTGTGAAGCTCATCGGAGGGGGAACTACGCCGCACAGGCACACACAAGAATAAGTGCACAAGTATAAACGTCTCCAGGAGAAATACGTGGCTCGGCGATACAGCGTTTCATCACAATTAGGCAGATGTAAACCTATACAGAGTGTAACCCTAACACCCAATCTATCAGAGAGCTGCCCGTTGTCTCTGCTCTCCCACAGTTTAAGTCTCTCTGCTGAATATCTGAGTATCACTCCAACATACACCTACAGTAAATCATCATATACACACACTCACTGGCTGCTGCTGCTGTGTAATTCATTCCTATTCAGTCCCCGCTCAGTGATTTAAAGTGATTGCTTTAGCAGTGCAGCGATCTGGCGCAGGGCTTCACCCAAACACATTCACAGCAAGTAAATCCGTCAGACGTATTTATCATAGAAAGCTTGATTTTGTGCGTGCGATGTGTGAGACACAACATTTGGTTCTTTTAATTTGCAATAGACAATTCTATGCTTTGAATCATCAACTTGAAGTAAATACTGACCAGACACTGTAATGGCTGTAGAAAAAATGGCAACATCAACCGTCCATAGATTGGTCCCCCATAAGTCTTGCGGTAACTATGCTACTCAGTCTGCCACCAGGCTTGAGTTTTCCTTGAAAATGAATGCCGAATTAAGGAATAAGGGAAGCACATCTGCAAATGTGTAACCAAAACTGGAAGAGGCATTGTTTTACCTGGTCACTATCCCCACGTAATGACCGAACAACCGGAATAATGTAACACTGCAGAAGAAAAGGGCAAAAGAAGAACAGAAAACAACGAGGTGTTTAACTCTGCCTTTTCATGGCACTTGAGATCAGGATTTAAAACTGGGATTCTTGCTGTGTTTTTTCGCTTTAAACAGTATACAGCCTGCTAACAGTAGCCATGATGCGTACACTGACAACACTACACTACACTACACACTACACTCACTCACAAAGAGTGAGAGTAATTTGTGTTTCAGTGTTTCAAATGTGTATGCAATGTGTTAAATAGATTGTATTGTATGGCATAAAGCTCAATAACTGACTCATTTTTCAATTTCTCTGTGTGTATGTACATGTCTTATGGGCTATGTGAGGAAGGGGAAGGATATTTTGTGCTCTAAAACCCAAACTTGTTGCAGGATCAGCTCTACTTGCTTTCTTTATAATAATTAAATGGTAATACATGAAGAATTCTGCAGTATTTGCAGGAAATACTGCTTCTTATTTTTAAAAGGTTTTAAATAAGTTCTAGTTTAGAGCATTTAGCGACATCTAGCGGTGAGGTCGTGCATCACAACCAACAAAATACCCCTCGCCTCACCCTCCTCTATGGTGGCCACTAAAAACATGAATGGCCCTCTTTAGCGACACTGTTTGTATTGTCTGTTTTGGGCTACTGTAGAAATATGGTGGCCCAAGACGGCAGACTCCATGGAAGAGGACCTGCTCCCCCCTTCAGTGGATATAAAGGACTCATTCTAAGGTAACGGAAATGGAAACAGATCTTAAATTCAGCTGATTTCACACCTAACAAAACACAATATACATAGTATAAATATTACATTTACATCCTAAATCTTACACACTAGACCTTTAAAGGCTCTGCATACGACATTCAGAGTAGCGGCTCTTGTGGTAGTTTCAGTTGCAGAAATATTCTTTACACGACACTAGTAGGCCTAGTTCGTTTAACGGGAGAGTTCCTGCAACAGGCCGTCACACTTTAGCCGAGAAGGTGAAGGCAAAGGCCTCATCAAAAGCTCAAACTGCTTCCTGTGGAGCCGCCAGGGACGAGCTCCACTGTCACCACAGGTCACAGAAGAGGTGACCCCGCGCTCCAATAACCAGCAGCAGATGAGCCGGCGCAGGAAGACACCACGGGAGTCCAGGAAGTGGAACATGTTTGGAGAGAGTGTTCTTTTGGCAAGAGGGGTGGTTCGCTGGTTTATTTTGGGGGCCTCAGCGACAGCCCTGCTGCTTTCCTGCTTTCTTTCCTGAAGAAGGTCTCGGGTTAATGGGGACAGATAAAACACGAGAATAGAGACATTTTCTCATGAACACCCCCTTCCTTTTATTCACACCACAAATTATTTATGAAGGCGTATTCATCTCACAGACTACCGAAAGCCAAAACACAAAACGGTCATTCAACAAGTGGCTGATTTCCAAAGTGGAAAGCAATGTGACAGCCTTTATTGACTGTACTGAGCGGTAGGTGAACGTTTTTGACCGATGTGAAACGAAAAATCAGAGAGACAGGCAACACGATGACAATGATCTCGAAAGCCAGTAGGTGGCAATCTACTCAGCCATTCTCACCGAGCACCTGCGTCCCTCTGAATGAAGGGGTCATACTGTATATTACAGGCTTCAGGTCTCTTACTGACAGTGTCATGGCAGACAAATGACAGCTAACAATCCATGTAGCCTCACAATGCCGAGCTGTATGACATGAAGCAACAATATATGATAATATTTCAACGAAGAGGAAATAAAACACTGTCCAGGATTATGTTCAACACTTACTGTGAGCTCTGTTTCATGTCTGCCTACCACCACAATACCGAGCTGCCATGAGGCTTTAAACGATCCTCCCTGCTGAGCTTGTCATACAAAGGGCCTAACTGAATATCCGCTGGGCTCCTCCTGCATCAGTGGGACATTACATTCATATTGCTGATTTTATCAGATGGCACACATTGTTGCTTGCCTCTGGTCTGTGTCTTTCATTTCCCTCTGAGTCACCAGACTGATCCAAATGTATTATCGTTTGTGCTCAGGAGGAAATTAATAAATCTCTGAGGAGGAAATTAGCGTTCCGGACAGCGTGACAGCGTGGCTTCAATGCAATACATGCATGCGCACAAATATTCCCCTTTTTGCTTTTAGCGTTAAGTGGATCTGTGTGAACAAAGCTGCAGCACACAAAAATGTGTGTTTCTTTGCAGCGCGCAGGAAAAAAAACACGCTCAATGCATTGAGCCACGGCCGTTGGTCATTCTGTAAACTCAAGCCTTATGAGTCTTAACAAATTACTTAACATGCATGCATGAGAAAAACCAAATATCCACCACAAAATGTTGAGTATTTACAAGGGGCTTCTGTTCTGAGAATTTAATTAAGCTGAATTTCTGTGAAAAAAAAAACAGAGAAACAAAATCTTCCTCTGCACACTGGCCAACATTTCTCATGTCAACAAACTACTGATCACATCAGTGAGTTGAGCAAGACTTTTCTGCACCGAGCAGATGCTGAGGCAGCGGCTGTGATTGGTCCGGCGCGGTGGGTGTTTCCGCATTCCGCAGAGAGCTGTCAGCAGCGGCGCGAGCTGGAGAGGGGACCGTCGCGTCTGTGCGCAAACCTCCACGGTCATTCCCAGAGGAATATAGCGGTCCGTCGCCAGGGAGCAGGGATGCCTTACATGTTCATCAGCACGCAGATCCGCCTGGTGTGTATCCCGCGCCTGTGAATGACTCGCTCAGAGGAGGCGCGCTCGAGTTGGACGTTCAGGGGGATTTATTGATTTGGCAGAGCGACACAGCGCATGTAACTTATCAGTGAAGGTGGCGGGTTAAAGTTATGCATTGGCCTGTAATATTGTGCATGCGTGGAAAACAACAAACAGGCTACGAGAGGAGCATCGTGCTTATGCTTGTGTTGTTGTCTTTTTTTTTTGCCATGGTGCCCTAAATTAAAAACACATGTTGCTCAGTCGTCGGCCTGCGCATGTTCATTCTGTTGTCTGCACGACTCGAGCAGCCTAATTCCTCAGTCTCAGAGGTAGTGGATGATCTATTTTTAGGCTGTCCAGTTATTAGGAGATTATGATCCGCACCTGCCAGAGGGCTGCAGGTGTAGCCGCTGACAGGAAGCCAGTTTCCTGCACAAATAACAGATACTGTGCGGGCAAAGCAATCATTTCTCAGTAACTCTTAGGCAAACCATCAGCCCTTGAGTTAATGTGCTTAATTACTTCTTACAGGAGAACGGTCCAACAAATGTGGGAGATGAATACTCTGATCCAGCTGTGATGAATTACCTGGGAGCAAGGAAAACAACCATGCTGGGAAACAATTTGTGAGTATTGAAAATCAGCTGTTAGTAAATGTGGCACGTTACTAGTCAAGCCTGAGCAAGACAGAAGGTAAAGTGAGAGGTGTAGTGTAGGTGTAGTTCAACTAAAGGCATCACCCACAAAAACACCAAGACTTGAAGGGTAACCCCACCAATTGTACGCATTAGAGGAGGCATATTATGTTCATTTTCATAATTTATCATGGGTTACTACTAGAATAGGTTTACATGCTTTAGTGCTCAAAAAACATCACTTTTCATAGTGTCCAGTGCTGCAGTACGGTAGCTCCTGTAGCACCTTTCCCATACCCAGTCTCCTCTGATTGGTCAACTCACACATGCCTGACCCATCATCAATTTGTATGTGCCTCCAGGAATAAATAAATTATGCAAAGGTGTGACATGGTGACGTACTGTTATGTCAAAAAGTGAGTTAACTTTTACATGCACAGGAAAATATATAAAACACTGAAAGGAAAAAAAGCATAGGTCTCGTTTAAAGTGTGTTTGCAGGTCTTGAAGAGTGTTACTGTGTATGTATATATGTGAAAAAGAAATAAAGATTATTCTGGGGCTCCAGAAATACTTTTTTACCTCCAGTGATATCACTCCGTTGTTGCATTGTGGGTAATGTGGGCACCAGGTTTGAGTATTGCACTCCTGTACCACTGTTGGACTCATTATGGACAGTTTAAAATCAAATGATCAAAATCTGTACAGCAGAACCACAAATAACAGCCCTTTAATCCCCATTACCCACGATGCATTTAGCCACTGAGTGACATTGCTGGAGGCAATTAATCAGATTACATGAAGCTTCCGCTGGACCCACAAAAGGCTTTACACTTCTTGATTTCACATATGCAGCAGTACTCCCCAAGACCTGTTGACACACTTTAGTGTGTACAGTTGGAGGTGTTACCCTTTAAAGGCACATGCTGTGAAGTTTTCACCATAGAGCTGTGAAGCAATGTTTTTTAAGGGGGGTCTGCATCTTGTTAACATCTCTTCCACGCACACAATACTCAGTCCTCTCAAAGGTTTTTTCATTATTCCACTAGTCAACATTTGGTGGTACCGGAGCGCCTGCAAATAAAGCTAATCACAGCGATGGCATAAGAGAAGACTGGGAACATGCACATTTTGGAAACAATGTTCATTTTAAATTATTCCAGAAACTATCTCTTCAAAGGTTTTATGAGGATGGGAATACATTTAACCCTTTTAATAGGTCTCACAGACACACACAACGTGTTTTGTTGAGAAACAGCATATGTAAACAAAAACAACTCCACAGGAAACTGTACCTTTAAAGTTCCCCTACAGGATGAAGAACTTCTATCCTGATTTGATCAAGTAGTAAACTGTTATGTGTAAACTGTCCTCACACACATGCTGAATCGATTCCCAGGTGTGCTGTAAATGTGCTTGCACCGGGCAATATTTCCATATTTAGGCACTTAACGCTGGAGTTTCTTTCATTTCTGGCAGAAAAACGTGTCCATATTGACGACAGAGCTGAGATCAGGTCACATGGTTGAGGAGGGTTGCTGCTCTGCAGATTTTAGAATAAACCATTCGAGCTGATGGAATACAGATCAGGGAAGTGTTGTCATTGGCAATCTGATTCAAATGCTGCTGGGAAATGAACCAAGGTGTGGAAGGAAGTGAACAAGCACCAGAACAATTAACAGCATTCTACTTTCCCAGCAAAGTTTACCGAAAGACAGAGAAATCCTACATCTGGGAAAGTGGAAAGTGAATTTACTTTGTTTTTTATGCACATTTAGTTCTGAGTACCATGTGGACGACCCACCTCGCCTGGTGTTGAACAAGCTGGAGAAGATCGGCTTCCGCGTGCTGACGATGACGGGGGTGGGACAGACGCTGGTGTGGTGCCTCCACAAGGAGACGGAGTGATCGGAGTGTTGACTGTACCAAAATACCTGAAAAAGAAATGTTGGAAATGCATGTTTCTGTAAAACACAGATGTGTTGAAAGTTTACGTTTCTTTGTGTTCAATTTTCAATTCTATGTATCCATAATGCGCTGATGGTCTGCCTCGGTTTGGGCACAGAAACCACTTGGCTAGCTTAAGGAAAACATGTTTTTTGGCTTTATTTTTCCCATCGTCTCTTAAAACAGTATAAAGTTTTGTTTCCAAAACATTGCTGGAAAATATTCCAGCTGTCAGGATTCCCCCCGAATGCCTAATATAAACGTAATGTGAACATGGTACGACACGTGTTTGAACGTATCCGTGGTTTGCAGAATCGTAAAATGCCTAAAATAAGCCTTTAAAATGATTACTTAATTGTGATGAAGAACTTGGTCAACTTTTTTAAAATCTGCTTCACTTGCTCTACATTCAACACACTGACAGCTGCTAAATCAGCCCTTTGTCAGGATAAATCAAGTCTGAGATTATCCCAGACGTAAGGTTGCAGATTACCTTCAATAAGTGACAGGTTACTAATATCAGGGGAACACTGAAGTACATTATACAGAGATTATACCGGACCCTTTTTCCATATTGTTCTGTGTTTACTAGTGGGGACCAAGTGTAGGGAGTGAGGGCTAGTTGTACTGTTTATATGTCATTTGGCAGTAGGACTTAATTAAAGGAATGGTTATAAATTCAGCTTATGCAAAAGGCCTCACCCAAGTAAATGAAACGGTATGCTTGACAGATTTGTACTTGGATCACTGTGAAAGGATGTTTTTGTAAGTGTATCATATGCTCATGATTAAATGATGTAATGATGTAGTGTGCCTGTGTACTTATTAATTAAAGAAAACCAATTAAAATCCTTATCAGATTTACCACAGACTAAATGAAACGCATGAACAGTACAGAGTCTTGTGATAATAATCCATAAAACAGACATTAAACAACATACCGGTATATAAAATATGATTGTGACAGAGCCCTCACAGCTCCGTGGCACCTTGCAATGATGCTGCATTCCCAAAGATGAGGCACTTGTACTGCGGGCACGCAGAGTGCAAGAGTCTGCCTGCGAGAGCCAAAAAACACTGGGTGGTTTCATTACAGCCCCGGGTCTGCCAGCGCATGTCTGGGGCCAGCCCGGATCACTAACCCGCAAACCAGAAACTCTGCCAGCCAGCTCCGAGCCAAACTCGTACCAGTCCTGCTGCCTCACACATGACTTAGCTTCCACCTCCGCATTGATGATCAGAAGATGCTGGTGCTTCCCAGCTCTGGAGATTCCAGAAAGTGTTTGCACACACCAAGAGGCCAAAGTTTGACTTGGGCAATGTGAGAAAAAGGGTACGATGAAGCGTTCGAGGCTCTGCTGTAGGCCTCATCTCTGATAGGACGGATCATACATCAGGCTCATCCTCCCATCCGGTTTCGCATGCAGTGCAAGCCACTGTGGGCTCAGGGCAGGGTTGGTGGTGAATGTGTTTCCTGTAATTGTATTTCCTCTGTTGTCATTTGGACAGGGTTTGTGTGTTCCTGGGCTCTTTTTTCACATTGCCGGGATGTGAAAAGGGCTACACATAAACAAAACCATGTGATGAGGGGATTTTGCAGGAGGAGAGGAGCAGATGTCTCCCACCACACTGCACCACTTCCACAGCTGGACATTGTGTAACAGAGCCACGGCGAGGCACCGCTGACTCGCCAAGAGATGGATGACTGGGTTATGTGTTGAAGAGCTGCAATGTGGCTCCTAAATAAAACAATGACAGGAGAAAGCAGCGCCACCACACAGGCCCACAAATACAGACACACCATTACACCATTGTCCCCCAAGGGACAGGAAAATAAGACTATTTGGATGGATGGGTAGATGTTCCACAAGCTGAGGACCTCGTTAGAAAACTCAATTGTGACCGCAACAGTTTGGCACTGTAATGTCTGACTCAATGTGGGTCACAGAGTGGTAGCGTGTCCCTTCAGAGAGCATAAATAAGCAACACAGAGTATCTTTTAGGTATCTGTTACATAAGCCTATTGTAAAACAGCTCATGACAATAACAGCTCAACTTTGAGAAACACGTCGAGGTCAGTATCAAAGGAAAGAACACAGACTATTTTTTCGAAGCAAGTGGCATGTTCTTCGTTTTAAGCTGGCCTCTGACACGGTCCACGTATGGGATGGAAACACTGAGGTGGGTAGGTTGCCCCCAAAACAAGAACCACCCATTGCTGCAAAATCTTGGCTTGCAATACTATGCATGAAGGGGGGAAAAAACTGAAAGCCTTTCAGTTGGTGATTAAACCAACAGTTCTTTCATTTTCATAGAAAATAAAACAATTTGCTTACGTACTAAAAGTAAGATGGGAAGATTGGTAGAACTCGCTTGTCTGTCCACTCAATTTGAAGCTGGAGCCAGAGGCGGTTAAATGGGAAGTTATGTGCCAGACAACTTCTTGGCCAGAGTCCTCGTTAGTTGCCTGAGAACCTAGCAGTGACAACAAGACTCCAGAAAGTCACCTCTCCCTGCCAGAAAGTAGTTCACCACCGAACTCTCTGTAAACACCCGAAATGTGTTGTTTATATGTTTGGGTTTTATTCAGATTAAAAGGCCTGTATGTAACAATTTGCATCAATTAACATGTATTAATTGGTTACTCACTGGCCACATGCGAGCAGAATGTAAAGTAATATGAAAAACGAGACGTTCCCACAATTCCCCTAGTTGCCTGTACAAGCCGGCCAATGATTTGTTTAATTGTTTAGCGCTGCCGGACTGTGAATCTCAGGGACAGTCCAAAGGATGTGACCTTGTGCATGTTGCCCCGGTGCCTCGTCTCAGAGCCTCTCTCTGCTCCACTAACAGAGAGCAGCAGTAGCCAGCATTAGTTTAGAAATGAAGTCTGCTAACATAAACCAACAAGCAGCTTCCACCACAAGACAGAAGTTCCAAGTGTAAACAAACATGATAAAATATGGTCATTAGCAGTCAGATCTAAAGGTGTTTGCAAGGGTGGTGGATTTTTTTCGTCTCTTTGTACAAAGCAAATCTATCTGTTTCCTCCATTTTTTCCAGTCATTAAGCTAAAATAAACTAATCTGCTCCTGGCTCCAGCTTCCTTATGAGCAGACTGACATGAAAGACTAATCCAGCTCACAACAAGAATATTAAAAGTTTCCCCAGGTTGAAAAGAAAAAAGGTTATTTAGTTGACAAATGGTCTTTTCTCTATCAGATATCGCTGATCAACACCTACAACTGTGGAAGCTGTGTAAACCAACAAAGATTTTAGGAAGTGTTTCCAATCCCCTTTCATACCCAATTATGATACTGTCACCTGTTACCAATGAATGCATTCACCTGTGGAGTGTCCTAACATTTTTGGAATAAGGGTATTTCATCAGGATTTAAAATTTCATGAACTTTCATAAGGAATATTTCTATCTTTATTCTCCCTTTGATCATCCTCTAACCTCGCAGATTTATTTTAGGACCCCTCGGGACGATAGACAAAGCAGTCCAGAAGACCCAGGTTCCATCTAAACCAGTAGCATGTTCACTTTTAAATTACAAAAGGAAACAAAAAAATTCCCATAAAAGCCTCCCGTGCATTTCTGTTCAGCCTAATTTCTATTTCAACATGAGGGAGAAATGATTTCCACGTAGTCACTTTGCACGGTCTGTGGTTTGGATTGCTACAAACACTCAAATTCATTTCAGAGTGACTAATTATGTATGCAGGCAACAGAAGGGAACAGCTACATTACATTACTCCGAGTTGGCTACAAAAAATGAGGCAATGAGTTGCTGCAGCTCACCAGACAAGGTCTGACAAATGCAAATTACATCATTAAACCCTTTTGGTTATGTGTGATGTTACACGGCAAATCTCGTCTGGCTCCTTTACAACATAGTGAAAAAAATTTAAATACTCCCCTGACATTTAAATGATGCATCCGAACTGAGTATTGTGTTAAGATATATTGCAATTTTCTTCCTTTTAGCCCCCAAATCAACAGAAAAATGACTTAGACAGTGCAGCAATGTTATTTAATACATTCCGATTTTATCTTTTTAATTCAAATATCAATCCGTCATAAGTTATCAGAATATCATGGTGGTGTGCAGTACTGATTCATCCCTGCAGCCTGAGTATAAGGATTCCTACCTCAGGGACCACACAGCTGAAACACTGAATCCAGCAGGAGCCCTCACGTCTTCTCTACTCTGTTTCTCCCTCAATCATCCTTCATTCTCAATAAAAGGAAAACACACAACACACTGATTAAAACCAAGAATTGTAGTCATTAAAAAGATTTATTTTGCCTTATAGCTTCATGCATACAAAAAAATAATAAAACACTTGAGAGGCTTTATGAAACTAAAGCCTGAAACAGGTATTCATTTAGTAGTTGCAGGCTGGTACCGAGCTGGCTCCTGCTGTGCTATGAGTGGGCAGCATCCTCTTCGTCTTCTCTCTGCATTTGTTCTATGAGTTTCTGTCGCTCCGCAGCCTGCCTCATCTTCATCATCACCACGCTCTCGTAGTCACGCTCATTCGTCAGGGCACTCTACAGGAAAGAGACGGGCACACAGTGTCAAACCAAGTAACACAGAGACATTATTATAACGTGGAAGACTGCACATCATCTGAAAGTACATGTTATAATCTTTAGTCCCAGTCTGTACTTTCTAGGTAAGTAAGGTGAGTATTTGAGCCCAAAAATTGCTTATTTTTCCTGATTTCCAAACAAAAAGATTTACTAGATTTTCCTTGGGGGGGATAAGAATAATTGTCAAAATCTAAGAGGCAGAAATATACCAAGTTTAGTCCTAACAATGGGTCAACCAACAATACCAAGCCTGGTAAACACCTCAGCTCCTTATTAATATCTTCAGTCCTTTGCAGGCAGATTTTCTGTTTGTTTGTGTCCCCGAGCTAAATCCAAGATACCCTGATGACATCATTAAGGGCTGTACTCATGGGATGTGAAGCACAGACAAGTAAACTGAGCTTGACGTGTAAAAGCAGTGGAATGGCCCTTTACATCGAGGTTTGAGGAACATGTTTAGCGAGTCATAATGCTGGCAGGGAGTCACAGAGAAGTCAAGCATGTCTATATTTGAAATCATAACAGCAGTGACTCAGGGCAGAGCACGGAGTGAATGACACCATAGACGCTGTCCGCTGTGTGTTTGCTTTCACAACCGGGCCTGTGGGTGCACAAAAGCGGAGAGGTGGACTCGGACAGACGCTCTCATCTCAGTTGCCATCAGTATGACGACAGGCTGAACATGTATGAGACAGCAGCCCACGGAGCTGTGACAGGGTAATTCTGCCGACTGTGGTCATTAAACCCCAAAAGGAGGACTGGGATTAAACTTGGCAGTCACACAATATGTGTGTGTGTGCGTGCGTGCGTGCGTGCGTGCGTGCGTGCGTGCGTGCGTGCGTGCGTGCGTGCGTGCGTGCGTGCTTGTATAAGTGATTTCTTTGAAGCACTTGGGCTTGGCTGTCGACGGCGAGAGATTCTCTTACTGTGGGAGGAATCGGAGAGAGGGCAGCCAATGGCTAATGGCTAATCAAGCAGGGTGGAACACAGGCCAGGACTACTTACACACACTCAGGTCACGATCTGTGCGGTCCGGCAACACACACACACACACCACACAAGAACAGAAACTCTAAAGAAGCAAGAGACATAAAATATGCACCTAGCATGATGCTTATATGTGCAGACATGTAGGTATATAATACACATACAGAGACCCTTGCCCCCTTTTGATGGGGAGAGAGGCTATGTGTCCACAGAGTTAGCCATTGTTTTACAGGATAATATCCAGGAAGTCTGCTGGGCCAAGGAAGTGTCTCTTTAACAAGACAGTGAGCTGCAGGAGAGAGCGAGTGAGTGTGTGTGTGTGCATGAAGGACTGGGCGAGGGCGACTGGAGGAGGAGAGGTAGGTTTTTGTCAATGCGCTCGCATCGAGCATCTGGAAAATATCACGGGGACTCCAGCATCCATGTGCTGAGAGAAAGAGGGTAAATATGGAGGAAGAAGAGAAGAGAGGGTCGGTGAGGGGAAGTTACCCCCCCGCCATCCCACTCCACCACCCCGCCTCTGGATTCAGGAAAGCTGCTATTATCATTCCAGTAATGTGAGCTCAAGCCCTCGTCTGACACGTAACTCTGAAATATCACGCGAACGCGATTAGGTAAATAAACAACTCTCGCATCTTCAAATTAAACCAAACACAAGCAAGTATACAGCATGCTGCTGGAAATTCTCCCTTTCTCAGCAAAGGCATCTCCGCTCTGCCCTGCCCTCTACTGGCCGTGACACCGAAGTGCAGCAAAGAAATATGTCAGAATCGGTCTGACCTGTTCTCTGCCCAGCGTGGTCACGGGTGGACTGTACCGAGCTAATGATGTAGGGGAATTCTGAGCGTTTACAGGTGCTTTATGGGCAGCATGACGCATTTCTTCTCAGGATGAGGGATGTTTCCTTGCCTCGGGTGTTAACTTCCAATGTACATGTTTAGCCAGTGCATCACTCTGTAACTAAACACTTGTGTGTGTATGTATTCATGCCTGCGAGTGCGTGTGTGTTGCAGTAATGCAGGGGCCCAGGGTGCGTAGGAAACCACAGAACACAAACAATAAGGCCCCCGTAAGAAGCCAAGAGGAGGAGGAAACAAGGCCACTGCAGAGGTAGGATGGTAGTAAAACACACACACACACACACACACAAACAAGCCGGAGTATTAGCTACGTGACATCAGGCTAGGGCCTCCAAAACAGCACACCCGAGTCTGACCCCAGGCCAGCAATGACATCATGAGTACCACCAATACTGTGAGTCACGCGGTGTAAAACACACACACGCACGCACGCACACTCCATCCCACACACAGCAGGAGGCATCTCGCAGCGCAGGTGGCCACTGTGTTCCCCCGGCACAAGTTGTCGGATCAGCTGCGCATTACACCACTCCGTTATGTGTGTTTGTGTGAGTATGTGAGCACGAGTGAGTGACTATGTGAGAAAAATAAGCAAGCTGTGGACTGTGGCCGCTACAACACGAGACAGCAAGGTCTTTTTTTCTAGCCAATTATCAAAAGCAAAAGAGGGGATTTCTTCCTCTAAAAAAAGTGTTTGGACACAAACAACAACACAAAAAGTAGCGGCGCGAGTTAGGAGTAAAAAATAGAAAAATTCTACATACACCAGAAGGATCTGTGAGCAACTAGTAGTACAACAGAATAATGGAGATGGAATTATAATCTCTATTGTGTTGTGGAAGCGTCCCATCTCATGATGTAAAGGAGAACATTTTTTTTTTTAATTCCTGGATCCGTCTCTTTATCCAAATCTGCACAGTGATTGTGGTCTATTCTGGGCCAAAAGCCATCCTCCATCCAAGTTTGGTGGAAAAACTGTTCAGTAGTTTTTAGTGAAATCCTGCTGACAAACCAACCAACAGACCAACTAAACAAACAGATATGGAGGAAAACGTAACCTCCTTGGTGGAGGTAATAAACACATGATAAAATGATCAACCTGATAAAACAGGAAAGTAGCAGTAAATATAAAAAAAAGTAAAAGTCTTTTAGTGGATGTTACCGGCTCAGGTAACAAAGAAACGGCGGAGAGACATTGCACCACTATGGTTTTTAATTAAGTCCAACAAACATAAGGATTTGGGAGTAACCTCCACACCGAACAGAACAGAAGTACAAAGCAACGTCTTCCGCCGCTCCTCTCAAAGGCCAGGCCCCTTTATGTCCTCGGCCGGGAGACGCCCCGCGCGCTGGCACATCCCCACACCGGAACACAGGATCAAGCCTACAGGATGCGAGAGCAGGGATAAATACATTAACAAATAATATGAATGAGAGGCCGAAAGGGGCGTAACACCCTCCCCCTTAACAAGAGGCTTGTAGGCCATCACAAGTCATTATGCCCACAACTAATATTACCCAATGACCACCTCTTCTTTACGACACATTCACCCAGGTCACCAAATGTGCCTATGGGCCATAAAGGGATTATACAGGCAGAAAGTACACGAAAAAAAAAACCCAAAAAAATGAATTTAGGTAAAGTCCCCTTTATACACCAAAATGCCCTCTATACCCCAAAAGCACTTCCCAACTGTCTTACATCTGCTATCCGGGCCCTGGAAAACAAAGAAGACAGAGATGGAAGCATGGGGTAACAACATGAAACGTTAATCTGTGGGAGCACGGGACAACGCATCCGCTATCACATTGTCCGAGCCTTTAATGTGACGTATCTCTATGTTGAACGGCTGTAGAAACAGAGCCCAGCGCATTAATCGCTGGTTCGGGTTCTGGAGTAAAAAGCTTAATGTCCACAACTCTCACACAACATCTGTTTTAACAATGCCTGTTGGCTGACAAAATTACTCTGACGCGGAAATCACATTATAGTAACTTTAAAAACAGTTGATATTCATGTTTTGTCTCTTAACCTCGCAGCCGGCGGGGTAACCATTTAGTATTTGATAACTGGATTACTCATTAACACCATCAGCCTTAGACATCTCTTAACTACATGGTCATCGAGCCAAGAACAGAAATTTGCTGCCAAAAGAAGAAATGAAATGTCCAACTCTGTGGTCCAAAATAACATTTCTGTCTCTAATGCACTTTGGTCAAGTTAATCAAGGAACTATTTATCTGGAGCGCGTGTGGTGGTGTAGTGCGTGTTTCTGTATGTCTGTGTGTGTCACTGAGCTATGGAGTAGGTGATTTATGAGAAGCGAACACTTATTTAGAGATCATTTGTGTGTCAGTATGAGCGTGCGTGCGTGTGTGTGTGTCTGTACATGTGTGTGCTCCTGCTAACTCAAACAAACAGGGGTACAGCACATGCAACGCTGCAGCCAAGGTGAAATTCCTCCGCAGACAAAACTCAAGCTTTGTAAACGGTACAGGAATAATCATCATTCATTATGAGAGCCAGCAGACATAAAACCCAAAAGGTCTGGTCTATTATGCTGTTTTTTGTTAGTGAAGAACAAACACTACGTAGAGATTAAGGCACAAATCGACTTCCTGCATTTAACCCTTTACATGCACGTGTCCTGCGAACATCTGGTTTTTCAATGGAGCTCCCGAGACAAAACCTCCTTTTATTTGACAGTAAGAGCCATGTGCCTGAAAAACCTGCAGATTTAGTCGAAGTGAATACATCTACAGTTCGCTGATTGGGACAATTATTTCACATGTGTGCTGCAGAATTTACAGACATCTTTGAAACTATGCTGAAGTGAAAAATCAAGATAATCTTTTACAGTAATGACAAAAATACAAAGCTGATTTCTACAGCTTGTCAATAGAAGAGAAAAAGAAGAGAAAGAGAAAAAAATGCAGATCTCTCATATTATCAGATGCAACGGTACGGTACGGTATGGATGTGTATGCATGTGGTTGTACGTGGTCACGGCACTGGACAGAACAGAAACCTCTTAGACGGAAACGGAGAGCGCCTTTGGAAAATGTTCAAGTAAAGGAAATAAACAGTGAAAAGAGAAATGGCAGCGCAGACCTGAACTCCTGGTGCCCTGGCATTTCTCTTTATGATGGATGAGCTCAGGGCTCCTAGAATAGGGAGATGTGGGGCTTTGGCCTCTATTATATCCAACAAAACATTGCTGTAGAAGCAAAAATGATGTCTTTCACATCCTGGCCTTCTGGGAAAAGCCCTCTGATTGCAACAGATTTCCCATTAAAACAGAAAAAGGGGCCACAGGACTGGTAAGAATGCAGTCTGAACCTCGGAGATGTCAGAAAGAGTCGAGGCGTTATGAGGGGAGAAAAAATGTACAGTACATACTCTACATGCTCCCATATCAACACGGCTCCTTATCTATTTAATGTGCAGAACAAACACACTGTTTACCTCACATCTCCAGCCTTCAAAGTTATCTAAATATCCCAACCATGATCCTATAATTACAAATGATTCAGCGCCAGGAGACACAGCAGTACATTCCTAGCCTACACTATCGCCCACACTTACTGGAAAGAAACAGTATGTTATGAGTTATGCATATGGACTTTACATTTGAACTTAATTCACCTTCAACTAAATGGAGAGCTCGACATGTCTGTTGGCGCAAGAAAGAGATCAAAATAAGTACAGGATTTCTCTCTGTAATAGCACAAAATTACCATTATATAAGATGTATATAATGTAGGGGGTAATTTCGCCTGCATTGGACAGTTGAGAATGAGATGAGAGGTTCAAAGGCAGGATACTGCAGTTCCATGATATGTATTTTACGCCCCTTGGCCCGCTAGAATTCCTCTTAAAAATCCAAACATGTCTGATAGAAAAACAGATGATGTTGGTTTCTGTGCTAAGAACTCAATTTTAAAATGTTCAACAATACAGAATGTTCCTAGAATGCAAAAAAAAACAAGCTCTATGACACATTTCTCTAGACGATAACATGTAAATAATTAAGCTGTTTTCTATTCTTATAGTATTTGGCATCAATAAACATTACCTCATCAGACATTTCTATTATATCCCTCTATTCACCACCTAGCCTATTCATCTCCTTATTAGGTCGGATCTGACGTGGCTTTATGTAGCTGATTAGAGGCTACTGAACACTTTGTCATATGTTAATGAGTCTATGCTCTGTATAGATAACATAACACCTGGACTGTGGCTGGTGTCAGATCTCTGTCATGTGGCAGTCATGCACATGTCCTCACTTCCTCTGAGCAGCCAGACTGCCAAGTTTCTGTTGGATCGCTTTCAAAAACGCTCATCACTGAGTCATTACTTTGGAGACAAACAGTGACGACAATGGTTAGGATGATGACAAATTCAAATTTGGATGCACTCACCACAAAGGGCCCTGAAAAGCTACTAGAAACTGTTTCAGTGACAGATGCAGATAGAGTAGAGCGGCCCAATTTTAAGCAAGGAATTCACTGTCTCGTCCTGTGCTTTTCATACTCTGGCTATCCAGTGCCGTACAACGTGTCCTATGTCTCTCATAATCGAAAAATGTTTTTCATATAAAAGAATCAGACAGTTCTTGCTGTAAATCTAGTCTAAATGCTGGCTGTCTAAGGGCCTTGATACAGCGGAAGCTGGAGAACACACAACAAAGGGCCAGAAGAATATCCAACAAAGCCTCAGTTTGGGCTTCTAGCGCCAGTCAAAGCAATATCTGGAAACACTTTTTATCCTGCAACAACAAAAACACGCAGCATCCCAGATTTCAGGCCCAGCATAGCAGCATCAAACCACACTGCCCGCTATGGTCAGGCCTTAGAAGAGAGGCTTAGACAGAAATCCAGCTAGGGCTAAACGCATCAGCCCAGAGGCTACATAGCATGACAGCACCACTAACAGAGTGAGCCGAACCTTGGTCAGACGGCAGGTCTTGTGAGGTCATTCCCAAATACCACAGATAACACAAGCTCTTTCTCCCTGATTGTCTCGTAGCATGAAAGCAGTTTTGTGGTTGTAGGTGGAAGGAGGGGGGGCTTTCTCAGAAGAGAAATGTTCAGAAATGTTCTGTTTCAGTCTTGAGTAAATGTTATGATAATTTCATTTGCGTGAGTAATTGTGTCTATCTTCCAGACGGTTTCTGGCACTGGAGAGCCAAGCAGGAGAACAAGAGAGGATCGGGCGGCATGCCTGTTGTTTATTGGATCAATTTGAAAGGGCTGGAGGAGCAGCAGTGCCATTTGTCCACTTCCTTCACACCCTGCATTTTTTAAGTTTAGTGAACAGGGAGAAGCATTGAGACTCTGGACAAAGGGATCCTCAGCTGTGTCCCCATCTCTGCTGGTCATTATAAGATTACAGCTTAATCTTGTGAATTCCTTTTAAAAACACAGGAACACAGGTTGTAGAAGATTAAATAGTTCCATACCAAAAGATCCAGCAAATTTTACCACAAAACAAATTAAATAGAGTAAAAAAGTTTGCTGCCTGACACAATTTTCATTACTATGTTGCTGTAGCATTCCAGGGGCAAAGACAACAAGCTGTAGGCGTGAGAATTGTAAGTACAACAAGCTTTTTCTCTTGTGCAACCCAGCATGCCTGTACATACATGTCTGTGTGCGATAGTGTGCTTTGATTACATAGAGAAACTATAGGCCTCCAGTCAGGCAGAAGGGCCTGTGGAGTAGGCTGGACTCCGGGGCTTTAGACAAGCCAACAGTAAGCAGGAAAGCAGGAAATCAGGAAATCAGCAGAGCAGAGGGACAATGACATGGAGATTAGAGATGAGTTGACCCCCTCCTCTTGGTGACTGACCTGTTTGCTCACGGACTACGACTTCCTTTTAGACACGAGGTCGCATTCTATGAAACACACACACACACTCTTAAACACAACCTGCTGCACGCTCATCCACATTTCGGGCTTTCTCAATGACACAGGAATGGAATCAGCGGCTCCTGCTTTGCACCCACTGTCTCGCAGGTAATGGGTGCAGCCAACCAACCAGCAGGACTTGGTTTAACACGTATGACTAAAAGGTCGACTCACACCACAACCAGGATGATATCATCTGATGGCTGGCAGCCGTTCTGAAGTGGGACGACTGCAAATAAAGACTAGGAAAAGCTTTGAGGAAACAAGGTTGGAGGCTCCACCTGGATGCCTTAATGCTCTTGTACTCTGACCTCACCTGACTTATCTCAGAAGAGGACTTTCACCCTGGCAACACACCTGAAGAGCTCTACAATACAAGACGGAGTTTACACTGGGAAGGATTAGCAACAAAACAAGGCTCAAATGTCCAACGAGCGACTGACAGCACTCACCTAAGCAATAGCATAGACAAAGGTAAGAAACTCTCAGTTACATGCTACAATTTCATGGAAAAGGTGACACAGTTTCAACCAACTGTGTCTCTCTTTCAAGGCTGTACAACGAGATCTCCTCTGCAACTGCTGAACAAGTCCGATCATGTCAAGGAAGAGTTTTTCAGGTTGTGCAGGTAGACGCTGCCTAGTTTCCTGACAGAGACGCGTGTGCATGTGTGGGATTTGAATATCCTGTGTTTCCTCAGCAAAACAGGTAAGAATGAGCTCATCAACCTTGATCTTTTCTATCGTTTTTTAACCTACTAAACAAACAACTGCATGAGAAGAATAATCTGAAGATCAATTACTTGTAACTTGTGGTTAAAGTTCATCAGATCGACTGCTAGTCTGTCTCAAAGCTGGTTCACTACTGGCAGCACTGACAAAGATAATTTAAAGAAAGTTTCTTGGCCAATCTGTTTTAATGGGCTTCTTTAATTTTTACTTGGCCATGAGGACCTTCCTAAAATGATGCTCATGGCTGAGATCCTAGGACTTCTCCTTGGCCAAACTGACATATTTGGAAAGGAATGCTGTTGTGTCCATGCTCTCCAATCTCCCGCTGCTACTAAAGTGCCGGTAAAACCTTTACAGGGCAACAAAACCTGTTTGCTGTAGTGGCTTACAAATTTACAGAGTGAGTGTTTCAAGTCACGAACACAGATCTTATGTGGGCAAAGCTGTTCGAGAGAACGTTAAATCACAGACACTGAGCTGATTATCTAATCAACGTTCCAGCGTTGATGAACCGAGCTGTTTTACTCAATAAAATGGTTGCAGGTCACGGAACACAAATTAGTTTTCTTTTTTGAAAAAGTCCGACGTTCATTTTAAGTGTTACAGTGTGGTTTTCATTTTGACTAAGATCTTCCCTTTTAAGTTTTGTTGGTGGAAGGGTAATAATAATAGTCTAAAATCCCCAAACTACATTACAAAATAAAACAAATATTTTAAAATATAATACCAACAGTGTGGTGTTATTTATGGAACAAAAATATTTAATTTTATGAATTTCCACATCCAGAGACACTACATAAATTCATTGGAGTAAAATAAAGGGACTGCTTTCCAGCTATTTAAATTTTGCACAAAATCCTAAACATGTGTTCCAAAGTGAACTTCATCATCATCTTGATTTCTGACAGAAGTTAGGGTAAAAACCATTTGGTAATCTACATTTTGTTGCCTTTGTAGCTGGAAGTCTTATGTAGGCTAATAGACTTCCTTTGACAGGATAGGCGGCAGACCGCACCTCCGTTTATGGGAATAACTGGGATTTGAAAAGCAAATATTTAGAAATGAAAGCTTCAAAGCATTGTTGGAACAAGCTGCCAAATAATGCTGAATTTCATTCAATCAAAATTGAGGGCAGCAGGTGCAATCTCCAAACAATGGCTGCCGATTCACATGGAGCTGACTGATGCAGTCCAATGCTTACATCTGGAGCTGAATTTTATGAGAAGCACAAACACGGACCTGCTTTATATTCTAGCGAGAAGAGAGGGAATGAGAACAAACTGATTTATAATGCAGTGCTGATGCAAGATTACATTCACAAGAAAATTGGTATCATTTGCTAAATTAGACTTTCCCATTTCTTGTGTTCTTTTGCAGGTGACATTATGCCTTTAAGCTTGTCTGTTTCTTAAGGATTCATCATCAAAGGACAGGATACAAAGACACTTGAGGATATACAGAGAGATTTAATTCTATTTTAGATCTGCCAGGATGCCACTGAGAACATCACTGTACAGAAAGCCCTCCTCTGGTCGTTGGCCCAGCAGGAAGCGCAGGGAGGTGCTGTCTGTCAACATGATCAGCCTACCACTGGCTGATTTCCGCCACATCTCACACATTGGAAACGATGCCCATTCAGACAGTTTCGGAGACCTTTCCTTCTTAAAAATGGGCCACGGTCTGCTTCTACAAAGCTCCCAGAGCGAGCAGAATCTCTTCCTAGCCTGCTCGCCACCACCAAAGCCGCCACGTCTGAACCTGGATGAGGCAGAGGGTTCAGAGAGCCCCGACTGGAACACTAGCCACCTGCACAACGCATCCCAGAAGAGAAAAAAATGCAGCTCCATGCCACTTCTGGACAGCGATGGAGGAGATGAAGAAATGGAAAAGGAGGATGGGTACCAAAGAGTGAGTCAGACTCACAGAACCGGATGGGGCAGCCTGAGTTCAGACAAGGATAGAGATGCCTGTGACACAATTGCGGGACCGCAAAAAGACGAGGACAGTGGCTTTTCCTTTAGCCTCGACCTGGGCCCTTCAATCCTGGATGATGTTCTCCAGGTGATGGACAAAAACCACAACTAAACAAGACAGTGGCCAAATGTTCCATGAGGGCTATACTATGGAGAAGAGATCCAACACATACTGTTCTGTGCAACTCATCTCTCTCTCTTTACAGACATACTAATATCCTCAAGTGAACAAAGGAACTGAAGATATCTGATTTTATGATCCCTAGGTTACAGGTATGGGCATTCAACCTTTGGACAGAACTTTTGATGGAGGTAAACTACTACACTGAAAAGAGTGAAACACATGATGGAAATGTCTGTCTTTTTTCAGTATCTAAATAAAAAACTTATTCATCTTTTTAACCAGACATTTCTAGAATAAGGAGCCTAATTTTTATAGAACACGAGAAATTGTGCCCACAGCATAATTTAAAAAGTAAATATTAACTTGTTTGAATGGACAAGGACAAATACACAAAGTTATTGTTCACCTAAGATTCACCCCTTGCAGAGGCGGATATGATGTTCAAGTAAATAATTGATTTCTGTCTGATGTCAAACTCCAAGGTGGACATTTCTACCTTCTTGTACTTCCCTCCTTTGCTATTGTAATCCTCCAAACCACACGGCACAGCACTGTAGACGGCTGGTAAGACTTAAGAGTGTTGTGTTTAAGAAAAGAAAAGCTGCGGCTGGAATCCAAGGTCCTCGAGCTGCGATGTCTTGGCTCTTGGCGTGCTTGCCAATCTATTGTGTGCAGAGGGCAATTTTTCCTCCGCACGCATCTCAGAGGCCCCACTCAAAGGTAGACCAAGGTACCCCCCATCTCTCATTCTCAACAATGCAGTGAAAACAAACACTTAGCTCTGCTTCCAATAAAGGCCAGCCAGAAATGGCAGCTTGAGCTGCAGACCAAGCCAGGCCACAGGTCCAAGACCTCAGGAGAAAAAAAAAAAGCCAGAGCGGGCTGTTTTCTTAGCTGCAAATCAGAGTCCGATGCTCTGGTGAGTGGCACACGAGAAGGGAAAGTGGTAAAGAGTAACGTGATACTTCCACATATGCAGGGGGTGTCGAGGGAGGAGGAACAGAGACAGCCATTACTGCAGCAAAAGTCCTGATGAGGGTTTAAACACTACCTTCTGAACAAACAGACCCCCAAGACACGCGAAAAATCCGTGCTTGCATCTCATATATACTGGCACACAAGTACAGCGGAGACACGCACGCATGTACATGTGAGCACGCATAGTCAATCTAAGAAGTGTGCAGACAATTGAGGTGCACTTTCCTCAGGTCTGGAGAGGAGAGAGTCAGGACAGAGCCTCAGTCTGTGCCTAAGTTGGGGGTTGCCAGGAGGAGCTGTGGGGCAAAACGAGGAACAGTCGAATTCCTAAGTTCCCCCATGGGTCACGCTGCAAAGTACGAGAACCACAAGTATCTCGCTTCTAGCAATAGATTTAGAATACTATGTTATGTCAAAACAAAAACAGCAATGTTTGTGGGTATGTCTACACTGTGCATCTATTTCAGCACATCTAATTTTAAACTGGATATCACTGCCACTTTTTCTTGTATATGTTATGACAACAACTTATTGTGAAACCTTTTTTGCATTGAAAAAAGTACTGTTTTGTATTCTGGTGAAGCAAAGTAAAATAACCTTTAAAAAGTTCCACGATTGGTGGTTTTGTGGATACAGCTGCCAGTGTTAACATTTTAGGAGAGCTCATATGAGATTCTTTTTTTTTTTTTTTTACACACCGTGATGGACAGACATTTGGATTTTGAACAGTCGGCAGCCACTGAGGAGGCAATAAGCCTTGTCAGTCACGTACATCTGACAGTTTCTTGAGAAATTATAGTCTTGGATTATGCAACCCAGCTACAAGCACAATATAATTTCAAGGTGGAGAGACACACAGGTATGTCAAGCCGGATTCAATGTAAAGGCATAAATACAGTGGGTTACAGTGAACTGGACTTTGAGTTGTTAGGCATGACCTGTTCTGAGGCACACCTTTGTCACAAAGAGGTGACGTTCCATGACTAACAGAGGTGTGTCTGCAATTTGTTGGACATTTCTACAGAGGTTACTTATTCCAGATAAGCAGGATAGGGAGCCTTTCATTTACACAGACTTTACATTGGGCTGCGTTCACCTTTCTGCCACAACATCCAAAGCCTAATTTTTTTACAAGAGAAAAGAAGAATTTTTAATGTTGGAGAAAATCTAAGGACACAAATTATTTAGCTACTGAGGGTAAAAAACTTTAATGTATAAAAGCATATTTTGTGTACTTTAGCCAGAAAACCAGACATGTACTATGAAAATCCCCATCCTTTTTCATTATTATGACCATACTTTTTTCTTTCTGGAAAAGCCTTCTTGCAGACAAGAGTCCTTGGCCACTCTGATCTCTCAGTGTAAAGAATCGCATTAAGTTAAACTCAACAAGTGTTCAGCAGCATGACTGATGTGAGAAGAAAGGGCCTGTAATTGAAGACAAATTATCTTGTCGGCACTGCACAAACAGGCCAAGCTGTGAAGTATCCCAATCACATCTGGTACCACTTCTCTCCCTCAAAAAAATCTAAATTTGCTGTCATAAAGAATACCAAGAAATCCTGTCATCTCACTAAAGAGTAGCTCTTAAGACTTATTTATTTTGTCAGGTACTGAATAAATAACTAATATTGTTTTGGCAAATAAGAGATGTGTCCTACTCTAACTGCATCGCCCAGTACAACCTGATGCTGCTGAAAATATGCTACATGGTTTGACATCGGTTCTCACATAAAAGGGGATTTTTTTGAAACCGATATTGTTTAGACTGTCTGTTTCATGTCAGAATGTATAACCAGCGTATAGACAGTTAGGGTCAAGCCACTCCACACTGCCAAGCTTTCTCATGATACGCACAATTTGGGCACAAAACGCAATCATTTTCAGATTCTGACCACATCTCAATCACACCAGACAAAATCAGGAGAAAACTGGAAAAACAAAGGTTTTTATTTCAACCCATCTTAAACCAGTCTATGTTCATTGGTCTTCTGTTCTTTAAGGGTCCATTTCGAAGTAGACAATAAATCAGAAACAGCACCAACTTCATATATTATGAGGCACACTGGCAGTCTCTAGTATATTCAGAATTTGAATATCAGGTCAAAACTAATAATTACATAACTCATTTTGGGCCTGTTTATAACAAGCCTGTTGGTCTCCTTCCTAGAGGACCGGCCTGTTATCTCCATTCAGAAAGTGGGGTCAGACCAGGGTTGATTATGCCGACTGCATGGCCACATACAGTACATCTCTCCCAGACTCGTGGGCTATTTTAGTTGAGAGTGCACCTTTTCGAGCATTGGCAAACCTGCAGGTTGGAAAAACAATCCCAGAATAGCTGATCTGCTGCATCTGGTTTGTGTCGTGACAAGCCTGTGATCACCTCTCTAGATTGAAGAAGCAGGCGTGGAAAGCTCAAATTTAAATCCTTTACAATGGATTCACTTTAAATAATATGGGAAGCTAAGCTATGCAGTAAACCATGAATCACGACACAGTGATTAACGATGCTGTGAGAACAACGGACACTCCAACATTATGTCCGGCAGATGGTTAGATAGTGATTCCATGTCCGGGCCAGTCTGGGAGGTGAGATATGAATCATAAATCAGACTCCGGAATCCATAAAGCCAGCCACACATGAAATCATATTCAGATTCAGTGACTATTAACAGAACCCATTAAACACTGCATTGACATGTACAGTGTCTGAGCCGAGCACTGTTTCTGTTACCACACAGGCCACAATTAATATAAAACACCTGTTTATTATCTTTACTTCGGTTCATTTGGGCGCAATGACTCATTATGGATTCACTGAGATTTGCAACTGCAGCAAAGTTTCCCAATCTTTCACTCTGACAGTTTATTATGTCAAAGGGTAAAGTCTCAACAAAGAAACAGTCTGCAGATGAAACTAGATCCTTTCCCAAAGGAGGGCTTTGAATTGAGTCAGGGGCATGGGGAGCAATTCCACACAGTGTGGAAGATGCAGTCCTATTTTGAAATTTTAATATCCATGGTGAGAAAAACTGGGTGAATGCAGACAGTGGGGAACTCGTTATAAATCATGTCATACCACCTTTCTGGAAAGGAGGAACAAAAACAGAGCTGACAGTTCAACAGGGCTCCCCCTCAGTGTCTGTCTGCGAGAGCAGTGAAAATCTAACACAACGTGGCATAGTAAGTAATGTTCAAGTTCTCTGGACACTAAGGGGGGTCTCCAGAGGGAATCTGTGGCTCCAGTCCATTAGGCCCTTTGCAAAGGATCGGCACACTGTACAGACAGCTCGAAAAAAATGTAATTTCTCATCCAGTCTGAGAGCACATTGATCACTCACAACCACCTGAGTGATGAATGTGTTTGTGTCTAGTATATATATAATGCTCTGCTTCGAGATGGTTATCTGACAATGCCTGGCTAAAATCTCAACATGTGCATTTGTTAAATTTGCTGGCAGCTGTCAGTGTGGTGTACAAATCCTTTGTCTGCTTTTTGTCATCAGTTTGTGTTTTGAACCTGTAGAAATGTAGGATGTGAAAACCCTACAGTCTGTATACCGTTAACATTGGCCCCAGATTAATTTATTTGCGCAGCAGGGCTGGAACTTAAATCTGAAGTCATCCATGTGTCTTGGAGCTCCCTGTAGTGAGACCCTGACCCTCTGAGCAGAATGTTTGGATTGATGAGGTTAAAGAAGCCAGTCCTGCTCCTATTAAATTTCAGCCGGCTGGTGTGGGGAAGCAATTGTGCTCCGACGACAGGAGAGGGATCTGATTTTTAGATGTCAGATAACAATGTGATGAGAAGGACCTCCAAGACTCCGGCTTCTTATTACCTCTATCTCTACTTTCTCCAATGCCCCCCATGTCTACTGACCCCAGGCCAGATGTGGAACAACATTACCAAAATCTGCACTGGTTGAATCATTATGTCATGTGGGGCCTCTTCAGCGAATAGTATTCTCACTGAGAACTAATGTGAAAATCACTGAGCCATAGTGTTGTTTTCATTCTCAGGGGCAGGACATAAAAAAAGATGGAGCAATCAGCTTTGTAAGGCAAACTGGGTTACCATAATAACATTGAAAGAGATTAGTATGACAAGTCCCAGCATGCAGGCTGAGTCTCACATAGCCTTGTCGAGGGGGTCTGAGACACGGCATTGGGCTGAGGGGTGAAACCCAGTTCAGCAGCAGCTCTGGAGACACATAAGTGGACAGAAAGAGTTGACTGATCTGCAGTCTCTCATAGGTAAAGATCTCCATGTAGGAGAAAAAAAATGGACATTGACACTGTGGGGGAAAAAAGCATTACTTCATACTAATCGAATCATAAAGAAAAACTCTGTAGATTCTCTGTGGATATGGGCTGAAATGAGATTATCCTTGGACAGGAAAATAGTTAATGTGCCTTTGGTGTCTGCATGTGTTCTGGCAACGAAATACTAGGTGTGCAGAATCAATTAAAAAAAAGAGACTGCAATACAACTACTGTGATTTACAAAATCGCAAGAGGCAACACATTTCTGGGAAAATGTTTCAAGATAGCTTTTCACAATAAAGCCGCAGAAAACTTTTGGCCTCACATTTTTCAAATTCAAAAAGAAAAACCACATACCCCCCTAAAACTTGCAGAGATATTAAACTCACAATAATCAAAATGCTAAAAAAAAAAAAAAAAAAAAAAAATGAGTCTCACGTGCCACGCTACCATTATTGCACACAGCTTTTTCTGGGTTGCTATGTGAAACTCAGCATTCCTGGGGTCTCCCAGGTCAGACCTGTTAATGAGCGTCCCGACCAGAGGCTGTGGGCCAATGCCGGTCCAGCGCCTCACCACTCCAAAGCAAATAAACCAAGGTCCATTTAACCAAACACATTGTTCTGGGCCAGATGGGGGGAGTACAGGCACTGGAGGAATATTTGCACCACTGATACCAAAATAAAACCTCACAAGGTTTACATACCTCTCTCTCTCTGGGACTGGGACAGTGTTTAGGCAATAGCATTTGTGTTGGAAGCTGTGTACAGGGGAAGATTTTGTAACATAGGGCCGACGTGCTTAATGTGAGAGGGAGGGAATTACGACGATGCATTCTCGGGTTATACCTGTGCAGACATGAACAGGCCTGGTTGAGTTGGGGGAGCAATAACCTCGGGCTGTCCTTCAATCCACGAAATCTTCAAGGGGTTTTCACTCAGGCCACTTTCATTCTTGACTGCCAGCTCCTAAAAACACAAAATAAAACGTGAGGGCAGGTCTTCTGATGTTAGTATTTTGTAAGACCAAACAAAACTTTCTTCTTGTCCTGAATTAATTTAATTTGTTTTTGTATGCATCTTAAGCCTGGTTATTTGTGGTATGTACAGATCGAATATCAGACTGACTGACGTCACTGATGCACGTACCGCTCCAGATTTTATAGTCCTTGTAACTGATTGTCCATTTCAAATTGCACTCTTTAAAAATCTCCTTTTACATTTTTACTTACAGATAAGTTACTAGATACAGAAACATACTTTCTAATAGTTAATGATAATTGATTTCTGTTCACTGGATTTGTTCAAGTTTTAAAAAAAAAATGTAATGGGCTTGCCACAGCAGTTTGCTCTCCTATACCTGTTGTATGTGAAGAAGGCTAAAACTTACAACAGGGTTAAATGGCTATTAAACAGACTCAATTTAATCTTGATGTCTCTATATGATCTATATAAGCAAATAAGACAATCAGCAAGAGGACTGGCTATTTATGCATAGTTATCATATGCTTGTCATCTGGTCAGATTCAGACATATCTGGGTTGCAAGTCATAAAATAACATTTTTTTGTTGTTGTTTTTTAGTTTGCTTTTTTTCTTAAGACAACATTATGTAATTTTTCACCGAAGATAAAAACATTTTGATGGTACAGTGTCTTGGAATAGGGTGAATGGTGTCTCTGTCTCAGCCACTCCGCCCCCCTATCAGTTGTTAACTAAGCAAGCAACTTAGCACTTATAAAACATTTGATAAATTGTTACAGACATGGGATTTGTATTTACGACACCGGTGCTGCATTTAGAGAATTTCTACATAACGTTGCTTGAAATGAGAGTGCTGAGTGGTTTAACATGTAATCTTACAAATAATACCAGTATCAAAAACAATAACAATAATTATTATAGCAATAAAAAATAAATTATCAAGAAGAGCTCTGATATCATCAGCAGATATCCATGTTCAGGAATAGGAACCAGTTTGGAATTGAAATAAAAAGTGGATTGGTGCCTCTCTAATGATAAACATATGTAAACCACATGTAGACATGGACAAAGGTGGAGATTGTAACTGGGCCAACTCCCAGAGCAAGACTGGGACCTGGAGATGGGCACGCACAGACCACAAAACTTGTGCCCAGATCCCCGTCGACCGGCAGACATGTTCTCTGGGAGGAAACCACACGTCATGGTGAGGAAGCTACAACAAAAAAGTACACCATCGCGACAAAGGGCCTGAAGATCCAGACAGTGTGGAACAATGAGTCGGCTTGAGTTCTTCCGTTTAATGGTAACCATCAGCAAACAGCTCTCCACACGACAGATGACTCAAACATCACTTTTGGTTGCAGGAACTGTCCCAAGGCTAGGAAGTCCATGACAGGTGTCATTTTAGGTAATAGTCAAACTCAGCAGGTGACCTGAGACTTCCAGGCAAGTGAGTGGTAAACAAATGTGGTTCTATGTAAATGTCTGCTTTGGAAAAGATTTTCATTATTGAACAAACAGAATGAGGACACTGACTCAAGAAGAGTTAGGTACTTACAGCTGCTCTCACAGTTGCAAATTCAACCACAGCGCTTCCTTTCTTCTTATTCGATACAATCACATTCAAAACATCCCCATACTAGAGGAAAGAAATGGGAGAATAAAACAAAAGTCAAATGGAGGAAGAGGAGAAATGCAGAACATTCAAATTAGTATTTCCTTTCACACACAACCCATAACTATGAAAACACAAAGCATATGCAGACTGAAAACTCAAAACATGGGGGAATATAACAGACTCCTGGAATAAAAGTTAGGATACAATATGTGTTTGGTTTATTAAACCTAATCTGTAATGATAGGGTTCGTATGTTTGGCACCAAACCAGTAATACTGCAAAGAACATTCAAGTAACACCATGTACAAAAGTGAGACCTCTCTTAGTTCTCAAGAGTTAAGAGGCAATGCTGGATGTCCGTATTTTAGGTACTCCCTGTGCAGTAGCAACATTAGATGAATGATATCTTGACATGGAAGCTAGAATGATATGTGGCTTTTATCCAACTCACTGCCACAAATCACAATCGGGAGGAAATGTTGGCCTAAAAGGGAAGCAAGGAGAAGAGTGTCTCAGTCATTCCCTAATCTCTGTCCAAGAGATAGATGGAGGGAGGCTAGAAACGTGTCTTAGCAGCTCTTAGCAGAGCAATGGCTTTTTTGAATTCTTCAAGGTTTGTAGCACCTACAACCGAGGCCTTCTTCATTAACCCCTTCCCATCTAAAGCAGGGGCTTAGGAGCAAAGAGCAGGAGGGACGTGGCCTTTGACAATCTCATCCTGTAAAAATGTAGCTTTCTGGGAACGGGAAAGTCCAGGAATGCTAATACTTGCTAGGGACACTCTGGAGCATGCCAACAGTGACAAAGGAGACTCTCAAAAGACCTCTGTTTCATAAAATATAAATATCTTAATATTTTTTTTTCCCCTTAAAAGAGGACATATTATTTTGAGAGGCCAAAGTACACAAGTCCACACACGTACACATCAGAAGCACACTTGCTTTCCCACACAGCGGTGGCTATTTCTACTTGCCCAAACTATAAACGGTCAGCCATTGGTGCTTGCCATCTCAAATGTTTTCTTATAATGTATTCCCTTTGCTTAAGAATGTAAAAAACACTTTTTTTCCCACAGTCGTCATTTGGACACAGCCCTCCAACCTCTCTTTTCACAGTGATTGAGTTCGTGCAGAGGAGAAATTCAACTACCCTTGTTCCACCCAGCTTGACGTCAGCGACACTTGCCCTATCCTTGTTTTAGGCTAACGTATGCCCCACCAAAAAGCCCTAGTGACGGATCATAGCATAAGGTGGTACTGGGTTGCATGAGAAGAGCACATTTCCTAATGCCTCCCTTGGCACTGCTTAATCACCTGGTAAGAGGGGCACAAACAATGGCGTGCATGGCTTTAAAAGGGCACTACAACATTGCCCTCAGCACTTTCACTGCAACAAAACTTAATGGGCCTTGTTTAAGGGGAAGAATAAAACAATCTACGGTGCTGATGTCATGCAGACCTCAAATATGGCTGGACTCTGCAGGCAGAGAGGAGCTCTGCTTTGGGGAAGTTCATCAGTATATACTAATATAATATAAACTAATATAAAACTAATTATGATACAACATATACAATTTCATATTGCGCAGCAATATGTATAGCCTGATATAATACCTTTTCATAAAATATAATTCAGAACAATTCATAGATTAAATACCCAGAAGGGAATGTCTGTTTTTGGTTTATTCATTCAATTAAGACTGTACTTCATCACATTGATGCAAAATTCCTGTAAAAATTGCAGCTGATTTTCAGCATGTGTACCTTTTGTAGAAGTCTGAGAAGAACATCCTGAGAGTAGCCTCCATTCATGTCGTCATCTTTTTTACATTTCCACTTTAGCTGCAATGAGAATAAAAACAGAGGGGAGAGGGGTCTGTCAATTGTGAGGGTTCTCGATAATTAAAAAAGTGCATGATAGTGTCTAATCGGCAGAGCACAAGTGGAGGCAAAGCACGCCAGGCAGACTTGGCAATAATGACACCACGATTGCCATAACCACCAGGACAAACTGGAGGAATTCGATTGTTAAGCTCTTGGAAGATCACGCAGGCACCACCTGTGAAATCTGCAGTCAATTTCCATTGTTACAGAGGGTGTCAGACAGCTAAAAAGGGTGAAAGCTACAGAATAAAGCCCCAGACACAATAATGACAAAGTAATCTAAAGCAGGTCCATGCCCAAGGTACTCTGTCGCGGGCAGACTGAGAGGAAGTCGTCCTCTGGATGAGTTGCATCTTTGTTGGAGCTGTGGTTAACTTACTTGCTTGTGTAACAATGTTTCTGTGTCTTTACTTAAGTCTTGATTTTTGCCATATTGTTCTGTGTAAATGCGGTTTTAGAAATTGCCATACAACTATTCTCTGCATAAGAGCTCAACAGCTCAAATGAACAGCATTCAAAAAAGAAGACAAGACAGTTTATCATTTTTTCTACTTGCTTGGAGTCCTCTGACTAAAAGCTGATGTGAGTTCCCGTACTCCTTAAAAGAGATATTGTGCAACCTCTCATAACCAAGTACAAAGTACAGCAGAGTCTAGCCAATATCACACTGACTTCTTAAAGTAAGATTATAAATGGCAAGCACTAAGTGTTGATTCAGTTCCAGCATTCTGTTCACTGTCAGAGAAGCAGGATTTCTGGGAACTTCCATATCTACTTAGCCTCTTTTACCAACAATCATGGTAGAAAATGTACATTCTCCTTCCAAGAGCAGTGTCCTGTCTTTGACGATAACCTTCTTAGCCATTAATCTTTCTCCATGATGAGCTTCTCCTGTTCCCACTTTCATTAGATGTAAAGACAGGAAAGGTGATAGTGGAATCAAACTAAATGTCTTCTTTTGCTTTTGATGTCCACTTACCTTAAAAACCATCAAATTCTAGAGCTGTCATGAGATTATCTGTTTAATCAACAAATCAAGTTTTATCTTAAATATAAGGATCATTTTGAGACAGATTAAAAATATAATATTAATTTGACTGGACAGAAACATCTAACAAAAACGCTGTGGTCAATCTGAGTCTAGAGACGACAAAATAAAACAGAAAGAAAAAGAATCCAAAAGACAAAAATGTATTTTCATAGTAGACACAGCCTTTGGAATAGATCTATGTAGTAATGTTCCCATGTCCTTGAACATGACCCATGATACTGTCAGTCTTATGGCTGCTGTTTGTTTTTCTAACTGAATACACAAATGTCGGGTAATACAATGCTGCACTAGATGGCTATCAAATTTTAAAACCAGATTTAATGTCTAAACACATTAGCTAACATCCCTAGTGTCTGCACGGGCTAGGCCGTTTCCAGGAGGAAATATAATAAGCCCTCTCTTGGCATAGTTACAGGTCTCCTGACGACTTTGGGCCCACTCTGGAGGAATGGGCGTTAGGACAGTCTGTTCACTCAGTGGTCAGACAGCGTATGTGGTCTCCAAATAATGAATTACAAATGTCCAAAGTTTTATTAAAATCCTCTCTGGGGAGCTGCCTGTACTTTCACTCAAATTGAGCAGTTCCTTCTGAATATGCTGGGGACCCCCCCTTCTCTTCCTCGTCCACTTCTTTTCCATCCTCCAGTGTTGTCTGCCAAGAATAATCATCCCAACCTCTCTTCCCAGTCCCATCCGCTGTCTAAAAAACCCCATAGCTGAAAACCTTACCTTCAATTTGGGGGTCACATTGCTCTTGGAACATCTGTCTCCTCCTGAGTCTGAGAAAAAACATGAGGGGAGATATGAGACAAAGATGAGTCCAGTAAAACGACAAAGAAACAATGGCCTTGTTGATGCAAGAAATATGTCACTCGAAGATAGCAGACCAGGGACTTGTGCAGATGGACAGCAATTTTAAATTGGCTGTCACATGGTTAAAGTATGCCTCTTGCTACAGTCTGATGATCCACTGCCTTTCGAGATGGAACAGAGAGTACTGATCCAGAGGAGGGCTGGGGAGGCCTGACTGCGTGCAAATGGAAGAGACTCAAAAGACGTGCTGACTATGCATGAGTAATTGTCCAGCCACAAAAAGGGGTCTAGTCTAGCGCCAGGAATCAGTAGTTCCCTTTAATACCCACACTTCCATCGTCTTATTTCACAAGGCTCTTAATTTCTTCATGTCTCCACAACGGAGAGCCTGAGGGCTTTAATCCAGAAATATTTTCAAGAGGTTAAAAGTTTGATGGACAATGTGTGTGCAAGGCAATCCACTCTTACTGCCAAGAAACTAAAATAGACTTATTCAAAGTGTTTTCAAGCAAAACATTGATGGAATATACATTGTAGTATTGTTGTTTTTTATGTGAATAATATTTGGTAAACCACAGGGGGCCTGGTGACTGCTGTGGCTGGACTGACAGGATGATTGTTTGGAGGCATAGAAGTTCATTCAGCTGAGGCTTTCGGGGTGGTGAAAGGACTTCACTTGGCAGAACAGCAATGAACCGGTTTGCTTAACCGTGGCTGGAGCGGACTGGACTGGGTTATATCTTTGAAGTGGACATACATGCGTTAGCGTAGCCTCCTGCTTGTTGCTCTTGTGCTTCTCTTTCTCTCTGGATCTGCTCTTTGATAAGCCTCTGTTCCTCCTCAAGCTGTCTGGATCCCTCCTCTCTCAAACGGGCGATCTGGTTGGAAACAGACACGTACGATACGATGATGTGCACAGAGAGACATAGTGGGTTTTGAAGAACTGCAAATTATGCATCATTACTCTTCATGAGGCACAGATGTAGTTCATCACCTGTATGGCTTTCACATTCTAAAACAGCCTTTCTGCTTTTCTGTTTTTACAGGAGAGTATGCAGGCCACCTTTTTTCTAAGGCTGTAACACCTCAGGATGAGACAGAAAACGAAACAGTGCCACCTACTGGTCACCACCGTCTTACAAGCCTTGGTATTTGCATGCATTAAGCCCACTGAGCACATGCCATGACTCATAGTGTAGGCATGCACACCATTTTTATTTATCAATGACGTTCTGAACAAAGTGCATCAAGTCATGCAATATCACCTAATAGGCTTCCTGATAATTATCATATGTCAGGGGAAAAAAATCCTTTTTTTCCTGACCCAAATCTTTCAACTCAATCAGAAATGTGACGAAAAACAGAATAAAAGCACCTTCAAAGTTTCCTGGATTCACAGGACCACCTTTTTCCCAGCACAAGCTGAGGCCTGTAGCATAGTGATTTTTTTACATTTCTAATCTTCTTCAGGCAATGTTTGGTGCAGTTTCATCTCTTGTATGGTTTCTTTAAATTCTCTTACTTCTTCTTCAAGTGTCCTTGTGATCTGCACTTCCTCCTGGCTCTGAGCTTCTGCGTTGCGCTCTCTGGCCTCCAAGTCTGTCAGAGCAGCAAAAAACACACACACACATACACATGAATCTGTTTGTCCTTCATTTACTCATATTGGATCTCTTTTACACTATGTAGCCGCCAAAACCACATACTAAATTAATTCAAAATGAATTTAATTCTCTCTAAAAGCTGTTCTTATTTTATTTCATGCTGTACAATCCATGCAGCTATCCTTAGCACTTATAAAAAAAACTCTCAGTCCTTGTGGTAATACTGGAATAATGAATGACAAAAAAAAAATATTTAAATAGATATAATCAAATTCTAATACTAACCATTTTTTATAAAAAAAAGTCAATCTTGAGCCTCGAAAAGCTTTGAGAACTGCAAAGTGACTCACCAAGCTTAATTTTCTTCCTCTTGTCATCTAGTTTCCTGTTTCTTTCTTCTGCTTGTTTCTTGGCAGCACAAATCTTATCGTAGGCAGCCTGAAAACAGTATTTGACACCAGGAGGACTCTTTTCACTGTGCATGTGTGTGTATATCAGCACTTTTATGACAGGTTTGGAGGCACTGGTGGTTTTACCTTGGCAGCAGCATCAGTTAGCACCTCAAGAGCCTGGGACAACTGGTGGAAGAGCTCCGCTAGAAGAAGAAAGAGAAGAGGAAGGTGAGAAAACAGACAATTCTGTTACTGAATACAAACAGAGACGCGGTTCCACTTTAGGTTTTTTGTTTTTTACATTTTTGCTTCAGGAAACAATGTCTTGCATGTTGAATACAAGCTTTAAAAAAGGTAAAATAAGAGAGAATTGGCCACAAATAGGGGGCAGCATATCACCAGCATAACTACTAAGTGCTGCAAACTGTACCTGCCCTCAGCTAAGATAATAATAATAATAATAATAATAATAATAATAATAATAATAATAAATTTCATTTGTTTGATGGCACCTTTCAAGTCACCCAAGGTCACCTTACACAGAATAAAAGCATAAAATAACAACATCACAAAATATTAGTAATAGTAATATTAGTATTAGTAATATTAGATAGGCCTGCAGATTTAATGGTCCCATCTGAAGCTCGCCGCACCAGGGGAATGTTGGTATAGTTTACAACATTAGCACAAGAGCTTTGGAACATTGGGAGGAGATGGTTTTGACACCCTGGATCTAGGGAAATGCTGAAAGGGAGCAGCATTGGAATCGGCACCAGAATCGAAGCCAGGTGAGTGGGCAATGGAACGGGGATCAGTTCCCTTACAATGACCTCAGCTGTACCTGGACATATGAATATATACGCAATATATCCTCTGTGACCAACAGGATGGAACAGAACGATGAAAACATGGCAGGTAATGGGAGGAACAGCTGAAGTGTTTCGCAGGAGAAGGGCGAGAAGCATCAGTATGTAACAAACTGCGGATGCCTGACCTACAAATTCGACTAACTAAAAAGTTTCGACACAGAGAACTTTGTCAGATTGACACCTGGATTTTAAGAGATTGAAAAGAGAGTAATTCTGATGTGAAGAGAGTAAAGTGAACATGACAGCTACAGGGGGCTAATGCCAAAAGAAGTATTATGAGCTCAGCATGATATCTTCAGAATGAAGCTGGGACACAGGGCTGCGGCAAACTTAGACATTCATGCTCTGAAAGCCGTTAGTCTCACGAAACCTGTTTCCTCCAATGACACAGCCGTGCATTCCCTCACAAAACCCTTGGCCTCTTCGTCTATCTTCCATTAGAGCACCTCGAGGGGCCGCTGCCGCAATCACCACTACCACGCGAGACTCCACCTCCCCAGTTGTCATATAACACACGCACATACAAATGTACACAGGGAGACCACAACCCCACTCCCCATCACACAACCACCACAGTACTGCAGTATACTAGCCAGGCTTAATCATTCACTTATGGGAGGCCTAACGATCCGATACTGTTACTCCCTGTGGGGACTGGCAGTGCACACTAACAGGAGGCTCTGGAGATCACGCTGCCAGCAGAGGCGGTCAGGTTACCTGCACGCATATAATGTGCTGGAGTGAAATCCAATTGGGAGAGACCTGTCATGCCCACTGGGCAGCTCAGAGTGTCACAACATGGGGGGTTGAGGAAAGTGAGGGACTATTGGGGGGGTGTGCTCAGTCAGTTAGAAATCATGACCCCCAAATCACCTTTTACTTGCACACAACCGTCCCCTGAGGGCCAGCAAGTCCCAAGACTTGCTCTGCTCTCGTGCGATAGAAACCGAGTCCATCGATGTGAGGGTTCAAGTGTTGAGGCCCTCCAAACCACTTCTTTTCCATTTCTGGGAAACCGACCCCCTGCTTTTGTATTATCCCTCTCAACTCCCCCAACCGAACCAATTTCCCAGTTTTTTTTTTCCCCTGACATAATCAAGAATTGTCTGAACCATCCAGCAACCACATAAACCTCACTCGAAAACATGCTTCATGACCAGCCTTTTGTCCAAGGTACCTTTTTTTCTCCCCTCTTCTGACAAAAAGCTACATTGAGATTTCCTGGTCTAATTATTGACATGCTGCTTGGCGACAGGCCGCAGAAGGACTCATAAAACCGAGGAAGGATGGAGTGTGGAAACACTTTTGGTGATGGTGGTGCTGGTGGACGTTGGCTGGTCCTGTCTGGCTAAAAGTCGACAGGAGAGACTTCCTACTAAAGGGCTGCGGCTAGGCTGTCTGGCTCGATATAACTTGCTGAGCACTACTCTGGATTATTCATTTTTTGGTAATGAATGTTTGGAGGCCACTTGATCAGGCGATTAACCCTAATCTTTCAAAAATCAATAAAGAAATTGCTGAAACAAATAATAAATCTTGTTCCAGTTATTCTGTGTGTCTGACAGAGGCTCAGAAAACAAGTTGAAGAGACATACACATTAACAAGCTCACTCACCCGCTTTTGGGTTGTCTGGGTTCTTGTCTGGATGGCATGTCAGGGCTTTCTGTCGATAAGCTTTCTTGATCTAGGAGAAAAACAGAAGAAACCCTTGAGATATGGTGAGTGGAAAATGTTGATGATGAAACAAAGAGAAGGAATCATCCTCTTAAACCCAGATTACAGCCATGTGAAAGTTAAACTCTCACTCTCCTATTATCTTTATCCTGTCATCCTTGGCCAGCATAACCAAAGTCATGGTAACGGTCTAACATGAAAGCTCAAGGGGTGAAATGTGCTCTACTATAAAAAAAAAAAAGGGACTGCATTGTTTGTATCAAATCAACACCTGAGCCAATCCTCTGCCTCATATCCCCTTGACATGTTGTTAGTGTAACCTAACCACTGCAGTGCATACTGCACTGTGAATTACCCGTACAAGAATTCCTAACTATCAACTACTCCCATTGCCAGTTTGCAAGATAAATGTGGCCTCAGTTGCAGCCTCGCATTAGTCCAGCTTTATTCAAAATTTAAAAATGTTAGAATAACATACACAAACAGAGTGCCATTGTCTATAACAAATCTGAGAAGGCCACCATTAATATCTTAGGCCGCTAGCCAAAACTTTTGGGGGGCTAAGAGAACCAAAGTGGAAAAACTAAACAATACTTTGGAGTATTGTAATGTCATATGAGGTTTTAGTTATAGCTGATTTTTTTTTTTAACTCTGGGTCAATGCTTGGAATGTTAACCATTCATTGGTCCTTCTAGGGACCAGTTAATGACAAGGTGGTTTTCATTAGATCTCTGCTCCTCTGGAGAGAGAAGGGAAGCAGGAAAACGTTCCGTGGAGACCAGAGGGGGCTGTAGAGTGCAGTGCTGAAGCTTTCTGCACACACGCGCATATATGCATCGCATGCTATGAATTTGGCACATACACCCCCTTAGACGTAAACACACACACACACACTAACATACCCTTTCTCACCAGTCTTAATCAGCCATGCCAACATTCTGCGTGTATTCACATACCCCCCTTCAAGTCTCCTGCCAGTATGCCACGGGCCACAGAATTCGGGAGCTCCTTTTTTCATGTCTGGGAAACGTTTGCATTGGACACATTTGCCTTCTGGCATATGCAGTTTTTCCTTGCGTGTTGTTTTGCACAATTTTATCTCGCGATGACCCGCCAAAAGACACAGAGCTGACTTTGCTGGGGGGAAACAAATCTCGACTTTGAGGGAACTGAGCAGAGGGGTGTAATCCATCAGTGTCCCAGCCATTTAAACAGCAACTTCAATGAGTCTCCATGACAGTCAACCTAGACACGTTAGGCTGGCTGCCCTTTGTCCAAGGAACGAGCTGAACTTCTATAGGAATATATAAAGCAGCAAACCACCAGTGAGATTAGACAGCCCCAAATGTCACATCTCCTTTATGTCTTTACAGTTCCAATAGCAAATGAGCACTTGGTTCATGAGAGGCCTTTGAGAGACTAGAGTATATTTAGAGATATTTATTCTGGCTGCCTGGCACACAGAGTGTTCCTACAGATCGAGACGAGCACAAAGGTGTGGACGGGCTCTGAACACATATGCTTAATGTTGGCCTAAGTCTAGTCTTCTTTTGTTACTCTTACTCAGTTTCTCCCTTTTCTTTTCTCTGTGCTCGCTATCACGGCTTTGCCCAATTCTCTAAGAAGATGAAACCTCAAGCTCAGTTTAAAGTGAGAACAATTGAAGAACTCCCTGCCTTGCACAGCCCCATCAGTGCTTTGACAGAACACAGAGAACGAGGGTCTGCTTTAAAAAGACTACGAATGTGTTCTTCAAATACAATGTTGTGTATTTTTTTGCAGAGCATTTCAAAATGCAGGCTGTGAAGTCTTACATTTTTTCCTAATGGTCCGAGCAGCTATTTGTTTACATTAATCAGTACAGTCCAGTCAGTACAGAGCTAGAGCTAGAGGGGATGCTATTTCACCCACCAGGACACGGCTGAGGTGTCCTTGAGCAAGGCACTGAACCCCAAAACTGCTTAGGGTGCCCGACTACAGGGCAGCCTCCTCACTCGACATCATTCTATACATTAATGTGTATGTATAGGTCATGTTTGTGCATGTGTGTGTATTTCCTGCATATGTATGTGTGTGTGTGTGTGTGTGTGTGTGTGAAAAAACTTTCTCTAAAAACATATCAATAAAGCTAATCTTCTGTCTCTTTTCTAATTTCCATATGACATTAAAATGAATTATAAATATAGCCTTAAGTAGCAATTAGAAGGTTCAAGCCTGCTTGCACTCAACAGAAGGAAGAAGAAGCAGCCAAAATTAAAGCTGTGAGCAGGAATAAACGGGTTTCAGGCCTCACACGGGTGAACAAAGTCACTTCAGCTAGTTTAATTCTATTCAAAGAAGCAATGAGACCAATCGCAAAGTTTTTTCATAATCACAAAGCCCGCCCTGCAGCGTTTTAATAACTGCACTCTCAAACTTCCACCATTTGTCACCCTTTCATCTGATTTATACGGGACACGGCATGTATGTTCAGGAGATGTCTCCAGTGACTCTAATTAAGATTTCTCATTGGCATCTTGAATCACGAGCAAATACGTAATAGGCCACAAACTAATAAACTTCATAAAACTGCTGCTGTTACATAATCTCTGTGAGGTGATGCAGTTTGAATGCAGTTTGGAGGTCGTTTTACCACTGAAAAACCACTGTGATGGTCCTTTAAGAGCTCAGGTCTTGTCCTCGGTTCACACTCGCTGTGCTTCTCATGTTCTTCATCACCTGCAGCCAGCTGACAAGGTAAACAAGTCTCCACATCTGCTGTAAATAAGGCAGATGTTTGACATTGGCAGGACAAAAGTCTGGCCAACTGATCCGCTTCACAAGTACAACCTGTCATCATTGATGTGGTTCTGGTCAACAGCAGCCATGTTGCACGTCATCACCCATGTCTCGCTGAGCTCAGTTGAAGCCCTAGTTAACACACATACTTCTCTACATTTCAGTTAATTACCTTCGCAGTCCTTCTCTGATATTTTTTCTCTCCATCTCCTCCTCCCATTTTTCTCTCTTCACTCTCTTTTGCATCCTTCACGATATCTTGTCTCTACTGCGCTTCCAGTGCCGTTTTGTTAAATAATACATGATTACTCCCATCAATGCCCTAACACGCAAGCCCTAATTGATGCTGGAAGATCGAGAAACCCTACAAACTAGAAGTCAAACCAGGCCAACTTCTGAAGAGGTGAGCACATGTGTGGATAAGAGCTCTCAGAGAGAACGAAGCATCTTATTATAGGACTAATCCAGTCAATTACTGTAGCAATTATCTTTGTGCAGCTCACTGTGACCTTTTAGGATTGGCTCTTCAATCAATTATGAGTAAGACCATGCGAAGAGAAAGCCATAAGAACTCTAGAGTAAAGCTAACTGCTGTCCCTTGTGCTTACAAACATGTTGGAACTTAATTTTGCTGTGTCTTCTGTCTCTTCCAGTTCAAATTATTTTTAGATTAGCACGTACACATTTTTCGTGTCTCATACGCAAGACAAAGTGAATTGCTGAAACCTCAACTATTTCCCACGATTCAGTTTCCACAAAGGAAGACTGATTGTGCAGCAGGCCAACAGTAGCCTAATGGTTAGTGCCTGGCAAAAACAGCCTATGTGTGCCTCCCCGATCCCTGTCTGCCACATTCTTAACTACATGCCCACATCTTGTCCTCATTACACCAGTCTTTGGTGCCAATTATGGTTGACAAACTGGTCCTGGTGCAGCGGCAGCACTGCCCGGGTAGGGCCCCTAGCCTGTGTAGCTGATTAGATGCCTGATCTGCCATGGGCCCATCCTCCTTAATTACAACACGCTGCTATTTAGGGGACATTATCAGCTTGTGGAAAATAATATCAGGCAGAACAGGGAGAAGAAAGGAGGAGCAGAAAGGACATGAACACATGAAGAAAAGATGAGATAATAGTACGAAGAAAAGTGGATACAATAAAAAGAAGAGCAAGACACTGGAATTGACTTTCCATGCCCTCAGGTGCTTATTAATCTGACCAAACTTCCATTCAAACTAGGAAGTAATTATCTTATATTACCTTTTAATGGAATGGTGTCAAGATGAAATTATTTGGATTGATTTGGATTGTCAACCAAACTAATGGTTCCACGCTAACTAATAGGGGTGGGAATGACAGAGTAACTCACAATATGATAAATTCGCTTCAGGTTCTCCATGATAATGATAGTATCACTATACAGTGCTTCTGGGATAATCAATAAAATGCAAGATAATCACCGAAAGATAATACACAGTATCTGTCTATCTGAAGAATGGAAAACAGCCCTAAAAAGGCCAAGTGCAGGAATTGTGTACTTCGTCACTTCACTGTTGTGAAGTTTCATAAGATGTGACATGAGGTAACACAAAGTTAAGAGCGAATGAGTGACTCTTTATCACACACTCTTATCACAACTCATCCATGTGTGCCATCTTTCCAATGTTAAAGAGCCATAAATTAACAAAAGGCCAGTTAAATGCAGTTAAAATGTTTGAATGAAGGATGCAACTGTGGGTGACTATTAGTTTACACCACACAGATGTATTAAGTATTGCCTCTGATAAGTCAAACTGGCAGTTTTAATAGAAAATATTGATATTTGGTGACAGAATATCAAATTGACTGCAACCCACCCCTACTAACTAACAAATGCATCATTCAGGTTTTTATCTAAATCATAGATGAAGAGGTCTATCTGATCTGATAGAAAGCAGCAAAACTGTGTAACACAGATCAATCCATTAAACATCTGGGCAATGTTGTCTGATGTTTGCAGATTTAACACACCTGATGATCACAGGTTGCATCACTTCTCATAAGCCCCGAGCGTATGATGCACTAACAATCTTAATCTACATGCCCCGATCAAGCAGATACTCAAAACTCATCAATGGGGGCACTGAGCTTTCAATGCGCAATTACTCCCCTTGGATGCTCTTTGTGATAGTTCATCACCCCAGCTTGTAGTTGGCACATACATTGCAGCACATCAGGTACACTATAATTTAAGTAGCTGAATGAACCACAAGAGCTGTTGTGTGGTCTTGGCTGATGACATAGTTTCACCAAGCAATCTGTGGTAGGTAAAACACACACTGAGTCAATTATTACCTAAGCCCTGCTGATATGCATGTGCATAACTCTTTAAATCGTGGCTAGCCCTGAGCAACAAGCCCCCTGAGCACTGAAGGGATAAAGCAAACCCAACTCATCCATAGTCATTAAATCACAGAGCCTGACATGCCAGTTTCCCTAGCATTTATCAGACAGTCGATCTCAGAAGAAGGACATCAGCATTGATAACAGAAAGAGATGCTAAATAGAACCAGGAGGAGATGCAGGATGCAGATCCTCTACGTCAAGGCAATGCTTTACAAGCTGTGGCTAAGCCCACATAAACAGGCTTTGGGATGAGCTTCTTCCTCTCTCTCTGTGATAAACAACATGCCTGATGGTGGTGGTCGAGCAGCAGAGCGAACTGGGAAAAGCAAACCATTCGATGACATCTGTCTTGACACACTTGATTGATTTTCGAGTCCCTCCAGACTCAATGCACTACACGCACACACACACACACAAACCATCACTATCTCTCTCGACCATCAACAGACCTCACAGACCAGCCTGCTGCATTGTGGGGTCTCAATTCTACCCAACCCACAACCGCTAATTTCCTCCGAGATAATCCACCGGGGAGGACAGGACTTTGAAATCCAATTAAGAAATTAACTTCCTCCCTCGTTTTGGCAGCGATCTTAATTTCCCTTCGGGCCTGTGGATTAGAGATGCTGGAAACAGCGAAGAGAGGTGGTGGTGAGGAAAAGGCTGGATTCAGGATATCATGGTGAACCACTCTGGACTGGTAAAAGAAGAAGAAAGCCGAAGGACCATCCCAGAGTTGATTCAAAATCCATGTAGGCACAAAATGTCATTCAGGCAAAATTCTGTTCATAGTATGCAGGGGTGTGCAAACAAAAACCTTTAGAAAATAAGAGCTCCAGCATTTTCTGCCCAAAAATGATGAACTTTCCAGGGCTCATCACATACTACCACATATTACCACTACATGATAATAATATACGTTGAGTTAGCACACTCAAAGCTATAGAGTTCTTTTTATTTTATTTTAGCTTGTACACTAAGATTATTTAGTGCTTTTCTCCTTTTTACATTATTGTAACCACACGGTCATTTAAAAGCAGACAATCTGCTCTGTAAACAGGCATTTTTCACATATTCACGTTTTTTAAACCAAAGGATTACTCACTTATTCGAGGTATTACCAGACAGAGAGAGTGGCAGGTTAACTGATGGTTAAAATAAAAGTTACCTTGAGTTGTGGCCCTAGACTTTTAGACTCACACATACCAGGAATTAATGATGCAGCGTCGCCACTCAGTGGTCTTTTTGGGGTACCACACCTTTATGATTCAGGCATTAGCCGTTTTTTTGTCTGTTATACTTATTAGGGTCTCACTGAACCAAATACACGAGTCCTCGCTTTACTTACCTGACACTTGTTGCTATTATACACGCACATTAGGCACAAATACACAAGTTTCATATTGTGGTAGCAAGCTAATATAGCCTTCTGCCTGCAAGCAATATTGTCCCCATACACGTACAGTCACTCCATATACACATACAACTGCTCTTTAAAACATATATATACTAAAAGTCGGAGGGACTTTCTGCTAAAGCAACATTATCAAGCCTGGCATGTGCGTAAGAACAAAACCGGCTAACTAAAGGTATTAGCTTAACAGCTAGCCCATTTACAAACCTCTTTCGATGTAGCGGTGATTTCAATACCGAGTAAACCATACAGGTCCATCTCTAGGATTTTCTTGGCCTTTCCAGACATGTCTGCCGACAACAAGCTACGGCACCCACACAAAAAATACAAAAGGTTAACGCAAAGCTAACGTTTAGCTTATTCAATGGTTTGTTGTTGTTCAGGCAGCATGAGTTTGACGTATTCGACCTTTCAACTTGCGCACTGCAACCTGGGAGATGTAGTTTTTGTTCCTCTGTTCTCTCAGGCGACGTTTCTTTATGCAGAACGAGTTTGAGCATTTCTACCAAAGCAGTAAAATTGTTTTTTCTAAAAATTATGATGATAATAATAATAATAATAATAATAATAATAATAATAATGATTCTGAACCTTTATGGCTCGTTTTAGCAACTTTGTAGTGTTTTTGTGGCCTTCCAACAAGTGATAAACCAGGTAATTTTTCACTGCACAGTTAGGCTAATTTGATTTTCAGGTTTATTCTTGTTCTTATTTTTCCCATTCACTTATTGTTTAATGTCAGCAAACAACTTCACACTATTATGGTAATGTGACATTTTGTGGATGTTATCAAATGATCACAATTAAGGTTTAGGTTTTTGCCTACATTATTATTTCACATAAACACTTAAAATGGACATTTTACAAACCTGTCTATCAAGGTACCTTGAAATATGTATACGATAGAATTGAGATATCTTCTATTTCTGAATAAATGTATTTGCTCAGTTGCGATGCATTTTGCTGAGTTGTTGTGAGTATAGAGTGCTCTCTAGTGGACAAATGAAGCAACGACACTGTCTCTAAAATTGTCTCAAGCTCTTTTTTCGTATCTAAGTACTATTAATTTAAGTAGGCAATCATGCCAGCACACGTACTTGTAGATCTGGGATGAGTCAATATTAGCTTTATATACTGGACTCATAACAGGTTTACATTTCGTGTTTTTATTTTGGGAAGCCGGGGCTCCACCTTTGTTGACATTTGGATCCTGGTGCAGAGCTTAAAGGTGGGGTGAGCAAGTCTTGATTGTTGAGTCTGATTCCCAGGTTGTCTATTGTTGTCTGTTTGACAAGCTGGGAAATGATGTTCCAGAGTCAGCTTTCTTTCTCCAGAATCACTCATCCTACCTTCAAGTCATAAGATACCTTGTATCAGATACCTTGTATCACATAAAATGTAAAATGCAAACAGAAAAATCAATGCAACTGCTGGCATGATCATGGCTTTTGGCTCGTTTCAGGTTGTAAGCCATTGTGGCGTCCAAAACTGGGATCCATGGATTCTTGTGGTGTAATTGATAGATCCCTGAGGCTCTCCATTTAGGTGAAGTATTGTATTAGTTGAATACTAATTATGATATTTATTTTGTTTGAATAAGGATCATGACCAAAATATTAGAGAAACTTCTGTTCTAATTAGAGTTATCAATACACAGCTGTGATGAACAAACAGCTGGCCAGTCTGGCCAAAACGTATATCAACACCTGGCGTCTTACGTAACGGTACCTGAGACGAAATGTATAATATTTGTATAGAATACATTTATATGTAATAACCCAATAGACATTCCTAAAGAGAGAGGAACTGGTGTGTTTTTTTCTTTTACGGATATGGCTCTTTGTGTGGCTTAATGATAACAAGGAACAAAGATAATCGATTGTTGCAGCCTTTCAGGAACACGTCCTGACATGTCTGAGAGCAACTCTCCCTTTCCAAAATTAAGATGTGGTATTAAAGGTTACGAAAGAACTATGTGTTATTTGCAAACTGTTAAGAAATACTCTGTACGCTCAGGCTGTTCAGAAAGATTATGTGCTCTCAGGATGTTCATCCTGAAGAGCTGCCTGCTTGAGAGCTTAGCACGTTCAGCACATCATATCACAAGCAGTGACCTTTGTGTCCTTCCAGGATGTTTATGACAAACACAAGATTCATCACCGTAGAAGCCCGAAAGGTAGAAGGCTGTGCAGCAGGGCTAGCAGGTTAAAAGTCAGTTTGTTCCTGAAGGAATCATAGAGGAAAATCACTTGTTGTATAAAGATGTATGCAGAACAATAGAAGCAAATGTGACAATGCCACTGACTTTGATATGTAAGGAGTTCATTTTCCAACTGGTAGGTTTCGTGATCCTGCTCAACTAGCTCAACAAGAGAATTATTGACTACCTGTGTTCATTATGAGCACGTAATATTTGCTCAATAGCTTTTGTTGCTCAGTTTAAACACAGCCGTGTGTCGGGTAACCATTATTTTCATTGGGGCAGGCTGAAAACGCAACTTTGCTGTATGTTATTTGCTTGTTGTAACTTGAGAGCACGCCCTGCTGATTTCACAGTGGTCTTCCTGACAGAAGTCCTTTAGATCAACAAGACATCTCATGGTGATGACACTCTGCCTAAGGGGACCCAAAGCAGCGCGACAAATACAATGGCTGTGTGGCTGCCATTCTCTAGCAAGCTAAAGGGTGTCTTCAGATTAAGTCTGGATCCTGGATTCTGATCCAAATTATGTGAAGTTGTGCCATCGCACTGAGAGAAAGTACATAGATAACCATAAGTGTAACGTTGTGTCCAAAAATGCTGGAGCAAAGGCCCACAAGGTTGGATGGCACTGTCTGGACATTGTGTCTTCAAGTTATCAGATAAAACCACATTAACTTAAGATTGTATTAAAGTCCACGGCTGAGGGATGTGACATCCAACCTGTAGATTTGCTTTCAAAAGTCACTGACTAACTCGGAAGGAAGTTCCCTTTCCTCCAGCAGTGGCTGTCTGCCCGCCCTGAGGTCGGATCCAGTGGCCGGGATGGGGAGTGTGTGAGTGGGAGGAGGGCCCCAACCACTGGCTGCAGTCAGCATCACGAACAGCTTCAAGTCAGACAAAGTCAGGCACATTCACTGACGGAAATCAGGCAATGTTGCCTTCAAAATAAAAACAAAGAAATCCCCTTTTGAGTGTGAACAGATGCAATGGGAATACCTGTATATAATCTGCTATGGTTCAAGTTGTCCCTTCCATTTAATGGTTTGCTGGTTGTACTAAACCCATTAGATACATGCAATTGCAGCTCGTTTAACTGAACTTGACATAGTTAACCTGATGTAAGCAAGATAGGAAAGGAATCTTTAAATATCAGTCTATCCATATAAAGTGGCTGGAACATTTTCTGTAAGTTCTCAGTTTATGATAGCTATTATGTGCTATTATGTTTACATAATTTGAGATGTTTAGTAATTTTTTATTGGGTAATTTTACATCTAAAATTAGCCATTAGCTGCTTAATTGCTAATGTTTGCTTGATTGATTAAAGGGGCATTATGTAGTTTTGGAGAAGAAATTCGAACCCAGAATTTTTTTTTATTATTCTAACTATATTAATGAGGTAATAATACAAACTCAGAATTATTAATTTTTTCCATAACTGAATAAACAAGCTGTTCTCAAAGGGAAATAACATCCTCGGAGCACTGTTTGAAGACGGTAAGGTGGCAGGGTCCGCCAAATATAAAAAAGAAACTGTGTTTGTTTATTCAGTTTATTTAGTGAAGAAAACAGAGACTGGTTGTTTATTTAGTTTGTTAAGCATTAAAAAAAAAACTTTCCAAAAACTGCATAGTGCTCCTTTAACATTATCGTTGCTTGTGTTATATGAGGGTGTTGTTTTATCATGAGTGATACCTTGTTTTCCTTTCTTCATCATAGAGACACAATGTCGCATAAAATAAGCTGTATTTAATTGTATTCATTTCATCGTGTGGAGTGTCTGCAGCTCTTTCCTTTCTCGGCTGAGTGTCGTTGCCACATGGGAACCGCGCTCCTCCGCGCGCACGTTTTATTGTGAAGGCACTGACCGGATGTGTGAGCTCTCTAACCTCCCGCATTGACGTCGTCAGTCTCACAAGTAAGTGGAAGCTGAGGGGGCCGTGGCGATTTGAAAGCGGTGCCATCCGCATACCACACGGCGTTTGCCCTGCCGCGCAGTGCCGAGATTTCCAGGGGAGCATGTTTGTTTTTTTTGAACGAACGAATGCTGTCTGACTCTGAATGACTGCAGAGCGCTGCCCCCCCACCAGTCTGAGTCACACCGGAGGACGCGATTCTTCAAGTGCTTATCCATGGAATAAAACCAGGTAAGGCATCGCACTCAGCCCGTGGGTGATTTTACAACGGTGTAACAGTAAGCAGAGCTGTGAAATGTGATGTAGCGAAAGTAACGTGCCTTATGGTTTTTCTTATCCTGGTTGTTTTTTTCACTCGCAACAATGCAGACGACGGGTCCCGTTATGTGCCCTGGTATGTGTGTGTGTGTGTGTGTGTGTGTAGGGGGGTGAAACGCAAAGCGCAAAGTGATGATGTTGCACCGTTATGTGCCGCTGTTTGGGTCCAATTTTGAGCATAATGTGGCATCTTGCATAACGCAGACAAACCAGTCGTTTTCTTTCCTCTTGTGTCACAGTCTTGTCGAGCCATCCTGGTATGTGGTAAGCGGCTGTTCCCTCTAAACCTTCTTTGCCTTGGACAGAATAAGGAGGAAGAAGGCTGTGTTGTTGTTGTTGTTGTTTTTCTGTAAATCAATATGACAGCTGCTGGGAAATCAGCAAATGAAACTAAACTCCAACTAAAAGATGCATCCCAACTTCCAGAATGTGCTTGTGGACTTTTGCAGGCACTCCCTTCAATAGCAGAGAAGGGAGAAAGAGGAGGGCAGGTTAGGATATCAAGTAGCTAAATGTGATCCAGATGTGTTCAGGAGTAATAATCATCCTGCAAAATGCTGCGAAGCCGCTCAGATAAAGCTTGAATAATGGTGTATAATCATGCAATCTACATGCAACATATGTTCCATGTGTTCATGTATGTTTTTCAGCGGGCACCACGAATTCCACCATTTATTTCAGTGCTACAGACGTGCAATCTAATTTAAAAGAACCTAATTATAATACTCATATGGAACTTGAGAGAAAAATGTATTAACTAGTCCATGAAATTTGATTAATTCCCCCCTTAAATCAATTACTCTGTTTGCTCATTTGTTACTCCTGGCGTGCACAGAACAGTTGTAGCAAAAGAAAAGAGAGAAAAAAAAAATTTCCTCCTGCGTGAGCTTTACATATGTCCAAGAGGAAATAAAGAGGTGGAAATGTTTCTGCGTGCTCCTAAGTGTTGATGCTGTACAGTAGCAGTGGGCTGCTGCGTGGGCAGCTCAACCAAAGGACAGATGAGTAGGCTCGTCCTGTGTGCAGTGAATCAGCCTGCTATTAGCGGTAGATGTGGGAGCTCTGGCAGACAAGGTCGGCGATTTAAAGTTGGCCATATTCGAGGAGCGCACAAAAGGATATGTAAATGTTTTTTTTTGGTATTCTGTCGCAAGAGATCTTTGAAGTGGCCCGATGTGTAAACCCAGATGTTTGTGTATGTGAGCAAAATATCTGTCAATTCCGAGGGGGGGGGGGGTCAGCATCCTTTGGAATGGAACTGAAATTTCATAAAAGAGGAACATGAGCTGTCACACCAGTTTATCTGGAGCCAAGTTGCTTGTCCCGGGAAACTCCTTTCCTTCCTCTCTGCAAAGTTCCTGAGCTGTGGAGTCAGCACACGTGACACAAACGCACACACCCACACACACACACACACACCCCGTTTCCTTTGAGGTGTCATAGTCATAACCATGGCGTTTTTGCGGGAAGTGAACCCATTTCACAAGAATTCTCAGCGAGTTTCAATGAGCCCGAGCAGTTTCGCAAGTGTTCCTGCCTGTGAAAAATCACCAGATCACAAGCGCCAACTTGCAACTTTTGTTCCCGACTCACGCCGAACACGAAGGCACAATGTTCTCCTGAATCAGAGCGTGTTTCAGTAGTGTTTGCCTGGCTGACACAACTCTTATTAGCCTTAAAAAACGGGGGCAGGGAGCAGTCCACCCGTTCTGTGGCTAATGAACGCACCCCTTTGAAGAGAACTGAGGAGGCCTATTGTAAAAAAAAAAAAAAAAAAAAGACCATTGTCTGCCTGCCTGCTGCCACGGTAACACTCTCACACTGGCAGCGGGACTGAAATGCTGCAGTCAGAGCTGACGAATGTCTTGCCAGAATATGTGAGAAAAAGAAAAAAAAAAGCCTCATTTTACCTTGACTCCGCAGAGCGAACACAAGTCCAATTTGCCAGATTTTTTTCACAAGTCACTACTTCTTTTCCTCCTCAGTTTACAGCGCTCCGAGCGTGTAGAGCAAGGCAGCAACGAAAAAGCAAAATCGTGGTCAAATAGAGAGAGATAAGTCCTCCCAGGCTGGCTCCCTGAGTGACCTTTTTTTTTTTTATTGCAGTGCATTGTGTTTGTTCATGCTCATCACTCAGCTCCTCATCTGTATATGTTATCTCTGCCAAGTGTGAAACCAACAGGATGGAGCTGGAGACGGAAGGATCAGTCATGCCGTTCATTTATGCTGGGCCACCTAATACCAGCAGCTCAGAGACCAAGTATTTTTAGACTTTGGTAAAGTTTTAGCCTTTTATGGCCCGAAACCCTGTTGATTTTATCAGAGTGTGGGAACGTGTTTATACTGGTTGCATGCATTGCGGTGGATCGTTTTTTAAAAAAACCCGGGTGAGACAGGTTGCCACAAGAGCCCGACTGTGTTGTGGAGGTTTGGCAAGAGACGGGCACTTGTTGGATCAATGTGTGCATTCATGTCAGTGTTTCACGTGTGGGTATTGTGCATACTTTCCAATGTTTATATATCAGTAATTAGCCTGCAAACACATTTATTTATATAGTAATTTGTGGCGTGCACCGTCCAAACTACACTGGGCCTGGCTGTGCAGAGAGTTTTGGACGAGCCAACGTGCGTCTCTTTCTTTCAAGCAGGATTAAGTAGGAATGTTTGGCAGAGCTGGTGATGACTGGACTGCTGACATATCTTTTAGCCATCCACAGAAGTGCAGTGTTGTCGTTTCCTATTCTGTTTTCCTTTCTGATAAGGCCTCGTTTTGGCCTGCATCCTCTCGTCTGGATAGCACTGACGACACTGTGCACTGGACGAAATCATTGGACAGCACGCAGACGTCAGTGGGTCAGAAAACAGCAGATTTCATCAGACCTCTGGAAAAAAAAATTGAACTGAAAATTGCCTCCCTTTAACACGGACAAATATGTGTTTACCTTCTCTCCTCCACAGCCATTATGTCAGGGAAGCCAGATGGGAAAAAGAAGTGGGCGGCAGTCAGGGGTCGCCTGGGCTCCTCGCAGGACTCGGACACCCAGCAGGAGGCGAACCTGGAGAGCGCTGATCCAGAGCTGTGCATCAGGCTGCTGCAAGTCCCCACCGTGGTTAACTACTCGGGACTAAAGCGCCGCCTGGAGGGCAGCGACCAGACATGGATGGTTCAGTTCCTGGAGCTGAGTGGGCTGGATCTCCTCCTGGAGGCCCTGGACCGGCTGTCGGGGCGGGGATGCTCCCGCATCGCTGACGCCCTTCTGCAGCTCACCTGCGTCAGCTGCGTGCGGGCCGTCATGAACTCCTCAGCAGGGATCCACTTCATTATAGAGAATGAGGGATACATCCGGAAGCTCTCCCAAGGTTGACCACATCTTACATAAGATAATGTTTTAAGTACAGCGAATTATTGAGCCAGAATATATGTATATACATCCACCTGTTTATTCATTTGTGAAACTTTGTGAAATTGGTTGAAAAGGGAAGTTGTACAAATCCGTCCTCACCACTTCTGTAAATGATTCTGAATCATGTGGTCTACCATGTCCACTTTCTACATGCACTTCTAGCGGCGAATAACTACCCTTGATTGGCTGTCCAACGATGAATCATAGGGGAAAAATTGTGGAACCACATCCTGCTCAGGTTGCAGCTGAAGTTACATACTGCAATTAAAGGATAAGTCCACCCAAAAATGAAAATTCGTTCAGTCATTATCTACTCACCCCCATGACGGTTGGAAGTCGGGTGAAGTGTCGTAGTCCACGAAGTATTTCTGGAGCGTCACAGCAAAACATTATAATGGCTCCATACGTATTGTCCCGCGTGATGTGTGAACAAGCTGTATGGAGCCGTTTGATGTTTTGTTTTATTTTGTTTTTTCCAGTTGTTTTATTTATTTATTTTATTTGAAACAAGTCCCCATCTTCTTTAGTTGTTAAGGAGAATGCTACAGCAATGTTTTTGGGTGAGGCTCCAGAAATGTTTTGTGGACAGCTTTCCATTGGCTTGGGGGTAAGGAGAAAATTACAGAATTTTTATATTTGGGTGAACATATCCTTAAAAGGAACAGACTCAAATTGCCCTAGAGCAGGAGAGACTAGTGTGGCACAAATCTTAACAGGGCAAAACTCACATCAGTCAGAATTATTATACAATAAAATACATTTACACATAGCACATCTTACATTAACATGGCCTTTTATCTGATTCTAATATGTATGAGAAATGGCATAACGCCATTTTCTGGTAAATTAAGTCCAAAAACTGTTAACATGGTTTTTCACACCAGACATAACTCAGCTGATTAGATGATTCTCTGTGACTCACCTTGCTGTGCTGAATTTCCCAGTCGTGGACTCAACTCTACACACATATGAGTCATCGAGAGCTACTTTGGGAGATCCCTAAAAACTCCATGTCACAGTCTTGTTGTGAATATTGGATTTCCCCACCTTCACACACACACACACACGCACACACACAAACAATGGTTTATCTTCTGTACAACACCGCATCTTTCAGGGGGCAAGGTCCAAGTCGAGCTACCTAAAAGAAAATGAAACAAAGCATTATGCTTGGCTCAAGACACAGAGAGGGAATGAGCAGAGATGGGGGCTTTTCTGCAAGAGAAAACAGATGGGAAACACCAGCACTCTGCCTATATTGATGTGTGCGATCCTAATGCTCCACAGCTTTGGACACTTCCAACACCATGGTGAAGAAGCAAGTGTTTGAGCTGCTTGCCGCCCTCAGCATGTTCTCCACGGACGGCCATCGCCTGGCACTGGATGCCTTGGACCACTACAAGGCAAGTAGATGTGAGGGTGTGTCGATTGTCCAGCGTCTTGTTTTTGAGCCGTGGTGGGATTTACCTCAGATGATCCCTCATCATAGCTCTGAGTGATATGTATACCGTAACAGTGCCATCTAGTGGTTAATGTCGAGTATAAAATTCTGTAGAATCCCTGTCTTTCTCAATGATACTAAGGTGTTCACTTGGACTAACTTTGAGTTCTCCTTCAGGGCGTGAAGACACGGCAGTATCGCTTCAGCGTGATCATGAACGAGCTGCAGGCCACTGATAACGTGCCGTACATGGTCACGCTACTCAGTGTCATCAACGCCATCATCTTCGGGACAGATGACCTCCGGCGGAGAGATAAGACCAGGAAGGAGTTTATCGGTGGGTTCTGTCATCTGCCGCTGCTGAAAAATTAATCAGGGAGTCTGGAGTCTCATCATGAGTAAGGTCAAATGGTGGTAAACAGAGCGCTGGAAGTGTGCAGGCAGGGAGGAAAGCAGGCCATCAGCAGGAGCTCTATTACAAACATCTCTGTCACTGGGTCTGTCTAAGAATAGGTCTAACGGCCTCATTCTCACTTTGACAAAATGCCCGAGAACTGAGCGAGCCTCAAGTGGATAAAGCATTGTGTATTCGTGCATTTCGCACAGTAACCATTGACTTTGAGTTTTAGTTTTAGTTTCAGTTTAAGGAAAAATGCCGTCACTCTTGCACACTGATTGAATCACACTGACCTAATGTGATTTTGGTGATGTGTTTTCGAGGAAGCGAGTGAATGAAACTATTTATGTGTCTGTTTTCTATAGTGCATTGTTGTTTCATATGGGTTGTGGACAGGATTAACCTTGGACTGAGGACCTTTTTTATTCTAAGGCACCAGTGTTTAGCAGTGCCTAAACATTGCCACAGTTGAGATAGTTTAATGAATATGGCATATTTGCAGCTTCGCAGTTAATAGTTAATGCAGAGATAGCTACAAATTCCGTCCTCCAGACAAATAAAAATAAGTTTGTTTGGGACAGTAGAGCAACAACAAATGTCACATCGTCATGATTTTAATAGTTTTGTAAAAATGGTCATTTGTACTGATCGTGAGTCGCATTGCAAGCGCAATATCTGCCAAATTAATCGGAATATGATATTTGTTGTGACAATATCGGACTGTTGCAGCTCTTCAATTCCTCATAGTGCCACCCACCACCAATCAGCCTTTTGTTTGGCCACTCCTCTTCTGTCTGATTGCTCACCTGTGACTTCCTGCCATTTCCCCCAGAAAACCAACATATGCCACTATGGAGAGATGCGTGACACCTATTTAAGATGAACTTTTCTTTAAAAATAAAAAACTGATAATTGAGCGCTGTGATACTCAGAGCTGTGTTTACTTGTTGTCTTGCAGGGCTTCAGTTGCTTGATATTCTGCCGAAGTTAAGGTGAGCCTTCCTGTTTGTCTGTTTGTGACTCATTTTGTCGCTCGCTCAAACTCTAAAGCAGATTTCGTGTGACAATTCAAGTTTTAAAGGTTATTTCCAAAGTTCACATTCATCGCAATCTCGGTAATCAAGTAACCTGTGCTTCTAGGAAAAGACGTACGCAATTTGCATCCATTAATGACAGTAATTTGTGCAAAGGCCCTCACCGTTGCTTTCTACAAAATTATGTGTGGCATTTAAATGTGATGAAGTGTGCCCCATCAGTGATGTGTGTGTGGGCGGTGTGCAGGGAGCAAGAGGATGAAGACTTGATCATTCAGTGTGAGGCTTTTGAAGAGGCAATGGCTGAAGATGAGGAGGAGCTGCTGCGGGTCTACGGGGGCATTGACATGAGTAATCACCTGGAGGTTTTCACTACGCTTTTTAACAAGGTGTGATTGGCTTCATCATGTCCCACTAAGATCATTTGTTTCGGATAGGAGACTGAATGAGTCAATGTTACAGATGCCTCACAGTAAATGAAATACCTGTGTTTAACACAGTTTAATTTGTTAAGTTTTTGTGACCATGATGAGCCCTCCTGACGTGTGTGTGACCATGTGTTGTTTTGCGCAGGTGAGCAGCTCGCCAGCCTCTCTCCAGCTGCTGTCCATCCTGCAGACGTTGTTGGTGCTCGGGCCAGGCCGCTCTGATATCTGGCTGGCTCTGGAGGCCATCACTAACAGAGCCATACTGCTGGCCCAGGACTGTGAGTCAGCACGGCAGCAATATATTCACATTAGGTCAACACTCTGAAGGGGCTAATGGCCAGATAATGGCCTCCTGTGTAATTTGTGCATGAAGGGGAGTGATTATCCAGGAAAAACAGGTCATAGCGATGAAATGGAGGCAGCTGCTGACAGGACGGCTGAGAACTTTTGTTTTAGTGAGAAACATCGTTACAAATGAGGTTCATCTGTGTGTGTGTGTGTGTGTGTGTGCGTTTGTGTTTGTATGGATTCGCGCTCCAGCTCAGATGGAGTCGTCTGAGAAGATCATGCAGCGGCTGATGTTCTCCAAAGGCCGCGAGGGTCATCATGAAGTGGACGGGCTGCTGGCCAAAGTGGACAAGGCGGTGCAGACCGACCCGGACCACCAGGACAAAGACAAGTCAGACGTCACATCCTCTCCGAAGCAGCAGTGTGCTGCTCCTCCACCGCCCCCTCCACCCCCACCTCCTCCTCCTCCTCTACCAACTAGTATGACTAACCAGTGCCCACCTCCACCTCCTCCACCGCTCCCTGGAGGGTTCGGTGGACCCCCACCACCCCCTCCCTTGCCTGGAATGCCACCTCCACCACCACCACTGCCCTGCGGTCCAGGTATGGCTCCGCCACCACCACCCTTGCCGGGAATGGGTGGCGGACCTCCGCCGCCACCTCCTTTGCCTGGCATGCCGCCTCCACCTCCTCCTCCCCCAGGCATGATAGTGGCTATGAGTAGTCAGGCCCTGGGGTGCGGTGCACCCATGAAGACAAACCGATGCCCCACCTTGAGGATGAAGAAGCTCAACTGGCAGAAACTCCGCTCTGTTACTGGTGAGTGGATAAAACATTCCTGTGAAGTAGCAAATTATTTTAATGACGGTCTGTCTTTTATCTTTTATGGGGCAAGTCCTGACTGAATCTCATTTTAAGAGCCAACTTTGATGGATACCACGACTTAAAAATTAAAATGTTAGAAGTTTCCATTCATCAAGATAATACTGACCCCTCAGGCCATTTCATGTGTTGAAATGAAACAGGATTATGGGAAATGTGAGTGAAGACATTGGCAGAAGGCACCCCTGAAGAGAATGGGTGATGGGAGTTATAACTCGTATAAACGAAATGGACCGTTGTTCCAGATTTGATTATTATTATAAAGATCCCCACTGCTCTTGTTTTAGGATGTGTATAAAACACTCCTTGGGATAATAATTTGTGTTTGATGTGGTTTTTCCCACAGAAAAGTTCTATTATCTTCTTTAAAATTGTTAAAATTACTTCAAAATTCCAGGATTTATGAATACGTGATGATTTCTTAGTTTCCAAAGTTTAACTGCTGGAAGCAAGATGTCTCCTAACTCACTGTAAAGTCCATTCTCAGTGTGTGTGCACTGGATCCTTCAGGTTTCCACATACATCACTCGCATACGCTGAATATTGGACCAAGATTTGATCCAACTATCTGTGATGTCACAGTAATGCTTGTAGGCCTGCTTTTTAAAATGAGATTTTCAGTGAACTCTACACAGTGAATCTCAAACAATCAACTGCAGGAACAAGATGAAACTGGAGAGGTGTTGCGGAGGATTCCCCCGTGTTTAACTTCAAATGCGTTTCAGTCGCGGTGTGATGTTGGTACAAAATGGTGCCACACGAGCTCGTGACAGTCCCCCTCTCTTTCCTCACGCAGATGGTCACTCCATGTGGGCCTCGGTACAGAAAGAGCCTCCTCCTCGGGAGCCGGACTACAGCAGTATCGAGCAGCTGTTCTGTCTCCCGGTGACTGAGCACAAAGACAAGGGGGCAGCTGCTCCTGTCAAGAAGGAGCCTAAAGAGGTGCGCTTGGTCAACACTCGACATGGCTCCTCAGAGCTGCAGCCCTCAATACAAACGCACCTGATTATCAAAGCTGAATATTCAATGTGCCTCTCTTTTTTCTTTTTTCCCTTTTTTTTTTTTTAAATATAGATTACTTTCATTGATCCAAAGAAAAACTTGAATTTGAACATATTCCTAAAGCAGTTCAAATGGTAAGATATGACACATTATTTAGATTTATTATTTATTTATTTTTTACATATATTTTTCGCCATTTGTTTAGCTCCATCTCTCTCATTTCTCTGCCCAGCAAAAATGAGGACTTTGTAGCCATGATTCAGAGCGGGGACCGCTCTAGGTTTGATGTCGAAGTGCTAAAGCAGCTTTTAAAGCTCCTACCAGAGAAGCATGAGGTTTGTACTGTGTTCCAGACGTTATGCGCACATATCTGTCATTAAGGGCCCGCTTTAAAATGGCAAGTGTGAATCACTGTCGTGTTTTTTTTAATTCAGATTGAAAATCTGAAGTCTTTCCAAGGAGAAAAGGAAAAGCTGGCTAATGTGGACCGCTTCTACACCTCCCTCCTCACCGTGCCATGGTAACTTATTTTCCTCTAGCACTGGTTGAACTGGCAATCATGAGCGTGCTCCAAGTATACTTGACTCCTTATTTACTTTGCATTCTGGCTTGTCTCCCCAGTTATCAGCTGAGAATTGAGTGCATGTTGCTGTGCGAGGAGACTTCATCAGTGCTGGATATGCTCAAACCCAAAGTCAAGCTGGTGGAGGAGGCCTGCCAGTGTACGTAAACTCTACGCCTTTAGCTCATTCTTTCCCACCTATCCAGTTCAGCATATTAATTATATTTCATCAAACTAACGCGTTGCAACACATTTCCCAGCCCTCAAAATGAGCACGCTCATGCCCAGCTTCTGCAGGCTCATCCTAGACGTCGGCAATTTTCTCAACTACGTAAGGACCTCTTCGTTCTCGTGTATTTTTCCTCCTCTGCTGACATTTAGACGTAGCTTGCATTTTTAATCATCTGTCTGCTTCCAGGGGAGTCACACGGGGAACGCCGAGGGGTTCAAGATCAGCTCTCTGCTCAAGCTGACAGAAACCAAGGCCAACAAGGGCCGCATCACGCTGCTTCATCACATCCTGGAGGTACACGAACTGGCTCAGAGCTACCATAACTTTATCTTTTTTCCTCTTCATTATGACCCCTTTAATTACGCTCTGTGTGGTTTGTTCCATAAAGGAAGCGGAGGCGAACCACCCGGAGCTGCTGGAGCTGCCGGATGATATAGAGATCTGTGAAAAAGCAGCAGGGTATAGAAACCTTTTTACATCTAGTTTAGCTTTTTAATTGGTCCTCGGAGCATCTGCGACAGACGTGTAACCAGAGGTCTTACACTTTGTCCTCAGAGTTAATCTGGACTCTGTGCAGTCAGAAGCCAGCGCCTTACTGAAACGACTGAATGAGACAGCCAAGAAGGTCTCCAACTCTGAGGATGAGCTGAAGGAGCAATATGCCAAGATTCTTGAGGTAAGACGAGAGTATCTGCTTTGCCAGCAAATGGGGCCAAAATCTGAGAAGTCAGTGCGTGTTTTTGTTAAAAACTCTTCCGTTTTCTTTGCTGCAGGAAAGTCTGGACGCATGTCGAGCGTTGAGTGAAAGGTTCACTGCAATGGAGAAGAAGAAGAGCGAGCTGGCCGTCTACTTGTGCGAAGACGCCAATAAGCTGTCGCTTGAGGAACTCTTCGGAACCATCAAGACTTTCCGAGGACTTTTCATCAAGGCACTAAAGGTCAGGGGAGGATGCTTTGTTGTGGTTAAGTACTCGTCTTTGGTACGGGGGTAGCATTTCTTCAGAACATGGGTATCATTGTGTAAAAACTGAAAGATGTAATTATGTCTCTGCTCAGATGATACAAAGACAAATTGCTACGTACAGTACACTGTGTGCTTGGCAGTGAGTGACATCCTGACTTTGACGCAAACAGGAAAACAAAACCAGAAGAGAGCAGGCGGCCAAGGCTGAGAAGAGAAAGAAGCAGCTGGCAGAGGAAGAGTCTAAGAGACAGAAGGGAGAGAACGGAAAAATAAGTAAGCTGTAAAGAGCCCACTTTTCTTTCACTGTCACGGCAATTTCCTAACCGCAATGTGATTTGACCATCATGTATTTTAAACCCTCTTTTCTTACCTCTCGTTTGCCAGTCAAGAAAGGCTTTGTGCCACAGAACGACGGCTGCATCATCGACCACCTCCTGGCGGATATCAGGAAAGGTTTCAGCCTAAGAAAGACCAGACCAAGGTGCGATTCGGAAAGCTCCCCTTCTAGTGAAAAGCGTAGGGATACCTGCCCGTCTGGTAAGGACAAGAGACTACGGCCCCCATCCGCAGTTCCTAGCTCCGCTCCTGAGCCTCAACACAGCTTCGCTGCTTTATCTAGGCTCTTTGACTTGTGTTTTCCCACCCATTGGCCATCTAGCTATGCTAGCTCCATCACTTAGTTGCTTTGCCGATCTTCATGCGCTTTTACCTGCTGTGAAATATCGCCCTATTTTTAAGGTAAAAATCTTCCAAATGTATGTACCTTCACCATCAACGTTACCTACTTCTCCCCCTCAGGATCCGATGCGAAGCCTGTAAACGCAGAAGTCGAAGGCACGGCCACCACTACCGCTCCCACCAAGCCGCAGACCACCGAGGGTCACCTGCCCATCACAGGAGAAGTGAACGGCTTCATCAGCCCGTCCGAAGAGACTCCACCAGCTCTGCAGAGTGTGGTGCAAGACGGACCAGCTGCACCTCCCAGCACACTCCCAGGAGAAACAGCCATAACGACGCAGGCACCCCCGGGAAGACCTGCGTTGCTGCAGGAGGGGAAACGCCCAAAGGAACCTGCAGCTTCTTCGCCAGATCCGACGCAACCCCAGCCTCAGGTTGAAGCGGAACGCCGACGATGTCTCCCCACAAATGGCTTTTCATTGGATTCGACCGAGAGCAGCGCACTCAGCCCATCTTCCCTCTCTGATTCGGACCTGCTAGAGGCCATGTTAGAGGGCACCCCCAGCCTGGTACCTGAGAAGCCGATGCCTGAGGAGCCAGCGGATATTGGCGTGAATGTTCAGATCATGGAAAGTCCTTTACCTGATACGGACAAGGTGCCACAGAGCAGTGAAAGCAATATAAAGGGAGGTGGGAAATGTGAAACCAGTGATAAAATGGGCAGAGATTTAACAGAGAGTGCAGGACAAGAGAAGGGTCAAGAGGAGCGGCAACACATTATCGTAAAAACGCCCCACGACCAAGACGAGGTCGGGGGTTTCAGACATTCGGACACTAAAAGCAGTGTGTCTACACTCAGTGAGGGCACCGAGGGGTACGACGTCCCCGATGGACCGCGGTCAGAAGATCTGCCATCAGTGTCCGAAGCTGTGCCTCCGTCTCTTGAGCCCAAACCAAAGAAACAGCCGAGCCTCTTTAAACGAAACAGAAAGAAGAGTAATCAAGGTAACCTATCCATTAACTTCAATAAAGATCATGTTTGGAATGCTAGACTCTCCACGTGTTTTAAAAGGAAACCCTTATTCATTTTATTTTTAATGCATTTAACTTTTTATATTTTCTGTATGGGCTATTTTAGTGTGTATTCATAAGTATTTTTTGCATGCTCACATGCATTTTTTTTTATTTTTAATTAAAGAGTATCTGTGTTGCAGTGTGCTGCGCCTGACTTGCAGATTGATTATTGAATGGATTTAAATATGGCCAGTTTGTTTGAATGCTCTGTTTTCCATTCTGAAACACAAGGTAACAGTGGGAAAGGACACACTAAACATAAAAAAGGCTGTGTGTTGCAGTGAGGTAGGTCCAGTCGGTGGGGATGGCAAAACTGTAAGCAGGAATAATCATCCTAATGAATTCAATCACCGTCGCCGCTTTTTTTGTCCCGAATAACACGTCATCTGTTGGTCTAACTGGAATCTGGAGTCCATTTGTCTATGTTGTCCGGCTTTTAACACTCGCTCTCACTTCCAACACCCTTCCAATTGAGTGGTGATCAGGCCCCAAATCTTAGTGGAATTGACGTGATTCGTCCATCAAACCTAATCCTGAAAGTATGATTATGTGCCGCAAATTAATCCTCTTAAGTAAATTCTCTGATTTCAAACAGCCTCGCAGTCTGTGGAGTCTTTGTGAAGTCATCGTGGACTGAGTTATTCTCATGAAAGCTGTCACTTTTTTATGTCTCTCCTTCCATATTTTCTTGTCCATCCCCCTCTGCGCCTCCAAATCTGCAACTGGGACTGTTTAACCTACTAACAGTCTCCTGTGCTTCCTGTAAACCGTGCTTTTGTTAACCTTGACTTTTTTAATGGAAGATACCGTGTGTGATGTAAATGCATTAAAGATGTTTTTACCACTTAAAAAAAAAACATGTTTTTAAAAAGCTATTAAAGTAATTTATTTGGATACGTTTCGATTCTGAGTATTCATTTTTGTCTCTGTCTCCCGTAGGTGACTCCAGAAAAAGGAAATCGAGAGGAAAGAGAAAATGTTAAAGCAGTCCTGCACTGGAAGGACTGAAGTTTAATTTATTTTGTGAGACTACGTGGATAATGACTCCTTGGAAGGGGATGCAGAGGTCTTCCTTTTGCGATGATTTGTTTTTTCAAGATGGACCAAGAGTTTAAAAAACAAAACAAAACACAAAAAAAAACCCATCCAGGGCTGGGATCCCCACAGCATGGGTGTCAACAACATGTCACTTTATGTAAATGAGCTGTAGCTTTTGTGTATACAAGTGGTTCTGATTTCAGAGAAAAAAACAGGTTGAATATGCTTTCTATGTTTTGTATACTTGTTGTAATATGCAGTGAATGTGCTTTTTTCCCCCGCCATAATTCTCTATTTACTGTTCAGCACCTAGAGAAGGAGAGATGCAGTGTTCGGTGCAAGATATTTAACTCTACTCCTCAAAACAAAACGGCTTGAAAATCGTGTCTTAAAATTCTTTATATATTATCCAGATGATCCCTAACAGGAAATATAAGGACATCATTTAATGGATTGTAACTTTTATTGTTAAATATATTTTAATAAAAGTGAATTTACTGTTGAGCTGTGTGTGTTTTTTTTTGTTTTTTTTTGTATCAATCCTTTCACATAGATGGCGGTAATGAGGCGAACAGAATGAATTTAGAAACTCTTCTCAAACAATAAATGCTGTTACAGGCTTTAAAAGATTGAACGTGCAGTCACACATCCCCGCGGCTGTTGTGGAGAGGGTGTTTTTTTTTTCTCGCCCTGGAGACAACTCTGAGCGCAGCGACGCACTTCTGCGCGTCTGGCTCTGACATCATCGGCTATGAAGTTACAGATATGGCAATGCCACTCTTGCAGAGAGTTTAGTCTCCTCGAGACGGACAGACTATAGCTACCGCCACCATGTCGCTCACCTGGTCGGCGAAAGACCACAAGAACCTGAATCAACCCCCAACGGCCGGTCAGAAGCGATCGCGCAACGACGCCGGGAACAAGGCGACGGTGGTGCTCGGCGCGCAGTGGGGAGACGAGGGCAAAGGAAAAGTGGTCGATTTGTTGGCGACTGAAGCCGACCTCGTCTGCAGATGTCAGGTAAATGTTTGGATTCGCGATTACTTGTCCTTTAAGCGTCTTTTTTCCTCTGGATTCGTAGTATCTGGTATTTAGCGGCTGTCTGGTGGAGCGCAACAGGTGCCAGGGTGGCCACACGCGTACCTCTATGATTCGGGAACAGAATAAAGTGGGGCTGTCACAGTAAACCTTGTTGTAGTGTGTCCTGCAAAGTACACTTTGATTTAAATGACGTAACAGGGGAATTGTGGACATTAAACTTAAATGTGCCAAGTGCCAAAATCCCATTAAGCACCATTTATAAGCTTGATTTCTCTGTTAATTCTTCTCCAAACTGTAACCTAAAGTTGCCCTGACTTGTTCATCCAACTGGGAGGTTATAGAGGGAAAGACTGGGTTTAAGATGCCCTAAATTCACAATAATAAAAACAACTCCGCACAGGTCAGTATCAGTCTGCTTACATAAGACACAGACTCCCTGTGGTCAGAAATCAGAGGTCACTCCAGCACCAGGACAGCTGCCAACAGTTGGTGTGTTGCACTTGTACTTTCTCCACTGACAGGACTAGCACCCTGTGTTCTGGAGGCTGGAGAGCCCCCGCCCACTGGGCTAGAGCGAGGTCACATTCTCAGGGTGGCTTGATATGTGAGAAGGCCAGGTCTTAGCCAGGGATCCGTGCACCAGCACCAAGCCAAGTCTGTTAAAATAGGTGCTGGAAAAGCCGGGTGGATCGGAAAAGAGGGCGGCTTATCACTGTCTCGCAAATATAAGATGGGACGTGCGCGCCTGGCTCAAATCTTCGGTGGTGTTCTTCTGGTGTACTCATCAAAACAATATAGTGACAATATGAACCCTGCTTTGATTTATAGGGGGGCAACAATGCAGGACACACAGTGGTCGTGGATGGCAAGGAGTATGACTTCCACCTTCTCCCCAGTGGAATCATCAACACCAAAAGCACATCACTCATTGGTAACTTTCAGCTCTATAGAGGCAGCATCGTGGCAGAATGTTAGTGCCGTCTACTTATTCCCCTTCTTCTTACCCTTTAGGCAATGGAGTGGTCATACATCTACCTGGCTTGTTTGAGGAGGGCGATAAAAACGAGAAGAAAGGTAAATACACGCTACACAAAACGCGCTCGTGTAAATTAAGATGAGTGTGCTCACACAGATGTCTTTTCCATTCTCTGATCAGGTCTGAAAGGCTGGGAGAAGAGACTTATTGTCTCAGACAGAGCTCACCTTGGTGTGTACAGCATGCATAAATCCTTCGTTTTTTAAGTGTGTGAAGTTTCACTGAACCTTCATTGATCTGTTTGCCGTCCGTCCGCAGTGTTCGATTTCCACCAGGTTGTCGACGGCTTACAGGAAACTGAAAGACAAGCACAAGAAGGAAAGACGTAAGTGTTAGGGAAGGGCAGACGGAGGGCTACCACCGCCTCAAAAGATAATGTGCCACATTACAAACTGACTTTCTTTTGCAGCATCGGAACAACCAAGAAGGGCATCGGACCTGCGTACTCCAGCAAAGCATCTCGCACTGGCCTCCGTGTGTGTGACCTCCTGGCTGACTTTAAGGATTTCTCCACAAGGTAGGGATCCTGGGAATATGGCCAAGGAGGCCACTTTTAAGAGTATAACTTTTACATGATTCAGGATTTCCTTTATTTCAGATTCAAGAACCTCGTCCACCAGTACCAATCCATGTACCCATCCTTGACAGTTGATGTTGAGGACCAACTGAAAAAACTCAAGGTAGTAGCTGACGAACCAGAAAAGAGTTTAATGTCATTCAACAAAGAAATATATATATTTCTGTCTCATTGTTTCGTGCAGGAATATGCTGAGAGATTGCGACCGATGGTCAGAGATGGGGTCTATTACATGTACGAAGCTCTTCATGGACCTCCAAAGAAGATTCTGGTTGAAGGGGCCAATGCTGCTCTCCTTGACATTGACTTTGGTTAGCGATACAACCATGATGCATGTGCGATTATCTCGGAAGGAGTGGGTTCTATAGTAACACAAACTTATCCTCCTCAGGCACATATCCTTTTGTGACATCATCAAACTGCACTGTGGGCGGGGCCTGCACTGGTCTGGGCATCCCTCCTCTGAACATTGGTGATGTGTTCGGGGTTTCAAAGGCCTACACCACCAGAGTGGGAATCGGAGCCTTCCCAACAGAACAACTCAATGTAAGTGCTTCAGAATTATAAATACTTTATTGATCCCCGAGGGGTAATTGCTTACGTTACAGCCACTCCCAATCAAAGTCCAGAAATATGCATAATAATAATAATAATGATAAAAACTATTCATAAGCAAAAACAACATAAAGAGAACTAAAATACAATTAAAGTGTAATAAATAATGCTACAGTTGAAAATATATGGGTTATTGCACATTGTTTGTCTTAATTGTTGCACATTAGAGAGAAAAAGAGTGTTTTGAGTAACTTGATGTTACTCAGTCCCGTGACGACGGCCCAAAAGTCACACTTGAGTTAAAGATATCGTGCTAGTGGTGCCATGTGTAAGAGTTAGCCACCTGCCAAATTCACACTCCAAACACAGCTGCTAGCTGCTGCTAACACTGTGGCCATGAAGTGGCTAGGTAGTAGCTGGTTAGCATGCTAACATCAGTAGCTACCCAGTGCATCGGTGTCTTTGACAAAATGGCAAAACTGTTATCTCTTCACTTTCTCTTGATAATTTCAGTGCGAATGCAAATTCTTACATATTGCACCTTTAAAAAGGAACTTAGGTAAAGTGAAAGTCACCCGTGCGGATAGTACTTCAGTAGAAATCTTAGGAGTCGCTGATATTAAGCGTACTTAATTATCAAAAGCAGCTGTGAAGAACTTGAGTGATGTGCTGGGATGTGTAATCTAAATGTTGGCACATGTCTCCATTGCCCTCTCGGCCTTTGCATCATATAAAGAGAACCATGACCTGTTATGTAACTCACTGGTATTGAGCTCGACATATAGACATACGGTTTGTTTGCTATCATGTGTCAGACACGGCCAGTAGAGTAGGAGTGGGTGGAGGATGAGGGGAGAGGAGGGGGCGAGTTTGCTCTCGGGCCGAGTGCAGCTGTCAGATTTTGTGTGAGACAGGCTCAAACACTCTTTACCTCTTATGCAGATCACATGTTCTCAGGGATAAATTTAGGGCCAGAGTGGGGTTTCAGGATATATTTACTGTGCGAGCCGGGGTTATGTTACTTGACACGGGAACTGACCATAGGGACATAGGTCAGGACGTTAAAACTAACCCTGGCTCACGTGATGTTTTACTGTACTCAGCTGTGCATAAAACTACTCTACTGGTTGCATATTATCTGGTTTTCTGTGGGATTGTTAAATGGCTGGTATAATTTATTTTCATGAATAATTAAGTAACAGGTAGGGGTGCTTTTTTCCCTGTTTACTGCAGGCGGTGGGAGAGCTGCTGCAGACGAGGGGTCATGAGGTGGGCGTAACCACAGGAAGGAAGAGACGCTGCGGCTGGTTGGATCTCGTCATCGTCAGATACGCTCACATGATTAATGGCTTCACCGCGTGAGTGGCTTGAGCAATTTAACCAAATGATCAGGTGTTCTGTGGTCGCTACATCACAAGCACACAGTCTTTTCTGCACTAATTTTACATTTGAATATTATATTATGACATCGCATGTTGAACAGTTCTCCTTCTGACATGTCGCCTGTCCAACAGCATTGCTTTGACAAAACTTGACATTCTGGATGTGCTGGATGAAATTAAAGTCGGAGTTGCCTACAAACTCAACGGAAAAAGAATTCCCCATTTCCCAGGTGACCTAACAGAAGAAACGATACGTCGAATAAGACCTGCAATCTGCTTAGTGTGATGACAGATACAGTTGAATTAGAGATTGGTAACGAACGATTTCTTTCAATCATAGCCAACATGGACGTTTTGCAAAAAGTGGAGGTTGAGTATGAGACCTTCCCTGGTTGGAAGACAGACACGTCCGCAGCCAGGAAGTGGAACGACCTCCCAGCCAAGGCACAGAACTACATCCGCTTCATCGAGAACCACATCGGAGTTCCCAGTATGTTTGACACAAAATCACAAACTTCCATGTGTCCTAGTTACTTTTACACTGAATAAATATTGGAGAAAGCCACTGTCAATACTGCCCCTGAAGGCCTCCAAATCAAACTCATAGCAATGCGTGATATTCGTTGGGTGGCACTGTTTCACTACATCAGAAATACCCATTTCCATTATGATTATGAACAGTTTTGTCAACTTTTCTAATCTTGCCCTCTGTTTCTGTCTCTCATTTTAGTCAAGTGGGTCGGTGTTGGAAAGTCCAGAGAGTGCATGATCCAGATGTTCTAGGGGCAAACCTTTGTCTCCCCTTGATGGAAGCACAGACAGTGTGGCATGATGTGGCATCATTTCATCACCTAATATTATCTTCTTCATTAGTTAATAAACAAAACATCTATGTAACCTTTGAGCAATGTTGGCTATATTTGTTTTGTGGCAGTTGAATGTGTTTTCTCTTTATTAATGCAGTTATTGGATTGAATCATAAGATGAGTATCAGTTTATGGCCGCATCACTCTTTGGATAATTTATCATACTGATGTGATTTCTGGATCCCAGCTTCACTGTTTGAAAGTAAACATATTGGGACAGTGTTGATCATAACTTTATTTCATTTAATCAAAAGAAAAAAATCTCATCTAAAGTAAGGTAATGTATAAAGTATCATAATGCAAGCGTTATTCCACACTTTTGATATCCGAAAAGAGTTATTCTTCCTTTCCTGGTGCAAGACAGAAAATACAAAATTCGCGACAGCACCTGAAGGCAGCACAGGATGTGGCCCACATTATAGAACCAAACGTCACATGACAGCAGAGCAGTCGTCGGATTGGTTCGGAGTTTTCATGTGACAATAAAGACTGTGCGTGATTGGCTCCCCGTCTCCTCCGCCATTGCATTTTTCCCGCAACAAACAAGTTTGGAAGAAGGGAGAACGGCGGGGAATTTTTTGTCCAGCCAAAATGCCGAAACGAGCGTGTCCTTTCCCACAAACCTTCTCCTCCCAGTACAAAATGCATATCGGGCAACAGGAGCTGAATAGCTACGGCGTTTTTGGGAACAAATACAAGCTAGAAATCTATGGTAAGTACATGCTAAAGTTGATGTTAGCTTCGTCGTTGCGCACATTTCCTAGTTGCCTTAGCTTGCGTTGGATACACACATTTAACACTCGGGTCAGTTTTAGTGTATTTGTTCGTGTTTCTAAGACGAGTTGTCGTGTACACCTCATGGAATCACATTAGTTGGGACCCTGTCATGTTAGATATTGCCACCAGCTGACCCACGAACTAACATAATGCAGTCGAAGGGCAGTCAAACTTGCTTCAATGTGCCATTGGTCCCCTGTTTACAAAGGTGGCGATCAGATGAGTTGGTTACATGCATTTCCACTCGTGAGTGTGTCTGTTTTTTATTATCCAGAAAAGACAAAGAACTTGCTCTTCAACGGTGCCAAGGCTGTGACGGGTAAAATCTGGACAGGAAGGGAGAGGTGCCCCGACCCTCAGCCCTCTGGACAAGCTGACAGTCCTGCATGCAGTCAGGCACTGCTGAGAGGACAGACACTGATCGGACATGACGGGAGACTGACGAGAGGAAGCAGTGCACAAGGTGAGCCTGAACTGATGGCTGCTATCCAGACTTATTTGAATTAAAAGACACAGGATGACAACTCGATTTTGTGTCAAACAAAGAGGCTTCATCATATTTTATATGGCACCAGTTGCAATGAGTGGCCTCTCTAACAGCTGACCACAGACCAGCCCTTGCCAACCATGTATTCATCTATTTTTTTTAAGCTACTTGCAGTCTGGAAGGAGTCACATTGCCAGGAGCCTTACCCTAACCCAGTAAACCACATTTGGGCGAGGTCCACCTTTTTTTTGAAAGGTGAAACCTTAGCGGGATCGACACTGAGAGTAAACAAAGTCCAGATATGTGAGAACAGTGACATCTACTGATAAAAGCAGAGTAGTGAAGTCGCAGGGGACATCAGCTTGGGCCCTCCAAAGTATGTCGGAACAAAGTGGACACCTGGGAGGGCCTGAAGCACTCGCTAAACCTGCCAGTCCTCCAATGCAGCCTCACAAAGTCCAGAATTGACCTTGTGAATATTGTCAGCCGTGTAAAGATAATGTTGTATTTTCTCTCAAACAACTTGCAAAGTGTAAAACCTGGAGTCAAGCATGGACAAATGTCATTTTGGAGTTTGGTGTATAAGCTGTCCTGTAATATGTCATGCAAAACATAAGACCAAATCTACTCAAATCACTCCATCTGTTAAACAGGTTTCCATTTTTACAAATCTATCTTGCCACAATGCTAACATGCACATATTTACATCAGAAGAGTTACTGACTGTCATCCTATTTACTCTGTCTTACTGGAGATCAGCTGATGCTATTAAGAGTAGAGAATTCCCACTTTGTGTTACCACCCCCCCACTGTAGCTGAGCACAGAAATATTGTCTGGGGAAGCACAAAGAGGGAGCTCATTTTAAAATGGTAGAAATTTTGGAAGAAACTGACTTGATTTGGATCTGCTGTATTTGTGATCAGTATGAACAGGAGTAAAGCTGTTTCTCTGTACATGTGAGTGTGGTTTTTATTATGGTCACATCTCTTAATGGCCACTCAAATACATGCTGGGTGTTGTGCGGTCACATGACTCTTCCCGAGTTTACTCTGGCTTGTCTCATTTTGAACCAACACCTCCCAGCCTGAGTACAAGCATTCACTGTACTCGGGAGATGGTTAGTTCAGTTCATGCTTTTCGCCAGCAGATGTCAGCCTCGTCACAGATTTAGACGCTCAGTTTGGCTACTTTTAAAACTATGCTAAGTGCTCACTCGGTGTACTGTATGGATGTGTGTGTTGTGTGTGTGTAGGACCTGCAGTGGCTCCGACAGGCTGCTGTGTGTGTCAGAAGATCCAGGGGTCCAGGACACCTTGCTCCCAGTGTGAGCGTCTAGCCTGCTCCTCCTGTACCCGACAGTGCTCCAGCTGCTCGGGCCTCTGCTGCTCCGTCTGCACCATCACAGAGTAAGTCCAGATTTGATTTCCTTTTCACTCATTTTCCCCAAATCATTGTGACAGTCACTTTTAATTGGTCCAGCTGTGAAATTAGCTGTGCAATTTATATATTCTTTTAAAAACTAGGAATATCTGCAAATATTCACCTGTTATGCACCTGCATTTGTCCTAACAGCTTAAGGTGGGCTGGAAAATATTGGCCCTGCAAACATTTTACTGCATCCCCAGCTGGACTCCAGCTGCAGTGTGGTTTTTGTTTTGTTTTGTTTCTAGTCATCCCAGCTTCAAAGTATTACTAGAGCCTTTTAAAATCAGAGCCTGTGTATGCTAAGGTTAATTAGGTGTCACACGGAAAAAACACTGGCCATTGTATTAAAGACATGTTTATATGAGATGTGCGGTGCAAGCTGTTTCTCATCTCTTCTGTGAAAGGCATTCCTCTTGTGCTTCTTTGTTCCTGAACTGTAGGCTGTAGGACTGTAGGGTTTTGTGCATCACTGGACCAGAACGACCAGTAGACTTATTGTATTTTGCATAAAGAAAATGACACACTTGTATAACTCGACCCTGAACCTTGCTGGGTTTTAATCAGTTTCGGCTGGAGTGCCAGTAAGGTATGAACAGAGCTGTAGGTGTGAATTTTCTGGGTGTTAAGACATCGAATAGCAATGAAAGCAGGAAGCAAAATGGTTGCTCTTCATCCTTTGAGCATGAAGACGCAGAGTTCTTACCAGCTGTCAAACTATTACTGGTGGCCTTGGTACAACCATTAGCAAACTGAGACTGACCAGAATATTTTTTTAGTCATACTTTTAAAAGTAATGTTTTTTTTTTTAAAGCCTTGTTTCCAGAAAGGGTGAAGAAGTTAACCATTACAATGAGAATTTTACATATTTCTTTTGGACTGGACTAAAACCATAAAAAAACAAAAAATAAGAAGGAAATTACCACCACCAGTGTTTGTGAGAAAGACAAGCCCAAAGTCAGTTACAAGCAGACTTGAAAATCCTAGTATTCTGCTAAGGTGGATGAGCAGATCAGCCATTCTTAGGGTTGACGGTTCAATGTCCAAGATGCAGAAACGCAAATTGCCCACATTGAGTGTCTTTACATTGACCTAAGTGTTGAACTGAACAATTATAATGTACTATTTTCTTTGCTCCCCAGTTACAGCGGGCAGTATGATGAAGTACTGTGCTGCAGCTGCTCGACGTAAAAGGAAGTCCAAAGGAAAACAGGAGGTTGTGTGAACATGTGTAGTTGCCTCACATGAGATATTTCTAAGACTGTATTTTACACCTGAGATTTTTTTTTTTAATATGATCTAAATGTTTTCGTGTGTGTGTATATATGTATGTATTACATTCCAATATGAACTGAAATAAACTTGAACACTTTTGTATACAGTTAAGCGTTATGATCTCTGTGGCGTACCTGTCATTGATACAGTCACAATGTTTATTTTGATTACTAGAAATGGATGCTTGTATAGGTTTGGCATTTTTAAATGGCAGCTCTGCTTGTATTTGTAGACAAAGGTACCCTAAAAAGGCAACATATCACATCCAAACAGGACACATTTGTATAGAAACGCAATAGAAATTGCATTTAAAGGAGCACCATGTTTGGTCTGAATCAGGAAAAACAGTGAGCTCTGAGGGAGCAGGCTCGCATCAAAAAGGGAGAAGGAATGGTAATAAATGGTAAAAAAAAAAAAAAAAATGGGCACATCTAAACAAAAATCTACCACTTAGCTAAAAGGTGACCCAACTATCCTCCTGTGTTGTAGATGCATCAGCAGATGGCAGCACACTTCAAGGACTCATTTGAGGGATGAGTTCCTTTTAGGCTGGACCACATTCAGGGTAATAACAAACCGCTGCTTCCTCACTGGATGAACACATTTATGCTAAAGACGCACTTCTGGAACGTCTTAGTTGAAGCATGAAAGTTTTGTCTTGGCAAAGATAATACAATTCCAGTCTTTCTGTCGGGACTGACCTTGAGAATCTGCTATCACATGTATGTATTAAAACAAGAGGACGCAGAGGTTGAACAGGACCAGCAGACAATTTGGCTACTATTATCCCTGCTGGACACGACCTTGAGGTGCCGTCGTCACGTTCTCTTGGCTGCGGCTCGTCACTGATGATGACTGGTTTCAGGGTCAGGTGTTGTACACTCTCAGTAATTGTTCTTGGTGGCAGAAGTCCTCAGTGTAGCTTTATAGAAATCAATCACATGACATGGTCTTATAGATATTAGCTTGGATGAGTGCACTTCCTGGAGCTCATTGCAAATGTGAGTATGAGCCGTGTGAGTCACATCCCCTGCTCAGCGGGGCCAGTTGTGGCTCCGGTCTTTGGGGAGCTCTGCAGTTGGTGTCCGCAAGCGCCGCTTGATTTCTGGCTGAGCGAGCAGACAGCTGCTGGCAAGCAAGGCGTCAAGTTGTCTGCACATTTCTTGATAAGACTTTAAGGAAATGAAAGGTGGATGTAAAAACACTTTACAGGAAGACATTACATTTTTAAGCTACAAACTTTTTCTTTTATTCAAATAGAACAGTCACTGGGTCATGAAGGCCATGAGATTTCCAGAACTTGTGTGCAGCTTGCGGTCGTGTTTTGAGCACACATTTTTATTTTGATCATAAATGTATTGGTTATAGTTATTTATCAGGAGACGTGGCCAAATATTCGCTATTTCTTGCTTCTTAGATTAAAACATTGACTGATTTTTCACTGTTTTAAATCTCTGTGAGATGAATATCTTTTGAATCTGGACTGTTGGTCAAACAAAACATCTGGTGACATCACCTTTGTCTGACTGTTTTCATTATTTTGTCATTTTCTGAAGACTAATTCATTAATTGTAAAACAGAAAAAAAGCAGTAATGAAAATATTTGTTATTTGCAGCTCTGCAGCGTTATCAGAACAAATAGCTTCCACAAAAACAAAAATCCCTGCAATGAAATTACATGAATAAAAAAATATTTGTTATTAAAATTTCAAAATTGTACTAACCTTCCTGGCTCTGTCAGAACAGCAACTAACCAGCAGCAGTTCCGACAAAGTGTATTACAAATATTGTCATAAGTTGAATTTATCGGTGAAGGATTGTTTTTATGCAAAATGACGTCATCCTTAAACTCACTGTAAATGTATTCTTTTGCTGATGAACCTCGCAGGGCTGTCAGATGTTTCGTACGTGCCCACACTTACACTTACAGAAGAGAAACGAACTTGATGCTACTCTCCTCTCCTCTCCTCTCCTCTCTCCAGTGTCCTGTAGACTGTTATGAGTTTGTCTTTATCAGCTGAGTAACGTTGTTTGGAATTATGAGTCAGAGTGACCCGAAAAATATTTGAAGCCCAGTTTCGGGCATCACAAAGTCTCACCTCATTATCCAAGTCGTTTCGGCCGATTTCCTGTGATCCACGAACGCAACAGACAACTCTTTGGAAAACCTGTATCCAGAAGTGAGGGACTGATATGATGCATGGTTTCAATTTAATATCAGCTCATGCCTAAATATTAAAGGTATACTATGCAGGATTTGTTGGCTGCTTTTTGTAATGACACTATTTAAAGCGGAACTCCCAAAGATTTTACACATCAAAGTGTTTTTACAGGTCTTGGGGAGAACTGCTGCTTATGTGAGACAATAGTATGAAGTCTTCTGTGGCTCCTTAAGAAGGGGCATGTAATTTGATAAAGTGCCTCCAGTGATGTCACTCGGTGGTTGTGTTGCATTGTGGGTGATGTAGGCGGCAAGTTTTGAAAAGGAAGAGGAATGTGTGGAATTAAGAAATTGCCATCTCTGGTTCTGCTGTATTGATTTTGATCATTTGTTTTTATTACATCAAGTGTGAGTGTCTGGTGCCTGCATTACCCACAATTCAACTAAGCCAATGAGTGACGATACTGGAGGAAATTCATTAGAATACATGCTTACTTCCTTTTTTCCACAAAAAGCTTCATACTACTTTTTTTTCCCCACATAGACACAGTAGTACTCACCGAGACTTGTGAACACAGTTTAATGTGTTAATTGGGCGGAGTTACCCTTTAAAGGCGAAAGAAAGAATTGATGAAGATGAGAAAAAAACACACATACAGATGCCATGACGCACTCCTGGTGCGACATGTGTTGATTGGGAAGGAGAGGGAGGATCACTTCTGTGTGAGTCTCTTCAGTGTTTATAGGAAAGTCGTGCGTGGTAAACCTTTTAAGCAAGTGGTGTTGGTGACATACTGCAGGTCTTCCCTGTCTCAGTCCGCTCCCAGGTCTAGTAAAAAAACAAACAAAGAAAAAAGACAATCCCTCGGACTCCTTTAGCACAAACATTTACTATATTCTTTGTTGACTTATTAGAAGGAAGGATGTTTCCCCCTCTTCCCTCCTGCTCTGTTTAACTCCATAATGATGTGCTGTGTTTATGTACCTTCAAAACAAGGGAGGGCAGCTGTCGAGGTTTTTCTGCACATCCCCATCTACGACACCCAAAAGAGGGGGGGAAAAAAGGTCGCGGTGTGCTCCCCCCCACCACCCAATCCAAGAATGGTCCTCATCTACTCCGTGGTACATGTATGGCTGGGTGTCTGCACAGGAGAAGGGGGCCACATAATCACCCACAGCGCTCCAGACAGGACCAACTGCAGTCGGCCAGCGGGAGCACGTGGCTTTGTCTTTCACCCATTCTTTCGGGGACCAGCTGTGGTCTGAGTGTGGCCCAATGATGATGCTGCTGCTATAAATATGTGTCAACGAGTGTGAGTAAGTGACAGCTGTACAGTGGACCAAGGACACACTGTCTTGGCACTGTCAGGGCGAGCCACTCCAAAAAAGGCGAACCCAGTGTGGGAGCACTAGTTGATATGTATTTATGCACTTGTAGCGGTTGATGTGTGGCGTATACGGCTCGTATTGCAGCTTTTAGATTGCGGGTAAGAACTCAAAATGCTGCTTCAAATGTTGTTTACACCAGACATATAATAATTGAGGATTTTTTCTGTCTTGTGCAGAGTGTGATTTGGTTTTTTCCTGAAAGTCAAAAGAATTGCTCCTCCAAAATTAAGTGGATGATAACCATATGCATGTGGAGGGGGGAAAAGAAATCTTACCCATGAGTGTGTGTGTGTGCGTGTTGTCTGTACACAAGCGCATGTGCGACTGTGTTTGTGTGCCCTTTTCAAGTGTGACCACCTGTCTTTTGTTAAGAAATAAATAAATAAACACAGGCCACACCAGCTGTCCCTGGCAGTCTGTCCCCTCAGAGGTCAAGGGCTCCCACCGCTGGCCTTGTTGAGGTGGTGGACACTTACAACTTTCCTCTCAACTTCTCTCAAGTACCTCTAAACACACACAAACACACACACAGACACACACACACGCAACCACTCGCAGCCAGGCTTTGAGCCTCGGAGAGGAATGTTTTATTACACCATCGAGTTACACTGCACATATCCCAGCTCGTCACCCTGCAGCTAAGCCCTATCACATGGCTCCTACTTTCCATGTGAAGGTTTTGGTCCATAAGAGTCGCTCACACACACACACCAGCAGTCTAAGCCCTGGATCCCGGTTAGGCAGATGTGAGATGTTGGTGCCAGCGGGCGCTCTGAGGGCCTGCTGCCGTGGATTTTTACGCTGTGAGGTGGCCGCGGCGTTGCAGAGGGCCCTTATTTACTGTTGGGCTGGCTGGGTCTGCTCAGGGTGTTTATGAATGATCTTGGGAGGACATTGTTTTCTTTATGTCGGAGCTGCCTGGCCAGCGCCGCCGTGTCGTCTGTTTGTGCATAAAGTACGTGCTGGGGAGCTGGGGCCAGACAATAGCCCGGCTGAGCTACGACCCACGCACACAATAGAGTGGTGGGATGAGGCCGAGGTTTGGGGCCGTGGTTTTGGGGGCTGTGGGGGTGGAGGTAGGATAGATGGGGGGCAGGGGCAGTTGGATGCGGCCCTTGTCTATATGGTGTTTCCCAGAACGGGTGAGTGGGGATTTGGGGGGAGGGCGGTGGGAACCCGAGCACATCCCCATTGGGCTCACGTAGCGGAGCAGCTGGATTTCTTTCATGGTGCAGCGGGGAAATAATTAAAAGTTCTCGCCATTGAAATTGTCCAGTGAATAGGCATGCAGTTCCTCAAGTAGACACATTAGTGGTATGTGTGTGTTTACTTACAAATAGATGTGTGTGTGTGTCTGTGTGTGTGTGTGTGTGTGTGTTGTTGGTTTGCTGTAGATCTAATCAAGTATAATAACAACAATAAAGTCAACTAGCTTTGTTATCCCCAGTTTATCTCTTATCTGGAGAGTATTGGCAACAGGTCAGGAACAATGGGGGCCCATCTTGAAACCGCTCCGTCCTTGAGCTCAGTTTATGGTTTCAGAGGGATCTGGGCCTGTAAGACCAGCAGTATTATCACATCCTGTTGTCTCTGTACACATAGCAGCACTTCCCACACACACCGTCTGGCTGACTGTTGCTGCTGTGTGTCAGACGAGGGCTTTCTTCTGTTTTGTTCTTAGGTTACAGTCTATTTTTACCCTTTTCTGATTAAATTTCAGAGCTCGCGGAATGCTGCTAACTAACCGGTGTTTTGTCTGGAATGGCGTGAAAACTAGTGTGACTGTGCAAATGAGTGAAATCCACACACAGAGAGAAAGTTGTTCCATTTAATTTCTATGCATAATCTTAAGAAAGGCCTAAATCAAGATTGTCACATTTCCACAGCACACACACACAAGCACACTCCAAAAGCGCAAACAAGGAAAATGCACGTACAGTTATAGATCAACGTAAATTGCCTCAATATCTAACCAATGTCAATTCTGCATAAAGATTGTCCTCTAAATCTCTACACCACTAAACACTGAAGCAATTGATTACTATAAAATATACCTTTCTTATTAAAAAATTATATTAAATTCTAATGGCACTTCTACAAATTCTATTAAAAAGATTTCTGTTCGACATTTAGAAGCTTTTTTTCCATTTTTTTTTTCTAAACCAAATTAAAACTGAGACAGTCAAATGTTGCACAAGAAGCAAATGCAATAATAAATATTTCTCATGATTATACACAATTTCACAGTTGTAACCTGCAGAGGACAAAAAGAAATTCCAGTATCAGTAAAGTCATTTTTTTTTCCAGACTTAAAAAGATCATACAGCAATGAGTTAGGCAAACGTAGCCCTCGATCAAGAGTAGCGCTGTTTCCGTACAAGTCAACAATCAACATCTCAGTGTTTCACATTCAACAGTGACATCAACTAAAGGACTGGACTGTTAGTTCCCAGTATTGTCGGCTAAATAAGCCCAATCACAGAAATGCTTGTCTTCAGTTGAACATGTCCACAACAGATTTATTCACATAAACAAAAAAGGAAATGGTCAAATGAATCTCAAAACGTAATCTCTCGCAAAGCAGCAAAAACAAATGGACTAGAAACTTTTAGTTTGTCTCGATTTTAACATTTTGATATGATAGAAAGAAAAAAAACAGGAAGTTGTGAATCACCGTCGCCGCGATGTGAACGTCCAGGGCAAAAATGTACAATATAGAAAAAGGGCTTCTCCAGATGCAACACCTGTTCGTGTGTCTACAAGGCACATTTGGTGATCATCCTGGAGGTATAAATAAAGACTGCAAACAATAAAAAAGAAACAATTCTTCACATGTCGTTAGTTTTGTCTACCTCTGTACACATGTACATTGGGGGAAATCAAGCAATTTAGTTTGCACCACGTACGAAATGTTCCTTTAAAAAAAAAAAAAAAACTGCGACCAAATCTAGATTCCTGTGTGTTCTGATTGAAATATACATTATTAACACTACGCAACGTGTGAAACATTGACTATTGTTCCAACGACAACAGGAGTGTTTGTGCAAGTAAACGGGGAGCCAAACCACATTTCTCGTAAAAAAAGAAAGTCTCGGGAGGATGACAAACAGAGAGCAGTAATTCGTCGAGAAACGGTTTGATTTCTTCTTGACTTGGCCTCCCCCATTTACAGAAATTCTGACAAACAATTGCAAATGCTGAGAAATCACACGTGAATTCATTTCTGTGTCCTGAAAGAAGTCTTGCCGATAAACCTAAAAAGGACCCCACAAAAACCAAAACAAAAGAAAAGCCACCTTCAGGTGCGTACGCTCAAATGGACAGGTGGTCAGCACCAACATGGTTACCAGACATATTATTACTGTCAACTCCAACAACCTTTCTAAATCAAGCACTTGGAAAACAATAGTCAGATTAATCTGATATTCTCTCCATAGATGTGCAATCAAATCACCGTGGCATCTCCTCCATGTGGAGGAACAATGCAGCGTTTATCTGCTGCATGCTGGGATTGGGGAGGAGGGGGGGCGCTGTTCTGTGATGCCTCCAAACAATACACCTGTTTACAGTGTCCTTGGTCTCCCTTTGCTAAAATACATTTCTCACATTCCAATGGCTCCATTCAATACAGAAAAGTGCAAAGGGAGACTTGCGCTGCCTTTTCTCGCCACAGCTCAGAGGGAGATACACAATGATCCCTTGAGAAACTACCTGGGATTTGGTGGTGGTGGTGGATGTGTGAGTGGGGGGTGGGGACAATGCCTGTATTGTCTAATTTCTATAGGTAGCCACTGCCGTATCAGTGTGGCTGTGCTTGTGAACAACTGTCTCCTGTGGCGGAACAGCACTCAGAGAGGTATTAACCGCTACCGATTTGTAGTGAGTCCTAATCGAGGCTTGAATATGGAAAAAAAAGAAAAAAAGGAGCCAACCTCCCCTTGGGAAGACGTGACACTTTAAGACACCCGACTTCTCTTCTCTCCACCTCACATGTGTTGTAACACGGAAAAACAAACAGTTTCGATAAATAGAATATATATTTACATTAAATATACATACAAGTAAGAAATAGCAGCCTAGACAAATAGTGTTGAAACTCTATGCATGCTAAAAACAAGTGCTTCTCTATGTTCCATGTGACAAATCTTGAATACTCTTGTAGAGGTTTTTTTTCTACGCGGTATATTAAAAATACAATTACAGTAACTCAACTTGCACAGAGAAAAAAAAAATATGATCAAACAGCCCCCCAATACCAGTTAATGAGTACCAAGATCGCTAGGCCAAGACGCAACGTCTTTCAAGCTTATAAGAAATAAGGACTACACCTACAGTAAACCCTGAACCAAGTCAAACTAATAAATAAATTCTGATCAAGTCTTCTCAGGACAGATTAGACAAAATATTGTGAACTTTTAGTGCCAACGCCACCGTGAACAGATTCTACTGGGGTGGGGGAGGTGGGGGGTTTGGGGCGTCATCACTAAAGGCTTCATCAGTAGCAACGTACACACATACAGTAAGAAGATATGATAATGTGAGAGGGTTAATTCGAAGAAAGAGAAAGTCAGTAGATTTCGGCTGAATGGCACGTGGAGCGCAGCTTTGATACCGACAAAGTTCTGGATGTCCACCTGTCCCCCCTCCCTGCCTGCACACCGTGTCAGTGTAACCTTTTTACACCATACCAGGAAGCAACAAGGTAATTTACCGTTTTTCGAGTCAATAAACATTTAATTGACACGAGCTTGATTCACACGCTTTTATTACATTCTTGTTAATGATTTAATCAAAAGGACACTCTTGGATCAACTGGCGTTCCAGAGTAGACAATTACCTTTGTTACCACCTGGTATGTGGAGTGTAATCTGCATTTTTTTTTCCTTCTTTTTTTTTTTTTTTAAAAAAGGCCTGAAAACTTGAGAATTTGACAAGAAGGCATGGTGATATATATCCTATTCTTGCTTAAGTAAGTACACGAGGTGAAGTGTTAAGAATTTCAGTAGGCACCAGTGTTACAGGCTTTAAACTACCCCTCCTCTGATTATACAACTTCTTTTTAAGTAGCATTTCGAAGGCCATTACATCAATATGTGCTCAAGGCAAAAAAAGAAAGAAAGAAAGAAAGAAATCTGGTGATATGATGGTCTGTTTGCCTCTTGTTATCATTAAAAAAACATCATAAACTGTAACCAACTTCAGTGTAACCGAACAAAAATTCTACTTCCATAATAACAAAAGAAAAGTAATTACGCTTCCAGTAGTCAGACTTCATTAGTTTTGCTGCCTTATGATAGTTTACTTGTTAAGGACTAAACAAATCCCCCCCAAAATAAATAATAACAATAATGTAGGAGTTAAAAAAAAAAAAGAAAAAAAATCATATATTGCTACTCACGGACGGTTCTGATCTCCCATGTGCACAAATAAAAGTCTCACTCACTCTGACGATTGTATTAACATATGTTAGCATTAGCTACCAACCACTTTCGCCCGTTATAGGGTGCTTTCAGCAAATATACTCAACAGACTGACACAAACAAGACAGAGACAAACAAGTGCATCATCTGATTTGTTCACCTTCCTTCCACACTGATCCAGCTCGAGTTTCACAGCACCCATGTTTATCCTAACAGCCTCTGACCACCATGTATGCCTATGACAGAATAAAAACGGCTCCTGTTTTTTAAAGTTTTGCTACATCTTTAACTTGAGAAATGCCTCATGGGGTAGAATCCAAAAGATATGTCTCCAACAGCCTGCCAACATGTGTATACTAATGGGAAATTTGTTCAGTAGTAGTAGTCAGTGTATGAAAAGACACTCTGTCTTGTGTCATGGCACTGCTGAGAGGTGTTTTATCCAATGGCGAGAGTCTTGACAAGGCCACAGTGAAACTTCCTGATGTGGCGGTAGAGGTCCCCTGACTGGGTGAAGCGCCGTTCGCACCACTTACAAGCGTGGGGCTTCTCACGTGTGTGGACCACAGCATGCCGACTCAAGTTATGGGAGTACTGGAAGCTCTTGCCACACTGGCCACAGGTGTATGGCTTCTCGCCAGAGTGTGTGCGCTCGTGGCGCTTCAGGGTGTACATGCAGGAGAAGGTCTTGTTGCACTGCATGCATGTGGGGACCGAGCCGTCGGGGGACAACTTGGAGCGGGCGCCGTCCTTCTCGCGGAAGTGTGAGCTGAGGTGAAGTTGCAGCACGTGGGGGCTGGGGAAGACTTTGCTGCAGAGGGGGCACACGCACACCTGTTGCCCCGGGGGCAGGAGCACCCCGCTGGAGGTGGAGATGTCTGAAGAGGCCAAGTCGTCCTCCTCCTCCTCCTCGCTGTCCCCCAGCAGCCTCCCCCTCCTCTCCTCTACCTCCCGGCCTGGGGCGCCCTCCCTCCCTCTGCAGGCCTCCCCCTCTTCGTCCATCAGGTCCTCCTCCTGGGAGAGCAGGGCGGCTGTGGAGCCGTTGTTGCCTGGGAAGAGGGCAGCGAACCCTGTCACCACTGAGCTCCTGGCACTATTCCCAAAGCGCTGGCTCTCAGGGCTCATCGGCTCACTGTCCTCCTGCTCTGACAGCAAGTCGTGTTCGTCTTTAACAAGTGGCTCAGTGCCCTGCTGCTGGCTGTCGAGGGCCAGCTGTCCCGAGACGTAGGAGGGGTGTAAGGGATCTCTGCTAGACAGAGGCTTGAAAGACAAATCCAGTGCACAGTCCATGTCATCTGAAGCCCGGGACCTCTGGGACAGCGATACGGTGGAACTACTGACATCAGCTTTTGTTTTTCCAGCTGTTTGGACGCAGGGCTCGGCCTCTGCTGACACATAATTGACACCTACAAGGTCCGGGGACCTGCCAGAGTGACCGTTTGCCTTCTGCCTACTCTGTGTAGACCTATCACAATCTGTGACAGCCAGCCTGACTTCGCTGTTGTCCATGTCAAACTCCTCGGCCGGGGGGGCCCTGTGCAGCCCCTGAGACTGTGTCTGGGGCTGTCGCCGGATGAGCTGCTTACTGTGCAGCTCGCTGTCTGAGGAGTTTTCCCTGTCCAGACAGCTGAGTCCCAAACCCTCACTCATCTTTTCATCCAGAGAAGAGAGTTCCTTATCTTTAAGCTTGCCTTTACACACTTTCACTATATCATACATGTGTAGGTAACTGGCTGCTGCCAGGACATCCTCCACCGGGAGCGTGCTGAATTCCAACTTCCCCTCATACATAAATTCAAGGAGCAGACTGAAAGCCGGGGCTGTCACAATGTCACTGTTGAGATGCACAACGTCCCTTTTGTCCAGCTGGTCCCTGTAGAAGAGATGGAAGTACATGCTGCAGGAGGCCAGCACGGCTCTGTGCGCTTTGAATCGAGCCTCCCCGACAAGAACAGTGCAGTCACAGAGGAAACCTTGGTGACGCTGCTGACTCAGACACTGCAGCAACTGGCGGCTATGGTCTGGGAACTCCATTCTTCCTTCATAACCTGATGAAAAACAGGAAAAACAGGATACTGGATAAACGAAATCAAGCCATTTAGAGGGCACAGCGCAGCAGAGGCAAAACACCAAGTCACCACAGGCAGAGAGAATGCGAGAGGATAACTTGGGCCAAATGGCGCAAATTATTTTAAAAAAGTGGCAGCAAACATATAAACCTTAGTACACTTGGTACAGTCATTCCTAATTTATGTAAACCTGATGCGGAAAGATTTAACGCGGCTCTAAAAGTCTACATCAATAACTTTGTCCAACTTGAGAACATAAATCGTACATTCTTTCCAGTGGTGCAGGACACGCTACGCTGCGCTCACCCACCCATGTATCCCGGTGTAAACGGATCCACTCTCCAAATTCTCCAAAGAAAAGTAGTCCGCGTTCTGGAGCACTCAGCCCTACTTCTCGAGCTCCCGGAAATTTGTTTTTTCCTCTCTCGCGAAAACTGACGCACCGGGCGCGTTTCCAAACGCACGTCCAAAACAGCGGTGTTTACTGAACACGCAAGCGGGACTGGGAGCGATACCGCCGGTCCATCGGGGGGTGGGGGGGAACGTGAAAAAATAAGAGCAGCGCAGAGTGAGTAAACTGGTGCTCTGTTTGCTAATTACACTGCAAGCTGTGGAGTCAGCTGCTCTGACATCACCGCAATGGAAACGCTACCTCCAGCTGTGCTCCCCTTTATGCCATATGTTAACTCTGGGCTGCGCAGTCCAAGCGACACACACACACAACTTGTGAAAGACAGTTGGATTTAGAAAGTGTCACGAGATTACATTACGTCTCTGACTCTTTCAATCCGCACATTTACTTCCAAAGGAAGAAAAAAAAACTGCAGCCGAGAGAACCGCGGATGAGAATTTTTTTTTTTTTTTTAAAAAAACGCTCCGTGGCCCTTTTTACGCACTCGTGAGGCACGCGCACAACTGTGAATTATTTGTTTAAAGGGGTTAATTCACAACGTTGAAGGGCAGATGATCATAAAAATAAAAAATAAAATTACAAAAACTCAAGAGGTTTGGGTATTAAAGTTGGATGCTGCCGAGAACAATGCGCATAAATGGGATTCTGCGCGCATCGGTGATAGTATTTGAAAAGACAAAAAAGTGGAAGAAGCGGATCGGAGAGCCCGAGGCGCAGTAAACCGAGCTCCACGTCCGTGTTGGGAAACGCAATGCTGGGAGCCTTTTAAACAGCAGAGGAACTCGCAGCAAAGCCAACTGCGCTGAAACGAAGCGGCGAGAGGGGGGGACACTCTTTTAACTTTCGCTTTCCCCGCTCCCGAGCACAAAAACAGCGCACTTACATTGATTACCGCCCGCTTCGTCGTGTTCTCTCCTAGAAGCCCCGGCGTCCTTTCATGATGTGCGGCCAGATGTTCGCTTCTCCTTGTCGTTTCTTGAGCTTCAGTCCCGACCCTGGCAAGGCAGGCTGCACTCAGCGCTGCTGTGTGTCAAGCAGGTTGATAATGGCACAAGTCTCGCGATATCGCGCGGCCACAATAAGTTCTGTACTACTCCGTGAATTCACACAGCGGCAGCAAGTAGCAGAGTACACTGGGAACATCAATTGGCTGTCCTATTAAAACACCTGTCCCATGTGCGAGGGGGGCTCTCAGGGTGGTACATCCTGCAGTGGAGGAATAGAAAAGTAGTGGATCGCTGATTTAACACAGTTTAGACAAAAAACAACATTTTATATAAGATATTACTTCAGGTAGACAATCTAATAATTCAAATTTCAAGCTTAATTGTGTTATTTGATTAAAAAAATTCCTGTTCAAAGATGATGGGATTTGAAAAGTTTAAAACCAGGAAGTAGACCTTATTTGCAAGCTTCCTAAACGTGTCGCCTGTGGGTTTTGGATGAAAGAAACACTTTTAGATCCCAAAAGACTTTGTATGTGTGAAAGTACCTAAACGAATACAGAAAAAAAAGTATAAATCACGCCCTGTGATTTAGAGGGGTCAGTGGACTATTGGGAACTTTTAAGGCTGTTTCTCTCTAATCCTGCTTTGGGTTGTGGAATTCCCTGGCACCACACCACCCAGTGCCCTTTGTTGTCCCAGACCACACCAGCTCCTGGCTGTGATTTATTTGGCCTAAATTGTCTTAAGGCAGGAATTGTGCTGATTTATGTGGGTTAAGTTGGAGAAAGAAAAAAAAAAGTCACAAATTTGTTCAGGCAGCCTCCGGAGTCTGCCCTGTAATTGTTAAAAGCTAGAGATGGTGGCACAGTGGAGGAACAGGGGGCTCAGGGTTGCAGCTGCTCATCTTGTGGCCCCCTCCTCCTCCTCCTCCTCCTCCTGTCCCTCCCTGTGCTCCCCCAACTGCTTCAGTCACCTTTGCCCTGTGTTCCAGCTGCCGTGTGTTTTGAAAGGGCCATTTGCAGCTCCTCGCAGCCTTCTGACACAGAGGGGAATGAGCAATGTGACGGGAGGCGGCAGCCACTGGTCGAAAGGGGCCACCGGCAAGATTCTTATCCACTTACTGCTTTATTCCATTTTTAGTCTGGCTGTTACTGTTACAGAGGAGGGGATATCTGCACTCTGGTCATGTCCAGATGATCATAAGCAAGACAGTGTCATGCCCCCTAAATAAAAAAAACTCTTTATTTTGGTCTAACAGCCTAATTGGTATTGAGAAGTTCTTAAAACTAAATGTTTATGCAGAAGCATCAGATGTGTGTCTGTGCCACATGAGAAACAATTTACCATTCAGTGCTGACACACACACACACACACACACACACACACACACACACACACACACACCATCTATGCAGGAGCAGCGATGTGGATAAGAATAGGAGCAGTGGCCCCGTGTTTCCCTGGCCCTGGCAAACGTAGGCGCCCAGTAGAGGAGGGGTGTGTGTTCACAGGGCAAGACAAAGCAGTGGTTGTGCCTGGGGACCGTGGCCTCAGAGAGAGAGGCTCGGCGCGGTGAAGGTTCTCACACACAGAGAAAAGATAGAGAAAGAGAGACAGAGGGAGAGAGAGGGAGAGAGAATGGGAGTGGGGTAGTGGGGGAGCAGGGGGAGAGAGAGAACACTTCCTGGAGGTTCTTTCTTCCTTGCTGCAATCATCAATGGCATTCTCCCCCTGACCCACTCCTCTCTCAGACAAACAAAAGAGCCCGCATTCCAGTGTAGCCTGACCGGCCAACCAGCCAGCCAGCCAGCCATCCAGCCACAGTGGAAGCACATCGCTCTCCCCACTGGACCAAAGTCTCACCATACGGGTGGGCTGGAGTTGTAGATGTCTGAGGATGCCTGTACTTCATCCTTACACACTGAAATGGCCTTTAAAACTCTTAACACATCGAATTTTTTATTTGCCACTAACTAACTTTTATGACGGAAAAGTCCGAACACTTCACTTTCTCACTACTCCTGTCTGACTGCATTGTGTATCAGAAATATTTAAAGATGACACCTTTTTTCTTTTTTTTGCTGAAATGTATTTTTCTTGTTATTCTTTATTCTTTTTATCCTCGAAATTCAGCTGAACATGTTTGCCATCCGTGAGAAATTTGGGATTTCCACATAATTCGAATTTAAATTTTGCGAGTTTGAACAATATTTGGCTGTGCAGCATGAGGTTAAGATAAGATAAGATAAGATAAGATAAGATAAGATAAGATAAGATAAGATAAGATAAGATAAGACTTTACTGATCCTTCACTGGGGGAATTCACACACACACTTAGAGCAGCTCAAGACTCAATTACAGAGGGGAAAATGTGTGTGAGTGACAAAAAAATAGAAAGATAAATAAAAAGTAATAATAATGAGTACTATAATACTCTATTCACCTGTCACATAAAGACATGACTGAGAAAGACAATTGCACAGGATAATTGTCCCCATTATTATATACACACATGGTGTAATATACTAAAGACAACATTGTTATTAAAATGACTAACAGTGAGGTTTAATTTTCACCTAGACAGATTAATTTATTGTTACAGCTGTTATAATGGTTACATAAGTGTCTCTGTATATTTGCCCTGTGCAAAAGGATTATGTAATTAGGATACAAAAAAAAGGTAACGGTAGTCTGTGAAGTTACTGAAAAAAGATGTAATGAGATTACAGGCACATTCAGGGAAAAAAGTGATTTCTAACAGGATAACAATTTTAAAATAAGCCATGCGTATGTGCACACAAGCCATCATGTGGACATTTACTTTCTATTGTCCTTATTTGTTCATGTTTGGTGTTGAAGAAATCCAAAAGTAATAGAAAGCAATCGAGTTGCATTACTTTCAATATTTTGATACTTGGTGGACGTTACTGACTACATTTTTTAACAAGTAATTTGTAACTGTATATATGTAACCCAACCAACCCTGAACGTAAAAAATTGTACTGTTTTGCGCTCATACTACAGTCACACACCACAACTACTCTGCAAATGCACTAATGTAAGGTCTATGTCATTTTTACATGTATGTATTGTTCCATTTATCGAAGCGTCCCTCCTCATTTCCCCCCACATTAAGGCTTTCCTTCTCTGAATTGAGAATATGAAAGGTTAGAGGCCAGGAGATTGTACAGATGAGGAGTTAAATTTTCTTTAAGTACGGCCAACTTAGTGGCCAGCTTGCTGCGAAATCCTTCACACAGTACAACAAACGCTCTGTACATCTGACATTAGATCTTTAAATCTTCATCGCCGTGGAGGCAGAGCTGCATAACAGGTGGATAAGACATCCTGGAAAATAGTGCGACAGTTGGAGCAACATTGCGCTGCAGTTGCCGGGGGAGATGCTGTGTTGGTCAGACCCCCCACCTCTTCCTCCCTATTATGGCCCTCCTGCCCCTTCTGTGTCTAACTGTTGCTACCACATGTTATCTATTCTCCTTCAACAGCCCATTAAGTTCTGTTCACTTCTGTTATATTCTGAGGAGATGCTGCCAGTAGACAAGGGAGGCGATCGGATCAGTCTTTGACAGGCTGAGACATTATTAACTCACTTTGACTCTTTGATCTGGTTCATTTTGCTTTGAACCTGCGAAACAACAGGGTACGCATTCCCGTCACTGGACCAGAGACAGCCAAGGAGGAGGAGGAGGAGGAGGAGGAGGAGGAGGGCAGCGCTGAATAACAACAGCAGAAATTATGGGATACCCTCACTCAGTTCTGTTTGCATGACAGGAACAGCTTGGCAAGGCTGACACATAGTAGCAGCGAGAAACACATTACAGTGGAAGTGACAAAGAGGGGAAATGACAACAGAGGAGGCTGAGAGACAGAGGGCAGAGGCCAAGACGTTTTTCATCACGGAGGGGAACGCTGGCAGCTCTCCCCACTATTCTGCTCCTGAAACATTACTCTTCAGTTATTGTGCAACCTTTCAAAATCGTTGTCTTGCATTTTTTATATCATCAACATGCAGCGGTGGAGGAAGTATTCAGATCCGTTTTAGTAAAAGTACGAACGACAGACTGCGATGATATTCCACTACATGTAAAAGCCCTGCATTCAAAACCTTATTTGAGTAAATGCACTACAGTATTATCAGCAAAATGTAGTTGTTATATCAGAAGTAAGTACTCATTGTGCAATAAAATGTTCCCCGTTAGTGTTTTGCTACATTACTCTGATTATCAGAATCAGCACTGTTATTTCTGATTGCAGAGTAAAGTACATTAATTTTTAAAATGTGCTACTTTTGCTCTGATGCAGCATGTAATCTGCAAAGTAACTAGTAATTAAAGCTATCATATAAATGTTGTGGAATAAAAAGTGCAATATTTGCTTCCAACATGTAGTGGAGTGGAAGTATAAAGTGGCAGAAAATGGAAAAACTCAAGTACCTCAAACTTGCACTTTACAGTACTTGACACAATGTACCTAGTAATGTTACTAGGGTCACAGCCAGGACTATCACTGGGGGACACTTCAGTTCATCACAAACATTCCAAATCACCAGGTTTAGCGATACATGTTTTTCACAGGACAGGGAAGGTGTGAAATATTGTAATCTGAAAAGTAATCGAAGCTGTTGGAGAAATGTAGTGGAGAAGAAAAGTACAGTATTTGCAGTTATTTTACAAAGTTGCATAAAATTGAAATACTCGAGTGAGGTACAAGTAGCTTGACTTTAGGTATAATACCTGAGTAAGTGTTACAGTCCATCACCATAACTCACTCCACTTGTACCTAAGACAATTATGTAATGCTGACTGATACAAAGATAGTAAATGTAAGTGAGTAAGTTAAGCTTAAGAAAGTCACAAATCTTACTGCAAGGTTTTAGGAATATTATAGAAATGTTATGAAGAGAAGTTTCATCTCTAAAAATATATAAGACATTTTGACCATGAAGTCCAAGTCATCTGACTGTTTCATTTGATGCAGAGGATCCCTGCCTCCTTTAAGTCTGTCTGAGCCGGCCTGTATGTACCTGTCCTAAACTGGTTTAACTCCTACCTCTCCAGCAGGGCGTTCTCTGTGTCTGTACATGACTGTTGAAATAATCTGGTAAAACAAAAAGGGTTACAATCTGATGTAATCTCACAGATAAATCTCGATGCTTTTGCAGTTTTATGACACACATGCCACATTCGCTCATATCTGCCCTGACGTATGAAGCTGCGTCTGATGCCATTTTAATAGCAAGTGATTTCATTCTTGCTCCTAGAAATTACACTTTGATAAAACAATGCCAACTTCAAGGAAACTCTTTTCTTTTTCTTTTTGCTTTATCACATTGTCTTCATCGGTGTATGAAGTTCACTTCTTATCATGAAGATGGATCCAAAGATATGCAAGTTCGGTAGATGTTGTGTTTTCACTCCATCCGCTGATGACCATCACGTGATGCGGTTGAAAACGCTAAAAAAACTTTTGTTTACATGCCAACCAAGATGAAACTGATGTACTGAAGTGTCTAAAACTAGATTGTAAAAGTGCATTTAGGAGGATTTACCAGTACCCACAAAGTAAGAAATCTAAAGGTTATATTTGATCTCAACTTTTCTTTGCGGCACTCATGCCTTTTATTGGAAATGTCAAAGGTCCCTTTCCACCTTACAGCAACTCAGAGAGAAATAATATCTCTTTTTAGCATCGGCACACTACACTACTGTGATGTTCTCCAATGAGATATAAATCAACCATGAGAAGCTTGAATGATGTCAAGCAATGGACGGACACCATCATTACACCAACTGCTTACAATAGTTACCTGTTTTCCATGATTTTAATATGATTTCTGAGTATGAGTTTACAGTCTGAAAATGCTTTAAAGCACTAAAGCCAGGTCCTGCGGGAGCAGCAGTGCACATTTAAGACAAAAACCTTACCTTCTTTGAATCTGTGGTGTTTGTCTGTTACTTTCTATCTTTAATGGATTTATCCTTTAAATTGAGTTTTAATCTTTATTTATTTATTTATTTTTTAATGATTTTATATTTGAACAAAGAAAAGGTTTGAAGGCAGAGGACACCAAAATGACATCATACACTCTAACCACAATTTATGTTGTAGCTTTTCGAGAAATCTGTGGTGAATATCAGTATTTGTAAGTATTCAAATTAGTCATTTATTTAAGAGTTTTAGACTGAAATCTGTAGATTTTTGTACATTTTTGAGCTGCAATTTTTACTTCCTGGTGTATTTCTACAGCACTATTTATACATAGTTTAATTGGATTACATGTAAATGTTTTTTTAAAAGCATTTTGTTGTGATATAATCTTATAGGAGTATCAAATATACAACTGTTTTCAGCCAAGAGCAGAAATGATAATGCTTCTAATCAATTAGTCGTACAGCAATTCATTAAACTGTTAATACTTTCTTGTTTTCTCAGTCTTTTGTGATGGTACACAGACGTTGTGACAGCCAATACAAATAGTAACTTCGGCCCCGGAAGTCAATTTTTTTTCCGTTTTCTTTCATAAATAGAAAAAAAAAAATGAATCGAGAAAAATGAATAAAATTAAAATAATGATTGGCTGCAGCCACGTTACATGTATCTCCTTGTTCAGCCCTGTGGCAGGGTTGGCAAATGACATCACTTATCATTGTGCACAGCTGTAACAAAAACATCAGTCTTGTACATTATCTCACGTGATTGCCAGGAAGTGGAAAACAGAGATACACCTCATTGTACCGAGGGTCCCCCTGGAAAGCTTGCAGGGGCCTCTGCAGGTCCCGGGACCTCCTATTGGAAGCCACCGGCACTGATAAAACAACGCAGAGTTCAACAAGGCCATGCGGCCTCTAATAAGCCTCTATAGCAACACTGCGGGATTTTTTTCAATGGGACGGCTGACGGCCTACTACCCCTCCTATGAGCGCGACTCATAAAAGCGGGTCGGCTTTAGGACCCGGGAGAGCAGGCTGCCACAGAGGCATTGCAGACAGCGCGTTTGGGAGGTGTAGTGGAAGAAAGGCAAAGAAACGGAGTAAATGAGAGCACTTTTGTCCAGATTGTTGAAGGACTTATCAACTTAATATACCGCCGAAACAGCTCACTATAATGAGACGGACACATTGTTGAATTCCTGCCCAGGTAAATGTCCGCGTTTCCTTCGCATGGTTAACTACAAGAGGTCGACAGCTAGACAGGGTAGGTCCCCATTGTACTTACATGGGATGCGGTTATTCTCACCCAAGCTGCCCTGCTAGGCCCCATATCCTTTCTATCGCTAAATGCAAACCTGAAAAGAGGTACTTTCCTGACTCCACTTCGCTGTAGAAGTTGTTTAGCGGTGAAGCCGAGGCGCTTATGAACGTCCCGTCGTGAATTATAACGCGGTGTTGCTTTTTTCTTGGGTTTTTTTTTTCTTCCAACAAAAGCAAGCGAGCCTCTTCTTCAGATGTTAACCATTCATTTTTGACAATGACCACTTTTGAGACAGCCCTCGGGCCAAAATATCTGCAGTCATGCTACTTTGAACGCTTCACCTCCACGAGAAAGTTGTTTTCGCTCGCACTTTATGGCCCAGCAGGCAAATGAAAACAAATGAGCTCAACGAGAGAGCGGCTCATTCATTGTTATGAGCTTTCACTGCGTTTGTTTACTTGTTTGAGTGAGAAATGTATCGCCAGACTGTAATTTGAGGGTAGCTTTGTCGCTGCTGCAGCACTGGTGCGTTCAAATGTAATCATACAAAAAAGGACAACATCTTTGTTGTTGAATCGATGCCACCATGTTGTGCTTTTATCAAAATGAGGCCCAGCGACCTTTTCATGTGTAAAGTTTAGACACCAGGGAAGTCATAAAGTAAAAGGTATAATAGTTATATTCTTATTTTCCTCCCCTGTAATCAGTGTAATTGCAAAAATGCATGTGTGTGTGTGGCTGTTTTAGTTTCTGTCCTCACTCAATCCACCTACAGTGAGGATAGCTATGCATTTCTGTACTAAATCATAACTGCAGGAATCTTATCAAGAAGGTTTATTGTTGAGTCAAAAGGAAAAGGTTTCATGTACAGAGATGCAAGATGCAAAGCTGAAGTGTCCTACTTGAGATGAACCTCACTTTCTGTTTACACTTGCAAGTGCAGTTTGCAAAGAGAACATTGTCCCTGGGCATGTTGCAACGCCTTTAGTGTCAAAATGTTTTTTTATCAGTCATGAGACTACGTCTGTCCAGTGTGTGTACGCAGGGAGACTTGCCATGTGACCCGGGGAAGACGCAACAAGCTGGCATAATGATGCAGCCGGTGACTGCTTGGCTCTCCCTGTTCTATTTAAAAAAAAAAAAAGATTCCAGTCACCTCCCACCCAATCCCTTTGCAGCCCCTTTGACGCAAATGTGCCACCAGTTGCACAGAATCTGAGGAATGTTGTTTGAAATTGTTGTCCCTGTACACAGGCGCACTTATTGTGCCCGTCCTCCACGCCTGTGCCACAAGAGTTTAGATGTATTATCACGGGGAGGATATGCTCTTAATGATGGTTAGCCCACCATCAGCATCACATGACGGCACTCTTCTCGATCCGTGTCACGAAACTGAGAACACCACAGCCAAAAATACTTGTTTCATTCATCTTGCTTACTAGTCGTTAACAGCAGAGTCATTTGATTAGCAACAAACCGAAGCGACAAACGCTTTGAGCGCTTATTCTGTGGATGTTTTTTAAAGGGCAGAACGAGTTTGACACGAGTGGTTCATAAATGACTACCACTTTGTGATGTATCTTTAATTTATTGTATGGCTTGTCTGAACAGCATGAAAGTGAATACATTAATATGATTCATAAGGGGGTAGCTGTTCATGTCATCACATGATTAAAGCAGCAGTGAGTTTACTTGGCTTTGAAGGTTACAGTAGCTCTGGTTTCAGTATTGAGCTACACCTAGTCCACAATATTCTTATCATTGGTGGTGTGTTTTCAGGGAACTTGAAAGAGGAACTTGGCACTGTGTAGTAGTTCACCCTCGTACAGCTTCCATTGTGGCATTTGAACAAAACAAGTGTCACATAAGGGACTGTTTTCCAGCGCCAGGTGAGCGTATCATTCGCTTAATCATTCAGAATATTTGAGTGTAATGTTGTATCTTTGTAACTGTAACCCAGCAGCTGACGCTCTTGTTTACCCAAGAGGCAGCAGAAAATAGAGCAAAAACAGACTTGTATCTATCGATCTGTGATGAAGGAAGTAGTGTGGTGGTGTCGGCCTGATTTTCTTCTTCCTGCTGTAAACACATGGGACCGTCCTCCGTGTCCCAGTGACAGGCTCGGTGTGTGGCATCTCTGCTGCTGCATGACACTGATTTGCATTGAATGGGGAGGCCCCCAGAGCTGGAGCCAGAAAGATGAATGATTGAAAGCTCCGCTGACAACAGGGCAGGCAGGCAGGCAGGCAAGCAGGCAGGCAGGCAGGCGGTGGCCCAGAGGCCTGAGGACCATGTGACCGACTGTCAGGGTACTGGGTTCATTCAGTGGCTGCTGGCTGCAGCGCTGGCAGCAGCCCAGCTTTTCCACACAGGCCGCAGTAGCAACAGGTCGCTCCCATTAAAACAGCAGCGCTCTGTTGTGGCTCCAGAGCCGCTCTTGTGCATGTATTGCTTTCTTGGCTGTGGTGTGTGTGTGTGTGTGTGTGTGTGTGTGTGTGTGTGTGAGTCGCTCAAGTTTGTTTGTGTGATGTATCCCAAATGTGTATATAATGTGTGCGTGCCTGTGTCGCAGAGTACACACTAAGATGCAGAAGGGATCCAACGGTTTGTGTGATCCTGAGTTTGAATAGCACTCAGTGTGCTTTTTTCAAATCCCTCTCCGAGATCCCTTCCAACGTCTACTGTGTGACACGAGCACCACAACCCCAAGTGCAATAAACAAAAACACGGAGCAAAAATAAACTGCTCCCATACACTCACTTTTGCTCATTGATGGAAGTGAGCAGCAAAAGGCGTGTTGATGGCGCGTTCAGTGAGAGATGCATTAGAGCCCGAGGCTGTACTGATATGACTCGTAGTCTGTCAATAGTCACATCCACTTCCTGTTGTTGTCCCCGCCAGTGAGCTGGATGAGGCCACTCAGACAGAGCTCTCTTTTGATGGCCTTACTCTGACGGAGCAGCAGCAGGAAAATTGATTTCAGTCGATGGTCAGAGATTGCCTGGTGCAATATGTGACATTTGTGTGAACAAGTATGCTGATTGATCGTTGTTTTGCTTTCGCCCTGCATTCAAAGCCGTCTTTATATCATAAAGAAGTGCTGAATGAATCAAAAGGTCAAGTGTTATAGTTATGATAGCCTGCAGGTTTGTGCTATTGATGATTAAGTCTATGGTGGAATTTAGCCCCATGTTGGTCTATCAGATGACTGTCAGCACTGTCTTATTCTGCTTTGACTTGAGTTTGAACAGGTAAGACTGTTGTTCACCCTTATTTATCCATCTAGATTGTTTTGGCTTGACTTTCAGAGTTTCCAAGCTTGGGGTGCTTAAACCCTCAAAAAAATATATGTTTTAGAAACTGAACAGCGACATTTATTTCCAGAAGTCATGACCCGGTTACTCAGATTATCCATAGGCCTTTGTTGTGAGTAGTTTTCACGTAGGAGCTATTTTCTTTGTAACGAACTACACCTGTGAATCGTTCACGTTGTAAAAGAAACTCCGCAACTAAGCTGTGACTTTGGCTGGTCTAGTTAACTACACTCTCTTTCATTAGTAGATGCATGTTTCCTTCTGCATGGTGAATTGGAAAGAAAATAGTTCCTATGTGAAACTGCTCACAATTATCTTGTATAACCAGATCATGATTTCTCGAAAGAGACATTGCTGTTTGAGTTTCTCACATGTATTTTCGGTGCTTTGAGCACCACAAGCCAAGTGCCTTTTACTTGCATTATATTTTCGGGATAATACAGATATCTGCAAAACTCTGCAACACACACCAAAACAATCTAGATGAATAAATAATAACACGGGTTAGACGAAAAAATACGTACTTTTGATTTTGAGGTGAACTGTCCATTTAACCCACATTTAGTTTTAATGCTGCGCTTAACTGCCCCTTTCACACATCTGCTATGTGACAGCATTTTTTTTCTTTTTTGTTTCGTGTGAATACGTTGTTGTTGAGTTGTTCTGTAAACCTCATGCAGACAGCGTGCCGTAATGCTTCCACCACAGGTCAGGTATGAGTAAAAACAGTAACACTCACAGATGGGGAAACAAATGCTGTCTATGTTCTCTGAAGCTTTTTAATCTATCCATCCTCACAGTGAACAATGTGCCTTCACCGCACTACCTATTTATTTTGTCAACAGAAAAATGTCACCCCGAGTCCCATTTAGTGGCTGTTCTGGAGCTTTCAGTCATATCACATGATCTTCATAAGCAGATGAAGTTTGTGTAGTTGTCCTGGAAATGTGGACAACAAATAATTTTTTTCAGGCGCCACTAAATATTTCATACTCATGTGAAACAATATCTGAATCTCATCTGTATTTAATCCGTATTGCAAGACAGCAACTCTATAATTGTTTTACAACTAACTATTTCTTATGCACAAGAAAATGACAATCAGTCTTGATTGCTGTTGTAACAAAATAATGTAAATTAATTGCTTTCAAACAACTGGAGACATAAAAACATGTGTAGAACATTTTCATTGGCTTTGGTTGTTTACCTTGCTCTGTGTAGTTCCTAGGCTCTACATGTTCACTCTTTGGTAATAGTTTAAAATGTATAATAAGCGAAGGATTTTGCAAATTTGATTAATATTGTCTAATATTTTTTTCAACGCATTTCAAAGTGCCTTCTATGTTCATGTTGCACTTCACAGTGGTATGGAATGGATCATCTGATGGAAGGTTCTGTTCATAACAGAGCAATTGGAAAATCATTTTGTTTTCAGGCCCTTTTTAGTCTGTCATCCAGTCCAAGTTTTAGCCAAAGTGCAAATCTCCATGTGGGATAATAGTCCCTGCTACCCCCCCTCAGAAACTCACATCCTACAGTGTACTACATGTGCACACAAAAACAAGATCTCTTAAATTTTAAAGTCTGTTTTTTCCTTAAAATACAGTTAAAGGACAAGATGACAGAACCACATGTTTATGACACGGCAAAATAGCATCCAAAAACAAACCATCAGGATAAGTAGCCATGCAACTGCAAAATAAGTTTTAAAATCCCTCATTCTGTTTTGTGCTATTACTTAGTCACTGCTGTTCTGGTTATGTTTAGAAAAAACTATCAGAAATGTGTGTGTGTGTGTGTGTGTGTGTGTGTGTGTGTGTGTGTGTGTGTGTGTGTGTGTGTGTGTGTGTGTGTGTGTGTGTGTGTGTGTGTGTGTGTGTGTGTGTGTGTGTGTGCGTGTGTGTGTGTGTGTGTGTGTGTGTGTGTGTGTGTGTGTGTGTGTGTGTGTGTGTGTGTGTGTGTGTGTGTGTGTGTGTGTGTGTGTGTGTGTGTGTGTGTGTGTGTGTGTGTGCGCGCGTGCGCGCGTGTGCGTGCGTACAGCATGGAATTTTCCAATATGGGAAGACTTCATTGTGAGTGCCAAGAACCACGGCCTTTCACAGATATTTGAACCTTGCAGTGTTGCAGGTTCCACATGTGAACGTGACTAAATTGTGGTTTGAACATATCCTCCACTAACAGGGCCATAAAGCTCAATCCCACCGCCTCTCTTCTGCTATGTTGACCTGAGGGTTAATATTCAGACAAGTGGAAAAAAATCTTTCACCTCAATATGGAGCTAATTTTTACTCTTTTTTTGACTAATAGGTAACCACAATTGAGAAGGCGGCTGTAAACCCCAGGACCCCGTCTCCAGGCTCCTGCCCAGGGCTGAGTGAAGGAAACAAAGCTGTGTCTCTCCCCGTGGGAAACCTGGATCCTCCACCCTGCCCACCAACATGACCAATGTGGTGATTGTCAAGGAGGGATGGCTGCATAAAAGAGGTAAATGCACTGTTGAAGTTTGTGCTGTATAGTCTGATTTCATATAAGTTGTATAGAGTTTAATTTTTGATTGTTCCAAAAGGAACTGCTCTTGGCTGTGCCAGAAACCAAAGTCAAAAAAGGATTTATGTATTTTTAAATCAAGATTTAGTACACTCATCATCACCTCATGTACTAGAAACCCCAACTGTGCAAACTGTGCAGCTTGACTAAGCAGTCTAAGAACACAAAATATGCAAAGACCCTAAAATATCTTTGTTATGCAAATATTTCGAAATCCCTTGTTGATACATCTGGGAGAAATGCATTTAAACTGCAAAGCTAGTACTTGCTTTTATGGAATTCATGCACATGGCAGATTTTTATGTGCTAAAAATCTAAGTTTTTACTGGAAGACTTGTCAAATATATGACAAGTCTCCATTAGCTTCCAGGCTGGAAGCTAATAAAAATATATATATATATATATAAATGAATAAAAACAAGTTTACCGCAGTTTGCTGTTGACAGATTTGTTTTCTAAATACTGCAGATAAACCTGAACTGAATGACACGTGTGAGATGATTGATCACCATATTTAAACAGGCTGTACAACAGAGCTAATGTTCAGAGCCATCCAGCTGCAGAGTCCCCAGTGGGCCCCATTTAGCTGCTCTGACAGTGCTGTGTGGCGTGGCGTGGCTCTGTGTCGGGCGTGAGTCCTGTTGTTTGGATGAAGAGGCATTCCTCACATACCTGCTGGCTTTGAGCAGCTTTATGTGTGCATACTAACTCTGCCTTCAAACTGCGGCTGCCTCACGGAGCCCACTCCACCACCACCGCCTCCTCCACTACCATCACTACCACCAGGGGCAAAATAGGATAAGGAACCTCTCCAAAACCAATGAAGGCTCCCGGGCCTAGTGCCAAGGAACCAGGCTTTTACTGGAAAAGGGGAAACCGAGACTCTGACTCAGGGTATAAGGTGATGGTAGCAGGTCACTAGGAGGGTTCCTGGGAATCTAGGGGGAACAGTGTGCCGTTGTGGTGCGTTAGCCCTCGCTCCCCCTCCTCAAGACTTGTGCTAAGAGCATAACAGGCTGCTGTTGTAGGAAAGGATCAGCCTGGTTCGGCTCAGTTGGTCTCAGGCGGACACACCCTGGTCCTCCCAGTGAGGTCCTCCCTATTAGTGTTGCATTTGCACAAGCCCTGTTGATGACAGAAGAATGCTGCAGAGTTAAAATATAGAGGTTTATAATATACAATCTTAAATTTCCTACGGCTGCTCATTGAAATCTAAAAGCAATATTTATGTAATTAATTAGATTACTGTCATGTGTCGGAGGCCTTAGAGGCAAACTTTGTTGTTGTGTTGAGACGAGAATAAGAACATCCTTTCTTTTTTAGGGGGGGACATTATATTACGTTTGTTAGGTTCACTTGTCATTCATTCCACATCTGTGTAGTAGGGCTACAACTACTGAATATTTTCATTGACCATCATTTTTCCTTTTCATCGTTTAGTCTATAAAATGTCAAAACATTGTGACCAAGCACTCACCATACATTCTTGTAGTCCAAAGTGAGCCTTCAAACAGCTTCTTTTGTCCAAACAACTGTCCAAAAGTCTAAGACTAATTTACTTCTTACCATTTCACTCATAAATGAAAAAGAAAAGCAGCAAATCCTGGCATTTAAGAAACTGTAACCAGGAAGCTTTTGACAGCTCTACTTTAAAAATGACTTCAACGATTGATCAATTCAATTACATTTTATTTTAGTCGACTAATCGATGAATTGACTAATCATGGCATCTCTAGTGTATAGTTCTTTCTGGTGTTTACTTCTATCTCTGTCTTTTTGTGCTTAAAAATTGGGACAGGTCTGTTTTTCCACACCTTCAGCAGTGCTGATAAGAATGGAAGATTCTGATAGAGAGCCAGTGTAAAATATAACTACAAGAGTAGTCAAATAGTTACTGGAAGAAAAACAATCAAAGTAGTGTGGCAGTAGTGTACACACACACACACACACACACACACACACACACACACACACACACACACTTCCAGCAGTGACACCCTTCTAGTTGTGACACACACTCATGAACACACTAAACAAACAACCCTTCAGGAATAGTGAGTTGGCATGCTGTCGCAGCCCAGCAGCTGTGCCCTGTGAAATGTCACCCAGAGTCTCTGTGTTTTGATTGGAGGGCGTCCACCTGCCTCCTTGACAGGAAGGCTTTTAGTGTCGCGTCACTGTCACGCAGTCTTTGCCCCAGAGCCACTGCACAGAAGGTGAACCTGCAGTAGCCCTGTCTTGCTGTCCATCACCTCAGCCAGGTAGCCCCCACACAGCTATCATCCCATGTTGCACCTTTTAGTGGAGCTTTTTTGCACGGTGGCGCCACCCAAGTGACTCACATCTCCGTGTGGGCGTAATAATAAATGGCTTATACCGCTTCCAAGTGTGTTCAGCATGCTCATTACTCCCATGTGTGCACTCAAAACACTAATTTAATGTTTTCAAAAGATAGCCCTCCATGTTCCCATCAACATTTTGTGTGTGTTCCATGGACATGATCTAAAACCAAACTGCATTCGTATGGGACTTAACAAAAGTGGGTACAGTCCTCCAGTAATACTCATTTAATGGTTGTACATGATGAATGGATGTCATGGTACAGCAGCTCTGGAACGTCAGCTGAAACTAACCCTGCCACTCACTCTCGCTCTTTGATTCCTGTCTGATTAGTCATGTTCAGTATGCACTGTGTGGAGGCTCCTGGAAGAAAGTAGAGCAAGCATTGTGCTTAGTAACCTGTAAACCCTCCAGTAGAGCTAATCTGTCATTAGGGCTGCAGATTCTCGGCCTTGGAGTGCTCGGTGCATTTGTTCCAGACAGGCTGCGCTCAGTGAAATGATCTCATTCTGAAGGACACACCTTCATACTTTCTCCTTAAGCCTCGTGCTGCAGTAATGTGTCTGGATTGTGGACACTGCCTTGGATGTGTTGTTGTGACTGTTATCTTGATTGTCTGTTTTTGGAAGGACAGCTTTGGAATGCAAGACATAGCAGCCGAGTAGGACGGGCGTTAGCGCGTGTGTGTACGTCTGGCCATGCATATGCAAATGTGTAACTGTATGGACAGTGTGAAGCATATTTATTCAGGAGTTACACTGCCAGCAGGACATTACCCGGTGCCCTTATGCACCGACCGCATCGCAAGTACAGGCTTGCAAAAACACTGTAACTTTGTTGTTACTATCATAACCAGTTGTTATGCGTCCACAGATGATACTTCCCTTTTAGATCCTTCACAGAGCGCACCCGCACACTTTGAATGTGCCTGCGGCCTCTAGTGGCCGCAGAGACCGAGCAGCATGTTATTTCTTTTTGCAAGTGTGTTTTTCCGAAGTTTCCATCAAAGCCAGAGCATCATCAGACATCAAAGAGGCAGATTGTGGGTTCCCTATTTTCCAGGGAAGTGCCGCGGCCAAGAACCCAGTGAAGCTCAACAGAACAGCGCTCGCTTGTCCTCCCCTCTTCCCTGGCCCTTGTTTGTTTGACTCATTTGCTCCCTGACAAGTATAAAGAGCCGGCCCCTTCGTTAGGCTAACGAAGGCCGCAACAACTGTTGGATTTGGGTAGCACGCTCAGCTGGCTCCAACTCATTGGGGGGGGCTAGGGTAAGGGAGGGAGGGAGGGAAAGCAGAGGGCACACCAGTAGTGATAGCGAGGGAAAGATGAAGGGGCAGGCAGAGAGGGAGACAGAAGTTGAGCAGCGTCTTTGTGATGTTCCCAGAACATTGCTCAGTGACCCAGTCGGCCTCAGGAGAGCAGATGGATGTTATGTGCGACATGCCACAGAGACCCTCTCACGGTTCGGTTTGGAGCTCATCAGCTGATTGGCTCCTTTGCTGGTCATGCGGCTGAAGGACACCCATGAGCTGCTCCTCCAAGCGAGACCTTGTTGGTGGTCCAGGAAAGTGCATGAGACACAGTGGGAATGGAGAGGGGAGAGAAGCATGCATGGGTTTTTTGACACAGTAGTCGATGTAGATGAAACTTTTTTGCTTATCTTTTGAATACTTGTGCCTTCTGCATCTGGTGAACAGGCCTCCAATAATTCAGCCAGCATTTGTATTTGTTTTCTCTCTGCATTAGTGATCTCAGCATGGGGACCTTGTGTTTTCTGCACAGTTAAATGCTCTTCAAAGGAGCAGGCCCACCTGATTAAGAATGTCTCATGATGCTGCAATGCTGTCTCAGGACTTCAGGACTTTGACTGGCTGCCAGCTCTGCTGCAGGGCTCACCCAGGCTCCTACACATCCCCTCATTATGGCTGTCATGGGCCACACAATACTGCAGCACACACATTACGTAGTGCAGAACTGTCGCATCTACTTTTAAGGCTGCAAATAACAATTATTCGTCATTATCGATTAATCTCACTCTCATTTTATCCTGATTAATCTTTTACTGTATAAAATGACAATTTTTTTTAAAAAAAAACACTCATCACAATTTCGCAGAGCTCAAAGTGAGATCTTCAAGTTGCTTGAACAGTCAAATACCCAAAGTCTCTCCATTTACAATCATGAATGACAAAGAAAAGCAGAAAAAGCTTTTTCAATAAATTTTCTTTTGATTGATCAGTTGATTAATAGTTACTTTATTGTCAGGCTTTTTACACATAACAAGCAAGTCTGAAATTCATATAAAATGACAAAATCGAGTTGACTGTTGTCCTGAAGTGTGTGGAGATGTCATAGTGATACAATTGCTTTAATCACAAAACAAAGTTATGCAGTGATTTGCTTACTTATAGAAATGCACTTGCCTTGTGTATCTTGTTATACAGTTAGCAACTTTTTCTTTGAATCTGATTTTGTTGTAAAGTCCTAATTATAAACAGATTATGCATATTTTTTGATGGATGATCACAACTACTGATGTCCAATTAGTGTCCAAAAAGTAACAAACACAACTTGGGAAACTCTATTCAGTGAATTTGCTCATTTTAAATTTTTCATTGTAAAACAAAAGGAGGGAGACTTGCATTGCATCTTACATTTTTCATTGAGGCCATATTCTACATATGCAATGAGTTGTCATTGTAATATATAAAATCAAAGGACAAGATATTTTAATGTATTTTCATCTAAATGAGTCCAACGTGAGCCAAATAAAATAATTGGAAGGAGATCAGGTTGAGGCATGTTGATGATTTTTTTTTAAATCAAATTTAGGAATAGAAGGGTTGAAGCCTAGATTTTCCTACAGCTTTTATTATAACCAGTGAACAATCATGAAAGGGTAATATGTGTGGAAAACAACTAGAATCTAAGTGGGATTAAAGGGATTTTTGTGGAGGGAAAACTGTGAATAAACTGGAGGATATTATTATGTGATGATGGGTAATTTAGTAGTTTACAAAAACCATATAAAAGTTTCAGGCAGATAACTTCACAACAGATGATTCGAACTTTGATGATTAAATACTCAGACTCTACCCAGTTGAGCACCAGCAGTGGAAGTTGAAGTGCCAGGCCGATCTGGGAAAGGAGCCCCTGTAGGCTGCGTCCAGCAGCAGAGGGTGTCACACCGGGAAGCCAGCGCTCTGGCCGGGTGTCTGGCCGTCAGCGCAGACCCCCTGCCCTGGGTAATGGGAAACAGTCTTTCTGTTAAATGTGGTGGAGAGAAGTAAATTACTGGGGTGCAGCTGTCGGCAGGCTGGCTGGCTGGCATGTTGTGTGTGTGTGTGTGGGGGGGGGGGGACCAGGACGCTGAAGGAGGTAGCACCTCCACCGCTCGCCTCCTCTCACGGCAAGCCCGCTGTGTGCTTACTTTGCTGTGCAGAGTCCGCCTGCTCACTGCAACTGTGGCCCTCGGTAGCGCTCTCCGTCTCTGTTCCTCTTTCTCTTTTTGTCTCTGTTGTTTCCTCTTGTTCTCTTCCATACTTACTCCCACATTCTTCCTCTTCTCCTCATCTCTATTAACTCCCCTTTTTCCTCTCTGCCTCCGCCTGCAGCTCACCCCCCTCTCTCTCGAACCTCCCCCCACTTCCAGCACACACTCCTCACCCACAGCCCCACCACCCTGTTGCTAGGATAATGACCCTGCTGACAACTCAGACCCATGGCGGAAGTGGCTATGGACCAGCGAAAAGCTCCCAGTCTCCGACATCAATCACATCACTGGCACCTCTCTCTTGTTTAGGAAGGGTAGGGGAGACAGAGAGATGGAGGGGATGCTCAGCTGTCTGCAGACTAGGAGTTGACTGTATGCTCAGATATGTGCTACATCCTACACATCAGCTTTTTGTTCTCACTCAGAACATACTTCACAAGTTATTCAGAGACCATTCGTGGGGTATTGTCACACTTTTAGAGGGAAGTAACAGCTGGAGACGACTTGTCTTGTTTCCTTGCTTGTTTGATGGGGTTGGATCTTACGCTGGTCACTGAGAGTTCATTGGCACTAATTTGCTCTAAATAATGTGTGTTTATTTGTTTGCCATGCAGTAACCCAGTTAACTAATCCATGGACTGCTTGTTTACCCAGGGAGAGGGGGCAAATCTCAGCCCCAGTGTGGCAGGGGGGAACTTCCCACAGTGTCTCTATGGTAATCAGCAGGTGTCACTCACCACGGAGAAGAAGTGAGGGCTTTCTTACAAGCGTGAGAAAGAGGGGCAGCCTCCATTGCACCCCCACCTCCCCCTTGCTTTTTTTTTTCCTGTTGGGGTAGCAGCGGCAACCGCAGTGACAGAGAGAAAGAGCGAGGGATAAGGGGAAGAGACAGAGAAGGCTACATTGGAGGCCAGGGTGGCCCTTCCCCGCAACCTGTTGATGCTGCTGCCAAAGCCCTGGCAATGGAGTCACCCCATCCAGCTGCATAGGAGAGAGAGGGGCCAACAAAAGAGGTTTGGTGAGGAGGGGAATGTCAGGAAGACATAAAGAGAGTAGGAATAAAATGAAGGAGCCCAAATTCCTGGACAGTTCAGGATGGCATGTGAGCCTGGCGTTGCCTTATATGGTCAAAGCGGAGAGGGGCAAATGGGTAGATGGGTGGCCGGGCAGCAAAAGAAGCCCAGCTTAGAGCTCTGTGGCTCAGAGCAAGGGACGGTGTGGGGCGGAGTTTGTGGTTGCTGGGGCTCAGTGGTGACCCCTGCATCAGGGAGCCCCCTCTCCTCTGGAGCGGGCGGCCCGTGGCTCATTGAGATGCAGGGCACAGGGTGGCAGGCCGCAGCTGCAGCCTACAGGCAGAACCCGGCAGAAAAGGGCCGAAGAGATGGCGGGGGCGGCTGAGGAAAAACCAACAAAAGACGCAGCCCACTCCCCCCCTCCTCCCTCGCTTTGGAGTTCTAATTCCCTAATCCTCAACCTCCGCCTACCCCCCCTTGCCCCTTCTCATCCGATTCTCACCACTCAAACACACACACACACACACACACACACACACACACACACACACACACACACACACACACACACACACACACACACACACACACACACACACGCACAGTTCATGCAGTTACCACTGGCTCCCTTCCTCTCATCCTCAAGCCATGAATGGCCAGACGGGGACAAAACCCAACAGCAGCCCCCTCAGGAAGTCCAACCACTGGGTGTGGGCACTGAGAGGCGCATTTTGTCTGACCCTCTCTCGGTCTCTCTCTGTGAGTGTGTCGTGTGTGTCGTGTGTGTGTGTGTGTGTGTGTGTGTGTGTGTGTGTGTGTGTGTGTGTGTGTGTGTGTGTGTGTGTGTGTGTGTGTGTGTGTGTGTGTGTGTGTGTGTGTGTGTGTGTGTGTGTCGTGTGTGTGTGTGTGTGTGTAGCTTATCTATTGCCAGATGACTAAGGTGGTACTTTCTGTTTAACTTATTGTTCTTGAAATGTTATTAAAATCCTTCAAAGTAAAAAGAGACAGGGGTGAGAAAGGGATGACGTGCAACAGAGCAGTTAGTTTGGACACATTGTTAGGCACTCTCCTTTTGGGGGCCCACGATGAATGCCACATGATGTGTCTTATTAAAAGCCAACAAGCCACAGCAGCTGGGACCTCAACATTCCTGTCGTTGTCACGTAGAGACAGACAGAACAGGACGCTCCTCGGAAACAGCAACTAACCTCTGTCACTCTCTCTCTCCCCGTTCTATCTAAAACCTTCCACATTTTTTCCTTTTATTTATTGACCCCCTCAACGAGCCTGCCTGGCCAGTCCTTACTGTTGAGGGCTCTTAAGCCAAGTTGACTTGGAAATGGCTTCAGTGTTGAAAGAGAACATGGATGTAAATCCTGCAAGTCCTGGAGAAATGTGGTGAAACCTTTTTAGAACTTTAAACTTTCAGCATCCGAAATATAAGATGTCATTTTGATTCTCTTTTAAAAGATTTTCAAGAGAAAAACCTGTGTTTTAAGGCTTTCAGATCACAAACCATTAGACCATGGCATAAACTGTGTATGTTACACACGTGCATAAGCAAACAAGATGAAGGCTCCACCATGCGCAGCTGTGTCCGAACCTGTTCTCTCCTCCTGTACCTTGTGTGTGTGTGTGTGTGTTTGTTTGGGTTATAGAGGGCGTGGCGGTGGCAGGCTGGAGCTGTCCGCAACACACAGACATGCAGCAGTTGGCAAATAAAGATGAATTCTGTTGTGTTTGGCAGCGGTTCTCCGTTCATTATTTTCCACTTTGCCCAGCGCGCATCCCAGACCTCAGCAGCTGCTTGTCATGTAAAGACACTCTATCAGGCCCTGACAGCTCCTCCCATGCACACACACACAGTATGCATGGCTCATACACACTTCACTTGCCCTCGCACCCCCCACTCACAGTCCTACATATGTGGGGAACATATGTAGTGATCTGTCTCACTACCACTCCACTCCTTGCACACTGCGTGGCTTTCCCATCCCCTCTAGTTGTCTCATCTCTCATCTGGTGTCAAATCAGTCTCCCTCTTCTTTTGTCCTTCCTCTAATTCGGTTGAGTTCAGCCACATGTCTGCTGTCACACTTGACTTTTATTAGAAAAGCTTTGATTCCGGGACGCAGATCCTTGAGTGGATTTCCTCGTAGCGAAGTGTCTCTCTGCAGTTACAGTCAGACCTGACACTTGAAGCAGGCCTCATCTTATCTAGGTTGTGGTCAGTTTGTCTGTTGGCCAGTTTCCTGTTTTGGAGAACACGTTGACATCAAAAGGCTTTAGTTTACATCAGTGATGATGAACTGACTTTAAAGCAGGAGGCTCTGCTGTGTTGTTATGGGGCCTATTGTCCTTTGTCAGCAGTCTGCATGGTGTGTCTTACTGTACACAGGATGTAATTGGGGACTACTCTGCAAAGCATTGAAGTCAACTCTTATAAATTATTGAAGCAGGGCTCATATTTGGTCTTGATTTATTCTGTGGGACTATATAACAGCAACTGTATAGTATAATGCACATTTTTCCACATTTATTCTCCTAACTGTATTTAAGTCAATATTAAGAAAAACAAAATGTGCAGCTGTCGGTTTCACTTTCTCGTTATGTCAGCACTCAAGAAAGGCCACAGTGTGGAAAGTAGAACTGAATAAAAGTAGAAGAAGGGGAAATGGGTGTAAATAGGAAGCTGACAAGGGTCATCTTTGTTGTTTGTGCTCTGAGCGCAGACTGTTTGCGGGGGGTTACACTGCATAGACACACACTCAGACTGCCGGATATAGCTGCTTCCACTGTTGTCATGTGACCTGGTTTGTGGTCACAGACGAGGAAGTTGCAGTGTCCTCCTGTCTAGAAAGAGCATGCACCTAGTTAAGGATGTGCATTGCAGATGTCGAGTTACACAATATTTCGATGCCGCATCTCTGAGACAGTCTTTGGAAAAGTCCGTCTCCCTTTTTTTCCCATCCGCACGTGGAAAGTGCGACTTTTCCGTTTTTGCAGTTTTAGTATCACTGTAGTTTCAGTAATCTCAGGAGGAGTTTACACCCTGAGTGTCACATTCTTTGACGTGCTTCTTTACCACTATGTTTGTTTGTCTGGCCTCGTCCCAGTGACCATACAGACCTGTCATAATAATCTTAAATCCCCATCCAGTCAAAAATGTGTTTTTCTTCTTGTTTCCACATTTGAATGTTTGACACTAGAAGGCTGTTTTCATATTTATCGCTCAAATTGTACATTTTTTTTTTCTGTGCTCACTGAACATCTGTTTTGGAGAGGTGGGTCAACGAGCATGATTTGTGACATCACAAATCGTTTAGAAGCCACTTCTGGTCAGAAATTTAGTGGACACAAGCGTGAAGTAATCTGGAATTTTTTAATGAGGGAGAAGGAGAAGGTGCCATTTTAGGGATTTATACTTTTTTTTTTTCCTTGCAAGAAAACAAGTTAGAAAGAGGATGATGTTAAATAAATTTGTTGGTATGCCTTAATACATGTGTAGAGGTGATCTTTAATAACATAGTTCCATAACTCAAGCAAGTGACAGCTGTTTAAACGCGTCTAGTGACTGAGAATGGTGAGCTGGCATTGTCATCATCCCCACAACCATGTGACCGAGGCCACCTCAGTGTGGGAGAATGTCGAGCTGATACACGCCATGCCACGCGCTGCTGCGTCACGTATGACCACCCATGCTACTTCTGGTGAGTGCTGTGCGTCAGCAGAGCTGGCATGAAAAGCCCAGAGCCTTTCAAAGTGGATGTTGTTGTAGTCTGTGACACACAAAGACCTTTCCCTACCCAGAAGGCAGTGTACACACGCAAACGTATTTACACACAAGCATACACATGCGTACACATAAACACCTGTCCAGGCCTATCAGAGCATCTGAATACTGTAATGTTCAAGAGGTCTGTACTCAGACTGGAAGGGATTTGCTGCATTGCAGCTGCCAAACCAAAACTTTTAAATTGAAAGTTACAGGATTTCTTCTCTTGAAAGTTTGGAGAGTGCCGAAAGGTTAAGTTCACCCAAAATAATAATTCAGTAATCGTCTACTCATCCTCATGCCGATGGAAAGTCGGATAAAGTTTCCTAGTCCTCAAAACATTTCTGGAGCTTCACAGCAAAACAGCATTGCAGCGTTCTTCTAAAAGAACTGAAGTGGATGGGGACTTGTTTTTAAGACGGCAAAAAAACAACCGAAAACCCAACAACCCAACAAAGAGCTCCATATAGCTCTTCTGTCATATTTCAAGTCTCCTGAAGTCTTGAGATGATTTGAAAAGACGTTCGATTAAGATCAAAACAAATAATTAACCTAAGTAAATATGAACAGCTGGTAAAATAAGCCAAATAACAGTATACATTGATCTACACTGCTGTGTGTATAACAGAACTCTTTATTTTTTTCCAATAGCATTAATAGTAACAATTCAGATGTGATGGTAACACTTAGAGGCTAAAAAGTTTCAGTTTAGGTACCTTGAAAGTGCTTGAAACGAACGATACAAACTCTGAAGTTTAATTTCCACCAGCGTATGTTGAGCCTTCGTCTGGTGTCACGGTGTCAGGTAGGGGGCTCATTATGCTGCCTCTGCATTGTGCACATACTGTCCTCACTGTGGGCTGGCATGAACTATAGCTGGGGGATATGGGTCAGCCAAAACCTGACCACAGAGCGAGGCACCAGCTGGGGCCCAGCTGAGGAAAACAAGGCTCGGTACGTTGGGCTCAGGAGACTTTCTGGCCGCAGTGTGAAAGATTATGGCAACTTGTGTTTGTGTTGAACAGGCTCTTGGTTTCACCCTGAGCTAATACTTGTATGACTACAAGTACTATTAAATAGCACCTCCTCCATGCTCAGATTTTATGCTGAAGTAAGGACGTCCAGTTCTCCTCAAGGCATGTGATAAATAACACTCTGCATGTGGATTCTCTGGAGACCATCCTGCACGTGTGGGTGACTGATGTGGATGGGTTGATTGGTGAGGCCTGTAGTTTAAAACAGACAAACGACTCATCAAAGTAATTGTGTTACATTGAAACGGGCATGAGGGAAATCCAGCAAACAGATTCTTGCCGCTGTGTATTTCAATTAGGCCGGTACGTGTCAGACAGCTGAATAAAGTAGAGCTAATTTCTAAATGAGCTATGTTTGGTATGAAAACACTTACTCTGCAGAAAACGGGATGAAAAATCTCCTCCTGTGCCACAATGAAAAATGTAATAACATATTGGACATCTGCTGTGGATTGAAGACTAAAGTATCTTGTGTTCTGGGCCAGATGTTTCCTCTGGTGTTGTGATTGGTGCCACCACCTTGCCAGTCGCAGTAAACTTTTGCACTTGGGTGTTTGCTTTGGGTTTAATGAGCTGATGCTCTGCTGGAAGGTGATGTACAGACAGTGTGTTTGACAAGGCTTCTTCCTGCTGTATATGGTCAACTTCATCTTTTAAGTGCTTTTCCCTTTCCTCCTCATCTTTTATCGTGACAGAGTAAAGCCATATGGAAAATATCCTATTATAGTTTGCTGCTCATGTCATTATTTTCTCAAAAAAATGTAGAAAAGAAGCAGGAAGAGGAAGTTCATAATTTTGAGTTGTCAAAGTGACAAATCTTAAAATCTGACATTCAGCCAGCGTTGTAAATTCTTGTCCTCTTCTTAGATATTTTAGAAGGATGTACACGAAAAAGAGGAGACATTACTGGCTGATCGGCTATTGGTTTCATCAGTCAGATGTGTGTGTGTGTGTGTGTGCGTGTTTGAAGGAGGGTAACAGAAGCTCATATTGACAGATCTCCTACCTCTCCCCTGTAGACACACACACCCTCTCTCCCACACACACACCACACTTCTGTGTTGGAGGAAATGGGGCAATTAAGGACAGCTTGCTACAGCTCTGCATGGGGTTAATATGTGGCTCCGTAATTAAAAATAAATTACACTTTTCCTGTATAAATATTCAAGTCCCTCTCCACTGTGTGCCACTGCCTTGTTATGGTATGTAAGCTGTTTTTTTCCCCCGTCTGCACAACATCTGGCGCAACATTTCCTGGAGCATCACCGGAATAAATTGAGTTTAGTCTGCCTATGAGAGATTCATTTGTGTGATGCTAGTGTGTCTAAGTGAATGGGATGGATATGCATGGCTTGAGGTTATGGGTGTTGTCTCGAAAATGGGAATTGTGGAAAGTTTTATTTGAAAATTGAACGCAGGCTTTGACAGACAAACGTCAAAGTCTTTTTGCAGTTCTTCGGGATTGCTGCTGCATATGAAAGAAAGGAGTGTAAAGCCTTTTTTACTGGTTCCAGAGATAACTGCACAAACACATGATAAATTGCCTCAAGTGAGGCAGCGGCAGTTTGGGCTGAAGAATAGCATGAAAATTAAACAAATGTGAAAAAAAGTCCACTAACCTGACCTCTGTAGGACAGAAACCACAGGGTTTTGGTGAAAAGTACAAACGGAATCAAGTTTGGGAGAAACGCAACTCGACGTCACGCTGCGGTAGCCAGTCACGGAAACTGGTTTTCAGACCGGCTGGTCTACAGATAACCAGTAATTAACTGCTTCTCATGGCCAACACCAATAAAATAACTAATTTCACATTTCTGTATGTTAAAAAGTTGTTCCGAACCTGTAGTTTATGCACGGCCGAAGGTAAAGAATAAGATGTGGTGCACAAAGATGAATGATTTAATATTCCATATGTGTTCTGAGATTCTTTGTAGACTTTGTCCCTCCCTTCTGACCGTTGCAGGACATGTTGTGTGTTTATTGGCGGATTACAAACTAAGTGTGTGTAGATGCTGTGTTTAAGTCGATGAAAGCGTCTTGGTTTTATATTGTCATCTTTATTTATCAGCTACAGTTTTTCATGCTATTCACAGCACATGCTTCATACTGGCCAAAAAATGTGACAACAAACATCCACCTAATTGCTTTGAGTTTCAATTATGTTGCTTGGTGCCTTGAAGAACATTGTCCTGTGATTAGACGACACCAGCAGGGGCAAACACGTTGAAGATAGAAACCTTCTCTGGAATAGTTGTTGCTCCCAGGCACAGGTCCAGAAACAATCACACTTTCTCAGTTGTGTCCCCCCACACCAACGCAAAACTGCACTGCCACAACACCTAATTTGGTCTGAATACAGCCGAACACTACATGAATCTCCAACAGAACTTTCACAGGATATGTACACACGTATTTAATAATGTAGGTGCCCAGTTTTGACATGGGAGAAGAATAAATGATGATGTGTCTGTTTCTGCTGCACTGATTTTGATACTTTTTCTTTTAAACTGTCTAGCTTTCCTCCAGCAGTATTATAGGAGTGCAATGCTAAATCTGTGTTGTACTCTTTAAGTATATAATATTTACTTTAAGTTCAAACTCTTCTAAAAATAGCTTTTACTTCCCTTCTGGAAGCATTCGTCAATTTGGTGTTTTTTAACTAAGTGGTTGAAAAGGTAGGAGGACATAAAAGTTTTTTGGACAGTTTTGATGTTCCCTTTGAGTCTACATTTCAAGTGACTGCTGGAAAGAGGACAGACTGGTAGGGGAAAGGGTCCTGACTCCTACTAAAACCACCATTTGTCCTGCAGCTGACCTACACTGAAGGAAAGACGGAGACAAGATGGCCATTTTAGGGTGCACCGGTGAACAGCATAGTAATTAGACTGCAGGAAATGTGTCGCACCTCTGGGAATTAAAACAGAAAGAGAAAGGACAACACAGTTTTGCCATTAATCATGAATGCACAATGTAAACAAAATGGCTCTGCGCCGGTCAGCATTTTGTGAATGTGAAAGCACGTGAAGTTTCTCAATTAATGCTAATGTGTGAGCAGGTCCCTCTTAAAATCTCCGAAACTTTGTCACAAGTTGTTTTTTTATTTAGTCTCCTATAACTCAGAAGTCCTCTTTCAATCTCTTTCTCATATCAGGAGAATACATCAAGACCTGGAGGCCAAGGTATTTTCTCCTGAAGAGTGATGGTACATTCATTGGCTACAAAGAGCGACCGCAAGATGTTGACCAGCTGGAAACCCCCTTAAATAACTTCTCTGTCGCACGTGAGTATCTGCTTCACAGAAACCACCGCATTTTTTCCCCTCTGTTTCTTGGCAGCTTGTTTCACGCTTTTTTTTGTTTTTTTTGTTTGCTGCCTTCTTGTTTTCACTTGCATTGTTGTAACAAATATACTCCCATACTTTGTTTTTACACGCGTCTCACCTCTCTACACAGCCTGAAAAAGTAGTTTTAACAGGAAGACAGTGTTTATGAAATCATGCCTAGGAGGTAAATTAAAGTGAGTCATCTGTAATATTATGCCCAAGTTTCACATTATCATTGTATGTCACTTTAAATGATCATGAAGAGAAACATTAGCAAATTGGCACTAGTATCGTCTCAACAGCATCACTGCAAGTTTCTTTCAATAAGGGCAGTGCTCCAAGGCAAAGCTCTGCCACTGAATGTGCATGCAAGATGTCTGGCTCCCGACATTAATACATCAGCTGTCATTCCTCTTCTTTGTATGCGTCTTCTCCAAAATTCTCAGTTTTTACATTGTGACAGAAAATATTAACAAAAACAACAAAAAATGCCCGGAGCAGCTCAGCCCACTCCATCTTCACATCAGAGAAAGTTGCTGTGATAAGCTGTGCAGATGACTGCACAGAGCAATTAGACAGCATACTGTTTGTTTAACAAAATGTTTCCTCTCCGACACTCTTGAGTTATCGTGGCTATTAGCTGCCTGATTTCAAGTATTTATCTGGGCTGCACTCTGAGGCTCTGCCTCCATCAGCGCTGGCTTCGGTTTTTGTCACCACTGCGACCCCACCACAGAGGACACATGGTGCCACGCTGCTGACGGGGCTGCTGCAGCTGGATTACATATTCACCCTGATGGAGCCATGTTGGATCTCAGTGGTGGTCCACTCCCCTGTCCTCCATCTATCAGACGCAGGCCGTTTTGTGTCACGTTCTGACATATTTGCTGACATGTTTCATTTGGGAACAGATGTTAATGTGAAGGAGGTGCAGATGGAAATCTCTGCTCTCTAAACTCACTTATTAGACTGTTGTCAGCCATTGTTTTGTGAACTGCTTATAAGACAATTATTTGCTGCAAAAGTGTAAGAATTGAGAGAAACTGAGGGAAGGATGTGATTTTGTTTTTAATAAATTTTTGATAAGAATAAGTGAAAGTTGTCCATGCCAATTTGACTATATGAACTAATATGGTTTCAGCTTTGGTTTTGCTTTTTTATTTTAATTTTAGAATCTTTTTTTGTGCAGTCTATTGACCATCGATTAACAGAAGAAAGTGATTGGACAATGAATCGATAATGAAAACATGTGTATGCTAAAATGAGCTGTATCCTAGAAAGAAAAAAATCAAAAGCAATATATTTGAAGTGCCCGTTGCAGAATTGCAAACTGGACTGAATATATTTATATTTTATTAATATTTGCTTTTATTATTTTTATTGACTCTAATGTTCTGTTTTTATGTAATACTGGACAGATTCCAAATCAAAGTCCAAACCTCTGTTAGCAAATGTTAAGTTTTAAAGGGGCTGAAAAGATCTGAGTTGTTTTCCTCCACCTAAGTGCACCTGTTCTTTTCCAAATTGGCCGACAGTGTCTGTTAGTTTGGCGATAAAGATAAATGGCTATAACTGTGGGTCTGTCTCTCTCCTCTACTCCCCTACACATCGCCCCCTTTCGCCGTCTCCCTTCCCTTTCTCCCCGGCTGTGGTCAGAGTGCCAGCTGATGAAGACAGAACGGCCCAAGCCCAACACATTTATCATCCGCTGCCTGCAGTGGACCACTGTCATCGAGCGCACCTTCCACGTGGAGACCCCCGAGGAGAGGCAAGCGAGAAGCACACACCTCTCGGCTCGCAGAGCAGTAAAACACAAATCATTTACACGCTAGAAATCAGTTGAACAGTTTAAGAGGTCTGTTTTATTAACATGTAGAAGCACGCACAAACATGCACATTTAATCATCGTTATGCACTCGCACAAGGTCCACTGGCTTTTGGCAGAGCTCATTCTTGAAATTGCCTTCCTGTTGATAAGAAGACAATTACGTGATTGGGCTGCTGGGCTTGTATGATGGTAAATGGGCTGATGTAATCTTTCTGCTGCATGTGCCTCCCTCAGGGAAGAATGGACTAAAGCCATCCAAGCAGTGGCTGAAGGCCTGCAGAAACAAGAGGAGGAGATGATGGACTCCTCGCCGGACCCCATGGACATGGAGGTCTACCTGACCAAAATCAAACACAAAGTGGTACGGCCCATTTGCACTCTGTTGTCTATCTTCTTCTCTCTACTTTCCCCACATTGACACATCTCATTGGCCATTACCATAAACTTTAATCGTCCAGTTTGTAGTATTTAGTGGGAAAAAATATAATAATGTATAATATTCATGATTATGTTTTTAATAGTTTATAATCACCTGAAAGTATCTTTGTGTTTTTTGTTACACACTCTCCACTTACACGCAATTAGTCTTTAAAATCTCATCCATTATATCTAATATCTGTGGCAGCGGATAATCTTTGCACTTTCCACATTTCAGCTTTTTTAACTTTTAACTCAACCACATTTATTCGTCCCCACCCTGAGTATATACGAAACCGCTTTAAAAAGCCTCTGTGATCAGCTTCCAGTAATTTTGTAGCTTCTAACTGGATCCTTGTGGTTTGAAGTTTAGTTTCTCTCCAGTGCATACTGTCATATATCTGCTGCTGTTTTACTGTCTCATGTTTTGGGACTTTTGTTAAGTTACTGCTGGTGAAAAAAACCCAACATTTCCTGATTTTGTTGCTTTATAATAAAAGCTTTTAAATAACTAAATAACAAAGGACTTTCATTGTGAGCTTTGTTGGCAACTGTTATTCAATGGTTTTGCGGAGAAGAAGAGTATTTATAGCCGCTCTGTTAACCACTACACAACACAGGCACGTCATCAGACATACCTTAAAGAAGGTAGCCCTGGTGTAACGAAAAAGGAAGTCCCTGCCGCGCTGGGCTGACGTGCCAAGTCAAAACCGAGTCAAGCCAGCATATGTGTACATAAAACCCCACTGGTCTTCCAAGTTGACCATTTCTCTCCCCCTCCACCCTGCCTTACACACTACTTTAACCCACCTTCCTTTGCCTCTCCCCAGCCATTCTCTACTTTCTCAAAATCAGCCGTGGGTGGCTTAGCACCAGATAGCGTGTCCACCAGGTTTCACAACCCCCGCATGTGTCATGACTTAAAGGTCCAAGGCCATCGGATTGGATGTCCCCCACACAACCATTTTCAACATTCTCTTTAGCGCCGGGGTCAGAGGTTAACTGAGACACAACCACATATAGGCTAAACCATTAGAGGAGTGAAAATTGCATGCTGGGTGAAATTGTGCCTTAAATGCCTCTATGTTGTTGTCAGTGGGTTTGTGTGTCCTTGCTAGTTAGAGCATGAGTTTGTTAATGCTTCTGGTTGTAATCAGATGCTGCTTTCCTCTCCTCCTGCTCTCTAGACTATGCACGACTTTGAATACCTCAAACTCCTGGGAAAAGGCACTTTTGGCAAAGTTATCCTGGTAAAGGAGAAGGCCACAGGACGCTACTACGCCATGAAGATCCTAAAGAAGGAGGTGATCGTAGCAAAAGTGAGTGGATGCCAGAGAGTGGGAGAAAGACACTTTAGGGGGAGGGCAGTGGAGCACATGACTGATACCTAAATGGTTAGCCATTGTGAAAGTTGCACAAACACTCTTTATGGTTTTTTTTCCAGGATGAAGTGGCGCACACACTCACAGAGAACAGAGTCCTCCAGAATTCAAAGCATCCGTTCTTGACAGTAAGGAGCCCCTTCGTATACCTAAACCAAACCTTTTTTTAACTCACAGAGATCCTCAGAAAACCTCTTCAATCTAACCCAGCAGCATCCATTCAGAAAAAAAAGGGGGGGGGGGGGGTTTACCAGGAATGTTTTGAGGAGTTGTTCTTACAAAAGCTGCTGTCGGGTTGGGCCTTTTTATAGTAACACTGGACGTCCTTTTTTTTTTTTTTTCACTTAACTCTTTCTTTCCATGGATGAGGTGGGCTGTAGTGAAAACCTCCTCCAAAATGTTAAAACCAAGTGGTGGGTGGAGGCAACACATAATGCAATGAATGGAACCAATGTCTGCTGTACAACAGTTGTTAAAAAGCACATGTGATACATTATGCTGTTGTTGTTTTTTTAAATGTATCATTCTCTTGTATGATATTCTGTTTCAAAAATGTAATCTAAAGGTCAATGCAGCAGCTGTTACAATCAGCTGGTTAAATGGCAGCTTCCTCTTGTATTAGCTAGAAAGTTCTGTTTTGAGCGTTCTCGTTCTCTGTCTACAGGGACTGAAATACTCCTTCCAGACACATGACCGCTTGTGCTTTGTCATGGAGTATGCAAACGGTGGTGAGGTAAATCATTTTAACCACTACTAAATCTGCACCTTTACTCAAACAGAGCTACTGTTCCTGTTTCCTCTGGACTAATCCACTCCATCTTTCATCTGTCCTCTGTCCTCAACCTTCTCATCTCCCTCTGTTTCCCCCCAGCTTTTCTTCCATCTTTCAAGGGACCGCGTGTTCTCAGAGGAGCGCGCACGGTTCTACGGTGCAGAGATAGTGTCAGCGCTGGACTACCTGCACGCCGAACGAAATGTGGTCTATCGAGATCTAAAGGTAGGTGGAGAGATGCGTCCTCACTGTCTCTCATCCTCGCTGTCAGCCTCACTCGTCTCTGTCTTTCTCCTTTCACCCCCCTTCCCTTCCCTTCATTTCTCCCCTGGCAGGATATAAATAGGGTCTGCCTCCATCCAGAGCAGTAGCAGTGGCCAGCGCTTATTGATCTGCCTCCCCCAGATCAGTCTCCAGACCTCACTGCAGCTGGAGGGAGGCTCTGTCCATACTCTTACTGCAGCTAGACAGAAATAACCACCAGTCCGCTTTGAACAGATCGCCACCGCCTCCCGTTCTAGTATGCATACAGTGTACTTAGTAGGTGATATTGGTGCGTGATTGACGTCATTTCATAAGCTGGAGGTACAGCACCGTTAGTCGACAAACAGAAAAGATTTCAACATTGCAAAGGTTTCAGCTGCTCCTTTTTTTAATCTTTGCTCAACAAAACCCTAAAAATGGCATCGGAGATGGATGTTGCAGACTGATAAGGACATGTTTTGGTTTAGGAGGACTGTAGGGGGGGGGGTTATCAGTGTTGCAGTGGGCATCTGTAGCCCTACTACTTCCAGCTGAGAAAACCAGTCAGGTCAGCACAGCACTCTCTCCCTCCCTCCCTCTCTCCCTTGGGTTTATGAGGCAGGCTCCCAGCCTGCTAGGGTTCTCCTGAAAATGCCAGGGTAGCAGGATTGGAGGATGTGCTGACTCTGGCCGGGCGCTGCTGGCCACGTGTGAGCTACAGCTGCCAGGTGACTTTAACTGAGAGGGAGAGACAGAGAGGGAGGACACAGTGATATTAAAAGGCCATGCAATCTCAGGTCATGAGACTCAATGATGCACATTCTTAAGGCCTTTAGGTCAGTTTACCTGTGCATTTAATAATTAGGTTTCCATTCATCTGTGTGCAAGAGAATTTAAAATTTTTCAACCTTTGAAAATGGTTTTCATTCTTTACTTTGGCAGGAACAAATGATCATTTTGGGGGTTAAGTAGCAATCAAAAGTAACTGGCGCTTGAATGATTATGTTATGCCACATCCTCTCAAATTTTCATGATTGTAATTCATGGAGACGGGCTGATTGAGATTTTATGCGCTTTCCCATTAATTTAATAGGAACATAACTAACACCAATGCCTTTATTTTTTTTTTACATTTATGAATGAATATTCTCAATCCTCCCAAAATTATTGGCTTGAGTCCTTTTACAATGATGATAACATCTGTCTTCTTTCTGTTTCCCCTCAGCTGGAAAACCTCATGCTGGACAAAGATGGACACATAAAGATCACAGATTTTGGCCTGTGTAAGGAGGGGATCAAAGATGGCGCCACCATGAAAACTTTCTGTGGGACACCAGAGTACCTAGCACCTGAGGTAACGACAACAGTTACTTAGTCTACCTGGGAAGAATTTGCTTAACCAAAGGCAGATGGATGACAAACGAAAGAAAGAGCAAACGTGAAGAAACATGTCCTTTTGAACCTCTGTTCCCTGCATTCATTATGTTTTTTTACTTCCTTGTTTCCGTTATTTAATAAAGAATGACAAAGTACGATCATTTTATTGAACTAGATAAAGCGTAACAATATGTGGATCCCAAATATGAATTTTCCTCCCGTCACGCGTGACATGAGTAGATTCCAAAGAAAAATGCAGCGTGTGTTGTTTGACATCAGTGGATCAGAAGCATGTGGAGGAAAGGGCAGCTGTCCCAAAATGCCTTTCTAATCTCCAGCTGAAGTCTGTGAGTTAATGAGTGTGCTGTGTGCCCAGGGCAGGGCAGCCTGCTCTCATATTTGCAGTATGGGGAGGGGTGTGGCTACTCTGTATTGCGTGCAGGTATGACAAGTGTTGGAGTGGGCTGTGTAACCCGATCGCACATTGTGATTAGCCATGGTGTGTGAGTAAGTGTTTGCGCTTGCCCCTCGCCTGTTGCCGTAAAAATGTTTTCCGGGAGAAGGGGCGTTCATGTTGACACAGTTGCCGTATCGTTGTTTTTAGCCTCCATTTGGAATTTTCTGGTAGGGGGAGGAGGAGGGGTGATTGGCTGGCAGCTCCTCAGGAAACGTGAGCTTCCGCCACTGGAAAAAAAAAAAAAAAAAAGAAGACCACATTGGCTACAGCTGTTGTGTGGCACCAGGGGAGACATAGCCCCACTGCTGCCCTGGATGCCTTGCTTAACCTGGGGAGAGCCGGAGCAGTGATGCTATCCAACTTCGCTGCCTCAGCCTAACATGTACCTGGGTTTGTTTTTTTTTTTCATCAGTCAGACAAAACCCGCCTCTAACCATCAGCACCAGGAACAGCAGCATGTGAATATTAACTCCCTCACACCTGGGCAAACATTGAGAAAAAAGGTTCCCCACCTGTCCATCCCAAAGTCTGTCCAGCCCACTTTGCTCCTCCACTTTGTAGCAGAGTCTATGACAGCTCCAGCCTCGGCAGTGCAGAGCACAGAGACATCAGGGGGCGTTACCATGGCAACAGGGTCGCTGGCGAGCGTCTCTATGGAGTGCGGGCCAGGCAGTGTTACAGGTTGTTCTGCAGTAAACAATGACCTTGTTGTGTGTGCTGCACAGGAATGCTGTAACGTCTGGGAATATTCCACCCAGAGCAGAGGGGGAGAGAGGGAGGGAGGGAGAGGGAGAGTACAGACCCAATCTGTAAAAGCCTCACCAGTTTGTCTCTGGAGTAAGGAAGGGGACAAATTCACTTTGTCACTTTTATTAAGTAGTTCGAAAGACTATACCATCATTGGCTGAATGAATTAGCTTTTAGTGATCATCTACAAAGAAAACTGTGGGCAGGTTTAATCTTATCTGTTGAAACTGATCAAGATTCACAAGTTTGGGAGATTAATGGCTGTCACTGCTGAACTTTGCGAGCAAGAAAGTGAAGTATACAGAGTAGAGCTCCAGAGCAGCAGCAGCAAGTGTTTGTGCTTTTATGCGCCCTCTCCTCCCTCTCTCCTTCCCCTGTCTCCGCTCCTTTGGGGCAGTGTAACAGTATTAGTTTGGGGCTGAGGCCCAAGCAGGCAAGCAAGCAGTCCTGGTTACGTATATGAGGGATGAGCTTGGCTCCTGCGCTCCTGGCAGCTTCACAGCTGTGGCGCTCTTCTACATATATGGGGCAGCTGCGGGCCCAGCTGTCGCACGGTGTGAATCACACGACAGCAGCGCTGGAAATAGAGACGGCCCAGTAATCCTAGCCCCACACCGGCTTCACGTTACTCCCCCTGCCCTCCCAATCCTCCTCCTCCTCGATGCTCACCACTCACCGCAGCGCCAGGCGGAGTGCCCACAGACACACGCACTGTCCTGTGCACGTGCGCACACACAAAGTCGTTTTGTTCCTTTTACGGACACATCCGTCCATCTGTTTTCAGGACCCTCTCCTGGTCTGTGGACTGTTGTGTCCATATCTAATTCGGTTAATCCGCCCACGTCTTTTTACCTAAGTGTCTATTCTTAGGTCTGAAACGCCGCGCATCTCGCTGCTTGAGGATTGAGAGAACAGACTGTTCTCATTGTCTTGATTTCACCTTCAACATCCGCCTGGCGAGGTAGAATCCAGTACACGTCCCCAGAGACCTTGGAACAACTCTGCTCAGCAGCACATTAGTCATGCAACAGGTTGCAATGTTTTGTAAGCACAACACTGGAGAAGTTTGTCTCATTAAGAAGAAGTCATCCTATGGAAATAAAAAGACTAAATCTTTCCCTCCATGTGACTCTAGTTGAGTTCATCGAGCGGTTTGTTTGTAAGACTGGTCTGTGTTTGTTGCCACACATTTGCTTATTTAAGCGACCCACACCTCTGCTGCTTGTTGATCTGTATGTGTGTTTGTGTGTGCGTGTGTGTGTGTGTGTGTGTGTGTGTGTGTGTGTGTGTGTGGAAGGCCCTGTGGTGATTAAATATGCAGGGCTCCAGGGGAAACTCTATCCTAGCTCCTAATGTGAGATGTGAGTCAGTGTTGGCTGAGGCGGCCTCAAAGGCCCGGACCAGTGGGGAGAGCAGGTGAAATTTGGTGGGGGTGGGGTGATGGGGATGACCAGTTGCTTTGGGGTTTGTATAGTCACCCTAAAGAGCTGTTGTCGCCACAGCCCTCAGATGTCCAAACATTACTAATCTTTGGCTTCAAATTATTTATCTCCTGTAATAAATAAAAAATAACTGTTGTTGTGTTAAAACCCTGCATACTAGAATAGCTAAAAATAATCCTGTGCATCCCGACAGCTGCATTAAGTAAACTCCCCCCCTCCTCCTCATCCCCAAGGTGCTAGAAGACAACGACTATGGCCGTGCTGTGGACTGGTGGGGTCTGGGGGTGGTGATGTACGAGATGATGTGTGGCAGACTGCCATTCTACAACCAGGACCACGAGAAGCTGTTCGAGCTCATCCTCATGGAGGACATCCGCTTCCCTCGCACACTCGGCCCAGAGGCACGCTCGCTGCTCTCTGGCCTTCTGAAGAAAGACCCAATGCAAAGGTGAGGAGTCTATACTGTTACATTAGCAAATCTCAAATTTGGACGTATCCCATTGTTTATGGCCTACAGACGTTCTTCTGATATGAGCTTATGGAAAAGTGGGAATGAAATAATTTGAGAGTGGCAGCTTCCATAACACATGCTGAGTCATTTTGCGCTTGTCTTCCAGGTTAGGTGGAGGGCAAGATGACGCCAAGGAAATCATGCAGCACAAGTTCTTTGCAGGAATTGAATGGCAAGATGTTTATGAGAAGAAGGTTGGTTTTCTAAAATGACGAATTTTCTTCTTTGTCCTATCTGAAAGGACACCTAGCCAAGATATATATAATGTCTTCAGCCCTGGGATCATTATTGTTACGTGATTTGAAACGACACCATCTAGAAGCGATGTAGATTGTCATCAGGAGGACGGGTGTTGTCGAACGGATTGACAGTGCTGATGTGCTGATATGTTTGTGTCTCTTCTGCCCTCCAACAGCTGGTGCCGCCGTTTAAGCCCCAAGTTACCTCGGAGACGGACACACGATATTTTGATGAGGAGTTCACAGCACAGACCATCACTATTACGCCACCCGGACAAGGTAGCACCAAACCATAAACACGCTCACTTACTGTATACTTGATACGACTTCAGTTAAGGTCTATACTGTGGAGCTATATGCTGTTTGAATGTGACGGTAAGATGAGAGAAGATAAATTGCCATCTCAATCAATTATGATGATAAATTTCACCCCACCTCCTGTGAGACTTCATTAAGATTGAGAAATTACACTGGAAAGCAGCAATTGAGGAAAATGGCATTTGTTTTCATGGGAAAATCCTAAGATGATCATCACTGTTTTCTTTCTGTGTTCATATGATAAATTGAATTGCAAGCTCATAGAGAAACCTTAAAGCAGAACAGAATCCTTCAGTCAATGTTTAACTGGAATATTTTTCTCAGTGCAGCATTCTTGGCGTAAGACTTTGATGAGTAAAGGAACTGTTCTATATGCCGGTGAGGTTCCCTTGAGAGTAGTCCTCCCTCTCCTGGAGAGTCGGTGCAATTAAAACGGCATCGTTCCACACAGAATCATCTGCATGTATATGCAAGAGATGACAGAAAAAGAAAACTAAAATGATAATAGTATGAATTGTATTATTGACACTGGGTGATATTGACAAAATCTAATCAAATTTGATTTGATACAGGAAAAACATGGATATGGTGGCCAATCAGGTTCAGCATTAATTGTTTATTCAACTCATCAAAGTTCAGAAGATTGTACCACATACTGTTGCTGTAATACATCTTTTTAAGACAAGGACAAGTATAGATTTTACTGAATATTATGATAAGCAACCTGTAAGACAATATCAATCCTATATCACAATGCAACATTGTGTTACCCAGCTGTAGGATTAGATTCTATAGCTATAGAGATTTAGAGTCCCTTTTGAAGCCCTGATGAAGACCTAATGCTTTTTAAATAAATACAGTAATTTAATATTTCCTTCCCTATTTCTTGTTTGGTATGTCTGTATTGGCTCTGATTTGAAGGATACTTCAAGTTTTTTGGGACTTTCAGGGCAAATTTTAACCCAATCCATCCAGTAAAATGTAAGCGGGAATCCACCTACAGACATTCACAAACATGATCAAATTCAGCTTTCCAGTTCAAAAATTGATCAACTGAAGTATTTGGAGTACAGCTGTAACTCCTGACATGAACTAGGGGGGCCTAGGTAAGTTGCCGTGGAATGACCCTATAGTTAAAATTCTTCCACACTACTCTGTATATGCAATTTTATATCCTATTTCCCCAATATCAATATATACTTTGATTGTAATTTTTCGGGAATATCAATTAGGAAACTGTTAATAGATCAAATAACCAGACAATAGAAAATGTGTCTAACCCAGTAAATTAAATGCCAGACAAATAAAAAAAAAAACTTAATTACATTAATACTAAAATGAAACTAAATCTAATTTTGCCATAAAACAATCCTGATCATTTGATTTTCAACATTTCTCAAAGTGGTCTAATAACAGTATGGTAAAATCTCTGTGAGTAGACAAATATACATTATGATGTGTATTAATATGTCGACCATCCCTAAGCTGTACAAGAGCTAAGCAGTTGTTTGTACTCTGTCCTCAGATGACAGTATGGAGTCTTTCGACAGCGAGCGGAGACCCCACTTCCCCCAGTTCTCCTACTCTGCCAGTGGGACGGCTTGAACGACTCTCATACATTCCCCCCTGGTCCCATCATCTCCCCCCACCCCCACCCGACTGCACTCTCAGAAGACCAGGGGGCCGCAGCCCCCTTCCTCCCAGCATTGTTTGCAGATGCCGTCGGTGGATGTAACATTTCCAATCTGCAAGTTGTGTTTTCCAGGAAAGAGGAAATTCAAGACAAAGCAAAGATAACTGTGGTTGTTCTGTTAGGCCTTTTGAAGACTGACCATGCAGAGAGAGAGAGTTAACACTACCCTGCATTTCCTGGTTGTTATGTTGTATACTGAGCAGGCATCCTTACACCATAATGAATGAGGAAATGTAGTTATGCACAAATTAGGCCACTGATATTTAGAAAAGGGCCTTTTTTGTATTAAAATATACAACTGAATATCAACCATTTCAAATAGAAACAGGCATCCTGTGGACCAAAACCATCATGTGAGCAGAGAGTATGTTGTTTGTTGAGTGGGTATTAAATCCATGTTTTCCTCTCCGCTGCCAAGACTTTTGAACAGTTTAAATTCAGACTTCCTAAAAATTTTGGCTTCAAAAGTGAATGTACCGTATCAAATAAAGTCGATCTTTCTGCATACTTATGTGCTGATTCTCCTGCAACTCAAAGACCATCTTGTGCACAGGACTTCTATCACTTTTCTACTCCCCTGATGCAAAAGTGACACCAATTCGTCTGTTGTATTAATGTGCTACACTGTGATGAGTCTGAATCATTTGTGCATCACAGTCCGATGTGAGGAACGCCAGACATGCAAAGAATGCAGAGTGATTAATCATTAAAAGCTGACCTGCAATGGATCCTCCTCACTGTCACTGAGAGACCCCCAGTTTCCTGTTTTACGATCATAAATAGCTCCTCCAGCCCCCCTGAAGTAAGTGCTTATAGTTCCCGATGCCTTCTTATCTTGATGCTGTGCTGCCGACACCTCCTGGTTTCCCTCTGATCAGGGTCAGTCAGCGCTGACCCATCAGATCTTCTCTCCTCTGGGTTTTTCCTCCATGTACAGTACAGTATTGGGTGTTTTCCACCCGGTGCATTCACTGCAGCCTCAATGAGGTCACTTTTAACATAATACACTTCTTTAGGATTACTTTGCAAACAAACTGGGCTTCAGGGGAAATGTAACACACAAAGTCATCTTTGATTTGCTACTTTAGGGGACTTCTGCCCCTTCACGAGCTTCTGAGTTATTTATATGAGACGAGCATTGACTAAATCGAGTTTTACTGTGCCAATGATATGCACTTTGCTGCCCCAAAATGATTGTATTTGGACTCTTATTTGTACTTTATGGTTGGTAAAGACTAAATTAGCCCATTTTTCTAATATAAATTCAAATGTTGTGGATGCAAATAAAACAAGAATTGCTTGTTTTGAATGATTACTTCCCCTTCACAGACGGCTGAGGCTAATCGGAAACTCTTGGGAACTGAAACTCTTCTTTCAAAGGTGTACTGAGAAGTTTCCAAATAAAGTGCTTCAGAAATTTTCGAGATGACAGATAATCATTGTTCAAAAAAAAAAAAAGTGCATCATACGTTCTTGAATGTAATGGTTTTTATGATGTTGTTTTCATTTCAATCGTTTGCAAACCTTTTTGTTCAGTTTTTGAATCTGATTGTTACTTATTCCTATGCACACTCGCCCTTTGCTGTCACCTTCTGAAAATAGGGAAATTCATTTTATACTTTTTATTTTTTATTTCAACTTTTGTTTTGTACCTTGCCCTCCCGTATTCCTGAGACTGAGGACACCAGCTTTAGTAAACAAATAATATAAACTTTGTACACTGTTTTTACTTGTTTCTTTCAAAATTGATGAAATAAAAGGTCTTAACAATGCACCATGTGGACTTGACTTTTATTGTGAAATAAGGAATTGATTTCTTGATTTCTTTAGCTTACACTTTTCACAACTTTTATGCCTAGACAAAATAAATGAAACTCTCTTTGTGGGTTCATGACTGAATGAGCTAAATAACAAACTAACTGACCTTGAAGGACAACACAATTTTATACTGTTTTACTTTGTCTTTATGTGGCGGACCCTGCCACCTTTCTAGCTCCAGAAGGTGTTCTGGGGACTTATTTTCCTCTGAGAGAAGCTTGTTTACTCCGCTGTAGAAAAGATGAATGTTTCTAAGTTTGTATTATTACCTAATTAATATTGTAAATATTAAAAGTCTGAGTACACTACGTGGTGCCCCTTTGAGTTGCTACACCACGAGGCTGCCCCTTCACTCTGCCACTGCATCACATAAGATGAGTCAATAGTAGCAGGACGTTTGTTTATCTAAACCTCACAGTGATCACACCCCACAGATAAAACACAGTTAAAGTGTGTGAGACTAATGTCCCAGCGCTCAGCGACTCAGACTGTGTCTTGGCTGTGTTCTCTGCCTCTGCAGGACTGCTCAGGTCCACGTCTGGGGCTCTGCAGCTGGTCTGAGACGGCAGAGATGCTCCCCCCGGGGCCCCGGGCAGATGGTACAGTCTCTGGAGCAGATGTTGACAGCCAGGGCTCACAGTCTGTCTTTTGGCCAGCTGCAATACACAGCGCCACACTGCGAGACCGAGGCTTGGCCCAGTGTGGCGCTCACCTGACAACCATCCCTCACCTGACTCCAGCTGCACTGCCCAGAAACACGCCGCAGAGCTGGGGATTCAGCTCTGCCACGGGCCTCCCCTGGGTGATGTAGCACTGTGCTGCGTGAGGAACATGTCACTCACACAGCCTGCAAGCCAGAGATCCTCTCTTCTTTTAACTAGGGAGGAGAATCTTTCCTTATTGAGAGCATTAACATATATGAAAACGAGGGTGTTAAAGCTTTGAGATGCAAAAGCAGCCGCAGCTCAAAGTCAAGATAATTTGACTTTTGCATTCTACTTTCAGTGTAAGACACAATATTAAAAAGTATTCTGCTAAAAGTTATTTTATCATTTATAACTAAAAAAAAGTGATTCTTCTTTTTTGTCCCTTTTGATACAAGATCAGCCGCATAAAAAGAGGCCTGGAGCTGGCTCGGCGTCTTGTTTGTGGACACTTCAGCAGGACAGGAGGCTGCCTGCCTCTCACAGTGCTTGCGCTTGCATTCTCCGTACTGACTGCGCTACCCTGCTGCCACTGCAGCAAGAGCGTACAACCAGAACGAAACACATTTAACAAAAACACAGCGGGAGATAGTGAAAGCTAGAGGAGCTCCCAGGGCAAGATAAAACATGAACCATTACCTGTATCCTGATCGCAGTTGGGGAAAATGCAGGGGGTTTTCCGTCTAAGTGTGACAGAGGTCAGGGCCTTTAGAAACCGGTTCAGCCTGCTAGCTACAAGTCTCGTGGTGACACTAAGAGCAGGGGTGAAGCAGAGGGTAAACCCACCCGGGCTTAGTATAAGGAAAGCCTTCAGATGGTTCAGAATGCTGCAGCTGCAATCTTATCTAAAACTAGAAGATCTTACCATATTACGCCACTTTTAGCTTCTTTCCATTGTCTCCCTATTCACGTGAGGTGCTTCTGACCCTTTGGGCCTGTAGTACCTGTCTGATCTTTTTACAGCAGACAGTCTGTCTCCACTGAGGCCTTTAAATCCAAACTCAAAAACCTGTCTATTACCTCAGCTTTTGTTCCGGCCTTGCGCCTGTTACCTTCATCAGTCAGGCGGGTCAGCCTTAGTCTCAATGAGTCTAATAAATCCAGCACTAAAGTTCATGTTTATCCCGCTGGCAATACTGTAAACCCTCTAAAAACTACTGTGTCTTGTAGTTTGTGTCTCTCCCTCTCTTCCTAGTCTTTTTCTGCTCATCCTCTTTTCACTCAGTCTTGTCTGTGCCTGACCATCAGCCACCATGGGACCATTGTGTGTCTCTCTCCTGGCTGTCAGCGCCTCATCTCCAGATGTTTTGGATCTGGATCTTTTCGTCCTCCAGGAGATTAAGCCTCTCTTCTCGCCTCACTCTCGCCATCCCTTGTGCGTGTCGCCCTTGTCTCTCTCTCGCTCTGCTTGTTTGTTTCTTTTCCGTCTATCTGTGTGAATGGCATGCTTGAGCTTTGCCGCTGGTGTGTTTGTGCAGTCCTCCGTGGTGGAGGGGAGTTTGAGTGGCTCAGATCTGTTTGGATTCAGTCTCCATACTGTCTATCCATAGTTTTGGTCATCCTGAGTGTTTACTATGTCTGTTCTGTACACAACACATGTATTCCAATAGTCCATCCCAGGAGACAGATTTTTTTTTTTTTTTTTTTGAGGGGGGGGTGACATGACTTTACCTCTTTATATCTGAAATAAACTGTATATTAATTTTTTTAGTGGGATACTTAAATATTCATTGTTTACATTCTTTTATGTACAGCAAGAAATAAAAAAAAACACATGTAATATGTGAGAAACACATCGTAGAGATGCTTTCCCTCATATGGATACTGACTGCAGGTACCAGCGCTTGAAAGTAACTAAGTGCATTTACTCAAGTACTGGTCTAAAGTATAATTCCATGCTTCTATATACCCATTAATTCTTTGTACTCCACTAAATTTATTCACATAATTTGATAATAGGCGAAAGTTACTTTGCTGATTTAGATAAATATACAACATAAAATCTAATCAAATTAATTGGCTGTATAAACCTCACGTTTTCCAGCTGAAGCATTAAAGTGATGTTCTTATTAATGCATCAATAATTATAAATCAATAATGAGTACTTTTTGTATATTTTGTGAATTTGCCCGCCAACATTCAAGGGTTGAATACCAACATGGTAGATTGAAGCTACAGCGCCATCTAGCGGGTGTTGGGCTTATGTGAAAAAGTTCTTTGTGTCAATTTTCCACATCCACACGAAACGACCAGCGGTTTAGTTTAGTTGAGAGCGAATGATCATGGTACTGCCAAGCTGAATCTAACTATAAGTATGATATTATATGGGAATATAATTACTGCTGTCTCATGCGCTGCAGACAGTACACACTTTTTAACAACAGTAAATCAACATTATAGTCGCAGGCACTTTCAACGCTATTTTAGCCCGTCGACGATTGAACAAATAATTTACTAGTAAATTATTAATGAATAATTGATTTCAATGTGATTATTGTCTCTCTCCATTGTCCGCCGGCCCGTGCCAACGTGAGCACAGGATCAACAATGTCCTGCCACACCGTGAATCCGCGCGAAGATCGTCTACAAAGACGATGAATCACTAGATGGTTAAAAGTTCAATCATCACGCTACTTGCAATTAAATTATTGCCACTTTGCCATTAAAGCTGTTCTGTTGCCCCTTTAATATCAATGTAAAATACATATATAAAAAATGCATAATGTATCGCCATTAATCGCATCTCCATTACTCCTACATTACATCTCTCCCTTTAACATAATCATATTTTGTCATGTCATATGAGTTCAGTTCTTATTAAGTACATGTTGCCTTTTTACTATATCAGTGTGGCTAGATTATCGGTCAAATTCCACTGCAAAGTAGTTAAAATTAGCTCTGCTTCGACGTATTCCAACGTTGAAATTATGCTTACACGCGAATGCATCAATAATAACAATCAGGTAGGATGATATTTATAAAATAACCCTCTGAAAAGGCCCTTTCTGCATCACGATTATTTATTTACAGTATTTTATTCTCGTATGTACACGTTTTGTTGAAAATTCTTCTGTTATTTTACTTAATAAGTTTTACTTAATAAAAATACAGTAACAATGAATTAATGAGAGTATTTGTATTATTCATTGATTAATTATTGGGATATTTATTTTCGTTAGAGTATTGCTACTTCTCTGTAAATTAAAGGTCAATGATATGTTTACTCATTCCATTACTTTCTACGCACATGAAGCAACCAAAACAAAAATAAAAAACAAACAAACAAAAACACAAAAACAACTTTGAAATATAGCTCAATTGTCAATACATGATAATGTATACGATAAGTCATACTCATACGAAACAATACAAACATTCAATTACATATATTGGTGTGTTAACTGCTGATTTTATTTGTTTGTTTGTTTGTTTGTTTGTTTGTTTGTTTGTTTGTTTTTCTCCCACCTTGAATTTTTCTGCACCCGGGACTCAAACAGAGTGAGAGCTCTTACCTCGCTCCACCCATCGGCTCAAACCCGTAAAGCGTCTGATGGGACTTGTCGGGCTACGTCACCGTGTCGGCAGGAGCAGAGGCGGTGGTGTGCAGCAGAGTTTCGCCCTGACTATCCGGTTGTCATTCCCTGAGGAAGAAGAAGAAGAGGGTGTGTTCCGAAATTTACCTGTCCACTGTTACCTGGCCTTGTCGTCGTATATGTGGCCCGTCGAATTTCAACTGCTTTAGGACGTGGAAACACTGGCTTCACTTCGGAGTAAAACGGAGAAGGCATTAAAGGTACGTCGTTGTTGGGAGCGAATGGTTGGGGAAAAAAAGCTGGTTTCGGTCCCGATGGAGGCTCATGACATCAGTTAACAGCGCCACTGTCACCGACAGACTCAAACAGTCCGCGGCGTAACTTAAAACAACATTAGCGCTGCCATTACGAAGCAGTAAATAGGTTTAATTAAAGATATAAGCAGCACTTCTGTCTTATAGTAGCCAAGGTTACAGGAAGTAACAACACGAGATATGGAAGTTTAATGGAACCAAACGTTACTCACAGGCGCTGCTTTGGTACAGGTTTCCTCGCATGTGTCATGAAGACACTCTTTTAAAAAGGCTCATATCTGCTTTATCTTATATTTGATAAGAGGCTCTGCGTTCATAAGTTGTGGTTGCTCGCTCCATTGACTCATGGAAACCTGTCAGACGTACAAACATGTGTCAAAGTGGTAATTAAGTTGCATTATTTCAGCACAGGGGTAACACAGTCATCCTGTTATTGTTCGTAAAAACAGGTCTGACTTAGGTGAGATGATGACTTCCCCTCACTAAGCTCCACACCAAAGCATGCTTTCATAACAGAAGCTTTTTTTTAGGACACTATTGTTCAGAGACACGGTATTGAATTTTGATCAACCATTCAGGTGTCCTGAAATGTAGCTGAAATGCCCCCTGCTCATCTTGTCTTCTCTCTTTTTTTGTTGTTTTTGTCTCCTCCCAGGATGCTAAGAAGATCTTGACTCGTGGCCCCAACATGAGTGTGACATCATGGTTCCTGGTCAGCAGCTCTGGCACACGCCACCGGTTGCCAAGGGAGATGATCTTCGTTGGCCGGGATGATTGCGAGCTAATGCTGCAGGTGTGTGACCTTGTGTGTTCAAGAGCAAGACCGGCAGAGAACGCGTGAGCGCTCGCTTACGTGTCACATGAATCTTCTTCACCGTAATGTGTCAAAAATGCTCACGCGACAGGACAGCCTGTCACATGAATACGTGAAACACCAGTGGGAGGCTCGTTGCATGCCTTTTTGTGTGTGTGTGTGTGTGTGTGTGTGTGTGTGTGTGTGTGTGTGTGTGTGTGTAACCTGGTGACGTTGCCACATTCACACAAAGTTGCCCCTGACAGCCTTTCGAACAATGACTTAAAACGTAGCTAAAGCATTCCACTGTGTTGCTTTTCCACTCAGCGCATGTCATAAACACAATTTCTTTGTGGTCTTTCTATGATTTTCTCCCTCCCATTTTCTCCTCACTCTGTATTTAGTCCATTTAAAGAGGAATGTTGCCTCAGAAACAGTTGTTTATACTTTCCTCAGTCAGTGTGTTATGCTCTCCAAAACTGTGCCAACCACAGAAGTTGGTTGGATTGAAAGTTGCTCTTGTCCACATTTAGGCGTTGCCGGATCAAGGAAAAAACCTCAGCTTCTCCCAGCCTGAGATGATGCAGACTTTTCTATTGCTCTGCTTAAGTGCTCAAGACAACTTCCTGAATTGGCACACAGTTGGTTTTGGCTCCATGTAGTCGTTAACCCTTTAATCTTTCGTTTTTCTGTTCGTAGCTCAATGCATTTTTTCACCCTTCAAACCACAGTTCAATTTCTGTAACATGAGAATCCTGTTAGGCGTGAAAGGCAGAGATTGAGTAGCATTGCTGAGGGCTGCAACTTGAATGTTTGGACTTTTCCATGACAACTGTTGTCTGATCAATGTCTGTAATTTTACCAAATGCATCCTGTAATAACAGTGGGTTCATGATGTCTAGTTATAGTTGTTGTTATTGCCACTGCTCACATTTTCTCTGAGGTAAAGGGGACAATGTATTCGCAACGTGATGCACAGTTAACCTAATCAAATAGGTAAACTGCTTGGAAAACTTGTACTTGCACACACAGTGCAGTATTTACAAGAAATTATTCGGAAGTCCACTGAGTAAATAGGCCCACACACACACAGTCGAAGCTATTCATCCCAGTTAGGAGGTGATGTGGAAGAGTTTATGTCAACCCTTAGAGGACAGTGATAATTAGGAGTTTGGCAGTCACTTTCAATCTGTATGATTTTTGTGATGAGGAGGCCCAGAGTGCCTAATGAGCAGAGAAGAATGGGCGAGTCAGTCTGAATCACTTGTACAATTTGGACTCAAGTGAGGACAGCATATTAGAAGTAAGCACATTTTCATCTGGTGACTGGCAGGTAGACCATGTATACAAGGACTTACTCAAGCCATGCACGCAGAGTTTAATAGATGAGGACTATTAGTGTCATATTTAAGGTTTGTTTGTTGTGAAAGCACAGGAAGGTCTGTCTGACTCTGCTCAAATGTTCACTTTTTATCCACATTTCATAATCTAGGATCAGTACTTTTAGGGCTCCAACAAATGATTATTTTCATGCCAGATAATCTGCTGAATTTTTTCTTGATTAATTGATAAATGTGTTGTTTTTCGTCTATAAAATGTCAGGAAATGGTGAAAAATCCACTTTTTTTCTGAAAAAATACTCAAACTGATTCATTGATTAGCAAAAAAGGTTGCAGATTAATTTTATAGTTACCAATTATTTGATTGGGGTTAGTTCATACAGTTTCCCTGAAACCAGGGTTATGGTCTTCTGATGTCTGTTTGTCTGACCAAGGGACCAAAACCAAAAGATATTCACTTTGCAATGACGAAAGAAATACAATTAGTAAATTCCTACATTGGCAAAACAGGATTCCTGTTGCTGTTTGCTTGACTTTCATTCAACATGCAGTTCTAACAACTTCTGCTTTGTTTTTGACGCAGTCTCGCAGTGTGGACAAACAGCACGCTGTGATCAACTACGACACCAACACAGACGAGCACATGGTGAAGGATCTGGGCAGCTTGAATGGGGTGAGTGGGTCTGTCTCTAGTGTCGGGCTACCTGACTCAGCCCACAGTGATAAAGCCAGCCACTGACTGACTGGGAATTGTTGTGGAGACTGAAGTCCTCAGGGAGCCCAGAGCACAAAATACCTCTCTGTTTGCCAGAGACGGGGACGGTTGGTAGAACAGTGGTAATCTGGAGACTTTTCCCGCTGGCCTGGACCCCCTTTTTTTTTCTTCCTATTCTTTCTATTTCTCCCACCCTCCTTTCACTGCTCTGTTGCCACTTCATTGCACCATTATCCCAATGAAATCCAGAGTTGAGCAGTGGGAGAAAACCATTCATTGTTCTCAGAGACTGTTTCTTTCGGCCATGGTAGCTGCAGTCAGACTAATCAGAGCAGAACGGTAACTGAAATCCAACATGGCTTCTTTTTTTTCTCCCCCAATTATCTTTATTTAGTCTGTATAGTATAAGACCTGCTCCTCTGCACATTTCCAGCAGTATCTTTCTTTACGTTTAGTGATCTGATGATAAACTCTGGAACATTGGTCTCACTTAATGTTAGTTTAGGCAGGAGGTAGACCAGTCGATCAACAAACTAAGCAGCATTGCGTGTATATACTTCCACCTGGCCATTAAGCATTCCACAAAAGCCGAGACGGACATTGCATAACAACATAATCTCATCAGAGTTTTAATGTGCCGGTGGATTAACTTTCAATGGGAAAAGGACCAATTGCAAAGCACCTTACAGTATTTGGGTGCATGCCATGAGGAATTAGAGAGCCCGTCACCTGTGAGTCAACCCATTTGCTTCATTAATGACCTGTGATTTGATGTTATTTTTCTCTTTTCTCTTTGTTTTGCAGACATTTGTGAATGACCTAAGAATCCCAGACCAGACCTACATCACCCTCAAGGTCTCTGACGTCATTCGCTTTGGCTATGATATCCTTTTTTAAAATTTTAGTCACATATTTGACTTAACTTTGGTTGTGTGACTCATGTAATGCAGGCTTTCTTCAGTTGGAACAGTTTAAGGTGGTGAACAGTGAAACTCTTCACTCTTCTATCAAAAAAAGGTTTCCCCCTCTGTGGTCTTTGGCTCCATTGGCATGTTAATCTCCTCTGGTTTTTCAGTCAGGGGTTTTAGATTATGGTCAACAGAAAATCACCTGCACCCTTTGACCCCCAGAACAGAAATCTCATGAATGGTGAAACTTACTTAAGATAACAGTGGGGGAGAAAGCTGTCTGGAGTACATAGACATTTGGGAATGTTTGTTACCAGTAAGTGGCATGTGATTTTTTCACATTTGAGGGAGTGAGTCGCTGAAGATATGAGCTTGTTTGAATTGCAACAGGTCTCTGCTGCTTATCTGTTTTCCTCCGTCATGCAAAAAGTAGAAGAAGGTACTTTTGACCTCCTTAGAAGAGAGTACTAAATGTACATTTACCATTCATCAGGTAGCAATTTGTATTCCGTGTTTGTCCTTCATTTCTCTGTGCCAGCAAACATCTGGAGATATGTCCCTAAGCCAGACACTGAACTGTGATTATAAATAAGTATTGTGTATAAGAGATATAAGATTGTGTTGCAAAACAGAAGGCATGTATGTGTACTTTAACTCCTCCTGCACATGCTCATGTATATATCCTGGAGAAGAGTCAACACAAGGTCCCAGAGGAGGCTCTTAAAGTAAGTAATACTGACAGAGTGTGCTTCTTTCAGGCTAGGGAGAACTACTTGCAGTGGATCCTTGTCTCTAATGCTGAAACAACCGCGCTGTTCTATTATTGTCATATAGCTTAATCGGCTGATCATTTTTTTCAGGTATCACTTTGCCCATGAAATGTCAGAAATTATATTGATTGCTCATTGCCAGTTACTTGAGATCGTCATTATGATTGCTGACTTTCTTTTAAATATTTTCATTTTGACAAAAGTTCTAAAAAGAAGAAGGCTTTAACAAGGAACAGATGGGAAAAAGCACCAGAATGACAATTTTTTTTTTTTTTTCTTCAAGCAACAATTGATTAATAGTTTTCATATGTTAAAATCATGTGTTGACTTTTTAACTATGTACTAAGCTAAACAACAGGAAACAGTTTGTGGCTTGAGATGTGATATAACACATGTGACCTTAACTGGTTTGGATGCCATGCCAACCGCTGTCACAAATCATTATGAGCTCTGTTCATTGAAACCTATTGGATAACCAATGTCGGAGTGTTGGAACATGTCTTCTTTACTGCCCTAGCACAAGATCTTAAAGCATATTTTAATGCTCTGCTTTTGTCCCTCCTCTGTGTCACCTGTAATTATGTCATGCACAGCCTCACCTTAATAACCACAGCTCACCTAACTGTCAGCTACAGCTAGACCAAATGATAGATGCCCCAAAATGTTGCATAGTGTTTAAAGGCCCATTCCATACAATCAATATGAATACAATCAATGTTAACACAGATAAAATGAGGGCATAGAAGTGTAAAGTATAATTGCTGAAAAAAAGGATTACGAGAAATTGTTGCTTTGAAGTATTTCATGTGTTTTGTAAAGAGTATCTATTCTAAACAGCAGATGTCCCCATCTGATATTCTTCCTTAGACTATGTATGTCTGTGGGTAGTTATATCTGTACTGATTGTTGACCTTAGGCTTCTCACATCCTGCTTCCCTCCTGTCTCTTTGTGTAGCATGAGAAGTACACAAGCCAGTTGCAGCTTACTATCAAAGCCCTGGAGGCCAAGGCGAAGGAAAAACAGCAGCAGCTCCTGAGCCCAGATAAGAGCAAAGTCTCCAATGTGAAAGCGCAGGACAGGGCTGATCGAAGGGCCCACTCACTCACAGGTAAACAACTGTCCCCACACACACTCCGTCAGAGCAGACACTAGCAGGAAGGCAGCAGCTTTTATGATAACTGAAGCAGGTCAAGAGGAACTGTTCTAGCTGAAGTGGATTTGAATATGTTTGGGCACACACAAGGAAGAGGAAGTACTTCCATCACCATGTGCTGTCTGGCTTTGAAGATCACTTGATAAAGTGCTTGTGGCTTCTTTTATTAAGAGCTTCCCTGCTGTGAGATTAGGGTGCCATGTGAGAGGCTGAGGCTCAAATCCTACGGTGACAGTAAAGAAATAGAGATTGACATCCTGGAGTTGGCAGAATAAGTATACATAAGTAAGAGCGAGCCAGGCGAGCTGAGGGGTGAAGAGTTAAGGACACACAGTCTTATCTCTGTCAGCCACGCCTGACTGCCGACAAGAGGCGCTGCCAAACACGCCGAAGATTGTTTAGCACGTGTCATGGAAGAATTAGAATGGTATCAAGTCTTTTTTTGGTGCCAAGTTGGCACTTCTGTTCATGTGGCTCGTGGTGGATTTATTGCTGCTTATATTTCCAGTGGCTCTCATGCCCTCTCAACCATAAGCTGTACTGAATAAGTCCTGTTGTACAGTACAGGCAGCAGTGGAACAGTCAGAGAATTGTTAGTTCAAGAGAAGCTCTTTGTGAATGAAGCTCATTCAAACCGAAAAAACCTATTCCAGCTGTTGTTGATTTAGCAATTTCTCTGCTTTCTGCTCCATAATCGCCCCCGTGAGCTTAGAAGAAAAACTACAACCGGTGCTTAAAATAGGACCTCTCTAGTACTGGGCTCATGAGTGCCTCACAAATAAGTCATTCAACTGCAGGACTTTGGAAAAAGTAGGGAAGAAGTCGCTGACTTGCATGGGAGTGTGCTTGTATCACCTGCAGCTATATGCTTACCACAGCAGATCATGGCAACCTGTGACTGCACACAACTGTCTGTTGCACATGCACGCTGAGGCAATGTTTGCCGCCTGCAGTGTGACAGCCTTGCCCTGTGTTGCTGTGATCCAGTCCACCAGCAAGATAACTGAACCAGCCTCCATGCTCTCACTAAATGTGCAGCCACAAGAAGATAAGGACTGTGTGTCATAGTATGTTACAGAAAAGAAAGCTGCACTTGTGCTATGCAAACAGATGTCTACTGCTGTTGTCTCCACAGAGGAGATGAGCCTAAATACCTATGTTTACTTCATGCAAATTGATTCTCTGTGGCTGAATTTGTTTGACTGGAGGCCTTGATATAGTGTTTTTTGTTTTTTGTATACCCAGAATTGGATGTTTCATATTGGTTATATTGTGTTTTTGTTAATCCCCCTAATCGTATACAATTGTGTCACTTGAAGAGTGCTGAGAAAGCTGTGTATATCTCTTTCTGCGTGCTCTTGCTTGTTTTTCCCTGCAGCTGCACAGGATGTGGAGTGTGTCCAATCCTCCAGCTGTCTACAGGGCAGGACACTCCAGTTGTACAGTGTGTGACTCAGTCAGACCTACTTTACTCGAGCAGGACTCGAGGCTATTTAGTATGTTCTAAAGTGGCATGAAATAGATCGTTCACATGTTCCCTGATGTTGTACACATTGGCACTACATGATTGGGTCTTTAGTTAAGATGACCCAAAAGAATTTACTAACCAACCAACCAACAAAATTGGTTATAATTTTCTGAATCTATTAGTAGAATCCAGGACTCTAAACTTCTCTTGAGGCCACATGTTCAAGACTGTTCTCAGTCCACTTTAGTTGGGACTCTCGCCCATGTTTTCTTTAGCTAAAAGGAGAGGATTGTGTAGGAGGAAAGGAATTAGTAACATGTCCCTCTGTTTCTCACGTCACTGTGTTGATGTCTTATTGTGTGTGTCCAAGGCAACAGCGATGAAGTGCTGTTGCTGCTTGGGATTGTGAAGCCTTCACATTAAAATCCAGAGAGCTCGTTTAGCCCATGTATCAGTCCGACAAGCGGCATCTAGATTATCTGATTAGTGTCATATAGACTGGATGGCATCTGAGGACTGACTTCAGCGGCTAAACACCAGTTCAGTAACAGCTCAGGGAAATAACCATCATTGCACCTGCATTGGGTGTTAATACAGAAGTCAGTGTGTGAACAACACGTAGACGAAGCCTCACTTTACATGCAGTTCCTATATGCTGTGTCACATAGTTTTTTTTCTTTGTAGATTAGGATTAACTTTGTCCTGATTCACACAAGTAGGATTATGTTTTTGTGGCTTGTGTGATACAGTTTGGCCCGCACTATTCTCTCTCTGTCATGGGAATGTGTTGAAATTGTACAAAGCCCAAAGGCCATGGGTATTGAAACACTATGTCTTTATGAGATCCAGTGTATCGCAACATTTTTGTTGTTGCAAGACTAAACCCAGACACAACATTGTGTTATCATGTGACTAACACAAATGTATAGCCTAATAAATACCTCAGTTCTTTATTTGGCTCTTTCTTCTTCCCTGCCAACCTTCTCTGTGCCTGAGTGTATCCATGTACTTAATGGTATGTGTTTGTCTGTGTCTGTGCTTGTGTTTGTGCGTTTGTCTGTTAGCTACCACAGATTCTCCGATATCCAAGCCTACTCCTCTCTATGGCCAACCGTCCTGGTGGGGGGAGGATGAGGACCTTGCCAACAAAAAGCGGAACAGAGGTGGAAAATCGCCAGAGGGGTCTCCAGGTCAGAGAATGTGTCTTAGATTCTTACTAAGCAACAGACTTTATCATGGTGTTAATGCAAAATGGATTTTGTGCTGCTGTTCTACTAGATCTTCCCACGTCTGTGAATCAGACCCTAATTTGTAATGGCATGTTTTTCTATGCCACTGCTATCCGATGCCCTTTGTGGGTCACTGAGAGATGGATGGTGTTGACCCCAAGGCAGGTCTCTGGCTGCCAGTTTTGGACTGTTAGCCAGGCCAAAGCATGCCAAGCCAGTGGGCAATGCCTGTCTGCCTCGTGATGGATTATGACCCTCAAAGCTGTTGTAGGGGGGAGGAGGGGTGATTGTTTGCCTCATGTTGCCCAGGCTGAAACAGATTATTCCCGCTCAGCTACCCTCCACTGGACTCTGAGCTCCTAAAGTGATATTTGGCCACATCCAACTGGCACCCAAAGACCAACTGGTGAATTTGTTTTCTCAGTGTAACAGCTGGAAACTTTGTGGGATTTGTTGCTCCCTGCTTCAGGATTGTGCTATTGATGCTGCAATCATCTCTAGGGCTGCAACTAATTATAATTTTTTGTCATTGATTACTCTGCAGATTATTTTCATGATGAATCAATTAAACTATTGAAATTCAAGAAGTACTCATCAGCAATTAATCGTTAATAATGAAAATACTTGGGAGACACATAGCAAGAATTAGTGATGGCTTTACAACTGTGTGTTTACTGTCTCCTCCCCACTCTACAATTCTAACAGAGCCTGCCAAAGATGTGTCCAGATATGAGATCAACGGTTCTCTGTCCGACAGTCAAGTCAAGTCAATCTTCTCCTACCGCCGGGAGCCCAGCTACTTTGAGATACCAACAAAAGAATCCCCACCACGACCTGACAAGAGGCCCGAGTCACAGGTTCAAGAAGTTCCCACCAAGGACACTCCAGATCCCTCTCAGTCTGTCCCTTCTACCCCCACACCTCCTGCAGTCCAGAGCCACGCCTCCTTCACCATCGAATTTGATGAATGCACGCCAGGTAAAATGAAAATCAAGGACCATGTGACCAAGTTTTCTTTCCGCCAGCAGCGCAAGCAACTTTCCACAGAGGCGGTCACTGCACCCAGTGAAGTGATGTCCGCTGAAAGCAAAGTTGCAGATTGGCTGGTCCAAAGCAATGCTAGCATGATGAGGAGGAGGTCACACGCTGAAGACTTGTATAGCACAAACAGTGATCCGTCTCTTCTGAAGACCGCCAGAGGTGAGTCATGCATGAAAAGGCTGTTTATGTGTGGTTGGTGTAATGTGCTAGCTCGCAAACTAACTTGTCCTTCCATCATCAGGAAACCACCGTGAAGATGGCACACACAGTGATTCAGGGGATCCTTCAATCAATGGAAATGATTTTCTCCAATCAGAACCTCAGATTGGACCCCTCAGAGCCTCCCCACCTCAACGCTTCGCCTCCCCTGACTCTGGGGAACCCTTGTCCTCCTCTCCACCAGAGCCCCAGTCCTTACCCAATCTTAGCAAGGCTGAGCCTCAACAGGCCTTTGTCATTGAATTCTTTGACAATAACCCAATAAGAAAAAAGCGTTCTCAGTCCTTCACCAATAACACATCCCCACCTGAGCCCTCAGCCTTAAGGGTCCAGCTGGAGAAGGCAAGGAAGAGCTCAAGCCCAAATGGTGAGAGAAAAGTCCCATCTCCAACCTCTACCACACCCCCAACCCAACGATACACTATCCCCCTGAAGGGCCCTGCTTCCACAGGCCCCCAAAGAGCTGGCTCTCTGCGAAGGGAGAAGACAGAGGACCGGATTAGCACCAACTATTCCTCTCGCTCTACATCATCTGTGTCTGTAAGGCCCTTTAGCAGTGTAGGCCGGAGATCCAAGCTTGCCCAGGAATTTACTGCTGAATTCCTCAGACAAGCCAAGCAGTCCTCTTCTGCCAGCTGGGAGAAAAACACATCGAGCCCTGCAACAGCAGCGAAAACGGAGACTGTGGTAGCGTCACAGACAAGTCCTCCTCCATCTAATGCTTCCTACCAGCCGCAGACTTCTTCTCCTATCCACCAGCCTGTTCCCCTCAAGGCCCCTGTGATGCCCCTGGTCTCTCAGAGTGCAGAGGTGAACAATGCCCGTGTTGGCCCCAAAAATGAAGAGGAGGATACTCTGAGCGATGCAGGAACCTACACCATTGAAACAGATGTCCCAGATAAAGAGCTAGAAGATGCACGAAGCAAGATTGACCAGGCAAGGCTTTTTTCTACATTTAATATACACAAATGGCTAAAACTAGCAACATCTTACTTGGAAGAAATAAGTGGGCTCAGTATGAACCACGGGCATTGGCAGTCCCACCTTTCTCCATTCCTGCACTTATCCACTTGAACTGCTTTGTTCCTGACAGGTGTTTGGCGTTTTTGAGAGCCCAGAGCGAACCAACCAGAGCGAAGCAGAAACATCGTCAGCATTTAGGCCTGGTGTTGTTCAGAGCAGGGATCAGCATAGGCAGAATAGCTGTGGGGAGGTGAGGCCAGCTCCAGAACAGGGACAGAGTCTGGTAAAGGTAAACCTTCCTGCTCTGGGTGCAATCAGTATAATCATTTTATCGTCATTTAATCAATGTGGTGGGGCAGTAACCATGAAAGTAAAAATGCAAAAATTAGCTGAATAGCTGTCTTGATTTGTTTTCTGCGGGTTTCTTTTCTCTTTTTTTGGTGAATCTTTCGAAATATTTTGATTTGCTTCATCTTACCTCACAGGTTCTGGGTTTCTTCATTGTTTTGGTTTTTCTTCCTAACCAAATATACGTAAAAAGATCGATGTTTTTACAAAAAATGTACTAAAAAATCAATCACAAAACTAAAGCCTGACTGATATATTGTAATTGGCGTATGAGTTATTGGATATGCACCGATAAGAAAACGTTTATGTTTATAAGATAATTGCAAAAAAAAAAGGATGTGTATTGGCTGTTATATTAATATCTAAATTTTAAAGTTTCTAATATCAGTATCATCCCCAAAAAATCTGTTATCAGTCGGACTTTACTTGAAACAGATTGATGTGTTGTATCTTCTGTTTGTTATTCATTTTAATGGTGTTCCTAACTAAAGAAATCATAAAATAAGGATCTGTTTTCTTCTTTCTTTTTTAAAGATAATAAATAAGTTGTATGTGGTCTCATGCAGGTTCAGCCAGCAGGTGCAGTGATACAGGGTGCTCCTAAGTGGATGTCTTGCTGGGCCAGCTTGGCAGACAGCTACACAGAATCTGGCCCTTCGTCTGGCCTCTTTGACATTCCTCCCCAGATGGAGCTGTCGGGAGGGGGTAAGCCACCTGACGAGACACGAGTCTATTTGAAATGATAATGAGACGCCCTGATGAATATGAATGATATTCAGCTTCAGAATGTGTGGTTAATATGCATTAAAACTGTTTCATTTCAGCACGAGGCACCATCATCCATAAGGCCACGCTCAGCCGACACCCCGACAGCATTGACTTGGATGGTTCAAGAACTCGGCGTGTCCTGCCACCGCTACCACTGGGGGAGAAGAGTGACATCTCAACTCCCAGCATTCATGTTCATTATGACCTGCATTCAACGTTTGATGTAGAAGGCAAGAGCTCAGTGGCCCCCGGCTTTCAGGATGGCCTTGACAGGTTGTCGGTGCAGGACGACGTAGAGCCTGACAGCCTTAGTGACGCCAGCAAGTCAGACGATGGTTCCGTCCTAGAGCAAAGGAGGCGACCGCTGTCAGACACAGAAGAGAAGAAGAAAAATGAGGACAAACTCAGCCTCCCAGCCAAGCCTACATCCTTTTACATTGGGTCAGAGGAGGCTTCATCCAAATCTGAACGTGAATGTTCAAAACCCAGCACTCCTAAAACTGAACGAAAACATGCAGGCAAAACTTTCTCAACAGCCACCCTGACTAAACCGAGAAGTAACCAAGATTCTGGAAAAATCAAGTCTAGTGTGTCAGCACCTTTCCTGGGCCAGGGGACACAGAGTCCAGAGTCCAGAGAGGGCAGAGTATCCCCATTAATCAGACAAGAGAGCTTCACCAAGGAGCGTCCTAGCAACGCCAGATTGCCCAACATCTCTAGCCAGCCTGTTCAGAGAGACACAGACCCTGAATCACTCCAGGGATCCTGCAATCAGGACACCCATTCTTTTCTCAAAGAGACAGAAGATGTTCTTGCTGTCCTGGAGGCCAAACTCCAAGCGGGGCAATCAGGTCCAACACCTTCTCCCATAGCGGACTCTCTTTCTGGTGAGTCTGATGTGGACACCTCCAGCACAGTCAGCCAACACAGCAGCAAGACCAGGCCAAACACAGGGACTAAAAAGCCCTATGTTAGTGGCCTCCATAGGGAGTGTTCTTCAGCGAGTATAGCCAGTCAGGACTCAGTTCAGCTGTCCAGTGCATCAGAAAAGCGGCGCTCTCAGGGGGCAGACAGCAATAATAAGACCGAGTCCCTCAGGAGGCCAGTTGGACTGAGACGTAGTGTCGGGAAATGTGGTTCCACGGACCTAAGTGATGACCCTCAGAGCTTACCTTACTCTGATCAAGAGTCCAACAACCACCAAACCCGCAAAAAATACACAGTGCCCCTTCAGAAGGAGGACGGCAAGACCACCAGAGTATCCCAGGCCTTGAGTCGAGCCAATAGCTTGTCTGCCCCAAGACCCACCAGAGCATCCATGCTGCGCCGGGCTCGTCTAGGAGAAGCTTCGGACAACGAGGGCACAGAGACCGATAGGCTGGCCCAGGAGGCAGGTAATGCCCCAGCTAAGCAGCCTCAGGAACCCAGGAAACTCTCCAGGCTGGATATGCTGGCGATGCCTCGTAAGCGGACAAGCTCGTTCAACACACCCAGCGACACAGAGGCCTCCTCTGCCCCACAGCTGACCGGCAGGAGCACAGGATACTCCAATCGCAGCACCGAGTCTGGTGGCAGCTCAGTTCGAAGGGCCTCTGCACCGGGGCCCAAGCCAGTAGAAAGGCCGCAGAAAGCAGCGCTCAACAGGACACCAGTCACTCGTGGACGTTCGAGCAGTGCCAAATACACCGGCAGCACTGCAAGTGAGTATGATACATACACTCATACATACTTGTTTCATTGAGTGTAAACATATATTTGATTGTTTACTCCAGTAAATTGAAAAAAAGTGACTTCGTGCCTGGATTGGAAGCATTACAACCAACCACAGTGGTGAATTGGTTTGAGACATTCATAGTTTCCATACTGTTTGTCTCAGGAAATAACAACTGGGCTCTGTCATTTGGGAATCTATAACAGCCACTATAACAGTAGATGATGTCCCTTGGAGCTAATGCACTGTAACAGCAGTGCTGTTATAGTGGCTGTTGGCATTTTCCCTTCTGTGTGGTATTTTGGTGCTCAGAGAAAAAAAGATGTACACAAGAGATGAGTTATGTATACGAAAAGTCCTTCATCTGCAAAAATTAGCAGTTTGTGATCATTAATGGGGATTCTGTGTCTTTGATGAAGTCTTAATACTAACCATGTGCAAAATGCTCTATGCTATACAACATAGTCTTCTGTATATGGACATTGTCTGGTACTAAGCTGTGGAAGTCATGTCTCATTTCAGTGTGTAAATTATTTTGAATCTCAAAAACGAAAACCTTTGTTGCCAAGTTTTATTGTAGAAATGAGCTCTTCCACAGCATTTTTTCTGTCTCTGGTTCTGGGGAGGGTTGTGGTGACAGCATCTAAAGTACTTGGTGGTGTTTTTCCCCTCCTGGCATCTTTTCTTTTCTCCTGTTGTTCACCGTCTTCTCTATCCTCACCCTCCGTAACTCAAACCAATTCACGCTGCCAAGGCTCGAGAAGACGACAGAAAGGCTCTGACTATACCTCTACCTCAGATGAGGAGTACGACTCAAACCAGAGCACTCCTAAACACAAACGCTCCCAACCTTCCTCAGCTTCCAACAGCCCACGTGATCAGCCTCGCTCTCGGCCTCAGCCGGTGGTCGCCCTGCGTCCTAAATCCCGCAACAGAGAGTCTGAGGATGAGAACCAAGAGGGAGAGGCTGTGCACGGTTGGACCAACCACAGTGCTGAGATTGCACGGTAAGGAATAGCACGAACTGAGTTTTTTCCTCGTGTAATATGATTTCTTAAACTTAAATTGATGTCCCTTTAATACAAGATTAAATTAGTGATGGCAATTTGGTTGCTTAGCCATCTTTCTGACATGTGTTCCCTCCCTATTAGATTGAGTCAAGACCTTGCTAAAGACCTGGCTATCCTGGCCAGAGAGATCCATGATGTGGCAGGTGATGGTGATCCACAAAACCCTGGAGTGGAGAACAGTACACCCGTCCCCACTGTGACTGCTCATGAACAGGTACTTCAGACATTACCATGTAATGATGTTGCCCTTGGTAACTGTACCCTTTAAAGAGGAAGTATCTCTAAGTGCTTTTATTGCAGTTTCCTGTATAGCGCAGTGATCTACCATGGTCATCCAGATCTGCAATGCATACATGTAACACACTGCTCTTTTTAAAAATTAAAGTAGTTACTTGTGGTTGGTATAATCGTCCTAACATCGTCCACAGAGAACTACGTATCTCTCTGTCTGTTAATAGACCTTAACTCTTATTTCTCTGACTGTCTGATTGTGTTGCAGCTGGTTCATCATATTCCAGAGGCTGGATTAAACTACCAGAGAATCCCACCAATTACCACATCTACAAAGGAGCTAGACCAGAGCTGGAGCGACCATGACCAGACCTCCAGGCAGAGAGCTCGGAGCAAAGACGAGGTCTAATGCGGCTTCACATCATGTTTAAAGCCCCTGTTTCTGTCATGTCAGCACTGAGGGATCTGGATATATTAAAATGATTTGTTATTCGTCATCAGGTCGCTGTGGACAATCTGATGCTGAATCCTGTTTCTCAGGTCATCGTGGCCATCAGAGAAAACACTGAGCAGCTCGCTGACAAAATAAAGTAAGATGTGGAGAAAACACACAACAAGCAGAAACAAATAAACATCCTTTGTTCTCATGCTTAATCTGGTTTGATGGAAAACTTTATTGATCCTGTCTGACGACCAGACGGCACTGAGCCTGTAATCCTATTAAAATACTGTGCCAGCACACAGATGTATAGTGTAACTGACAATATTGGACTGAGATGACATCTTCACAATAGATTAGATGCAGATAAAATTCTTAATGTTTCAAAGTTCACATTGTGAGATGTGGCCACAGTTTGCTCTTTTTTTCCGACTTTTATATAAAATAGAAACAATAAGATATTGAAAAAGAAAAAGATGTTTTTGTATACCTTGATTTCACATTTGATTTTGGGCACATGAACACTTTCTAACAACAGAATTTTCACATCATGTACACAGGGTACTGTTCCAGGACAGGGTGGATATCTGGCAAGAAATCGAGGCCAAGGTTAATTCTGACAATGATGTTCCCATCGTCAAAACCTCCAACAAGGTGGGTGACTCAGTTTTGTCATTTTGTCAAGTTCAGTTAATGCCAATTGGTGCCAATTATTGTTAGAGCATATATGTAAATATGTATTTCAGGAAATCACGTCCATCTTGAAAGAACTCAGGAGAGTTCAACGACAACTTGAGGGTGAGTGAGCCTGAGCTTTTATAAACGCTTTACAAATCATTAATATTTTTTTGTAAAGCTTGAATAATCAGCTAAACCTACCATTTCCTTTTTTCCCCACCAGTCATTAACACAGTTATGGAGCCCAGTGGGCAGCCTGAATCATCCAGGGCCTCATCTGGAGCTCGGCCCTCCAGAACTCCCTCCTCCCGAGACTTTAGAACGGTCCACTCTGCCTCCAAGCGTGGCGGTGGCCCGAGGCCCAGCGAGGGCGTCAGGAGAGCTGCGGTGACACCGGATGATCTCAGAGAGGGATATTTGGTCTGAGATGTGACACTCAAATTCAGCTCTAACCCCACAAACCCAGATGTTGCACCATTGTGCACACAATGAAACCAAGAAGGGGGAAGTGATATAAAGTACTGTACAGCTACACTCTGATCACTACAACGCCTGCACAGTGAAGCCTGCACTAAATGCCCTTTAAACACACTCAGTGGGAGCTCTACACATGAGATGATTATAATTTAAGGAGGTACTAAAATACTTAAATAAATGCACCTCTGTCAGGCCTCATAATATCTATACTTGATTCCTTGCGACATCTTTATTTGCCAATGATACGATCAACATTGCTGATTTTAAAAGCTCATTGTAATTATTTGCCTGAGCAGAACCATCTCAGGGAAATCCACTAACATATATCGTGTGTATGTTAAGCATTTTTGGAATTTAGGAAAAGTTTTTGGTAGAATGAGCTGAAGCAACACCTTGCAGATGTTCATGCACTGTTTATTGTGTATCCTCAGTAAGCCCCTTGCATTTCCTTATTTTGTGGACCAGATTTATGTAAGAATGTAAAAAGTATTTATAAGGGCTCTTTTGTGAGACACTGTAACCAAGACAACATGACTTCGGGAGAGTTAGTAGGCTCAAGTGCCAGACAGATTAATGTTTTACTACACAGTTGCTACCAGTCCATTTCTTTTGTATTTATCTGGTAACATTTCCCAGTGGAGTGACTCTGTCCAGGCCCTCCTTAGTAGATGGACAGTGGATGCACATTCTGTCCAAGTGGAGATTGAAATCCTTCAGGAATGTGTGTCCTAACTGTAGGAGGGACTCCAAGTTTAGTCACCTGGCAACCACACACTCAAGTGGCTGTAAAACAGGAGCTTTCAAGCTTTCCTCTGTATCTTCTGAACATGTGTTTTTATTTATTACAGTTAGAGGCTTGAAACTTGTGTCCATGTCTGACAAGCACAGTCAGCTGCAAGGTTTTGGCCAAAGACAATCATAAATCGACTGACAGTTTGTACTTAGCTCGCACACCAAACCTTTATATGCTTAATATCTATTAGAGCACTGTGAAAGATTTGATATTTAAGTCTCTTGATTCACAAGCTCACTTCTGATATTCACATGACAGAAGAAGAAATGTAATTTTAGCATTTAGGTTGACAGAGTCCGTGGTGTGAAACTGTAAATCTGATTGTTAGTTTGTGGCATTCTGCCATTCTGTGTGTAAATATCTAAAGATATCTGTGTGTCCTACAAAAAAAATTACCTCTCACTCTTGTCTTTTGCACTAATGTAGTATGACATTATCCCCCTCAACCCGATAATGCTGCATATTGAAAGCCTCTCCTCTCCTGCAAACATTTGATGCTGTCGTTGGTTGAAGCAGGAGAGGTGGTGACTCATTACACCAGCAAGTTTCCCTCCCTTCCCAGTCCAGATTGGACATGTGATTGTAATTGGGAAGTACCTTCAAGTGCCACAGAGCTGTGTGGGATGATGTTTCAGTGGTTGTTTACAAACCGCTCAAAGCGTTGCTGCTATTCTTCTAACATGGGATAGTTATTTCCCTGTCGCTTTATTTCATTTTAAGTCCAAGCTTCAGCAGGTTTGGGAGCTGAAATGTAACTCATTTGTCAAATGTGTGTCCGTTTTTTGTTTTTTTTATATATATTCAACATATGTTTCCCCTCCTTTCACTCAGAATGATTTGGATGTAATCGGACTGTCTTGTTAGTCGGTATTTATGTCCTGTTTTTTGTGTAATTTCTTAGCTGATGATTTTTCAAATAAAAGAATTTGATTAGCAAAGTTGTTTTGTGATGTTTTGTTTTCATTCACTCCATGCTCAGGAAAAATAATTCCTGAGCATGTTTCAAAACCTGAAATGAAAGTAAAAACAGGAAGTGTGGGTGAGTTATATTCAATAGCACAGTTATCACTTCAGTTCTGTTTCGGGGGAAAGCCAGAGAGGAGGAAGCAAGTGTTTTGTGAGCTAAAAGTATCTTCAGCTGCTTCGTGTGAGTTGCTTTTGCTTTCCATACTTTAAAAAGCAGACTTCTTTTGTGATTTAGTCTGTAAACGTTCTGAGTTTGGCTGCTTTCACTTTAATAGGAGGAGCAGTCGAAGGGAAAAATGACCTCTATTTACAGAAGCCTTCATGACAGTTATGTTTCAAACAAAGCGGTGAGACTTGATCACATATTTACCAAGTTATTCACTGTTATTTAGCGTGACTCATCGTTCTTGTTCTCAGTCTTGTTATTCGACCAAACTCCATGCTTTCAGAGAAAGACCAGCTGTCTGACATTAGCTGTGGTTTTGGGCTTCCTGACGGTCCTGGGGATCCTGCTTGCCATCGCTGTGCTCGAAAGACCACCGCCCCCAAAGGATCATGGTACACTTCCAGGGGAAGCCTGTGGGAGCGACTTCTCTTCAGACCAGTGCAGGTAATGATCTCGCTGTCTGGAGACAATGGTGTGCCTTTTAAAGCCCACTGGGGACAGACAGGCTGAGAGCATTTATCAGCTGTTATGATGAAATAAAACTGAGCAGCTTGATGATGAAATTGTTGAAAATAAGTTTCATAAGTAAGCAACATTATGTTTTTTACCTAAAAAAATAACAGCTTCAAAATCACTTTGATGGTACAGTGTCTTGTAACAGGGTGAATGGTGTCTCTGTCTCAGCCACTCCTTCCCCCATCACGTGTTTCTGCACTATGTAACTTCAGTGAGAGCGTAGGATCACAGTTAAATATGTTTACTTCAAGATTCAAAGTTTTGAACACATCATGCTATGATGTAATGAGTTTTATCTGTAGTTAGCACCTACATTATGTCTGATAGATAGTTTCAGGCGTGGGATTTGTATTTACAACAATGGGCTTGCACACACAACATACTTCACAGTGTTGGAAAGAAAGTACAAGAGCATAATTTCCCTCCATGCTTGTGCATGTATTTAGATAACAAATACATATGTCTAAATAGGCCGATATAGCAATATTGGACATGACTATGAGTAATAGACTATGAGTCCCACTCCACTCTAAGTTATAACTTTCTCTAGCTCAGTTTGCAGAAAATTCCCTCAGCACATGTCTTTGTTTATCTCTTAGCATGGTCCTGGTGGAGAGCATCCCTGAGCAGATGAAATATAAAGACAATGTAACATTTGGGTTCCCCCTGGAGAAAGCCTGGAAAGATCTTCTCTCCATGGCTACGCACCAAGTAGACGTGTCCTCTTTCTACTGGACTTTAACTGGGGACGACATCAACATCAACTCTTCCTCAGACACACCTGTAGGTTATCAACTGAAATAATAAGAAGCATGAATAATGTTGTTGTATTTGTGGAAAAAAAAGGGCCTTTAAAGCTTTGTCCTCGGCAGGGCCGGGACATCCTGAGAGCACTTGAAGAGCTGCCCTCCAGGAACGTATCTGTCCGCTTGGTGACCAGCGTTCCCAGCGTTAGAACAAACTCCACAGATTTAGAGAACCTGAAACAGAAAGGTGATTCCCACGCTCACGTTCTACATATTAACCGCAGTGTGTTTTGATTCGCAATGCCACCTTCCTTTATCTGATCCCACCCCTCTGCCTGAAGGAGTTCATGTGAGGAAGGTGAACTTTGGGCGCTTGACGAGGGGCGTCCTCCACAGCAAGTTCTGGATTGTTGACAGGAAACATGTGTTTATCGGGAGTGCCAACATGGACTGGAGGGCTCTTACACAGGTATCACCAGACACATCTCCGGTTAAAGATGCTTATTTGTAAACATTAAAACTCTATACAGTTTTATAGCTATCTTCCACCTGCAGGTGAAGGAACTGGGAGTGGTTGTGTACAACTGCTCCAGCCTGGCAAAGGACCTGCATAAGATTTTCCAGTCCTACTGGGAGATGGGGCAGTCCAACAGCTCCCTGCCACAGCCCTGGCCTGCAGAGTATGACACTGACATCAACCAACATCACCCCCTGCTGGTGAAAACCGATAACGTCTCCAGCAGGCTTTACATCACAGTGAGTTCCTACAGTTTTAGTTCCCTTTTACAGCTAAAAGGGCTGCTGACCCTATTTCCAGGGACGTTCCTGTGTTATAATTTTAGCCAAGACAACCTCCAAACTGTTAACCCCAGGAAGCATTTGATCCAAGTCTCAAGCAAGTCCCAAGTCTTTTTTTTTTAACATCAATCAAAAACGCATATAACACATGTAATGTTGACGCTGACATTGTTTGAATTTTCAGTATTTAAACTGATAACATGAACTGAGCACAGACAAGTCATCTGATTCATCATGAGTCGTTAAATTCCAAGTCTCGCTCGAGTCTCAAGTCATTCATCTTTTCTGTCTCGTCAAGGTGCAGGTCTTCAAAACAGTGACTCGAGTCCATTTTCCTCTGTGTGCAAGTCAGGTTTTTTTTTCAGTCAAACGTTTTTGTGGTATTATCATTCTGTACTTGTGCTTCACCACAGGGTTCTCCGCCATCATTCTGCCCTCCATCGAGGACTCAGGATCTGGAGGCCATTCTCTCCGGCATCTCAGAGGCCCAGCACTACGTTGATGTGGCCGTCATGGAGTACTTCCCCACCACGCGCTTTGAATATCCTCGAAGGTGAACCTGACCCACACAAACAAAATCAGTTGATTCCACAAATCTGTTTGCCACTCTTTGCTTCATTTCTTCACTTTGGATTCTTTCAATCAACAGATACTGGCCAGTCATTGATGATACCATCAGGACGGCTGCGTTCGAGAGGCAGGTGAGGATCCGGATGCTGATCAGCTGTGGGCAGGACTCGGATCCAGCCATGCTGCCCTTCCTTCAGTCTCTAGCTGCAATGGACAGTCCTGACCGGGGAATCAGCATCCAGATAGTAAGACAGATTAAACAGTAGATAAACAAACCTGCCATATACATGTATCTTCACCTCTAAATGTGTCTCTCTTTTGGTTCACACATCATTCTCTTTTTAGAAATTGTACATCGTGCCTGTGGGAAACCAGTCTGATATTCCATATTCCAGAGTCAACCACAATAAATACATGGTGACTGACAAAGTAGCCTACATCGGTGAGTATCTGCAGGATTATTATTTCCATGTACTACTGAGTTTAAACCTCCTTTAATTTTTGTGCATGCACACGTTTTGGGCAGTCAGTTTCCTGCATGTGAATTGGTTAATTATTGACCAGTTGACCTCGTTGTCCCTCAGGTACATCTAACTGGTCAGGGGACTACTTTACGACCACAGCTGGAGTGGGTCTGGTGATCTCTCAGCATGCCCCTCACTCTGTGTGGAAGACGGAAGCCCTGCAGAGCCAACTCAAGGCGGTCTTCGACAGAGACTGGCACTCGGAGTTCGCTGTGCACCTGGATGAGCTGGAGCACCACCAGGACTGTAAACTATCAAGATGACAGAGACCTTTTTATTTAGGTAGCACATAAATGTATTTTATTACCAACAGCTCGTAATTGTCACGTTTGTTGCTGTTGTTATGTGCTAAAATCAGCTTCTTGAGGATGAAGTGGACATTTTTATAACAATGAAATACTGCAACTAAAAGTTTGAAGTAAACATGCTGTCTCATCCTCATTTGCTTTACTATATAATGTTGTGCACCTGTATGTACAGATGTTTTTACAAAATTTAATGGATGTCAATTGCTGAACTAACCGTTGAATACATGGTACCGAATATACTGTATAATCATATTGAATATATGTTATCATCCATGAGTTGGTGTTTGCTTTTCGCCCATGGCCCACCATTATTTTTCAGCTCTTTCACTACTGCAGCCATATCCACTAACACTGTCATGTCAGATGGTTATTTCAAGTCTCAGTCCTTCTTAGTAGATATGTATTACTTTTGAGTAAGCTGTCCAAATCACTGGAAAGGATCAATAAAGTGTTTTTCTGCCACACAACTGTCTGAACAGACGTCCATATGATATTACCCTCCCTGACACTAGAGGGCGCTGCTGTGATTGAGCCGCTGTCCCCACCGTGGGGGCGCAGGGCGGGGCTCCGGCTTGTGTAGTACGTGTGCTTTACAGCAGTTAGCTTGCAGCCAGAAAGCTAACGCTACAGCTGAGTTGAAGTCAGAACCATGGTGCTGCTTGAAAATGACTCGGTAAGAACAACAAGCCCATTTTAAACAATGTCATGTTTTGACTGAATAGATTTTGAACTAGAAATGGACACTGTCTGCTTTAGTTGTCCAACAGCTAGCGAGCTAGCTACTAGCCTCGACGTTCGAAAAGCTAGTCATCAAACTGATTCATTAGCCAGATTGCTAATGCTAGGCTGAAGCTAACACTGGCTTTGCGTTTTGGGCAAATAACGTGACGTGACAGTAAAGTGTGTGTACTGTTCAGGATATTCCGATTCAATCACTGCATTTGTATTTGATAACTGTAACTGATTTTTAAGAGGTCTTTAGGTACAATTAGTACATGGGCACCAATGCAGTGTAAATGCAGCAGGCTGTAACTTAGCGCTTTAGATAGTAACTTACTCGAAGACGGAGATGACTTGAATTACTAGAAAGCAGGTAAACACTATGTTGTGGCTTTCTAACTAGTTTCTTGTATACGGTTCTAAAAAGTTACCAACCAGGCCATATAGCCTGCTCACTGATTAGTTTATTCGGCAGTGTTACAAACAGTTAGCCTGCACTAATGCAGTCTAATATGAGGGGCTGAAACATTTTTGCTCTTCCTGTTTTCGAATGCCTTTTTCAACTCAAACGTTCAAAATTGCACTTTAGGTGAGAAAACGACTCTCTACAACAGTTTTAACTCATCTGAACCTCATGAAGTTATTGCCTTTTTCTTTGGTTGTACAAAGACTGCATCAGTTTAGACTAGATGTACCTTTTGAACTTAAGTCTGAGCATGTGGAAAGATATATCTGTATATCTCAATGAGAGAGGATTCAACAACTACAATTGTGTCTCTGCTCTGTTGTCTAGTTCCTCACAGAGCTCACGCGGCTGTTCCAGAAGTGCAGATCATCTGGCAGTGTTGTCATCACGTTAAAGAAATGCAAGTACCTTCATCCGGGGTTTTGATAACTTTGACCCCAGCACACAATCAGGAAGTAAAACAGAGAGTGACATCTAAGCAAGTAAAATGGGATGTGTTTTTTTTTCTCTAGATGACGGGAGGACCAAGCCAATGCCCCGAAAGGGCCACACAGAGTCCTTTGAACCAGCAGACAACAAATGTCTCATCAGAGCGTCTGATGGCAAGAAGAAAATTAGCACAGTGGTGAGCTTAGTGTGCTTCATATGTTTATTTTATATTCTTGAATGTTTTTTTCTTTTTTGCTGTTAATGCTGAATTCTTGCTTTCGAATTGCAGGTCAGCACCAAAGAAGTAATCAAGTTTCAGATGGTAGGTGGAGCTACTTTCAGTCTCAGCCTTGTTTGGGAGCTTCTCCCTGGGCCACTCTATGCAGATATTCGTGATTAGATCTCCCTGATGTTATACAGTGTCTTTCTAAATATCATCTGTTCTTAATCATAAACCTAAACTTCTCTTTGCAGGCATATTCCAACCTCCTTAGAGCTCACATGGATGGACTAAAGAAGAAAGATAAGAAAAGCAAAAGCAAGAAAACCAAAGCCACCCAATGAGCAACAGACTCTTTAACATAACCACGGGTACCTAAACTGGCCTGTACTATCTGAGGGAATGGGAAAGACCTCCACTTGGTCTGTCACCCCCACCCGGCATTCTCCCCATTCACCCGAGGCCTCAGAATCACTGTTCATCCACCCGGCGACTGCTTTGATATTATGCCATTGTTTGCATGGTAACGTCTCATCCCTGGCTGGTCAATGCCATCGGTGATGTGGAACAGAAAAACCTGAGGATTTCAAACCACTCATACAGGACGAAGCAAGTCAAATTTATTGGGATCTCCACGATTTCTACTTCAGAGTCATGTCATCAACAGCTGTGTCACATCTGAAACCCAACAATCAGATTCCTGTCATACTATTTAATTGTTAGAGTCCCTATTTATGTTATATTTACAGCTAATCTGTGAGCTTTGCTGCCATGTTTTAATTTGACTGTGTCTGGAGAGGAATCTTGAATATTTCAGTCATCTGAATTATTTTTTTTATTAGAATTACAGTTAAGTTGGCTGAAAATACAGAAATAAATTGATGTTGATGTATTTTTAACCACTTTAGCTGTAATAAATCTTTTTCCTTTTTGTATTTTTAGTTGACCTTTTTGGAGGAAAATGAATCTAATTTTGCCCTCGCGTCACAGTTCCAAATCAAGCTGGATGTCTTAAATTGTCAAACACCGTTAAATATACTGAATGGCTGCAGGCAATGTTGGTAATTGAAATGTGAATAAGATACAGTTTCTGGCTGAGATAAAAGGTGTCAATTTACTGAAAGGCAGTGAGTTTGAGTTATAAACACAGAGACAAAGTATCGGCTGTAATTCTATTAATGTCATTTCTGTTAACCACAACTACAAGGCAGGTTTAACTACAGCCAATGCATTGCGTCAACCATTTCTATTGTGTCATTGTGCTCCTGAGTCCTGCAGCAGAATTTAGGTTCAGAAATAAAGTGCTTTGTTAAAAGTCACTGCTATTTTTTTTTCTTTTGTCCTTTGTGATAAAGTAGCAAACAATGACTGCGGTATACATGAGCAATGTACAAAAAGAGACAGTAAATACACTATATACATAAACACAACTTTGCATAATCGATCTAAACAGTCTTGAGTGGTTTGTCTGCAGCGGAGGCGTCTCATAGTGCCGTGTTCCTCTTGTCCGGCCTTTCCTTCGGGGAGAGTGCTAGCTGCCGCTGTCGGTTGCTCTCCTCCAGATATCCCTGCTTCATGAGGGTGGTCACATACTGGAACAAGGTCTGAAACGTAGAACAAAACAAATTAGTAACATGCTGTCTGATAGTGTTTACTAATTACATATTGGATCACATAAATTGAACTATTAAGATTATTTTTTCTTTAAACCTGGTCTCTATATTGATGAGCAAATGGGCCTTGTTTAAGATGTAATTTTTACTGATTAGTCTACCAATTATTTTCACGATTATTCCATAAAGTGTTTCGTAAATGTTTCACATTTTTGTTTGAAAAATAATCCCAGCCATTCATTTGAATATCAAAATTGATGCTGCTGCTCTATAAATGAATTCTCAATCATACTTTCTCAACTTGTTAAAATTTGCACCAAGCTTGAGTGTGGGATATGAAACTGGAACGAGCTCAATGTTGTTTAATTTCATCCTTTTTACTGAGGACTGCTCAACACTGTTAAGTAAAATAAAACTGAATTTTTAAACATGGGCGTGGCACAAATATTAAGTTCTTCAAGTATTAAGCTCTTGACACGAGAAACAAGAAAGCCTGAGATGAGAAGAAACATAAACTTCAAGTGTTACAATTCTTTTTGGTATACAATCTATGAGAAATATATGTTTAAGGGTTTTTTGGGGTTTTGGATTAGGATATGTTGTATTTTGGGGATTTTTGATAAAAAAAAAAACAACTTATGTCGCATAATCCAAAATGATGACACAGAAATAAAATAACTATTTTGCACCACTAGAGGGCGGTGGAGGCCATTAATTGAAGCCGAATTGAAAACCTCTCATTTAAGTGTTGAAAATGTTCTTATTACTGAAATTTGACGTGAAGCTCCAAAAGTATTTTAAAAAAAAACATTAAAAGGGGTTTTGCCAAAAGTAAATAACATCTAAAAAAAACACTAATTGTCTCAAGTTGTAGACAGCTGTACACTAAAACTGAATTCACTAAAGTCACTTGAAGTGACGTAACATGAAGTGACAGAGCCTTGTGCCGTTTTCTCTCTGCGCTCGTGTATGGTTCAGTGAGATGTGCCTCCCGCATCAGTCAGGCTTGTGTTTGCGCTGGTTTCCATCTTGACATGTTACACAAGAGCCCTGACACAAGCTGCCATGCTGCTGCTGCTACTGACTGGTTGCACACATCAAGCCTATTTCACAAGGCGTTCACCCAGAATGGGTCCCTGCGAAGGGGTCCCTGATTAACACCCACAAAGGGACACACACGAGACACAGCGAGGCTCCTTACCTTCCACGCCTCCTCCAGCTCAGGCGTCCACCTCTCCTTCAGGATGGGCTGCACGGCGCAGATGAATTCTGCTCCGACGTACTGGAAAATAATTGTGTGAGACAGTTACTGCTTGTGCTTTTGTAACTAGGCCAATATCCAGTTGTATATCCACTTGTTGTGTCACTTTATTGTTGTTCTATACAAGAGTAGGCGTGTGTGTGCGTCAGCTCATTCAGCTGCTGTGGTTTTAAGGGTGCCGGTGTAATGGACAGTTCTAATAAACAGTTTCACATGAAATCAGAATATGTCCTCTCGTCTGGACACAAATCAGCGTCACACAAGTGGACTGGGGATCACTGGGGTCTTACACTGTAGTACTTAGGTGGGGCGTTGTAATGATAATGGCCTTTTCCCAGCTCCAGAGCCAGAGCTTCCAGTCTCTCCAGCTGGTCCAGTCTGGCCACGCTTTTCTCGATGAAAGACATCACCCTGAGAACAAAAACAAAAAACATGAGACTGATTATGAGCCTCCCGGCCTGATGGATCCACCAATTAATCGGGAATTAGCAGCAGGCGACTGTCAGCTGATACTGTGGCGCTCTCCTGTGTTGAAAGGCGGCAACGTGTGACATTTCACAAACTCAAATGCCAAGAAAGATTAACACAGATGATTGCCTATCTATCAGTGGAAGTCTCACTTGAGGTAAAACGCAACTGATTGCCCAATACTTAATTAATCCCCCCCCCCCCGAAAAACCTCCTTTTCACTGCACAGAACACCACGGGATCAATTCCCTCTGTCGCTTGCAGAGTGTGTGCGTGACAGCTTTGAAGATGAATGTGGAACAAAGAGCTGGTTCAGCGCTCTGCTCTCTCTGTCTCGCAGCCGCCGTGGTGGACATTTGTGCTAATGTCCCCGGGTGTGTGTTTGAAGGGGCCATTTGGCTGGGGAGGCGCAACACATTTCGTCTGCGGTGCCGCCATGGCCTCTTCACCTTCAGGTCCTCAGGCAGTAATTGGCTGCTTTGGCCTCGTGCGTAGAGGAACACAGAGAGGCCTAAAGCACCCTGGGAAACAGCAGACAAGTGGCTGTGATGGATGCTACAAGCTCTGTCTGCAGCAGAGCAGAAAGCAACGCTGTAATTATGTGACTACCTGAGGTGTTTTGCTCGTGTATTCCACTGTACTGTGAGCACAAGGGCTTTATCATGTATCCTTGTTAAAGGAGCTTAAAAGAAAAGGCTGGGGGAAAAAAAGTCACAACCTTGAAATATTAGTCCAATAATAAATATTGCATGTAGCTAAAAGCCAGACAAATATCCATATATTTTGTTTTTACGGAGAAAATACACTCAGGATTAAAATTGCAAATTAGAGTTAGTCTCACAATTGAAAAATCAGCCCAAACGGTAGCATCACCACCTACAGGATCAGTGTAACAAGATCTACGTTTATACAATTAAGATCGATTCATATCGATAACTAACATCCCTCTTAAAAAATGATTCGTATTTCACATTTGGAATATGACAGGTGGTGTCTCCAGCTCATTCAACAGGGCCGGAGGAGGGTGGGATGCACTGCACAAGAGCACAAAAGGTGTATTAATCCGCAGCTGAAAACAGTCCCTGAAAAAAAAGCCCAGTTTACACCTGTTTGAGTAAAAACTGCTAAAAACTACAGTGCCCAGCTGTTTCAGGAACCCACAGAACTTTACTTAAAATGTAAACTATAGAATTTTCAATCAACATGAACATTGACACAAATATGGAGAAATTGAATAAAAACAACAACAACAACAAAAAACAGACCTCAGAAACTAGACAGAAGCACAGCATCATCTTTACACTGCCCATAGTATAAATGAGTTAAGAGTCCACCAGCACAGCACCGGTCTTTCAGATCCACTCTAGGGACCCCACTCAACTAAAGAGAAGACCAAATATATAATTAAAAAGAGAGCCCATCCTTACGCCATAATAATGAACGGAAAATAAAGTACTCAGGAAGTCAAAGACAGACATACACCCAAAGGCAAATACATTTCTCCGAATTATTATGTCGGGCTCCTATGACAGGTCTCCTTTAATAAAAGACTAAAACGTGTTCCAGATGAGCTGATATGTCTTTTTGTGGTTGTGCAGGTTGGCCAAAATTAACTCCAATGATGCATTCTCTATCATTAACTTAACCCACTCTCTATGTTCGGCTCTGACTTGACTTTTCCAGTGGCGGAGGATAATCCTAGCAGCTGAAATTAAGCCTGTTAGAGCTCGGGCAAATGCTGGCTTGGATGTCGTGGGTAAACGTGACCTGTCCCCCAGGAGGCAAACCTGAATTGATTCGGGCACAGGTGTGGCCAGCCGCTCCTGTAGTACTTTAATTATTTCCCTCCAGAAGGGCAGAACCAGAGGGCAGGCCTACATGATGGGAATAAAGGTGCCTACCTGCCCTTTACATTTCCAGCACAAACTCATTTCAGGTTGACCGATTTTATGAAGCCGGACAGGTGTAAAGTAATAACGATGAGGTATCATATGGTGTATAAATTTGCCTCTGGCTTCTCTTGTGAACCAGCCTGCATTGGAAATTATCTTTGCCCAAGAGTCCTCGTCAATGTTCATATTCAAACCCCTCTGCCATATTAGCCTGAGATTCTCACAATTGCCATAGGATTCATTTCTTCAGACAGTGTGGAGAGAGGGTGGTCTAGAATGAATTTGTGAAGGTGAAGAAATAGAGTTATACATACATGTTGCATCTTATTTACATCTTATTTTACTTTTTACTCCAATACATGTATTCAATAACCTCAGATTACATGCTGCATCACAGCCAAGGTAGCACATTTTTTAATTTAATTTTTTGAATTTTGATTTTGGAATTTTTATCAGAAATAGGATCAAGAAAAACACACGCAGATTCTGATAATCAGAGTAAAAGTTGAATATTAGAGGTAATAACAGGCCAAACCAATAATCAGTGGACAGTGTGTTATACAGTATTTGCATACATGTAAATATATGGTGTGTGGATGTATCATGAGCTGGTGACTGACCGTAGACCGTGGGCCCTGAGCTCCCGGCTGCTCCTCAACCTCTCCAGGTCCTCCACGTCTCGAAACAGGAAGAAGACGTCTTTGCATTCGGGATGGGTCTCAAACAACCTGTTACCAAGACAACGACAGCACATGCAGCCATCCATGAGCCTCAGAGAGCCGCTCATGTAGAGCAGCCTGCCATATTCATTCTGAATTCCCAACCAGGATGACATAGAAATGAAGAATTTAGTGTGGCTCATCAACATTGTGAAGAGAGATCTCGTGCCTTTGTGATCTTACTCCACTTCTTTACATCATCACTATCCCTCGCTCTGGTTTTCTTATACCCACCAGCAGCAATCAGCAGCAGGCCACGGTGGATCTGTGAGGTTTTTAATCTCTATGAGGACTCTGGACGGAGACCTCAGACTAATGGAGCTGCTGCTCCTGCTCGGGTCTTTTCCTTTTATCTGGTTTAACCTCAATCAGTATCCTTAAGCATGCTGCCTTCCAATCAGAGAACCCTGTCGGTCTCCAGCTGAGGTACCTGTGATTAGTCATGCTACCAGAATACGCAGTGGCTTCCTCTCAATGTGGGTTCACAGTGAGATGCGAGGCCTATTGTAAGTCTCGGAGGGAGAATCGAGAGGGGAAAAACAGGAGAACGATAGCGTCTTCATATTTTAAGCTTGATTTAACAAAAAAAGGGGGACTTGAGCTGCTCTTAATTGCTCAGCAACACAGGGCGAGGCATTCAAAAATAAATCAGGATTGAAAACACTTGTGGGTGTGGCAGGCCAAGCTTATTCCATGTTCTGTGTTTATTTTAGACCAGAGTCCTCTCAAGTAAATGCAATAGATGCCTAAAACATAACATGTGCCCTCTTTTGTAGATAAATAGATGAATAGAGGTGCAGAGAGAGGGAGGTCTTAGGGAAGTGATGGCCCCATCAAAAAAAAACAACAGGAAATTGGCTGTTTATTCGTCCGTCAGCAACATAAAAAGAGCTGCTTATCTTTGACCCGTTGTGCGTACTTGTTGTGGACGCTGGTGTAGATGCAAGCATGCAACACATCATATGCAGACAATGCAGCACTATACTGCTCACGTGGAATTTTAATTGCCGTAAGCACTCATGAATAAATCCCACAAGCACAGCAACCACGCACAAAAAAGAAGAAAAAAAAGAGAGAGATTCCCATTTGCTGTTCTACTGTAACAATGGCTGTTCAGCGATGAGATACGAGCCCTGACAGCCTGGGGGCCCTGGGGTGGCCCTGACCCACATGAGGCCTATGCATTTCCGGGGCCAACACGTTAAGGTCAATCTCTTCAACCGCTGAGGTCACCCCGGGGACACATGGCGTTGATTGGGCTGCTAGCCGTGTTAGCTGGTCATCTCTTTAGTAGTTCCAGCAGCTGCAGCCACGATTGTTGTTTTTATTCCCACCGCCAAAGGCCAAACGCGGTTTTCCCGGACGCTGGCCGCCATCATCATCATCATCATCATCATCATCATTACCATTGATAAAACGCATTTGTTTTTCCTGATGGCCTCCTAATTGTACAGTGGACCTGGAGCTGTGTGTTATTATGTAATCTCGTCAAGATGTGATGTGAAGTGATAAGATGGGAGGAGGGGAGGGGGTTTGCTCCCAGCTGTCAGTGGAAAGCTGTGGGTCAGGAGGCAGAGCAGGAAGACGGGTTGTGCTGGAGGTGGGTGAGCTGGAGGGATGCTGCTGGATGTATGAAAAGGTCAGCGTCGTAATGTCTCGCAAGAAAGACCCTCTGCAGACCTCTTCGTCTTGGGCCAGGAGTCAACACTTGCTCCTTGCTGCCATTTTGTGTCCTTTGTTTCACTTGACTACAATATTTAGGCAAATTACTGCCAAACAACTTGTTTTGCATCCACAGAATCATGTCTTAAAGTTAAAAAAAATCTATTTAAAAAATGTTTTATGGAATATAAAAGCTATTCAATGTGAACCAATGACACGTAAAACAGTCTTTGTCCCATGGTTTTAAATTACTTCTACCCTTTCTATGTGAATTGTCCCTTTAATTAAGAGTTATTTCACTGTGAAAACGCACAGAACCTGCTTGAGCATCTTACCTGACGAACATGATAATCCCAACTTTGGCAATATCATCGCGGATAACTTTCCACGACTCTTTGATCATCTGGATCTGATCCTCTCTGGGATACGCAGCAGCAGCATCATCTGTGGTCCTCTCTCCAAACTCAGCTTTTGCCGCCAGACCTGATATTGCGCAGCCCATTCTTCATTAGAAAAAATAAATAAATAATACACGTTGATGTTGTTTTTTTTTTTCTTCTTTTGCGGCGATCCAGGAATGGAAAAAAAACGAGGTTTATTTGATTTCGTGCCAGAAGAAATGTGTTGCTGCTGGCATGTGGTCCAAGTGCGCGAGTCCTTCGATCGCGTTTTTGAACTCCACTCCTGTGGCTGGTGTCACGAATCAGAGTCAAGTCGAGTCAGTAGGCAAACAGACAGGATGCAAGATCTGGTAATTGGTACAAAAATAAAAAACGTAGCCTATGACGACATAATGAGCAGACGTTGTGCTTTTATGTTGAAGGATTGCCATGTGAACTTCCGGTGTGTATTTGGGGTCCACTTGACGCAGCTTGAGATGGCAAGGACGACCCAACAGTAACCTGAGGCATCAAGGATGGTCATTTAAATATATTGTCATCAAATATAGCTCATAGATAAACGTGCTTTATGTATAATAATAATAATAATAATAATAATAATAATAATAATAATAATAATAATAATAGCAGCAAAATCAACTGTTTCCCCCCATTACTTCCAACCTGACTCAAACCAAATTATGTTCAAAACTAAGAATTGTTAAAGAAGAGAGCATAACACAATGTTAGTAACCGAATGAGGACATGTTTAAAGGTGCAATATGAAAGACTTATAGTTGGAAACATTCAAACATTTAAATCATCAACAGCAGGTGAATAAATAATAGTTTTGACGTTATGAAGTCTATGTTTGTGTCTCTACACCTTATTTTCAGGTTAATTAAATCTAATTACCAGAACAAATATTTGCAGTGTACCCTTTTTGCAAACCAGGGAAATGTTGCAAATTGAACGTTTCTTTCAGTGGCAACCTTATTTCTTTGGTTGAAAGTTCTATTTAACACTTGGAGTTAAGCGTTAGAGTTAAGGAAAAGATGATGTTTGGGCTTAAGTACCTGTTTTGGTCCACAAACATGGCTGGAAATTGTCCCAAGTCTCCCAAAAAGGTATTCAGTAGTTTTACACTTGAAATGGTAAAATGCATCCTCAAACAGCGGTCACTTGCTTGTCAGCCCAGGCGCCTGCAACTACACCACCTGACACTGAAGTCACAGTTTAAACATACGATGTGAATGTGATACATATTGTAACTATGTCAATTTTGTGCTAAACCTATGGCCCGTGAAAATGTTAATGTATCTGATTGGCAGCGACATAAACTGTCCACATTGTTTCCAGGCAAAGGGTTTTATATATTTTGTTCCATTGTTTATTTGAATGTTATTTCTGGTCACAGATGCTTTAACAACTTCAGACCATCAGGGTTCTCACAGGTCTTCGAATGTTTGTGAATTTAAGGGGGGGAGGGGGATTGAAGGTTTTTGAGAATAGACGAGCATTAAACATGAGTTATTAAAGTATTTGACTTAATATATGTTGAACAAAACTAGGAATTTAAGTTATTTTGATACTTATGTATATATAGACTACATTCTGCTGTCTGCATTGTGTCTGGCGCTTTTCTGCTTTTCTTTTTAATTGTCGTCTGTGAGCTTCTGTAAAGCCAGCTCGTTCTCAACATGAAAACTCGGTGTTGTAACGTTAATTAACCTTGATCTGTGTCTCAAACTGTACTGTGTTGGTTCCTTGAATTTAAGGGAATTTGGCCTGGAAAGTCCTTCGATTAGATACTTGAGAATGTATGGGAGCCCCGGACAATTTCATAATATCATCGTTAGTTTAGTGTGGCTGCTTGGCCACAAAACAGATGATGTACAGTGTTTGAGATGCATGACAGCGTAAAGAGGAGACCAATATGGACACTTAACCATTTCTGTTTTTATTGAAAATATGGGAAACTTCAAGTATGAAACAATATATTTTCTGGAATGGAAAAGTAAAAAGGGTCACTACGGTATTTACCGTACTCAGTATTTACATGAGGCCAATCTCTCCCAAATATACAGCTTCATAAATAACATTAAAGAAAAATATACAACTTGTCGAGAAAAATAAAGCTCCAGTGATACAGTATGTGAAAACAGTTTTAGAAGCAGCGACTGTAGACATGGAACCAAATTACTGCTGTGACCACAAGCATTAAAAGACAACATATGTTAAAAGGAAACCCTCTTTGGTGCACGCTCAGAGACTTCTCTCTTGTCTATGCGACTTTAGCTCCTTTTTGCTTTCCCCTGAAACTCCAGCTGACAGCTTACATTGGTTAAATGATAATAAAGTGAGTACAACAAGAACCACCACCTGAGGGAGGGAACCAAGTAGATGTATATAATCATAAAGTAGAACCTTATCTTCAATTGATACAGAGAACATATTTTTACATAAACTTGTATCTTACAGTGCAGATAGAATACCAAATGTACACATGAATACGACTTTTTAAAAGCAATATGCTGTCCCCTCGTGGCCCTCATCAATAACCTGTGACATCCCTTTCATGGTGTAACTGTGTCATTCTGTTAAAAACAATGTGCAAACAACAAGTTGCATTCTTTTGAGGGCAACATGGAACATGGGAGTTAACTGGCAGATGTTTCCATGTGATAGTCCCTGATAATAAAAATGTACATGCTTCATGAGCTTGTGCTTAAGCTCTGGAACTTCTCCCGTAAGCTTTTCACTAGATTACTTTCTGTAATCTTCAGAGAAGAAGACTTTGCAGCACAGTCTGAGCCCTCCTGGAGCACTTTGTCCTCGTCTTGTAGTTTGCTAGTTTCTCTTGTTATCAGAGACATCTGGCTGCCTGTGTAGAAGGTCCTCACAGGTTCCTGAAAGTTCTGCACCTCATGGAGGGACAGAGATCCAAGCATGTGGTCCAAGGAGCTCCACCTGCACAGCAGGGGCTGTAGTCGGGTTTGAGTTTCTGGCCAGTCCTTGTCTGTTTGTGTCGTAGGAGAGTCTGCCAGATCTTTGTGAAGGTCAGAGGAGCTATTATACTTGTGAGAGCAGCAGTTACACCTGTTTGCACAGCACTCCATCATCCCGTTTGGGACCGAGCAGCTCGGGGTTACTTTTGAGGAACAGGAGGTGTATTTGGTGCGTAGATTCTGTACATGAGGCCAGTGGAAAGTATCTGACTGTGGGCTTTGTGGACAGGTGAGGGTGCTCTGGGAGCTGGCTCCAGAGCTGGGGGCTGGGCTTGGAGGACACTCCTCATGGATAACTGTCTGATCGTTCAAGGGCAATCTCAGGTTGGGTTTACCTGCATACATACACAGAAAACAGACGAAACATTGCAACAAATGCTTTTGAGTTTTCTGAAAAAGAGGTAAGGCTACGGCAAAAGAAAGCAACATTGCATCATTTGCATCCTATTTACCCTTTTTCCTCTGTTGCGTCCTCTCCTCCTGGACAGCTGGCAAGCCCTGTTGGTTTGCTGCTTCTCGGTTCCTCTGCCAGACTAGTGGTCTGTTGTTTTTGATGCGCTGACTATACTGACGTGCCAGCTGGAACACCTTGTTCTTCATCTTTCCCATGTCTTGCAGAATCTGGTCCTCCTCCATACTTGTTCGGAAGTTAATGATCTTGGGTAAATGTGCGGGGCTGACATGGTTCTTCTCTGGAGACGTGGAGGTTGTAGAGTCTTGACTGGATCCCTCCTCTACTGCTTGAATGGTTGTGGTTGGTGATGAGATGGAGGAACCATCTGAGGTGTTGTTTGTTTCAGTGTCTTTAATAGTTTGAGGCGTTTGCTCACTGGTCCTAACATCCGAAATGTCTGAGCTGATATCCTGTATCACTTCTATTCTCGAGTCATTAAGCTCCTCCTCTGCAGTCTGCTGGACCTCCTGGTTCTCCTCCTCCATTTCCATGTCTTGCCAAACCTTGAGCATTTCTGTTGAGGGTCGAAACTCTTCTTCTGTAGTAAAGGCTTCTGAGATGCTCTTGGATCTCGCCTTGGCGTCCACCGGTCTCTGGGGTTCCGTTTTATGATGAGCGTCAGTGTTTCGACTCTTTTCTAAGCCAGGAAGGTCAAACACAGCCCAGGATGTGGGCCGGTTGCGAGAGAGGCCTTTCCTGTGGACCGGGACCGCTGCCTCCTGAGGACCGCTGCTGAGTTGTCGGCTCAGGTGCTGGACCAGTCCAGCTGGGATATAAGAGAGACTCTCTCTGCGCTTGATGCTGAAGTTAGCATCCTGGTGCTCTGCATGCTCATAGTATCTTCTGATCTTGTGGATGAGGAGGCGATCTTGTTTGGACAGAGTGGACCTGCGTTCCCCTTCAATGAGAGTGTTCAGTGTAGGTTCATTAGCAGGCGTTGAGAGGTTTGCTAAGGTCACCTGCAGCTCTGGAGAAGAACAGACCAACATTTGGCCCTGTTTCTCCAAGTCCATGCAAGCTGAGGGGCTTTTAAAGACTTCATTATCTATGGAGGGCGAGGGGCAGGCAACAGAACCCAAGTCCTCCGAAACCAGACTGCTCCGTCTGGACAGGCTGCTGATGAAGCGCTCAGCTATCACACTTGCCTGGTCCAATACAGAGGAGGGTAGGATACTTTTACTGCCTGAAAGGACCTCCTCTTCCTCCTCAGAGAACTCCCCATTCGTCAGTACACTCGTCTCCTCTACTTGGAGACCAGAGGAATCACTCTCCCCTTCTTCCTCTTCTTCTCCAGTTTCTCTTGAGGTATCCAGAGGTTCTGGTGGGTTGTCTTCTTGTTGCATAGGGGAGACGCGAGAGTCGGAGCATTGGGAATCATCCTCCTCCAGCTGATCGCTCCTCTTTATAACTTGAGGGACACAGTCTGAAGGGCACAGCTCCTCCTCATTGACCTGAAACATGACAGCAGTGTAAAAAAGTGGGATGTAGTGAGTAAAAGGGATGTTACAATGTCAAGCACCCTCCATCATCCATTGTCTTAATAGACCTTTTGAAAGTCAACTTGGCAGTTGAATTTAGAGCATCCAGTTTATGATGCATGGCTTTTATTTTATGAGTGCTTCCGTTTTATTACACTGACCTATTTCTGTATGAAATATCAAAGTGTGGTAAAAAACTCAGGAGATTTTGTACATTTAAAGCTTGCTTGCTAACGACTTCCCTTAGCGAGTAAAATGGTGAACATCACCCTGTCTGCTGCTCTAACAGTGTTCATAGTGCTGATGTCACCCTAGTTCGCCATTATCTAAATCCGTTTCCAGGTGGTGCCCGCTCTTTTGGAGTGCCTGCAATTGCAAAAAACTGCAGCTTGAAGCTGTGTGGTGGAGATAAGGTTAGAGAGAATAACAAGCTGCACTCTCGCAGGAGCTGTTTCGCAAAGTTACCATGAGAATCAGGTGGGGACAGCATCTGGCTCCGAAATAAATGTTGCCTTTCTCAGTGTGTGTGTGTGTATATATATGTGTGTGTGTGTGTGTGTGTGTGTGTGTGTGTGTGTGTGTGTGTGTCCGTGTGAGGCATTTTAATTTCAAGGCAATAATACAGCTCCAGGCATGATTCAAATTGGCCACAGAGAAATTCTGTGCTCATGGCAAAGGGCATCTATTAGGTAGGAAACCTACATACAAGTAATGAAGCATTAAGCACATTGGCTATTTAAATAGAACAAATGCGCAGAGAAGAGTGCCATTCAAACTGTAGAATGGTTAAAAAAAATAGGTTCAACAATAAACTAAGTGATATTAAGGGCATGAGGATAGATGGCCTTTCTCTGATAGTGTGAATAAATGTTATACTGCATGTGGCCTTGGAAATGAGTGTAGAAATGAATAAATGCGAGCATCAATGTGTTCAAAGCTTCATTGAGTACCTGTGTGGTAAGAGTTTCTTTTACATCCATATGTTTTTCCTCCTGCCTGTGAGTTTCCACCTCCTCTGCCTGTGTTGTTTTCAGTTCGTCCGGATCTCCGTTCTGATCATCCTGAGGGAGCGAAACACAGGAGTTTGTACTCTAAATCGTCCTACAGACACTGAGGAGGCATGAAGCAGAAGAATCTGTCACATTGAACAAACACTAACACAGTCTTCCAGTTCAAAAGACATTCATTTATATTCATAAAACAATGCTGGTATAACACTTAACCTTGACAAAAGGTTATTGACAAAAGGAAATATGATTATCAAAGCGCAAAGCTCTTGTAATTGTAATGATAATTGTATTATGGCTGTATTAACCTTTGAAGTCAGAGAACATTTAACAGGGCACAATAAGTCCCTGGTTCGAATGCAAATGCAAGCATAGTTTAACAGCATAAGCTTCAACATCAATCATGTCACACAATTATGAAACACACACACACACACACACACACATATGTGGAAACGTGCAATCATGCACAGTGGCATCACCTTCAACCCCCAAAACACAAGCAATGCAGGCAAACACATGCTCCAAATCTGTCTTTTATGTTCTAGGGTTGACTGAAAGTGGTTTGGAAAAACTTCAGTCAATGCATTCTTCAAAAGCATGAATTCAACCTGAGGCATTCAATGTGCACAGTGCAAATGTTAGCAGGTGTTAGTTGGTTCTATTTATGAAATTATAAAAAAAAAAAAAAAAAACGAGGGAGAGGGATGGGAGCTAGCGTGGGAGAAAGAGTGGCAGAGAGTATTGGAAAGCTAGCAGAATAGAGCAGGAAATGGGGAACCCGTGGGTGGCAGAAACCCTCACCGTTGTGAAGTGAGTAGAAAGCAAAGCCCTGGCTTTATAGTGCCAGCAGGAGATGGCTGCCAGCACTGAGCTGGCAAAGTCGGCTACCTGGTCGTCTCCCATCAGTACATCTTCCTTGTAACTCTCCCCCTCCTCCTCATCCTCCTCTTTTGCCTTCTCCAGCTCCAGTCCCCCCTCACTGGGTGAAGAGCCCAGTTTTAGGTCACTGTGAGTAGGCCTTAGCTGCTCCAGAGAGTCCCTTCTAGGAATTAGATCGTCCACACACGGTCTCTCCGCCTGGGGCTCGCCTAGACTGGAGGTCAGCGTACTGACACTAGTGGCCAGCTGAAGGGAGCACCTCTCCCCCAGCAGTGCACCCTCACTGTCTGCATGCTGTAGCGTGAAGTCATAGACATGTGGTTTGTTATTGCAAGGCCAGTGCTAGAGCCATGTTGTGATTGCAAGGCTTTAAAAGGAATGAAATCATCATAAAGCGGCTTTAGGCTTGGGTGAGATATGATTTAAGTCAAAGTATGTTCTGGGAAGATTAGGTTTGCACTTACTCATTTTTGGCTTGAGTTCCTTTGCAATTATAACAGAATACTTTGAACTGCTGAGTGAACACTGGATAAATCATATCTCACCACCCAGACTGACCTAAAAAAAGTGCTTTCATATGACAGAATGAAAAAGCCAATCAGGGTTTAATAAAAGACTACAGACGCTTACCTTCAAAACAGCTGTGTGGATAACAAACAGAGAGGAGGAGGAAAAATAAACAAATGAGAACTTCAATAAGGCTGAAAAAAGCAAGCTTGAGTCAAACATTACATGGCAAAACAACCGGAATACCATATGCATCTCATATAGTTATGGTTACGACACAATCTCTGCCTCCATATGCAGAGACTGGGTGAGGCAGTAGTTAGTCTGGCCCAGACTTAAGGGAGGCCTTGTGATTAGATAAATACCAATTATAAACATCTTCCTCTCAGAGGCTCAAACTGGACATGATGCAATTAGCCAGGATGTGATGACCTACTCCCTTACCGGGATGGGAAGGTTGACATGAAAATTGCTTCTTCATTACATTGGTTCGAAAAATTGATCTGGACTGCGAGCAAAGGCGAACTGGGGACAAGAATACAGAGGTTTTCTCTTTCATAATGACCAATTAGAATAGATCAGAGCAGGAAGAAGCGCAGATCTGAGGGCGAGGCTGAATTTGACTACTGAAAAAGAGCTTGCCTATGACAAAGCCTTTGACCGATGTGGCATATAATTAAATTCATTATGTCTTTTGATCTGTTTTCCAGGTGTCTTTGAAAAAGAACAAAGCACAGGAGCTACTGAGATGTAGACAGCTTTTACTCAAAAGACCCTAAACAACAAATCAAACAAATCTTCCTTTTTGGCTGATGACACAATGATGTAAACAAACAGGAACACTCTATAATAACCATCCTTAATAAATGGCAATTTTACAGTTAATCAGCTATTTACTGATGATGAATAAATAACCCTACAATGTACCAACCTTTTGCGCTCCTTATTATTTGTTTCGCAGGCTCTAAAAAGACAGAATTGAAAAATATACAATTTACTAATAGTGTAAGTAACAATTAATCATCAGCAACATTATTCAATTATCAATATTTTAGGTACATAATAAATAGACTGATGGATAAAGGGGTCTTGAACCTGATCTCCTTCTCTCGTTTCCTCCTCCAAGATGGAAGTCGTCAGTATTGTAGCACTCTGCTTTCTTGAGCCTCTCAGGACTGTAGTGGTACTTCCCTGGATCTGAGCAGTAGAGGGATCTGTCATTATACTCAGAGACGCAATTACAAAAACAATTTTCTCCACATAGCTAGATGGATTATGGGCTACGCCTTCCTGGTAAATTAAACAGCCATCCATATTTTACACTGAAAATTAACTATCCGCATCTTTTGTGAGCAGCACTGGCTTTGTGAGCATCTTTGGTTGCTGTGGAAACAGCTGAATTAGTCCCAGCAAAACAAACGTCGCTCTATTTGTAACACTTACAGTTAGAATTGTCCAGGATGGCCTCTTTTGCCTTTAAAGAACAGAAAGACAGCACATTGAAATAGGATTCTTGAGAAGCTGAGAAGAGAGAAGTGAAGGACGATGCTGTTTACCTTCTGTGGGACAATAGTGTTGTGGTTCTCAAGGATGAGCCTCTTAATGTGCTGGGCCCAGAGGCGCTTCTCTTCTACTGACTTGGCCTGGAACAACAAGTACTTGTCATTTAGAAGGAGTCATTGACATTAATAAAGATAGACCAGATAAACTCATGCATAACGGGAATAGAGACATGGCAGAGCGGCTCGTAAGTGAGAAAACACAGAAAAAAAGGTTATTAGAAAAAAAAAGAAGAATCAAATATTTGTATTTTCCTCAATAATGTTATAAATTGTAAGACCTAAGAATACAGAACATTGTATAGCAATATAAGGTGTTGAAAAGGTCACTGTCAGCAGTGTTCACATTTACCTGCACTGTATGGGGTTGCTTGGGATGCTTGAAATGGATGACACTGAAGAGTAGGGGATCTTTTGCGCTGTCAAGTAGCATCAGAGTGGAGCACTACAACCAAAATGAATGTAGTGATGTAGCTGAAGCGTCACCCATTCAGTTTTTTACCTTTTTTTACGTCCCTTTTTTATTTAACTGGAAATAGCATCTTATTCCCATTTCTATTATACACCAACATCATCATTCTCCTCCTTTACCTCCTCATAAAAAATCCCTTTATATCTATTAAATCACTAATCAAGTCAAAAATGTCAAAAACCCATACCGAGATGTGGATCTTGTAGACATAGTGTTCCCCTCTTTTCTTGGTAATGAGGAGCATCCGTTCGAAGAGGAACAGCGTACGGGTGTTCTTTGCCCGCAGGACATGAAAGGTGCCCTCCAACACCAGCTCTCCATAGGTGGTCAGGTCAGGACCCTTCCAGTTGATCAAAAGAGACTGTATCTCCTGCGGATGCACAGTAAAGAAAACACCCCCCACACATCTCAGTGGTGTTCCTTTGGCATGAAGGGAAGTAAAAATGTCAACCACATGTAAGCTTATATTTGGAATCCACATTCAATACTTGTACAAAGAAAAGGAGGAAGGTGAAGCTGCCACTGAGTTGGTGACTCAAATTGAGGAACTCATTAAAAAGCTATAGCCCTCATTTTAACACTCAACCAGCCTTGAGAAAATGCGTATAGATCAAAACTGATATTGAGAAGATGAACACATTTGCCATAGACAATATCTGCTTGGAAATTGATGAAAAAAAGTCTTTTTGCCCTTCAGAAGAGCATTAAAAGCAACATCAGAAGGTGTCTGTAGAGAGGGGGGTGAAAATGCACCTTGACTGAGTATGTGCTGTATGTAAAGACTACATGGCAATATAAATACACCTTTAAAAAATAAACAAAAAGGCACCATGCATACATAAATGGTTATTCCACCTCACCTGCACTCTGACAGCGTGTTCGTGTTTCCTCTTCATGTCGTTGATGTACCAGGCCACTCCTGTCATGGTGTCTATGGCCTCCTGAATTACCTCATAGCCCTCCTCGTCTGGGTCAAAGTGTTTTGCAATTTCCTTTAAAAAGATTAGGGACAACTTCAGACAAAGTCACTAGTAAAATCCTTCCACAAAGAGAAAACATTTTTGTGATTTTTCTGTTGTTGTTGCTTTAACCTTTTAAAAACTGAAAAAGCATTTAGCCTCCAGAACCTTCATAATCAATCAAATCAAAGAACCAAAGATGAGTCTTTAGTTTAAGTGTTTACATCAACTACTCGTTAATAACTGACAAATGATAGGATCATGAATCTGCAAATCCCTGTAAGGTCAACTGGGAGGAAAACTTGTTTTGACACAAAATGACCACTGAGCACACTCTGTACCTGGAGAAGCAGATGATATTTCAGGATCCTCTGGACTGGCTTCAGCAGAAAGGAGCCCAAAGGGAGGGAGCGCTTCAGAGCAGCCTGCCGATCCCTGAAGAACTTGGCCAAAGTTTTACTCCTCATGCAGTCGGTCAGTGCTGCCACTGAGCTGGAGGACAGCAGAAGATCATAGTAATCATGTCAAATTTTACTCTCAACGCTGAAGTCTAAATATAACGAAACAAATTTCAGCTACTTACTTAGGGTAGTTGGTGCAATACTGAGTGTATATTTCAAAGTATTCACTCTGGGGAAACACAAGTCAGACAATGTCATTCATGTTTAACCTTGTGACAAACCGATATCACTGTACATCTGTTTGAGGAGTATGGTTCCTCTCACCTTATCTACAAAGCATCGAGCGATGGCCACGGGGTCGTTCTCACACATGTCTAAGGACTGCAGCAGCTCACTGAAATGCAGAACAAAACAACAGAGAGGGTGTTGAGTGTTACTGGACTTTGTATGTGTATTTATTTGTCCAGACTAAACAGAAGGAAGGGATAATGATGAGTGATCTATAAATCAATATAAATATTTCTCTGTGTCCTCTATCTCTGCCTCAAGTGAGACGTGACCCCTGTTAAAAAATATCCCCACTAGAGGGCAGCATACACTGTTAAACCCAAGAGCCTTTTGGTGTGGTCAGACAGAGCATGAAAGAACATGCATTTGACTTGGAATTCTCTATGCCCACAGTCCCATCAACAACAAGCTTTATACAGAGCTTGGGAAACCAAAACCTCAGAGTTATACGGCATTTCCCAGCTTTACACGGTGTGTTATCACCTCAATACAATGTGCATGACTGAGAAAGGGAGACATGACGGGGAGGGTGAGTGTGGAAAAACACAACTCTACAAACCTAAACATCACAAATCAGCACACATACTCTGTACAAAAGCTGTTCAGTTAACATAAATATCAAATACAATTCATCACACAGCACTGCATACCTTAAATTAAATACACTAAAATTAGCTACAAGCTAATATGTTAACATGTACATGGTACAATGAGAAAAATCTTGGTGTCGAAATTTGTTTCGGTCAATATTTGTCCATATCGCGTCATTGCTTTGTCAACATTACTTAACCCTTTCTGGGAAATGGGTCAAGTGAAACAAAGTAATATAAATTCCTTGATAAAAGAAAGGCTGTTTATCAATTAATCAACTAATGTTCACGTCAAATGTGAGTTAATGACTAAGTTTACAGAGACCTCTTGAGTCAGCAAAGCCAACCAAGGGTTTAAATTTCAGTACAGTCAGTAAATCGTTATCATGACTTCTACTGTACATACTGTACAGTACAATATGTCCTTTTACAATGACTTTATTTGATAGAGTGTGCGTATGATACCGTCATAACCAAGACATGACACCTGTCATGAATATAAAGGAGTCTTTCTTCATGAGTTGTCATCAAGTGTCATTCAGTTAATTACGGCACTGTTGATGCAAAGCTGACATTTATAACTTCGCCGAGGAGATTATGTTTTCGCCAATGTCTGTTTGTTTCATGGTTGGCTGGTTTGTCAGTAGGATTTTACAAAAAACTACTTAACAGATTTCCATGAAACTGATCTGCAGCATCCTGCAAATGGCACATCTCCGTTTCAGTCTACAAGATGTGACACCTGTTTAAAGGGTTAAATAAGTATTTCTCCACCTAAACAATACTCTAGTATGAGTGTATTCATTTCATTCTGTTCATAGTTTATAATCTTAGCTAATTCAGAAAATACTCCTCACTGTCATTTCTATATATTTATGCATACAGTATGTACACTACTCTTTACCTTTTTTTAGCACTTGCATCAGTGCATGTACTATGTGCAATGACAATAACACTGAATCTAATCCATCTAATAAAAGACAGTATCACTGCTTTCATTACTAACTTAAAGAAAACCCCACCTTCAAGTGCAAAATTTCAGAAAGAAAAGCTTGATGTCTTAGAAAAGAGCAATGTATGGCCCACTGGAGCCAAAATCTGTCAAAACCTCTCTTAGACAGCTGGTTAGAATTTCATTAGAAGGTAATAAGAATCAAATCATCCCCATTTGCGGTTCAGAGCTGTACGATAGACTTGGCATCAGCAGGGAGGCTCCTCGCTGTGAGAGGAGAGAGGAATGTTAATGTGTGTTTTGGCAAGCAGCGTGGTCAGCAATGAGCACTTGCTGACATAAGATGATTAAATGTAAAGCTAGCTGCGCCGCCATTTCCCCTGGCTTTCAAATGTTTGCAAAAGTGTGTTTACTGCAGATTGTGTCGTCCCTTTGGTTCTCATTGCATCTGTTTTATGGCAGAAATATCAACAGTGAGTCTTGAAATCTTAACATTCCTCATTCTTGCATTGTCTATTATATAATTATGCAGGTATATAAACACAAATTCAGCAAGCAGTGTCTTTTCAGTGATTATTCTGTAGTTTTGACTGTTGTGGCCATTTTTCAGTCAGAAATACTTATACAAAAAACTGGATCGGGATTAAAGCTGTGGTTAACATCTAATCTAAAATATATGCAAATATCTTCTCAGTTTGTTTGCATTGGTGGTTGAAAGTTACCTGTTGAACTCATAGATGTCCTCTATGTTTCCAAACAGGGCACAGACTTGCTCTGGCCGGATGGGGAGGTTACTCATATCAATAATGTGGGCCAAGTAGTCCTGGAAAACAGATGAGAGTGAGTTACATATAAAGTAATTAGGTTACATAAAGTGGTCTTGTCGATATTTGGTGACACACTAAGTCAAGTGTCATACAAGCATTTCCAAATTCTTACAAGTAGAAGGAGCATAAATATAGAAAAACAATTTGTGTTATCCTCTGTGATGTAGATTTGACCAAGTGATCCCTACAGTGTATGACAAGTCATCTAATGTAAATAAATGTAGAAGTGCTGCATCATGATTTTGAGGCTTTTCTGTTTCATAAAAGAAGGATCCCTACATTAATTCACACTCGGTTAATGTGGCCTTTCAAGGATCCTTTTAAGGATTTGTTCCACTGACTAGAAGTCAATGTGACTGTCTGGTAGAGGATTTGTGGTACCCAGACCATAAACATCAGCACAGTCTGTTCCCCTTCAAGGACCCCGACTCCCCCTGGACCTCAGGAGTATTCAGAAGTAGATAAAAATATTTTTAAAAGCCCCACAGTGGCCAAATATGCCAACATCTGGATGATTGCCCTCCTTCTTGGTCAATTACACACTCATGTGGCACACAAACAACTCCAAACAAGTAGAGGAGTTAGTTGACGTGGGACAAACATGCACACATGCAGCGACTATATAAAGAGCATACCAGTAAACAGCTTGTACACACACCCAGCCTCCCAGACGATGTGGTGCAAATACACAGACACACACACTCTGCAGTCCAGATTAAGAATGGAGTCATCACATCGCTCCCCTGAATGAACTGCAGCCGCTCATGGATGTGAGAATTCCAGTGCAGTGAGAGCAATGCTGACGTGCAGTCAGCAGGGCGTCTCATAGTCTTCAATAGAAAAACTCCCCACGTGACCTTTAGCATAATGTATGAGATTTCATGCTATGTACTATATTTAGCCTGATGTTTTTATAGGGCTTCAAGCTGTTCTTTCTTTAAGAATAAGCAGGAATGTTTTATTCTGCTCTAGGTCAAATTAAAAAGTTTTAAAGAAAAACTATACAGAATCAAATTTTCTGAATTGTCAGCACTGACCACATTCTTGTTACAACTATGTTGAGTATGATTATCATGGGTGTGTTCGAGCCAGGTGTTGCGGATGTATTTAGACATGCGAGACTAGCTGAGTCAAACAGCTGTTCTCAAATCTTTATGCAATGGATAGACAGTTGAAGAGGGAGATTTGTTAAATCAGATCTAGAGGCCGACTGGATGTAGCATCGACAGCTGCTCCTGAGTTCAGAGTCAATATCAATTGGAAGCTTTGGATTCGTTTGCTGGAAAAAAAAATGCCAGGGTGAGGAAGGAGTTTACACATCTCTGTTAGATTCAATGCTTGGCGTGAAATAAAATGAGCTGCTTGAGATCAGTTTTGTGGAAGCCATACTCTAATCATAAAATGACATAAGATACATCTGTACTAGACCGTGTTCCCACACTGTAGCCTATGGAAAAAACAATCGGTATCCTTTCATCTGTGTTATTTTTCCAATTGGCGCAAGATGGAGGTGTTTGTGTTGGCTTGGAGGGCTCGAGAGCTGAGGCTATGCTGGGCCCGTGCGAGCAAGGCCAGACGAGGCTGGGCTGCTGCTCCCGTCAACTGAAATAGCTGCAAGTGTTTGTCAGGCGCAAGTCGTTACTCAAGCTGCGACACGGGCAGCGCTCCCTCCCAAAGCAACTACCAGATGCCAGCACAGTCGGAGACAAGGTGAGGAGAGGTGCTAGCTGGTTTACTGCCAGACGGTCTCAAAAATGCCTCACGTGTTTAAGACATTAGCATCAGTGCAGTGGAGACTGTTTGACAGCAGGAAAGTCTGAGGGGCCACAGAGGTTTCTTGGTCTCAAAGTTGTTTCCAGACTACAAAAGGTAGACCATGTGGTAAGATGCAAGTGCTCTGTTGAGAGGTAAAATCATCCCTGGTCCATTTTCAATGCTTCACATCTGTGAGACAAGGTTTATATAGTCTTTGACCAAGATCAGAACGCCCAAGAATTTGAGCATGAAAGACCTGCACTGTGTCCCAGTTAGACTGTGTGTTTGAACACCAGATATGAGCGGAGTCAATAATTCCAGGTCGTTAACTTTCACTGCACTGTAAATACACAGAGTGGTTTATATACAACACAATGACCAGATCATAAACAGCTCAACAGCCTTCATCTGAATAAACTAGAAATCTTTAAACAAAGCACACAATTGCCAGATGTCAGGTTTGCATTTTTGTTGATTGACTGATTAGTGTAGAAAAGCAGGAAATCAGAAATGGAACCTTTTAATGAAAAGCAAATGAAAAATCAAGTGGACTATTTTAACAAATAGCAGACTAATTTGTGTCCACAAACAGCTGCTTGGAGCACAGCAGACGTTATTTTCTCTCAACAACCATTAAGTCCAATTCCCTTATTCTGGCTCTTGCTAGCCAATACAGTAAATCGCCTCCAAAGAGGGCTACAGACATGAAGTCATAGCTATATATTAATCCAAGTCAAACATGTGCTTTAAATACACAGAATACTGATGATTTACTTTTTAGAACATCAGATGGTTGGCTCACAGTGAATACTTGGCTGAGTGAAAAACACCAACTGTAACGGAAAATTAAATTTGAGTCAGTCAGCATAACCCTGACATTCACTCACCTCCACGATGCTGCGCAGGTCCCTGACATACATGCGCTCCGTCTCAATGATCTCCATGACAACACGGTCCACATAGGACAGCTTTGGATTTGGCGCCATGGCGTCCGTGACAACAGGTGAGGAGGTGATGTGAGGTATTTCACCGCTTGCCTTCCTGTTGGAGGTGGCGTTGTTGTTGTTCCGCTCCGGCCAGCGGCCTCTGGAGCCTGTGAGGGTGGGACTCTGGTCCCCTGCCTGCTCTCCAGTGCCTTCAGCTGGGCTCAGCTCCAGGTCTATGTCCTCCTCGCTCGGTATGGGTGGGGTGTTGGAGGAAGGAAGGGCTACGGTGCTCCCAAAGAGGCTATGACTATCGCGGGATGAACCAGAGGACAGGGTGGACACAAGGCTCACTGGACGGTCACCCTCTCCGTCCAGTGGCTCCACACATAGCCGTTTGTAACAATCTGGGCCCAAGACGATGTTTGTCTGGTCATGTTCACTGGTGGAAAGGGGCGAGGACAACTGAGGAGATTCTGGGATAGGTAAGAGGGACACAGGCAGAAGGTACGTGTCAATATACGAGACAGACGGTAAAGCAGTGTATTTTATGGCAGTATGGTCAACACACTTGGTTATCCATCTCACTTTGACATTGAAACCACACAACTTGACCACACAACAATGACCACCATTCAAGCCTCAAAGGGTTAACTGTTTCATTGGTTTGAAGATCACTTTGACACAACTGTTGCTTTATGGGTATAATTTTATTATATTTTGTGGGACAGTGGGAAACTCACTGTCCTTGCTCTTTTGCAATCAATCTTATTTCCACAGCCACCATGTAACCAGTCTTACTGGTGGCTTCTGTACAGCTGCATTAAGGGTTTGTATCCAACTCGGCTAGGATTAGGATTAAAGGTTTGGTTGCCAGCTAATACGTTAATCTCCAACTGTTTAATAATAAATGTCTCTATTTTGCTTTTCTTGGTAAACATTCTCTGATTCCATCTTAAAAAGGAATATTTCCTGGTTTCTTTACTCATTTATGGAAGAAAACTGACTATACGTTTGGGATGTGCACAATACGTGACATTTGAGAACTTTTAGAAACACTGATTTGCTATTTTACAACAATTCTGACATTTTACAGACCGTTCAACTAATCGTTTAATCAATAAAATAACTGACATATTCATCTAAAATTAAAATAATCGTAAGTTGCAGCCCTAATACAATCGTACAGACACACTCATTTTGTCTTGTGATGACATCTCTCGCCATGTGCATGAATAACACCAATGCTACAACTTCTTTAAACACGGTCCAGGGACATAGTCGGATAAATATAATTTGAGCTACGCTGAACAGACTACCATCCAGAAATCAATAAAAGACACCTAGGAGATCTGTTTCTACGCCTGGACTGAGACACACAGGAGTGGTTTACAGTAAAAGGCTTTGCACAAATTATTACTGACAAGGACTATATTAAAACACTGCATATTCTGTGGAAAACCCAGCTATTTCCTCTTGTTCTCCTGACTGCCGAAGACTGGATGTTGGAAAAACAAAGGGGGGGGGGGGGCTGATGAGAACAGAAAAATGGTGGAAGGGGACCAGAAGCGTTGTTTATATGTCTTTATTGCACTAAGCTTGAATTTAAGAGAAATGGAAACCATATCCACTTTCACATCCTTCCTGGCCAAATGGGGAATTTTCCTCATGAACGTTTCCTAAATATATGAAGTCATGGCGGTGTGAGAACGGAGCACTGAGCCGCCACTGTGCAGAGAGCTCCATTTCCCTTAAATATTCACAGGTCAGAGGGGTCAAAACCGTTTAGACCAATTTAAGAACTGAAGCTTTGTCAAGCAATTTTAATTTCAGACTAATAACTGGAAATCTGCAAGGCAGGAAGCATCATTAAGCAAAACACTAAGTGAAGCAATTTAAGCAGGTGATATTGCCAAGTGGGGATAGAGAGCATAATTTGGTGTTGATAGCCCACAGATGTAGTTTATGTCATGAGCCTGATATACCCCCTCTTTCACCAGCGTGTTGACTGGCTTTTAACCTAAATATGTTCATCATTAGATGTGCATCGTCGATCAGCAGCCCACAGCTGATAACACAAACCTGATGTTGTCAGGAAAAATCTATTTCATCATTCTGCAAACAAACTGACCCCAGACTTGACTCATCTCACATGTTCGGTTTTATAGAGAACATTCCTGCAAGGCTCTCCTTGCAATAAATCATGTTAAACATGACAAATATTTCACATGGGACCGCGGGAAGTGTTAAAAATGAGTGATTTATGAGCTCTTGAAAAAAAGTGTGACATGCAGCTGGAGGATGGACATCATAAGGAGCATCAAACTGCTTTTCACTTTATTCACACACACACACACACACAGACACACACACACACAGACACACACAGACACACACACACAGACACACACACAGACACACACACACACACAGACACACCTTCTGGTAGCGTGAAACTTTCCATGAGTCAGTACTGAGCTCATGAGAGTCTAGTTTACGCTGCACAACTTGCTCCACAATCCACACCAAGTTCCCATGCAAAACCTCAGTGGGAGAAACGGATGAGCTGGTAAGCAGGAGCCGACCACGAGAGAAAACTCTGTTTACGCTCCGTGACAAATCACAGGGTTGATGGTGTGAAGGGAGTGTAGCGGTGAGCTATTACACTCACTACACCACTACAAATTAGAACAAGGTTTCCTCCGCTTCCTTTGCCGCTTCTGTCTTTACATTTGGTTTTGAGATTTGGCGTGTCTGGCATGTGAAACTCCCTTCCTCCTTCCTTCTCTTCCTCACAGCCAACTTCCCTCTATAATAAAGGCTGCTGTGCTGCAGACTGGATTCAGAGCCAAGTTAAAGGGAGGGGGAGGAACAGCACAAATCAACACCATGTTTGCACAATTTCCACAGTGAGACTCTGCTAGTTAATATATAGTCATTCAGAATCATGACATAAATCTCCTTATGCACATCGTTAGTGCCAAAATGACAAAAGTATGACTGAACTGACAGTGGTAATAAAGGAATACAACCTGACTTATCTAAGGACTTGAGCACACTTGACTTCAGCACCAGCTCAGCTCCTACCACAGCTTTGATCGACCACTTCAGAAACTGACTCTACAGGCAGTCATTATCTGTGGCTGATACCACACACCACATGTTTCTGGGGAAAACAGCGCTGGTGGACAACTCACTGACTTTGTAAGAGCAAGCCATGCAGAGGAATGCAAATGACCTGGTCAACATGCAGGTCTAAGATAAGCCGAAGTCCTGTGCGACGTAGTGCAAAGTGTTTCCATTCTCCCTGTAGCTCTGGACAAACATGACTCGTGATCCCTCCACTTCATCAAGTGTGCACAGACAGGGAAGAATATGCTTTTGTCCTTTATTTACCAATTATGGTGCTTCTAAAAATACTGAGTAATAAGCAGCCATTATCATACAGACAGTGTAAAAGCAGAGTGTCGGTTATTGCTCGGAGCCACAGAGTCTCTTAAGCATCTGCAGACATTTATAACTAATCTCTGAGGGATCTGCAGCCACAGTGGCAGAGCCATGCCCATTACTGTGCCACATTGTCTGATGTGGAAGACTGTAAAATGTCTGGTATCAAATTTTGCGTTTTAAAACACACATACAAAATTTCACGTAAATCTAAGTTTAAATTAAGTAAAATTAAAGTTCCTTGTAGCTGCTTTAAAGAAAGCATGATTAGGCTGTTTTTATGTGTTTGTCTTTATACAAGTTTTTGTGTTCTGTCTTGCTGTTGTCTTTTTTTGTGCCAGGGTTGGTCTGCATCTATTGGTGGTACAATTGATGATGCCACTGCAGTTTCAGTAGTCACTGCCTTGATGGTTAACAAGGGGAAAAATAACATATGAACTAAAATAAACGTCTTGTCACATTCAAGCAATTTTCCCTTCAGCAACTGAAACTGATCAAAGATAAGGGCAGCTTTCTGACTACTTTAATTTGATAACTTTATTGGGGGTGGAAATAGTTCTTGGAATCTATCCTTTAAGGCCAAAATGGCGTTTTGGCAATCACTGCGGGGAAAGATCTATAAAAAGAAACCACCATAACAGTGAGCAGCGCATACTAGTTTAAACCATCTGTTTTCTACAAAATTGGCGAAGGCAGTCGCATACAACATCTGCACTCGAACACATATTTTTGAACACTCAACTCACCCGTTAGCTTTAAATGACTGTGATATCAGTGACAACTGTTCTTTAATCACTTGAAGGAGGAGCAGCACCCTGATCACAGTAACTACAGCAGCTAAAATGAATAACACAGGCAATCTTTAACGAGATGCAACACGTGCAAGTAAAAGTCAGATTCAGCATACGGAGACTTCACATTGTTCACATAGGTCAAATGTGAGGGAATGTTGGCTTCACAACTTAATAATTCGAACTTTTTTTTACTTTGAAGCAGAATATTCGTCTTCATTCACATAAAAAAAAAAAATCATACAAATTCTTTTCAACAGCTCAGTGGACAGACCTGTTAAATCATAATGTGTAGAGACAGGTTGCACAGCTAAATATAGGGTCCAGAACAAAGTTTCCATTTCAGCCAAGCCATAGATTTCCACATTCACACACCTCAATTTTCAGAAGATTATACTACTTCAAAAAACCACAACATTCTCCTTTGTTTCAGCTCTGCATCAATACAGTTGTTAACTCACAGACATAACCATTAACCAAGTCAAGGATACAGAGATAGTATAGTATTTGGACTACATTCCAGACAACCACAATGATTCACTGCAGTACATTACAGTCTCAACAAAGCCAACATCAAGAAAGTTAACTAAGTCTATAGTGTGATCTTAATGGATTACATGATACCAACGTCTTGTGTGTGAACAGATTACTAATGCTGTTGCTGAAGGAAAAATGATTGGAATTTCAGAAAAAAACCCTCCCAAACCCCTCATTGTAATTCTTTGAATTCTAGTTTCCTGGCTGTTAAGCCGAGGTTAACATTTACAGACAAAGGTGTGGTAATGCTACAAGCATGACCGTCACTTCTCCTTTGTGACTTCAGAGAATCTAAATCCCCTGGACAGTGGTGCACTTTGATGCAATGTTGGCAGACACTAAAACAACCTGTACCCAAATAGTTCTAAAATTATGTTTACGTAAAACACAAACATTTCAGCATTCCAAGGTTTAAAACAACGAGAGCTATGTTATATATATTGTTGAATTGTTTACCTATATCATGCCAAATGTTAAAAAAAATAATTACAAACCCAGTGAAATATCTGTAATGTTATTTAAAGTAGAAGTAGTGCGTTACATGTAAGGAGATCAGATAATGAAATCAGAGGGTGAAGAATGAAGACGGCAAACAAGACTAAAAATAACATGAATAAAACCACAAAATACATTACCTCGTCTAGAAGAATTCATGTCACATAGATTTTTATAAGCAATGATCCCATAACTACTTCACAATGTCATCAAACTACATCTTTTGTTTTCATTGTTTTGATTAGGGAGAACTTAGATATTGTCTGTCTAAGAAAAAAGTCAAATGAATAGCTTCCTATTCCAAGACCCTCTACTTGATGATAAAACCAGTGCATGTGATGGCTACGAATGATAAAGAAAGAGGTGTTGGGCGTTCAACAGGTGATTTAGGGTAAATGTTTTAGTCTGTTTCATCGCTGAAAGCAGACAGGACATTCACTCACTGAGGGGTTCCATGACTAATCAGTCTAGAACTAAAAATGTGAATACCACACTTGTTTCCATTTCAGCTTATCATGCAGTTAACAATGCAGACAGTTCATACACTCGTCCGCCTCTGACATCATGGCTGTATGACTGACAGGCAATGCCTAATAAGGCGCTTTGGAGGTGAATAGAAACACTGAAATGAATACCGCACCACCTGGTTATTAACTTTTTTAAAGAGCCCACAGACACGTATACCACAGAGATGATCAGTATCTGTCTGAAGTTTCTGCTGTACTGCAAACAAAGCATTCCTTTATAAAGAATATTCTCCGGCGTGTGCGCTTTCCAGATAAAACATTACGACCTTCTCTGAGAACAAGATAAGTCACAACACGCAGCTATGACGTTACTCGTTGGTTGCAAAACCCTGTGATGATGTGACTCGCATTTCTACATCAGTTGATGCAAACCAGCCTCCATGCAAATTATACCCAGGACAAGTCTTCGTTTCTCCGACATCTAAAACTGCCCTGTCCACATATCCAACTTCTGTTTACCGTTTTGCATTCACAACAGGCTGACATAACACAATGTCTACTTGATGTATGGCTTAAGGAAACAAAGTAGACACAAACAAGGGTAATAACAGCGTTAGTTGAAAAATTACAGTGCACAATGGAAAATGCTATAAATGTCTACAAAAATAGCAACAGATAATAATAATCCGGTCGAGTTGAACTGATTGTATGTTTTAAACATTTTTTAAGAGCAAAGGTATGTATACATGGCCTAATTATTGTAATCTATACATGTTATGTAATGTGTCAATCCTTGCATTACCTCAAATACAGCAGTAATGAGACCAATCCACCAAAGAAAGAAGCCAGAAAGAAAAAGTGTGTAAAAGTCCTTCTAAATGACTTCTAAATCATCATCTCGAATCCCTCCAACACCTGTTGTTAAACTTTTAATATGATGAACGATGAGTGAGCACTACACAGTTAAAGAGCAGCCCTCTCCGAGAAGGACACACCTTAATGACTGTTTCACCTGAAAATATTAGTGCCTTAAGTCAAAATTCATTGTCAATCTGCCTACGAGACTCCAAAAATAACCCAGAGTTTGTGTTGTGATCCTGTTTCACGTTGACTATTCTGCCTGGCTTGTGGCCTTTTGTTTTCTAACCAAATCAGGGGCAAAAAAAACAGGAACGACAGAGCCAATATCTTTGTTCTGCATGCAAATATATACCCTAAAGCTGCAGGAGCTCTTAGCATCAGAAAAGAGACTCTGTATCTCTCTCTCTTCACTGGAAAACTGATGGCAGGTTACAGACGCCACACTGAAGCACCTTGACTCCGCTTAACACTTTGCCGCCTGTAGCAAGTCTGTCATTTGCGTCTTTGTTAGGCATTTTTTTGAGCATAGGAAAACAAACAAGAAGGATAAGAGTGACAGCGCTGGGGACAGAACATCCCACTGAAAGATACAAGCCCCTGCCTGCGCTGTTAGTAACTCTTCATACAGCCGCTCCTCCTGCTTGATTCACACTGACTCACGCACAAAGTGATGAATTTCAACCCCCTGCTCGATGAGTCACATCTAAATCCACCTTGTGAGTTTCCCCTAAACACGAACATGACCGAACCTGCAAATGCATGATCGATAAATGTGAAACTGTGCAATATTGGTAAATTCAGTGGTTTCATCACATCTGGGAGGTTTGTTTCCTGGGTGCCTGGCACTGTCTTGACAGCATCATACATTACTTCAATCCCCTTAGGACAAAAAGTTTGTGCTGGTAATATGTGATGCATCTACACATAATGCTCCCAACTTTCAACATACCCTTATCATCATTGAGAAAACCATACTTCGAAGCACATTCTTGCTGTCTTTTCAATTGTTTTTCTTTAGCGTGTTGCACAGAGTTACTTTGTTTGGGCGATTCCCACTGGCCAAAAGAGGACTTTCACCTCCCACATTAACGCATGTAACAAGGAGGAAAATCTTGGTTCTTAATTGGCTGATTAGGATGTTCAATAACAAGAAAGAAAAAAAAAACAACAACTTCAAACTGGCTCTTAAGAAGACTGCTAATCTGCTAGGTCTTTCAGAGCCAAGTGCACAGTGTGTGACCCTGTTTCTCTCAGGGGGATAAAGAGCGAATCATGTTTTGCAGTACATCTTAATAAAGCCCTTCCGCCCCTCGAGATTCACTCTGGACTTCCATCTTTAACACCCGTCCACAACCTCTGGTGCTCAACTCCTCCCCAGTTGCTGTTGGGAGACAGGGAGGGTAGTCTTGCTCTGATCCCCTTGGGAAAAACTCCTCCCCACCTGGCAACGGTGAACGGCTGCCCCTCAGGAGGGCAGGAGTATAAGGGGTGCCTCCGGGATTAGGCCCCCTGAGTCTTCAGAGACCATTATCAAACAGCATGAGTCAGAACACTGGAGATTAGAAACCCAGACCGATGGCCTGGATTGATTTCTTATCCCTTGATAGAGGCAAGAATTTAGGTCAATTCAGAGGTTTTCTGTTTCATAAACAGTCCTTCATATGTCCAAGATAGTTTGATTTACACCTGTATTTGGCCTCACAAGGAGCTTTTAATGCTGCGTTAATCATTAGCCTGAAGGTCGGTCAATAAACCGCAGCGGACAACAGAGGCTGAGCACAAACACTCACAAACTGAACCTGCATTCCACACCGACAGTCAAGGTCAAAACGTTATGCTGGGAAGTTCTGGGGGAATTCTGGTGTTTAAAAATGAAACTGAGAGTGCTTTGTGTAGTCTACAAATTTCACTCATTTAGTGTGAACATCAGGATGCTTTTGTTAGATTTTTGAGATTCCTAAATGTTTTTTTGAAAGAAATGTACTGTTGTATTAGACAACCATCTAAAAAATGGCTTATACATGGAAATTCTCCAAAAAGCTAACACAAAATGAAAAAGTAAACATTAACATGTTTGCAGCTTTCACCTTATCTATACATAAATAATAAACAGGATGGGAGAAAAGCCAAAATCACATACAATATTGTCCTGATAACTATTCAGATTCTTTTCAATAATCAGAATCTTTCATATTTGTGTCAGATGCTGATAAAATACATCAATTTATAATTGCTCTAATTTGGCTCTGATGCAGCTGCACCTGCCTGTCAGTATTCATCACCCTGTGTTCTAATTCAGTTCCAACATTGATTAGTTAAACATCAGTAATTATCTGAATCTGCAAAGTTGCAATTAACTGAAGTTATCAAATAAATGTAGTGGAGAAAAAACTATAATATGTTCCACCAAAAGTAATTCAAAACTGAACTTAAGTACAATACTTGAGTAAAGTGTATTTAGAGATTAGAATAACCAGTGATGATGCTAACTAACACTAAGATTTTTATCATTAGTGCCAATGTATATCACTTCACCAGCATTTAAGAGTAATATGTTTCAAAGAGGCTGGATTCTCAAAGAAGCAGAAAGACAAAACTCCTCGAAAAGATCAAATTTAATCCCATGAACCTTCTCTGAGCTCAACTGTGGCTCTTAAAGGATCCAGCTGTGCCAGCTGACCTCAGTGCATAGGCATGTGATGATCCACTTAGGAAACTCCTCCATCAACAAGCCCCCCCTCCAAGAGCCCTTCAGGAACCAGCACACAACACGGCTTTGGATCTATTCAAAACTAACACTTCCTCTGGACATCACACACCATCTGGGCCCGAAGGTGTGAGTCTATTGTAAACTTTACCACCAATTTGACAGTCTACAACCAAACTGCTGTCGTGTTAGCACCTCTCCGCAGAGTCAACACAGGCTGGTGGCAGGACAGCTGTGTTAAGTGTGGCAGGGAAAGACAGTTAATTTACTTCACATCAAGCTGTTAATCACATGCAGCGTTATAAAGGGTGTGATGCCGTTTATCCTCTTGTTTAGGCCTTATCAACACTTACTGTACACAGCAGTCAAATGAGGAATTTGACAGTTTGGTACGCAATTGTCTTTTGTGTAAAACACAGATATTTTTTATCATGCTATAATAAATTACAAAGAACAGCATTAATTACATGAACTTTTACAATAACAAAAAATCAACATTATTATTAAGCCATGATTGAGTTTAGTGTCGTGTCTTCCGTGTCACTAAAGTATTATGCGCTGCATGCCTGGTTACAAAACACCAACTGAATGTTAAGTGCTGATAGGGAATTTTATTGATTCAAATGAGTTTCTAAGAGCCCATCTAACAGGAACACTCGAAGCAGGGAGCCTGTAACTAATGTGTGTAATCCAGCGGAAGAACTCTATAGGAGGAATGCCTTTGTGGGAGGCTGTAAAATAATTTACATTGAAATAAATTCTTTTGTGGGCACGGAAGTCTGAGACAAACAACGAAATGAAATACAGTGGATGAGGAATTCTATTACAAAAGTACCTGTGTTATGTAATGATATAACCAAACTTATGCAACACTAGCAAGACATTTTGGACATGCAGGATGTGAAGAAACTGGAGCTGTTGCAGGCTCACCTGAGGCTGTCTGTGATTGACGCTACAGGCAATTAAGCAGAAAAAGATTTCCAGTCCAGGAGCTCCATTGACCAGCCCACTCAGAGACGCAGCCATCCTTGCCATCATATATCTATGTCCACAACCCTATGCCCACTGGTCTGGAAAAGCTGCAGTGAATGGAGATTATCCGTCTGTCCCCCCAAAACCCCTTTAAAGCTGTACATTCTGCACCCACAGCTAAATTCCTGCCTGGGGTTAAGTAGGTCAGAGGGAACTCTTATCTTTGAAAGAGATGCTTCATGCTGCCTCAGGTCTGCGGAAGCCTGGCTGAGCCACTGTCAATGGACTGACTGGCTATACGTGCATTCGCTTTTTTTTTAAACCGGATATATTTCACATGTGGTATATGAGGATTATAATCATGCTGGTCCACGTTCCACCATGGGGATGGAAGCATAGCTTAGAGGGAAGTCTTATATAGGTTATCATCATCCTTACATTTAAGAGGCTGTGTCGGAAAAAAACGACTGACTGATTGGGAAAATACTTAAACTTGATTTTCTTTTGAGAAACTAATCAATTAATTGACTAATCAGCTCTACCTGCAATCAACACTTCTTATTTTCACTTCAAAACTCTTTAACCATCGAGAATATTCGCAGCTGGATAGTCACCACAACCTTGTTATTGTTTACCATGACCAGATGTGGGGCTTCCTCTCACCATAAGCATTCCTCCTGCCTGTTAACCACATCCAATCACCACCTCACACAGATTACCAGCAGCCCTGCCCCTTAATTACCATCCATCCATCCACAGCAGGGGAGCTAAGCCAGTCACACTTCAACTCAAACTGGCCCGCAAACAAAACCAGTCTGAAAATGTTTCAACTGCAAGTGGGTGTTCTGTCATGCCAAGGTGATTTCACACTGGACATCTGAGCTGCAAAATGAGCTGTGGGACCATGTAGTCGGTGCAGGCTGGCCTTTTGAGGAAATAGAGACACATATTTTCATGAGGGCGGCACACGTCTCCCCCAGCCAAAAGCTTCCTCTGGCCAAAGCTGAACCAAAAGGACAGGCGCAGAGGAAAAAGGGAACCATTGACACGCTGGTATTCTTCAGCCAAAGAGGAAGCCCAGTGCCAAATGTGTTCAGTGGAGATGAGAGGAGGCGTGGGGGCGGGTTGAGGGACAGACCAGGCAAACAAATACAAAGAGGCCCTGTGTCAATGCTGTGGCTCTGTGACTGAAGATAATGAACACTAAAATAATATGTAATTTGAGTTGCCCCCCCCCCCCAAGCATACAAGGTCAGCACTGCTGGCTGCACCAACCATCTTGGCGGTCTGTGATTCGGACACATTCTGGTTTGATGTGCAAGTGTTCAGGGGTTTCGGTTGTCTGAAAGGGGCTTGGCTGAGCTCCACAGCCACACAAAGAGCCTCTCTGCCGGTCTGGACTGTAGGAGGGAAGTTCATTACTCTGTCAGCTCTGCCTCTACATTTCCTCTATTCTTCCATTTCAAGCATTTTTCCATTCACCTCTGCTGTACTGCACTGTGTTATGTTAGCACACTGTCCTGGGTAACCAAATACACAATAAGGAATACACAACCATATTAACACTCCATGTTTTAAGACTAGTCAATTCATTGGCAGCAATTACAGGAGCAAACTGAATATGATTGCATTGATATTACCTTCCCCCATTGGGCCCTGGTGGAGAGCAGAATGGGACCCCTCTGGCATGGCACTCAGGCCTCTGGAGCTGACAAAACAAAACATGAAGGCTCAGACATAATTAAGGTACTTCATGTTAGAGCTTACAGTACAGCAGGGCTGTAAATAACAATTACTTTCATTATCATTTAATCTGCTGGTTATTTTCAGGACAAATCGATTAAGGTGTCAAAAATTGTGAAAAACTTTCCCATAGCCGTAAATTGGCCTCTTCAAATTGCTTCTTTTGTCCAACCAACAGTCCTAAACCATAAAACTCATAAACGACAAAGAGAATGAGCTAATTATAATGACTGAAAAGTTACTCAGTCATCAAAAAAAGTTTGCACAGCATGGGAATATTTATTGTTCTTGGTGGATTCTCGTTAAAAAAAACTTCTAAACTTTTACTTCTTTGTCATGCGAGCCATGCTTTTTCTACTCGCCTCACCACTGAAAGCAAACCAGCTTTGGTCTATTCAGGTCCTCGATATAAAAGGAAATTCTTCCCATTCCCCTGCTCACTGGTCTGCGCTTGCTCATGCCACTGGCTAATATAGTATAGCAAGGCTAGGGCTGAGGTATGCACAGTGGAGGAAACTGTGATATGAACTCATGCTAATCAGAAGAGAAAGGGCAGGAGGGGGTTGGAATGACAACAGTTGAGCTAAACATGAATGTACATGCAGGAGATTTAGCAGCTACAAAGTAAATGTGGTGGATCAGACATTAACAAACCTCTGTGATAAGGCTGCAACTATGAATTACTTCCATTATCGGTTAATCTCTTGATTACTTTCTTAATAAATCCATAGGTTATTTGGTCCATAAGATGCCATGTACTAATGTTGGAATAATTTTGTGAAAAATGTTGAGGTTATGTCCTCAAACATCTTGTTCTATCCACAGTTTACTGTCATGAAGGACTTTTATATAAAAAAAGAAAGCATTCAAATTTGAGAAGCTGCAATGACAATTTGTTTTCTTGAAAACGTACTCAAAATCAAATTAATTGATGATCACAATAGAACGCTATTAACTTAATAGTTGACAACCAATCAATTAAATGGACTGTAGCAGCAATGCAGTTTGAGCAATATAAATATCAATTATGCATCTTTAATTGATGTGTAACATTTTTTAATTTGCTTTGCAAAAAGAAATATCACTACCATAAACTACAAATGCTTGATGCACACCCATTCAAAAAGTGGGTAGGTAGGTAAATTTTGTATTATCCAGTCTTGTCAGTATACATGTGTTTTGTTATTGTCACAAATGGATAAGTGACACATCAAAACAAGTTATTAGTGTAACTGTTCTGTGAGACTACAGGTTTAAGCCTGGCATGTATTTTTCGAATGCCTCATGCCAGGCAGCGGTGCTGTTAATGATGAGGTGTGTCACTTCAGGGCCACTGTGCTGCCAGTTTCTCACATCACTGCCCCTCTGGCTCCTTACAACAAATTAACATGGAAGACTGTGCATGAGAACTCGTCTCCCTGTGATTCCTGGTGAGCCTCCGGCCTTTTAAACATCACATTCTTGGGCCATCTAGATCAGAGGAGCGGGAATTCTTCAGGGATTAGGATGGGCATTGTTCCCAGTGCGTTGCTGTCCACTGTGCTGAGCTGACAGCCAGGCCAGCCGAGGCCAACAGAACCCACTGCCAGGAGGCTCACCAATTAAGATGTGCAGGAATGCAAGGAGGAAAATCACAGAGCTGGATCCACACATTAGGATCACTGCTTCACTGTAGGGTCCCTGCAGCTGCAGCGTGGACTCAAGTAGAGCATGTTTATTGGATAAGAAGGTCAGAAGCTATAAAACTGTTATTTTTTTTGTTTTCATCCACCAGCAAACCACAACAAGTAAGTAGGGGAAAAAAAAATCTTATTATAATGAAATGTGGGTTCTTTGTAGGATTCATTTATTTAAAAGATCCACTGTGGAGATTCTGACCATTTTCAGCACTTGGGAACACTGTTTTCATGAGTGTGTCCCCATTTGTTTGTATCTCATGATGCACAACGACATACATGCCAGCACAAATTAAAAGTAACACAGAAATAACGCTCCAAATAACCTTGGATGCACCAACAAAAACAAGGATGAAGATGACTGTTAGTTAGCAAACAGATGTAAACAATGTAGATCTCAAACATCATATAAAAATTAGGGGTGGGAATCGAGAACCGGTTCTGACTCAGGACCGGTTCCAACTGACCAATTCCATCGGAATTGTACCCCTCCAACGTTATCGATTCTTCTCAACAATTCTCTCATTTCCCTGCCTGCACAAAGTTTTCCGGTTTTCCTGAAATTTTGTGTCGCATTGCGTCACACTCTCTGTGACGACTCAGACTTTCAACCGTGAGGCAGCATCATGGAGAGGAGGAAGCAATCTAAAGCCTGGCTGCATTTCACCAAACAAGATGAGAATTCTGCCGTGTGTAATCAGTGCAATGCTGTAATATTGTGTAAGGGTACAAATAACAGCAACATACAAAAACATTTGTCTACCCAGCATGGATTTAAGTACCAAGAATGTCACGTGATCGACCGCCTGCATACGAGTGCTAAGTTAGCACTCGTACGCAGGCGGTCGAACTAATTTATTTAGACTATATTTTCATTCTACACTATATCTTGTCAAGGTGTTGTTCAGTATGTTTGAGTTGAATATGTTCATGTTCACAGTCTTGTGCAGAAATCATTTTGGGAAAAAATAAAATGGTTGCTTTTGGTGCAGAGGACTCTGTAGAACTTCTTTTTTGCCACTCAATGAACTACTCAGGAATCGATATGAGAATTGATAAGGAATTGGATTGATAGGCAGAATCGACAGTGGCATTGATATTGATAAAAACTTATCAATTCCCACCCCTCATAAAAAAAATTGCAAACATTTTACAAAGAAAAACATTTAGCATGTTTGCGACACCTCAAGGATACACAAACAATTCCACCTGGTGAGAAAGACTTGATATCAATATACATTTTACAACATACAATATGACAAAATATAACTATAAAACGTTGTCAGATTAGAAAATATTTCAACATCACCATTTTTATCCAGCTGAAATCAATAACCTTGTGGCATCATTGAGTAGAAAACTTATAACATATGCAGTAAAACAAGCAAATTTATGCTCAGTCTTGGCAACGCTGCTTCAATGACATTCTTTATGACTGAAGCCTCCTCAAACAGCTTTTGACCAAGCTCGACCAATTGATTTTCAAGTGGCGGGTTTGTGTAACCTGCAGTAGTGGTATTCATGTCGAGGGGCAGGTTTTGAACTTGTCTCTGAACTCCGAACTAATAAAAGCCTCTCATAATCCCACCTACCATGACCTATGAGCTAACCCAGCTTAATGGCCAGACCAAAACTATGTTAATCTGTCTTTGGTCAATGAGAGGCTTGAGGAATATAGGCTCAAAACCTATATACGCTGTAGACGACTGGTTCTTAGAAATTGTTTTCCAATATTTATCAAAGGCTGTCAGTGGATGTGGAAAATCAAAATGTCTAGCAGAACATGGTCAAGCGATGTAACTGACACATCTGGACAGAATTCAACAATAGTAACTCATTAACTTTGCCCCTCCTGTTTGCTGACATATGGCAATTTCAAATCCTTGTTTTCATAAGGACGGGGCACGGCCGAATTTCAAATCCTAAAGAAAACACTACATACAAGCCAACAGTCATGCCAAGCTGGCCACCTGTGCTTGAACTAGCTGCCATTTCACACAAATGGAGAGCATTTGGTTCCCACAGCTGATGACAGAATTACCCGCAGCATGAACCTCCCGCATGGGAATCTGCAATTTGCCCCTTAATTGAAGACAGATGCTACCAGAGCCAATCTGACGGTTATTAAAAGAAAGACCTGCAATGGATTGCTTCTTCAGATGGTTTGATAAACTTCCTTGTTCATCTAATCGCCAGGCTTTACACTGATCCGGGCAGTAAAAGCCTGAATTCCTTTCTTTTAAAACACAACAAACAAGATAATTAACGGGGACAGATGCTGGCAAGATACAGCACTTGTGCAAATAAAGAGAAAATGTGTCCTGAGTCACCACCATAAATGTGTTAAAAGCCTCACTCTGAGATAATATGCACAGACAAACATATACCTTGAACCAAGACCTCAGGCCTAACATGTAAAAGGAAAAAGGGTCCTAAGGGGGTGATGACTATCTGGAGCATTTTTCACCACTGACAGCCCATCAAGGTTATGAGAGAAGTGAAACCAGTGAATGTGTCTACAGGGGAAGCCGAAGGAAAACAAGACTTCTGCTCTCTGGGAGACATGCCACTTTCTCTGTCTCTTCAGGAAGGGTTACATAGTGCACAGACAAGTCACTGAGGATGTGATCACACAGTACTAGGGTCGCAACTAACAATTATCATTTAGTTGTCTATTTACCTGCAGATTATTTTCATGATTAATCCTCTAGTCTAAAAAATGTGAAAAATGCTCATCCCAATTTCCCCAAACCCAACGACTGTTCGTTTATAATCATAAACTAGAATGGCATTCAGTAGAGCAATAGACCCAACAGTCCCTTTTATCTGATAATGCCTAATCGAAAGACAATCTAAATTTTACAAATTTTACTTAACTGCTTAACCATAACTCAATCTCCCCCGATCTTGTTGAACTAAATCATAGATACCAGCTATCTAAACACACTAGATTTTTTTTTAATTAAGATGCATTATTTCCAAACAACTAAACTAAAATGTTGAAAAATGCCCCCCTGGATCTGGACCAAAAGTTAAGGAGGTCTATTCTGGGACAAGACTCATCCTCCATCGAAGTTTGTGGAAATCCATCAAATGGTTTTTGTGTAGTCCTGTCGGCAAACCAACCAACCAAGCAACAAATTGAAGCGGGTAAAATTATAACCGCCTACACAGACGTGATGAAGAAATGCAGCAAATCCTGACATTTAAGAGGACCAACCCAGCAAATGTTTGACATTTTTGCTTGAAAATGACTGCAAAAATTAACCAATTAACAAAATAATTGGAGATTCATTTTCGGTTCATTTACTAAGCGATAATCATCTAATTGTTGGCACTCTTGTTTGTACGTGACCAAAAACATTTTTTTCGGATGCCAAGACTGCTGCCAATTAACAGGCTGTGTTTACATTTATATCCTGGCTCATTATTCTAACTGTGCAGTCAAACTCTCATCCACCAGCTGTGCTATCAATTGATGACACTCACAACAGATTACATAAAAGTTGGATCCAGCATCTGAATTCAAGAGAACTCAATCAGCCTTTTGTGCAACAATTAACTGCACTAATTGCATTTTCCTTGTGCAAAACAAGTTGATGGGAGGAGAAGCTAAAATTAGTCCAGAGAATTCCTGCTGCGCTTCTCTCTCACATTCGGAAGACCTACCGCCTCACGCTGAATTCATCGAATCTGGAAGAATGACATAAGCCTCCTGGGATGTGTCTAGTCAGACGCTGTGGTGCGGGGTCCTCAAAAGACACCATCAGTCAGGACGGATGTTTACGTTCACAACAAATAAAAATCAAACCTGGAACAGCATGCAGAGGTCCAAGGTCTTACAGGCTAACAGAGACAGAAGAGTCTTTATTATTTCAGCACTGGTCGCATGTTTATCTTGCAAGACCTCTCTCTCACCCTCTAACCACGTCTACTCCGGCGGAAAATACCCCCTGAAAAACCGTCCTTTCTGCGAGTACCCTATTTCCCACATTACTCCTGCAGTTTGTCCCCTGACACACAGGCCCTGAGAGACTAACAGCTTTTCATTCACTGGGGAAAACAATCAACCCTCACACTCTAGCTTCATCTCAATCAAATCCACAGCTTCCACAATTGCGTTGCCAAAACCCGTAGATTCCCACAGACACATGAGCCTTTTATTTTAGTCCACTGCATTTTGGAGCATGCTGCTTGGATGTGGCAATAAGTGATCCATCCAAACGAACACCCACAGGGCACTGTGAAGAGTTTTCGGCCATATGGTGCACCCATACCCTGGCCAAAATAGTCCTTAATGGGATAATAATCGTTCCATGCTGTGCTGAAAAGGGAGAAATAGCAATTTTCACCTCCCAACAACTGACCTTTATCCACAAAATGCATACCTGGCAAGTGAGGTTGCAAGTGCCATCTTAAATTGAGAATGACCAAGTTGTCCATTTAATACTCTTCCAATCAATGGGGTCTGGAAGGGAAAATGCAGGGCTGCTGGGTAAAATAAGATGTCTAGTTTTCAAATAGAATTAGTGTGCACATTTCAAGGTGCATTACACCCCATCTGAAGGCAGACAGCTCCCTTATGCTTCATTTGGGCTTGTCAACATTATAACTGCAAAAATGCAGCGCCAAACCTCCCCTGGGTGTCTGTAATGTTAAATCACCGATGGCGTACGCTCTCACTTTCAAACAAAAACAAAGTTGTCAGGTCCCGTTCAGAGTCGACCTTTCACTCTCACAGTGTAATCCTAGCTACAACTTTGAAAAGCTCCATAGTCTCATGAGATCCAAGTCTACCCTAAGCAGCATCAAGTAAGCGTTGAACCACTAAATAATAAAAGAGCGGCTGACGGAAAGCCCAGACGCTGCTTTTTAAAGTTATATGGTCTCCTCAGATGAAACCTCCCTTGCATTCTGCAGCTCTGGTGATTTTATCACAGCTGCAGCATACCAAGACTCGGGAAGAAGGAATAAGGAGCCAAGTCTGAGGTCCAAGATACACTCGGGCAGTTTCCTGTCTGGACCACCTGGAAGAAGGCGCTGTTTATCACATTCAGGCAACATTTATCTGAAATCAATTTGAGACGTTATTGTCTGAAAGGTCAAGTGAGGTCAAAAGTAGAAGAAAATGGAACTTTTCACTGGTAACTGATTGATTTTGTCCCATTCTTTGTCAACAGCTGGTTTGGGAAAGTCATTGACCTATGAACAGCCTGCATTTAAAGCCTGACTGTGTCTCACTGGGGTGCTCATTAGACAAGAAACAATTAGGTTTGCTGGGGGGCAAGTATGGGCACCGTAGGGGGTGGGATTGGGATGCAGGGAAAGAGGAAATGGCAAATGATTCAACTGCAGCACGGAGGTTAGTTGTCGCACAAGTCTGACATGAATGCTTGAGTGGAAAAACCTCATCTCCAACAAAGAAAAGGGAGAAGCAGCTGATCAAAGTTCATTCAACTGAGAGTGTTTGGGTCCAAAGACAAACAATTCTTATCTGACTGAAACTCCTGCACCCTGCGGGACTCATAGCTTAGATGTTGTGAAATTACACAGTATGAAGCAAAAACTGCACTTAAGAAGTGTGCAGTATCTGTAGGTAATGCATCTTTGAAGACGATGGAGCTCAGCACAATGTGTAATAAGTGATGTGTTGAAGTAATACACGAAAGACAGAACTCTGAAGTGAATTAAATTCATAAGCAAAAAGACACGCATGCAGATATTTTGGAACTTTTAATGGACTTTGAGGCGGTTTGCTTTTTTTGGTGAAAATGAGCAGTTGTAACGTTAAACAGATGCCTTTTCGCCCTTTTTACAGCCCTTAACGCGCCTGACAAAAGCTAATAAAAATGTGCTGTTTCCCAAGCAGCACTCAAAAACGCAACATTCAGTATCGACACACAAGAGAAACCCTCCTGACATGTAAAAGTGAACTCAACCTGCATCACAGCTAACGCCGAGTTAGCTCATGTTTGGTAAAGTTGTTAAAAAGCACTTCACGTACCGAATTCGCCAACTTCTTTTCCGTCCGACGACTTCAGCCCTCCGTAAAACTGCTCTCCGTAGTTTCCTGACGAAAAATCGTAAAGCTACTCCGCTGGTTATATTCTTCTTTTCACATGTTAAAAGCCGCTGAGGCACGCACGCACGCACATCCCACCGCAGGTCATCAGCTCACACTGAGCACGACACCCAAACACTGCTGCATCTTTGAAGAGCGGAGAAGAACTGGTGCTGCGTTCAGGACCGGTCGGAAATATACCGACTGTTGGTGAACGCAAGTGAACGCAACAAGAACTCCAATCTCTTCTGGTTTCTCGGTTATCAAGATAGAAAATGTTTTAGTTTTTTTAAACTTTGTATTTTACAGCACAGTTGTCATTACGTGGCCTTTTCAGTAAATTGACCATGCTCGATGGATGTATTTAGATGTTTCTTCAAATCCCAATAAAAACAGGTACCTGGAAGTAGACAAATAAGATTAAAGTTGTTTGCATCTTTTCTTTTATTCAGTTGTTTTAAGTTTGTCGGTAAAACAACAACAACAACAACAACAACAACAACAACAAGAAAACTATCAATTGAAGGCCATCAGCATGTAGAATCTATAATCTACGAAGAGCAAGTAAATGTTACCGACGACCGCCTGTTTTGACAGGCCAGTGTCTGTTTGGTGAGAGGTGTTCCCACATCAGAACATCTGGCCTGCAGAACTTTTAGTTCAGTTGCAGTTTCTATCGGTGTGACGTCATTCGAAATGAGTCAAACAAACAATATGATCTTCCCATCTAAGTATTTTCACTTCACTCGTGGGATATATATGCAAACCAATGACAGGCTTGAGAAAGAACATAATAAATTGTAACCCTTCCTTTTACTTTTATGACGCTTAGGTCAGTGGACTGGGAGGGTGGACGACCCACAAAGGATGCTTCAGTGAATCAATTGGGTGGGTGCTAATTTATGGTTGGCTGATTAAATAGAGAGGGGCGCTTTTTGGCATTCGCGCAACCCCCTCTCTGCCTCCATAGGGTTGTGAAGAAAACAATATGTTGGATGACTTTGGAAGAGTCGTCCAGCATACTGTCAATGTCAGATGTCAATGTTCTTATAGAATTAACATGCTTGAATATGTTATGTATAAACATGTGTTACATAGCAAGAGGTGCGCTATCATAATGATTGTAAATAAGGCAAATATGCATTAAGCAAAGAAATAGAGTCACTGTAGCCCAATTTTATTTAATTTTAACTGCACAATGCTGCTGAGTTAAATCCAATGAAGCAATGTCGCCATCTGTTGGCAGTAAACGACAGAGCCTCTGTCTTAACCACTGAAACTTGAACGTTACCAATGATCCAATGAAGGCCAATTTTTTTATATTCATCTGATTGATATTTGCTTAAAAAAATGTCATTAACTGTAAACCTGTAAACAACACCAGAATCCCCAACGTGAGAGGAGGAGGGAGACAAGTATTAATGTAAGAGGTTGGGATACTTGCCTAAGCGCCATTGATGGTTGTGATAGATATAAAAACTTCCCTTTTCACAAAAGAAAAATATGAGAGAAATCATTATCCCCATCTACTTCAGTTGTTTAGGAAAATGCCACAACAAAGTCTTGCTGTGAAGCTCCAGAAACCCGACTTTCGACCCTTATGGGGTTGAGTAGATAATGACTAATTTGTAATTTTGGGTGTACTTATCCTTTAAGATAAGAAAAAGATTACTGTTCCCACGTAGGGAAACTTAAGAGTCAGAACACAAAAAGTAAGTCAAAAAGAACGTGCATAGTCTTGATAATTAATCTCTAAAAACTAAACTAAAACACGTAGTTACGCAAGAACATGTAGACATGTTTGTAACACTGTGATCCAACCCTCTCGCTGAAGTTACATAGTGCAGAAACAAGTGATGGGGAGGCGGACTGGCTCTGGCGGGGACACTATTCGCCCTATTACGAGACACTGTATCATCAAAATGATTTTGAAGCTTTTATTCTGAGGATAAAAGTTACATTGTGTTGCTTAAAATTCAAAGACTGGACATGAACTGACATTACGCTAGATCAGGGGTCGGCAACCCAAAATGTTCAAAGAGCCATATTGGACCAAAAAAACAAAAAACAAATCTGTCTGGAGCCGCAAAAAATTAAAAGCCTTATATAAGCCTTATATGAAGGCAACACAGGCTGTAAGTGTACATTAGCTATATTAGCCTACTATCAAAATGACTAAGTAGGCTACAAATACATAATGAGCATTCATGATTAAATGTTTATTTTCCCTGCGGCGCATCCTGGAGAGAATGACACACCACGTGACTACTCTGCTGTACGATATTTGGTGCTTTAAGTTTAACTTCCATTACAATATTAATGTATTATGTTTTGTTGCATTGATGAAATTATAGAAATACAGTAAAGAAATCAGATTATTTGCGGCCCATCAGAGTTCACATACCTGCATAACAGCGCTGTCTGTTCGATATCGATCACATCACACGACTCATAACAGGCAATTGAGTGAGCTGGAGCTGAATTAATGTCCTTGATTCGCCGATTGGTGATGTCGCCTGCCATTTTAATGGCCCTTTCTTTCACCGTCTTTGCGGAGAGAGGCATGTCTTTAATTTTCTGGATTATCTCGGTTTTGTTTTTGAAGTCTGAAAATAGGTGCTCTGATATTTTGATGAATGAATCCTTCATGTAATCACCATCCGTGAACGGTTTTCCACGCTTTATTATCTCTCGGGTTGCAACAAAACTTGCAGCAGTAGTGGAGTTTGGAGATGCAATCCACTTCTTAAATCTACCTTGCGCTCCTCTAATTTCTCCAGAAGTACTGCAATCGCACTTTTTCTCTCACTCCCAACTGGGTAGTCGGCTGCAAATTTAGCATGCCTTCCCTGCAAATGTCTTTCCAAATTACTCTTTTTGTTGTTCGACAACTTCTCTTTACAAAGCAAACATGCAGGCAATCCTTCTGCATTGGCAATAAAAGCAAATGATTCGGTCCATTCTTCCTTGAATCCTCTGTTTTCATCAATTATCTTTCTCTTTAACCCTTTGGGATCCATGGCCCTTGACACATCCGCCGGTTTGTTTACAACAGCCACCTGCCTGGCACGGCGCCGCGCTGAAACGTGTGTCGCAGGCTATGACGCAAATCTTTGTTGACAGAAATGTTGAAATTTAATATTAATTATGCAAATTTTTACAGCATTGGAAAACGTTAAGAATGTTTGTCCTCCTACAGAAACCATATTAAATCAAAAAAATATATCCCCCCATCCATTTTCATCCATTTTTGAAGAGGCTCCAGGGAGCCACTAGGGGGCGCTAAAGAGCCGCATGCGGCTCTAGAGCCGCGGGTTGCCGACCCCTGCGCTAGATGGAATCGAGCGGATTGTCGTGTCTTTGTGCAGGAAAAAACAAAATATGAAATTCCCAATGCATGTAGACAGCAGAGCATTCAATCACACCCTGGTCCACAAACAAGTTGGCAAGATCTTTGGAGTTAATTCTTTTATTTAGTATAAACATCACGATACTGCCAAAGTTACAAAAACCTATATCAGGTCATATGTACAAAGTTTAAATTGTTGAATATTCAACAACAAGGCTGCTTTATAAAGGTATCAATAATCATTATTTGATGTGTGCACTATGCTCGCTCTAAAAACACTCTTGTCAAATCATTGCAGAATAACCGTATGTAAAATATCACTCTAAAAATTCTAAGATTATGTACATTATGCATGTATATTATTCAGTGTAACAAGGAATGAACAAGTTAAAAACAAATCTGACAGAGAGAAGAAGGGAGGGTGTGGCAGGACTACAGGAAGTTAAAGGGATCACCATATGACATTACACATTCACAAAAATTACCAGAGCTTGTTTTTAAAAACACACAAGGGAATCAAGACTCTCACTTTGAAGTCGCTGACCAATGTGGACTTAAGGGTCCCACATTAAAACGTTGCATTTTAAAAAGAGCTGTTCACTGACGCATACCGGATCATTTAGGCAAGACCAACAAAGTTGTAAATATAAAGGAAATTTACCTGGTCTCATGGTAATCTACCTTTGCACTAATGAAAATCCTTCCCTTTTAACCTGAGCACAAACTCACAGCATTTTAACAGGTCAATGCATTATAAACAAGCTAAAAGTAAAATCATTAGACATCACATTTCATCACCGCAGAAGATATTCTGCTTTCTGTATACATCACCCTCACAAAATACATCCTTATCAGGACAGACTAAAAACAGATCCCCTCCAAACTTAGTCAGCGGACATGGTTTCCTCTCTGATCAATCTGAGTTTGTTCGGTGGGACGACAAAGCTCCGACAAGCAGTGTCATTCACCACCAGGACGGGGTTCGCAGGTGGGGACTGAGTGATCAGATGGGCTTGGTGGTGCTGTTGTAGACCAGACGCTCTCTGTCCTCAAAGGAGACCGGAGGGGGGTTGACGAGCACACGTTGGTGCTGTGAGGACTTCTTTCTTCCCTTCATGAGGCAGTACAACAGGACGCCCACCAGGATGAGGACGGCTAGACCCAGGATGGCAGCTATCACTAGAAAAACTGTTAAATGTATGAATATACATTATCAAAAGTTCACTTGGTGGTTGGTCATCATAAACAGACTCGACATTAAAGACTGTCACAAAATTAAAATGCTGCTCTAGGTAACTCAGAGTGAATGGCACTTAAGGCTGGCTCAAAAACAAAGACAAACATGTTTACTGTCTGGTACTAAAGCTGGTTGGGGTTTCTACTGCCAATATCCCCATTCATGACAACTGTACAGGAGCTCGCCTCAGATCAGCCTCTTTGCCCATTTCTGGATAAGCCGTGTGTTAGGCAGAGTCAGCCACTGCAATGATGGCAATGGCCGAGGCGCATATCTTCACAATGTCTCTTAGTGACTTATGGGTGATAGGATGGAGACTACGTCTGTATTTTATTCACAAAAATTGACATACTTTTATGCTTTTCGTCCTTAAAGGGCTCAGGCTTCTCATTTCTTGCAAATACGTCCTTTTCTGAAATGAACAAAAGGGACATGATATAGTTAGAATGTTTCATAACTGTATGTAGAACTTAAAATCTAGACTTTTCTGTAAAGGAAATTGAACCTGCAAAAAACATTTTTGGCCATTTGGGGGCAGGAAACAAGCTGTGAAGGACACTGACACCACCTCTTTCAAAGAACACTCCACCAGTATAAACCCTTATTGTCTATTACATTGTTGGACTTATGATTGACAGTTTTTTATTTGACAATTATCAGAATCAATACAGCAGAAACAAAGATCTGGAGTTTTATTCCTTAAACAACTATTTTGTTCTTCTTCCTTTTCAAAACCTGTTGCCTACATTACCCACAATGCAACACCGCCATCAATAGCTTGCTCAGCGAATTAACCCTGTTATGCTTTTGGCCCTTTAATGAACACCGCAATGCTTTGTACTTGGAATTCATAAAAAGTCAAGTCAAAGTCAAAGGTGTTTGTATTGTGGAATGTGTTATAATCACTTTATAGGTACTGGTTCCATTTTCACTCGGTTGATTCTTTTTGCTTGACAGAAGTCTTTGTGAGCATGCGGTACCCAGCCTCCTGTCTCTTTCAACATGTGCTAACCAGTGAAGCTGTGTGTGACCTTCAGAGAATTGCCATACAAACACCATTTTGCTTTGGGTGCCCATGTTTTTCCAAGCAGATGCACTGAGGGGCGTGTAAACTGGAAGTTTTCTCTCTGAGTGTCCAGCAGTCATAGAGTAAAGCAAAGGTGCATTAAGAGTCAGTCCATAAAACCAGAACAATTCGCTTAAAGATGCCAAAACTGCAAAAGCTGGTTTTAATTTTCTACGGATTTCTCAGGACAAGCAACTCCCGCCCCACTACATGTTGTTATTTGTTTATTCAGCATTGACTGACATAGTTCAAGTACTAGATTCTCATTGTAGCTACTTGGAGAAAATGTTGTAGCAGTTTTATATGACTTTTGAACACTAACTAAGAAGTGCAACTTCCTGATAAATTAGTAACTCAAGAGTTAACATTTGCACTTCACCCAGTTCACAGTTTCCAGCTGCTCCCCCATGGGCGACCACAGGTGATAGCTGGTGAGAAAACAGCCTGAGGCAGCAGAAAGGGCAGGCACCCGGTGGAGAGCAGTAGACGAGAATGGCAACCCAAACAATAACATTGCATCAACAAAATAAAAAATATCAACGAGTACTCGGAAAATGATACCATCTGCATGTATCTTAAGAGGTGAGGCCCCCTAAAGTGTGTATTTTTATTTCAGGTGTATGTTAATTTACCAGGATGCATTTATACATAATGCTCACTAAACGTTAATAACAACTCACCTGTTACCCCACGGCAAACCTTTAGACAGGCCTCCTGACTCTCAAATCTGTTGTCATTTCCCGAGCATCCGCCATAGTTGAAGCGAGAGCATATCTTCTGATAAGGGTCGTAGTACCACTTGGTGATGCCGTCTCTGCAGGGTCCTGAGTCAGGAAGCTCTGTGCAGCGCACTGTGAACCACAGTAAAGGAACAGATGGGGTGAGACTATAGGTAGAAGAGTTTTATCTTTACAGCATGTACAAATTGAAAACAATTATAAACTTGTAGACACAAATCAACAAGAAAAAGTTTAAATACCTTTTTGTTCGTCCAATGGAATCTGCATCAGAATACGAAAATTGTTGCCCACTATTTGGCGCACAGAACATAATTCAAGTTAGTATGTCTTTTGAGGAAACATTGTATCAGTGTCATATCATGGCAGCAGGTAGAACTCCATGAGCCAATATGAAAATGAAGTCTAATTTGCATAGTCGCTGCTTACATTTATCGCATTCCTGCTCATCGGACTTGTCGCTACATTGTGGAGTTGAGTCACACTCCAGGCCCGGATCCAAACAGCAGCCATTATCACAGGTGAACTGCTCTGTTGTACAGGGAGCACCGCATGTTTCTCCTGCGGCACACAAACACAGAGGACATCGCCACTTAATATTGCATGAGAACTGTTGCTTCAAAGCAGCTGTGTTGATATTTTCATAATATCAACAACGTGACGATGTGAAAGGGTTTGTTCTACTTATGAATCTCCAGGTAAATATCACCTAAAGCAGCTACCTTAGGCTTTATTGAGCTTTATAGCAAGATTGTTTAGCATCCCGCTACTAGCTGGTGAACATTACTGGAGCAATTACATTTAGCAGCTTAAGTCAGATATGTCCCTTAGGTGTTGGTAAAGATAAGAAAAGCAATAAATGGCTTAAATCATATCTGGGAAATAAAATCACAGAAAGATTAAACGATACAAGAATTAACAAAATCTGGAAATACACATGTTGCCTTTGCTCTCAGCGTTCCTTGTATGCCAACAGTAGGTAGCATATACCTTTTAACTGGCAGGACAGGAACGATCTGTTGATCTGACGTCACCCACAGATGGGATCATTTTCATTTTCATTATTAACTTTCTACTTGTTGAAAAGAAGATAGCATTGAGATAAATGTTTCAACAATGGAGTAGAATGAACTGTGTTGACTGTAAAACATAGAGCAGAATTCACCTACCTTGAGACCCAGGAATAGGAAGACCTCGACCTGATTTGCTACCCTTCTCTGAAAGACAAAACAACAAAATGATATTACTATCGGATCATTATGGTAACAACAACATGTTTAAAAGGCAAACGTATTGTTTAGCATGCACGTAGTGGAGACTCCAGTAAGTCACTGGCCAAGTGAAGAGGTAGTCTTTCACTGTTTCCCCCCGATCCGAGTCGCTCACCTATGCTAAGCTAACGGTCTCCTAGTTATAGCATCATATTTACTATAGCTGTGAGAGAGGCAAAGAGGCATATTTTTATTCAATTATTATTTTATTCTTTGCTACTTATTTTCCCTCTTTACTGCTGTGTTACCTGTGAATAAAGGATCATCTTATCTTGTCTTAAATGTTACATACAACAATATATTTTTATTTTTCGTTTTGTGTTACTACTAGATTATGTTTACTACTTCTACTTTAATGCTCAAAAAACATATTAGTTTTCTCATACTGTCCAGTGCTACAGCACTATTCCCCCCCCTCGGTCTGAAACGCTCAATCTCTTTGAACCAGCGTAAAATTCGTGTGTAAAAGGCACAGAGCATAGATACCTGAGCCGGCGCAGGCGTTGGTGCACTCATCATTGGTGAGATAGTTGTTGAGGTTCTCCCTGCAGCCCCCGAACATGAACTGCTCACAGGTCTCCGAGGCAGCATTGTAGTGCCAGCGAGGGAATGAACCACGACACGGCCCAATCTTCTTCGGAGCCATACAGTGGTCTGGTGGGACACAAAACCAAGGATTAGACTTCACTGACAATGAATAACTGAAGGCTATCCCGGAAATTGGTGGTTATTTCATGCCAGCATTATACATACTAAATCTCACTGGTAATGCTTATCACATTTGAAAAAAACTGTTGCGTCCCACTGGTGGCAATCTCTTCATTTTTGGGAGAATCCACCACTGTGAGAAGTGCAAGTTTGAGAGTTAATTATTTAATTCCACACTGCGATGTCACGTACATGGTTTAGCTACTGCAGCGACATTGTGAGAGATGGCACTCTTGTCGAGGCTAACTGACGGTGCGATCTAGTTGTAAATCATCGAAGTTGTCCATGGTACTCAACAATCTCCCTCAGAAGTCACCTCTCTACAGGCTGGAAAGTACCATTCTAATGAGTCTGAGATGATCTCACCAGACACAATGTAACACTTGTCCTTTTGCTTCTATAATCCAGTCCGACTAACCATTAATAGCTTTGTCTTATATGTCACACCACATATGGCGGGATTCTTTTTGTCCTTCCTTACTTGCTACTTTTGGTGTCTGTCTCGTAAGCAGACACATGTAAAATGACACATTAGGTTTTTCTGTCTAGAGAAAGGCAACAGAAAACCGGAAGTGGTGAGTTTCAATAGACATTGAGGTTGAAGAAAGGGAGGAAACCGGAGCATCAGCAGAATGCTCATGTGCAGCACTGCTATTTCAAGACGCAGAAACTGTAAGCTACACTTGCATTACCAAGTTCTCATATGATCACATCACAATGGCTGTAACTGCTCCGCAATCCATTTATTATTGTGACATGTAGAGTCGCTGCCATGCCTACTCCACTCCACCGAAGCACATTCCAAACACTATCCAGGACGCGGGCTGTTAATAAGTAACTCAGCCACAGAATGGTCAAAAGTCTTTTTTCTTGTCCTTCAGTCGGAAACCAACCAACAACCTTCAAACACAGCCACCAGAGCGAGAAAGAACTTTGAAACGATAAAAACATAAATCACTTTCGATCGAGAGGATCACAGACTGTTCTGTTTGTGTAACTCAAGCAGAAACCAGACTGACAGGTTTCGTTGAGTCGGGGGTGGAGGGAGTGGGATGGGAGCAGGGGAGCTGTTAGAACCACACCAGCTGCAGTCACTTCCGTTTACCAGGGAAAAACTCCAAACGTGCCGCGCCAAGAGAGCCTCATTGGAGCTCTTTGTGTTTTGTTTCAGGAGAAGAGGCGAGAGTGGCGCCATGCATCGCTTTTAACAAACCCACGTCGCAACACAAGGAAACGACTTGTTCCATATTTCAGGACTACTGAGGACCAATAATGTGAGCTTTTATCTCCCTATCTTTATGCTGTTTCGTCATTCAGTCTCCAGGAATGAGTCAGGCATGCCATGACAGGTTTGATCACAACTAACGCAGAGCGGCTTCGTTTGTGACAAATGCCAAACAATGAGACGAGTTCCTTAGAAGCCCGCCCCCCCAGGAAAAACCTTAAGGACAACCTATATAACACACAAGTCACATCTTGATCCGAAACCGATAGGCCTATTTGGCTCTTTAAATTTAGATAATGAAAAACATTACACGATTTGAATGTAAGAAAATATTTCTAGACCAGGACAAAGAAAGGCACTGTGCTCCTTTTGCTGTGTCCCAACATTAAAACACCAGGCAGGTGACTCTGAATAAGCCAAAGACAAATGTCAACAAACACAGTGACGTATGACTCCTGTTTACAGATGAAACTCAACATCTTCTTGAGCCAAACGCCCCCCATGAGTCTCTATTTGCAGAGAAACTAATGAAACAGAGGCACACAGTTCTGAGATTCGATTTACAAGCTCAGATTTTGTGCAACTCTTTTGTGCCTACATGATGAAAAATATCGATCCTTTAGATCATGCTGGGGCTTCCCCTATACTCACGCTCAGACTGCTCGGGGGTAAGAACCAGGACGGTGACCTTGGTGGAGTCTGACTGGCCGCTGTTGTCTGTGACGGTCAGCTGGAACTTGTACACTCCAGATGTCAGATTGGATACGACAATCTGGTCGTCAAAGTTGGTTTTCTACAAGGCAAAGGAAAGACAGTGATTCCTTGATGGTAGATTTCCAACAAAATAACAGGCACAGATGCACAAGTGGGCATTTTGAGATGCAAGATTAATAATGGTTCAAGTATTTCCCAAAAACTCGACCCTCAGAAGCATCTCTACTCACCTCAATGATGGCGTGAGGATACACAGTGAGCATATTCCACAGGTAGGACACAACCTGCTGGTCATCCGAGCTGGTGATGCCGTTCAGTGTCACCATCTCCCCAGGCTGGACCACCAGGTCCTGGCCTCCATTGGCAGTGGGTGGGCGGTCAGACGTATCTGGAGAGAGACCACGAAATCACTGTTTATCACATGTGGACAAATGTGTAAGTAAATTGTGCTTAGGTGAGCTAGTATTACAGATCCAGGAGGAACACCTGAAGAGGCAGAGGTGGAAAGAGAAACCTGAACTACGGGCCTTGATGGCCTGACGTGTGTCAACACGCTGAATTGAAGCTTTCTGCCCTAATTCAGTGGCCTCGCATAAACCACTGAAAGACATTAGCCTACTTAAGCACACACAATTCGATTTCCCCTGATTTAATTGATCTACTTAGTTGGTATGTTCACATACAATCTTGGTTTTAAAAGGGTGGGCCTGTGGTGGGGGAAATTACTCTTACATTTATCTCAACAGACGTTGTCCCAAAGGCTGAATGTAGGTTACAATGGCTGTTTTCATCCTTCATACCTTTTCTTAATTCTATATCTGCAAAACATGATTATTCACTTCTCCTGAAACACAATCAAAAGCATGACTAATCTCAGTGATCCTACAGATAAGGGGGGCCCCTAGAGAGTCTTATCATCAGAGGGTCCAAATTGCGATAGGCATCTCTACTGGAGCAATTTGATCAAATACAAATATCTTTCTCAGGATTCGTTATTAGAGGTCAGGTCTTACCTGGGGGGATAGCCACCTGAAGATAACCGTCATAGACGGTGTCCAGAAACTCGCTCACGTATCCTTTCTTCTTGACGAAGCGGCACGCGTATTTCTTCTTGTACAGACAGTCAAACAGAAAGCAGGAGCTGATCGAGCCTTCCTCGTCTGTTTTCTCCATGACGGCGACATTGCACTTCGGCTCCTTGCAGCAGGCGCTCACGCAGTCCCTGTGTCGATCCAGTTTCGGGGACGAGAGGTACGTCGCTCCGTCTTTCACAGACTCGTCGACATCGAGAACGAAATCCTCCCGACCTTTCTTGAACTGGGAGAAGCACTCCTCTCCGGTCAGCTGGCCACAAGCGGAGTCCAGAAGAAGAAGCAGGAGCGCAAACGCTCCCAATTGTCCTTTTAACAATAGTTTCATCTTTGAGAAAAAAAGTCCTGGAGATATATTTTTTATATAAAGTCAGATCACCTTACAACGACGGAAAAGTCACCAGAGAATAAAAAAAAAAAATGACGCGTATTATTTCAAAAAGGCGACTTCTTCCAGGAGTGTTTAGGCCGCAGAGTGGAGGAACGACCTCCTCACGGATCAAGCGTCAGTTCGATTCAAAGAACGAAGTAAACCTCCTGACTTCCTGTCGTGCATCAACAAGCGCTTCAACAAAAACGTCCTCTTCAGACGGGTCTGACCCTTCACCGGCCCGAAACTTTCACAAGAGATGCGCCCGTTTGATGTCGAGTGAAGCACTGAGCAGTCGACGACATCGGCCAGGTGACTCACCTGAGAGATACAGGAAGTGAAATTCCACCCCCGAGACGCCACTCCCTTCTGGCTGTTACATGACTGGGGCTCCAAACAAAACAACGACGTGGTTTTTGTGTTTGTGTGTGTTAAGAATCATTGTTAAAACTCGCAGACATGTGTAATGTTAGAAATGGTCCAACGGTGACAGGGGATGTGGCCTTTCACAGAGAGGAAGCACAATTCAGAAACCTTTTCTTTTTCTTCTTCTTCTTCTTCTTCTTCTTCTTCTTCTTCTTCTTCTTCTTTAATTCAGGCGAGAGCGTGCATGCTTTTGTTGTTGTTTTTCTGTGGTATGGACTTCCATTCTTTCACTTTTAAAAGTGCTCAGCACAAAAGGCTCTTTCCTCTCAGCTTATTTTGTGCATTAGTTCAAAATAAATGATTATGCCAGTATTATCCTTTTTGTTTTGTTCATACTTGTGCTGTTTTACCATGTCTAAAATGTTGACTTTAAAGGGGCTCTGAGGAGACAGCCCAGCAGCATTAAATAACTCAATAACAAATCGTCTGAAGGCCTATATAGGCAACTAAGAGAGACAGGGAAGGTCTATTTTTTTTTTTTTTTTACAATCCGCTCACACATGGCCAATAATACAGTGATTAATATATGTGAGTTGCTACAAATTGTTACATAGAGTCCCTTTATATATTTACATTACATGTTAAATGGCCATCAGCTTCAGCATCAGCTGAACATGAGTTCAATGTAAAGTGTCACATTTAAATGCAAAGTTTTTCTATCATGCATTGATAAAATGTAACTAAGTACATTTACCCAAGTACCATACTCCACTACACGAGGCAAATGTTGGACCTTTAACGTGGCAAATTAATTTGAGAACTTTAGTTACTTTTCATATTGCAGATTGAGTTATTTTATCTACATATAGAAAGGGAAAAAAAATCCTATAATCAGAAAAATACTGAACTTGGCCAGGCTTTCAGTCAGTCGACCCATGTTATACAGTATTGTGGCTACTTACTTACTTCACTTTGGCTCAAGTGCTATGTGTATGGTTGCCTTTTGCAACACTGGTATCGTGTTGAGTCACTATGAATTATTTTTCTAGTCTGATTAAATCAGATTAATGCAAATGTATACAAGAGCCATGTGTTTATTCAATGATTGCATATAAAGCTAAAGGGAATTTCTACACAAACATAAATATATCTTTCAAGTACTTCCTCTTCAACTATTATACACAAAACAAGTGCTTTTCAAATTGTTTTTTTCAATGTCCTGTAATTACGCACATCCCTTAAATTGGGTCACACCAATGCCGGGATTAATTTACCAACAACAATGAGCAATGAGCTACTTTAAGGTTTATTTAGTCATAATGGATTTCCCCATGAATGTAATCCTACAACCAAGTCCCCAATCAAGGTCAAAAATTCATACAGGAGGTCAGTGGAATTTTTTGTTACCCCATATGATAGGTCACGATGAGAATCAGGTTTATTGACCAAGTATGTGTAAACGTACAAGAATGTGACTCTGGTATTTACATTGCTCTCAGTGTGACGCACAGAACACCCTGCGGAAAGATACAAATATACAGCAGCTAAAGAAATAAAACTGTGCTTCTATGAAGTAGCCGTAAAATAGGTGTTTCAATATAACAATATTTAAAAAAGTGACAGCAACCAGTAACATACAATGTCTATATACAAGTTGTACGGCACTTATCAAGCAAAGAGCACTAAATGCCAATGTGAGTGCAGCGTGACAACGTTAAAAGATGAATAAGAGAGAGAGAGAAAAAAAAAACAGGAAGTTGAATTAGATCTTCTTTAAATATGTCCAAGAAAGTAAGCCCGAAGTGTTTTCAGCTTTCACTTTACAAGCTTTAATCCAGAAGGTGGCAGTATGATCCCATTGACAGCAGAGAAAGCAGCTGCAGGCGAGAAATATATTATTATTTTTCTCAAAGCTTTGTAAAACATGAATATTATCTCATCCTGTCACACATACAGTGTGGTCATTAACATGGATTACCATTTTAATTGACAGGAACCCAGATATCCTCTTTGCAACAGTAGTGATACCGAAGGATGATTCATGCGCTGAGTCACCCAATTTCATGTGTTGAGTCATGAGGCCACCCTTTATGTTATCAACAACGTAGACTACAAGGTGAAACAGGAAGTGGTCGCTCTGTCATGCAATTAGATGAACTTGTCAAGGGATTTAAAGTGAATCATTAGGATAATTGAACTTGGGAAAAACAAAAAGGTAGAAAAACTCAACAGTTTTCTGTCCTGACGATCAGACGTTACATCTTCATCCAACAGTGGCGCTTAAAGAGTAATAGGTCAAGCTCATTTCCCTTCCAGCGTGTCACCTGGCTGGGTCCGAGGTGAGAAGCCCTCACACCGGTCTCCAGTCCAAGTCCCAAGCTGGTGGTGCTGAACCGAGTAGCATAAGACGAGATGAATGAATTTGTTTGCCTGGAAAGGTGAGCTGCTGGAGGCACTTAATAATTCAGTGTTTGTAACAGACGGTGCATCAGTGGGTGAACACGCGCAGGAATGGCTGATTGATAGTCCCTGCCAAAACAAAAAACTGAACCCCATTATTCATATCGTAATAGGATCTGTGGAAACTCTGCAGCTCTGTCATCCCCATTGTCTCAACTGTAATAATTTGGCGGCGGGAGCTACAACTGTGAATTTCTGACCTTGGGTTATGTGCCAATGTTGACGTTTGGGGCCCGCAAACATTGATAGTTTCGAGACTTTTATTTGACATTTGACTTCTAAGCAGCCCCAAACACTTCTCTCCTGTTCATCCATTATTCATGGGTGCGTAACTGAGGATGCCAATTTGACTTCAAGGCTTATTAAACGTACACCTGATAATGCCTGTTATAAAGGACGAGGCAGCTATCACACTAGAGGAACCCTGGCTCACCTGTCAGGGGAGACCCGGCTATTGTTGGACGTGTTTGTGAATAGAAGAGCCCTAAGCATTTCAAACCCTTTTGACTTTGTCAGCTGATAAATACTTTAGATACTCTTCCTGAGTGAATATTAGTAATATATGTGTCGGAATGCAGATGTTTCTGATGACACAGCCTAAAAGAAAAAGAATAAAAGCAAACACTTTTAATGTCAATAAGACACACTTGCATATTTTTCAGCCAGAGTAACAGTTCAAACTTGATTGCTGTGCCTGCCTTCTTAACTTTTCTCCAGTTTTTATCGCTGTAATTGACCTATGCTCCCCCGCCTGCTATAACATAAAGGGAAGAGAGCAAAAAGCAAACACACACCCCACAAGGTGCGTGCGCGCACACTCAAATGCATGCACAGTCTCACACATGCACGCACAGAGGCATATCTCATTACCGTCCTCCTGATAGTGCAGCCAGTGGGTGTTGCAAGAGGAGGAGGGAAGGAGAAGCAAGACAGTGAGCCTCAGAGAGAGAGAGAGAGAGAGAGAGAGAGAGAGAGAGAGAGAGAGAGAGAGAGAGAGAGAGAGAGGACGAGGACAGAACCTGAGCCGGCGTTACAGAGGGGGAGAGCACGAACACTCAACAAGATAACAGGAGATACGCGTGGGAACAGCAGACCGCAGGAAGAGCAGAGATAGAGACAGAGCTGTCACAACCAGTGGGTCTTTCTGTCTGTGAGTGTGTGTGTGTGTGTGTGTGAGAGAGAGAGAGAGAGAGAGAGAGAGAGAGAGAGAGAGAGAGAGAGAGAGAGCTCAGTGTGTTTCCACGGTTCTCTTGAGGCCGTGGCAGCCATGGCGTCAGAGCCAAGCACCCAGTCCAGGGTGATGTTCCAGGCGGGGGACAAGACAGAAGAGCCGGCTCACCGCAAGCTGGGCAAGCTGACGGTCAAATACAACCGCAAGGACCTGCAGAGGAGGCTGGATATTGAGGAGTGGATCGACGGGCAGCTGCACCTGCTATTTGACTGTGAGGTAGGGTAGGGCTGGCTCACACACAGACACGCACGCACACACACACACAGAGTAAGGAGGAGAGGGGAAGGAGCTGCACTGATCCACTGAAGTGTCTGTGGTGGGCTATCCATCATGTGCGAGAGATTACAGAGACCTTAAAGAGGAGTGGGTGGGAGGGAAGTGCTTGAAGGCTGCACACAAGCCCTGATGTGTCATCAACCCGACTGCAGTATCAGCTGTTCGACGTGCAACCTGGTGTTCAGAGCCTGTGATAAGACGATTTGACGTCCGATTTTAAAGTCATGACAAAGTATGTTGCAACATGTGGCTAAACTGACGATTAAGGGATCCAGTTGAGGAGACAGCGACATGAGAAGCAAACAATATTGAGGAGGAACAGGGTCAAAACAATATTCCTGTCACTCTGTGATAAAGTAATAAAGTGCCAGAGAAAGTATTACAAAATGAAACAGTGTTTATGTCCTGCTGTAATGGTGGCACCAGGACTTTATGTCATCCCCCTGTGTATGTGTGTCCCGTCTCTCTCTTTGCAGACACATTTGTGTGGACACACTCACTTACCAGCTATAAATGATAACTACTAATATTATCCTCCACCTAAGATATGGACTTTATGTAAACACAGTGTGTGTTAGGTAAAAACAAGTGTGCCCAATCAATGGCCTTGTTGCATAGGTGGTAATGTTCAGTGTATGTACAGTGGATCATGATTAGACAACAGTCAGCTCCCACTCGCTCGCTCACACACACACACACACACACACACACACACACACACACACACACACACACACACACACACACACACACCCACACGCACACACACACACACACACACACACACACACACCCTTCATAACTCCACTCCTGTACTGTGGGATACAATCCAATTATGTCAGAGGCTCCATATTGATTTGCTTGGCATTCTCCGAGGGGAAACCATGGCAACAGATGTCTCCTCGCCCACAAGAGGCAGCATGGCACGATGGAATCGGAGGTGTCTGTTTAGGGAGCATGAGCTTCCTAATGACGATGCCGATCAGATGACAACACCGCCTCTGTTTCATGGGCGAAAGAGACGGCAGAGACAAACTGTCTCTCATGTGAAACAACTGCACGGAGACCCTTGGCTGCAGACGGCCTGTAGCCACCTCTCTGTCTGGCATCCCCTTACACTGGCAGGGAGCCCTTTGCATAAGTACTAATGCTGCAGAACGTGAGCTGCGAACATTTCTGTGCACGGGTAGACAGGAGGGGTTAAACCTAGTTGTTTTAAATCTAAAATGCTTCAGTTGCAGTTGATTATGCTATTATTTTCCCCACCACAATGCTTATTTTATGAGCTTTATTCCATTCACATCCCAAGCCTTCTCCCCTGTGGTAATATATGATAATATGCTTGTAAAAAGCCGAGGGTGGAATAAATCACATTAGTGGAAACCAGGACACGTGGATAACGGAAACAGATCTGAAGTCTTTTCTCTATGTGCTCGTTTGATCTTGTCCCAGAAACATACAATTATTCCGGCACTTTCGTGTTGTGGTTCCAGCACAACTCAACATGAGGATCATTGTGCGGCACGTACACAGCACAGATCCATACAAGCGGTATGATTGATGAGGTGATTACTGGAGTTGAAGTAAACAGAAGTTCCTCTTCTGCACAGTTTTCCTGAGAATAGTCTGCGTCCTTGACATATGGAAATGAAGGCTTGTCTTCGGGTTGGGATGGACATTTGCATTAGCCACTTGTGCAAAATTAGCTGTGGCTTGTCCATGTGCACTGGCCAGTGTAATAAATTTTGCATGGGCTCAGGGGAAGGTTACTCTGTTGGTTCTCCAAGTCTTCCGCGTGGAAGCATTTACCATCAGTCCCCTGTGTCACCACCTGAATTATTTAGCCGCATCTCTAATTCATACATTTGCTGCCTCCGTCCGGAGCGGCCACCTCCACAACAAATTTCACACCTTTTGAGAAATGATAAGCTAAAAAAGGCGTGTGGAAAAACAGCTCTCAGTTAGACTTCTTGAACAGTGTTTAGGCTTATATAGTAACTCAGAGGCCAGATAAGATTTCCCAACATTCACAAGACTATGAGGACTTTTCAGTGAATGGACTGCAGGACAGAAGTAGAAATGTTTTGCCTGTCACACGACTCACTCAGTAAAGTTTATGACGAGCTTGTGACTCTGACAGGAAAAGGGTAGAGTCTGATAAATAAAACATATGATGGCATCTTCTCGGAACAGCTGGATTTCCTGGGCATGGTTTCCTTTACATTATAATAGCAAACACGACAGTGTGCGCAGTGGAACCAAACTATGTTTTTTGCAGTATTTTCTCACGTAACGGGTCACTGAATAACATTATTTAACACTTACTTGTCAGGAATATGTAGAATATTGTGAAAAAGTGTAACAAAACCCCTTAAAATAATAGTTTTAGCTGGAAAAGAATGCTGATTGGCTTTCCGTTCCAGAGTTTGATTTTTTTCAGTATGCAGCTACATCCATCTGCCGGTTAACTTAGCTTAGCATAAAGACTGAAAAAAAGAGAAAGTCCTAGCCTTGCTTCATATTAAGTTTACAAAATCTCTACCATTAAACTTTAGCTAACTAAAGCAGATTTTCTTAATGTTTTATTTTGAATGAACAGTGTCTTAAAATAATCTGCAAGGTACAATTACAATTTATGATGTTATATCTTGTTATTAGGAGTTCCCCCACATGCAATTGTCATGCTAAGCTAAACTAAATGGGTGCTGGGTGTAGCACAGTATTTGGTGTGCAGACACGAGAGTTTTCATTTTTCAAAATTTCGCAATAATAACAGGCTACATGCTGCTAGTTGCCTCATTCCAACCATGATATTAAAGAGGGGTTAAACCGAGCAACAACCTAATGAAGAAACCAACACAGCACAAGAATTTAGGTCACTGAAAAACCGAATATAAAAGCATTCATCTTTTATAGATCATGAATAGCCACAGCAAATTTCTTGTTTCCAAAGCTCATACATTGAGCTCAAGGCAGGCCCACCGGAAAAATTACATAACAACCAACTGGGCTCAGATCCGCTGGTGAGGGAATGACCATGTTGAGTAAACTTCCTGGTAATGTGCTGGTTTCCATTTAAAATATCTTATGTATGTACAATAAATAATATAGGACCTGGTGGAAGTGATTAAGGTCAACCGCTCACCACAATCAATACAGTTCTGTTTCTGTGGAGCTTAAATGAGCGAATATTTGGTAACCTGTTCAGTATATATTGTACAGGGGTTTGCTCTTCGAACTCACTGCCCAAGGAGATCATTATTTCAATATACCTTGCAAAGGTCAAGGGCACATTCGGACCTGAGGGGTGCCCTAGATGACATGGCTGGGGGGGGGGGGGGGTGACCAAAGTCATTAGGAGCTATTCACTGGGGCCTGTGAATATCAATATTCCATTTCATGACAGTTTTGCTAGTAGATCAGAAATCTCCCATTGGTCGAAATTGTTGCACTTGGCTGACGGATCAATTTGTCATCCTCAGGGCAATTTTTTGTAAACTCAATTCATATTTAAAGCGTTTCTTGGAAAAATTATAAAAATCAAACGCAACCACTCAAGAAGCGCCACAAGACAGAGAACAACAAGACCTTGTTACAATCAACATAAATAAAACATGTCAAAGAGATGTTCAAAAAAAAATTTCAAAGATTGTGCTGCTGTTCTAGAATGTGAGTCCCTAACCCTAAAAAAGAGGTCATCTTATTATACTGCTGAAACTTTCCTGTTTGTGAATTATAAATTGTAATCGAGGGCATCACGTCTTGACAAAATCCAGCTGCTATTGAGACTGCATCTGTATCACCTGTCGAAAACTGCAACCCTCGGAGAGCCACTTTGATATTCATGAATTCCAGCGTTAGTGCCAACATTCATTTTAGCTCCAGTCTGTTGCTTTTAACTTCAAAAAGTGCTGCTGAGACATTTCTGCCCGGAGGCCTCGTTAAAATGCAATTTTCCTCTGACAATGAGGTAACTCTCAACAAGCTGAAAATTGCGACCGCGTCCAATATGAAATACTGAAAAGTTTCGGGAGGGGTCATCGTATTTCTTCACGGTAATTGCTCGTATTCCTCTCATTGACATTCAGTGGTGCTCTGCATGGTCACGCAGTCACAGACAGTGGGGTGTTAAAGCCCATAAAGTATATCCCTGTTCATACTCATCACTAATGTAGTACTTATGTGGGATTCATTTTCACTTTCATCCTTTACTAACTGAATATGCCACTCTAGATGGCCATTTAAAGTTCTGTGCAATTCATGTGAATGTATTATTAATCCAAATAACGCGAGTAAGTACTTCTAACATCAACATTAATCAATAGAGTCGCATACAACGGCACATTTGGTTAGTTCGGTAATGTATATGCCGAGGGGGAGAGGAAAAATCTAATTTGACAGCAGATGTAAGGATACATTTTTAGTTAATCAAACTGTAATGTCAGCTGGGAAGCAGTGGAATGCTAACATAAGCCATTTCCTAATGGAAGGTAATGGCTAATTAAATATATTGTTTCATCTGGAAATAAGGTGGGATGTCCCTCCAGATTTTCACTGTCATCTTTTCAGTTGCTGATCAATTGGCAGGTGATAAACTGATGACAATTTGACAGGTTCCCACCCTTTATTGGACATGAAACCTGGAACACAGACGCATAACATTATCACAGCATTCAAGCTTCCCACCCTGAGTGTGATGTTAGAGGAAAATGGCCACCAGGAGATCATGGATTAAGTCACCTTATAAAGCCTAAATAATCTTTTTTTTTTTTTCTTTTTTTTTTTTTTTACTGCAGATTGAAATGTGGATGTACTTTTAAAGTCTAATCACTACATTTATTTATTTTTTTTTTATATTAGCTGACCTACATGACAGTCTCTCCACGTACCCTCTGGCAACAGAAGAACCCCACTGGGTACAAATACCCCTGGTTGGTAATCACTGTCCCAACCATTTGACACACAACACAAAAACCAAAAAAACACAAAACAACCACCCACAGCCGAGCTGGTAAAGCCCACACAGCACAGAGCAATGTTGATCATGTGTCCTGCAGACATCAGCAAAATCACGCAGGGGTCCAAACTGGCAGCATGTATCAATTAGAGCAGGCACAGGGGACTCTGGAGGAGGGCCCATCTATTCCGCCACTCAGCACTTCCACATTGATTAGCTCTCTCCTCGTCCGGAAAGCAGTGCTAGCCCCATCCTCAGCAGCCATGAAAACTCCCCAGCCGGAAAATATTCCTCTTAAAAAGAGGCCCCACTTGTCAGATATGAGTGTATACCTGCTGACTCCAGATATCTCTGTGTTCAGGACTCATCCAGTGAGCAGCACTGTTCATTCCCTCTGGCAATGGAGCTAAACGATGGATGGGAGGTTGTGATATGAACTGATTACTTTCTATATTTGCTTTTCTGAGTGGAGACTCTGTACTCTTTTTTTGCTGCCAGCAATTGTTTTTTTTTAAGTCTAACATTTTAGAAAAGCGGTTTGTAGGGACCACCAGTTCGCATCAGGTACACACAGCGTGTGACGACACAGCCGTGATAAGTATATTCTTTCGAAAACATTTCAACTGGAAATAACCTCTCAGTAATGGCTGAGCTAAATGCTAGCAGAGTAAACCATCCATGAAATCTGATGATGGCATGTGGCAAGTGTGGCCTCCTGGAGCCTTTCTGCCTTCACGCCTCAGCGCCCTTGTGTTCAGCGCATCGTCATTAACATCGTTGTTGTGAGAAATTATTAAGGAAGAGAAAATGTGTTGATTCTTATTTTAACAAATTCAGCAAACACTATTATCCCAGGTGACTGACTACTAATAAAAAGTACAGTGTCAACTCTTTAAATCTCTACAAACCAATAGCTTATACACCATAGTGCGAGGATTTCATTTCTGAAACCCCTGCCATGTTGCATCACATCCCGGATCGCATCTTTACGCTTCTTCTTTCCCCTCTGAATGACTCTGCTCAGGCGTGTGGACCGCCTTACCGCTGTGTGAGCAAGAGAATGGCAAGAAGCCCACATGAAACAAGAGCGTCTGTGGCACGAGCAGAAATAAAATAAAGTGTGGGCAATATAGTAATAAAGGAATATCAACCTTAGGCTCTAACTTTTGTGTCTTGCTGCTTTTACAGGAAGAAGAGATTCCAGAGTTAGAGATTGACATAGACGAGCTCCTGGAGCTGACAGACGAGGGGCAGAGATCACGTCTGCAGGTAAGATTGAGCAACTGAAGAACACTTACATTTTCTAGCCATTATTCACCTCGTCTTTCTAGTTATTATATATTCAGTAATTTATTGGCACCTAAAACTGGAGCTCTTCAAACAAAGGTCAACCTGAGCATTCAAACCTTTTAACACCTTGCTGCACCTTTGTGCATACCTAACTATTTGCAATGTGTTGTAATAATGGCTTAACAAGCAGTTGACCCTCGCTGGAATCCAGTGTTGCAATGTTTGCAGATAAAAAGAAATGTCCAATGTGGGTAGTGAGTCTTCCTGTGTTTGCAATCCCTGTTAGGAGTTGTTGCAGGAATGCGGAAAGCCAAAAGAGGTGAGAAAAAAAAAAATCTACTCAGATGAAACTATATACAAGCAATATTTAACAGAGAAATTTCACTTCTTCACATTACTGATGTCTTGTCTAGTCTGTAAAACAAAAAATCTAATTTCTCTATCTTCCCCACAGGATTTTATCAACGGGCTGCTGTACAGGATAAAGGGTCTACGCAAGATGTCAGGTCCCTTGAAGAAATAATTCTAGGTCAAATAAAGAATTGAGACAATATGGAGCCTCTTATCTTCCCATGCGTGAACTGTTTGGATGCCTTTATGTGCGGTTCACATGTCTGTGGGACTCTTTCCCTTCCAGGGTCAGCATTTTTTTTATTTTTATCATTTCCATTTAATTTTTGGACTGCTGTAACATTTTGTCCCATAAACATACTACTAATAATGCACATGTGATAAACGTTGTATTGTCTATTTCTCACATGGACGTGCAAAACTGTACATTTTTGGTTGCCTATTTATGTACATAAATATTTTTGTTCTGATAACAGTGTTGTATGTCGAAATAAAATTGAACATTTTCAAGACAAAGCTGTGGATGAATTATACAAACCTGCAACCATCGGTAACGTTAATTGTCAACTAATCTGTCCATTATTTTCCTGGTTGATCGCTTGTTAGTTCTATAAAATACCAGAAAATTGTGGAAAATGTTGAAAAAGGTTGTTTGTTTGTTTTTTTTAAATTTATTTGATTAGGCTCCCCAAGCCCAAGATGTCATCTTCATTTGTCAACTCAAAAATATTCAGTTTACGATTACAGAGGAGTAAAGAAACAGACAATATTCACATTAAAGAAGATGGAATCAGAGATTTAAAAAAAATATTCAATCCGATTAATGATCAAAAAATGAATGCAATTGTTGCAGCTCTAGTCTCACTCTTGACAATGGAACTGACAAACAGCAAAGGTATCGTCAGGTATCATTTATTCCACACATACAAATAAATATCGACATGTCCATTACACCCATCAACTTAAAATACCAAGTAAACCATCCTGCTATGACCAGCCCATTATTACTGCGCTAACACACTTATTTTCTTTTACAGACTGATTATGTACTACTGTCCAGAGACGAATACAAAACTCTACTGTGGCTCGATGTCCGCACATCCTTCCCAGAACTCAAGCTTTTGTTTTACGGCATAAATATTTCAACAGAGTGATGGAAACGGGGGAGACGATGACATGTCGGGTCTAGGAGTAAACACAGTGGCAGGAAGGTCCATTAAGTATGCATCCATTATCCTCCATCCATTTCCTGTCTGTGGCGTGCGTCTGACATGGCCAGAAAAGGCAAACACAGTAACCATCCATACGAACCTTAATGGAGCAAGCCCTCAGAGGAGAGTGTAATTATGGTTTCTCCTCAGTTAGCTTGACATTAATGCTCACTGATGAAACTGCACTCTGGCCTTCTCTCTGTCATACACAGAGGGTCTTTCGGCTAAGGGCTCCATTATAGTAATTTGCTCTGTTCGCTCCCCCCCTTTCCACTCTTACAGTACATCTCTGACACTACCCTGTCCATACCATCCTGACAAGGCCTGCCAGCCAGGGAAATGTTTGTCGAGTGATAAAAAAAAAAAAGGCTTCTGTGTATTTTTAATCAACTAAAAACGAATGCAATGCTCCCTAAAATATGTGACACGGCGCCTCGCGCTTTCGCATCCGTTATAATGAAATTACACACAAGGACAAGAAAGGCAATACTCATGTCAGACTCGCAGCCAAACATAGATTACAAGAGCGACTGCAGTGCCTGCCAAAAGAAAACAAAGCCCTCAGTAATCCTTTTATACTGACTCCTCTGTGCTTCTTCAGTCCAGAGCTGACAGCAGTCTGGGATTGTACATCATCCCAGATGAGCTTGTGATGCGTCTGCTTTCTGTATGTGTCGTCAAAATTAGAAGGGCAAAAAAAAAAAAAGAGAATCAAATGGTGACAAGAAAAAAGTGCATCTAAGATGAGCCTTTGTTGCCTCTGGGAAGTAGGAAAAGTGACATAAGAAAAAGGCTTCAAGCGTCTTATGTAGTTGGACAGCTTAAAACTTTTCTGTGTACAGAAGCTGTGCAGTTTTGCTACAATACCAACACCCTCTACCAGCCTCTATTTTTGTACATTACAGAAAAAATAGGCCCCATTTTTCATATTTTACATATCTTATTTATCGTTAGTCTATTGCTAGTCTATGCATTGCCATAAATTAATTGCATACCCATTGTTTTTGATTTGTTGAATTCATCTGTTAGCAATTACAGAAAGCAGATGCTGCTATTCCTGCGGCCTACACTTTAGTTTGGATAGATAAGATAAACTGGGGTTAAAGTCTGGCTAGCATTAGATAATAGGTAGCGTTTTCTTCTGAGACACTGTTTTTTTACAATAATAGGTCACTTAAGTCAAAAGCACAAGTCTAACAGTAATGACTGACCAGAGCCTGATGAGGCAAACAGCTACAGCACAGTCTCATTATCATGTCTTCCTCTTCTTCTTTGGTGCCGTGTAGTTACTGGTGCGATGCTCCTTCCTGTCGTATTTATCATGGCCTTCCCTGGGGAGATAAGAGAGAGCAGATTGATAATTCATCACACTAAATACTTTATATGCATGCTGCTTAACAGTATGTCAGCAGCCTGCCTACAATCTATCTGGGTCATGGTATACATTCCAAATCATCTTCCTTGGGCATCAGAGCAAAGATTTTCATGGAAGGTCAACTATGAGACAAAAAACAGAATCACTGTGGCACTTTGTAAAATTAATATACAGCAAGGGACAAATCAGAGGGAAAACCTGAATGAATGAGTGGAGAATCATAACCAATGCAGATACTTTCATACGGGACACAAGGGGTCAATGAATAATTTGATGACAATAAATACAATGTGAATTGATTGAACATGTGTAGGGAGAATGGGAATAGTTCCAGAGACTTCAGAGGTTCATGTCAGTCTTTCCTTAAAAATGTCACCTATCTGTATGTTATGCTACCTGAAGCAGCGGTTGCAGTATAGGTCTCCATCACAAGTGTGACAGCGAAGAGTGGCGTCTGCGTTACAGATGCAGCACCATGGAAGCTCTTCCTCATCACTGTCTGATGGCGGATGTGCAACAGCAGCTGGTGAAATTCTACTCTTGGGTACTTGAGCTTGGGTCTTTAAAATGAATCAGATAAAAAGAGGTTCAATGTTATTACCTTTGATAGCCTTTAAAGATGTATGATTTTGTATTTAGGCTGATTTTAATTACCGGTTTCTTGGAAGATTTTTTCTTTTCGGTGTTCTTTGGTCCGCTCTGTTCTAACGGTATGTTGTAGCCACTGGCTTCATCCAGTGCAGCCTCTTCAGAGAGCTGAACAAAAACAATCAGAAATGCAGGAATTTCGGAACATCTCCTCCAATTTACACTACAAATCATTAAAATGGAAAAATAGCAGCCCCTTGTGGCCTGCTGAACTGGTCCAGGTTGCTTCACTATCATCTTTAAGAGTGTGATATGCAGTCAGTAGTAATGGGTTTACCAAGTAAGATTCATTATAATGTAAATTAAAGTATGAACTTGCATTAAGTCCCAGACCTGTTTTAATACTCTCATCACAGCTTGTTCCTCAGTCTCCTCATCGCTGTCAGGATGCTGGAAGTCCTCCATAGTAACTAAAAATGACATAACAAAAACGACAATTCTGCCACGGTTAGAGCTATTTTTCTGATATTCTGATGAGAAAGTGAGGATACAAGACAAAGTTAAGGATGATCTTTGTGTGTCATGTACCTTTGTCTGGGTCCTGCCCCTTCAGCTGCGCCAGCCTCTTGGCCATGTCGAGGACCTGATCCTGGGAATGGTGTTCCTTCCTCAGCTCCTCCATGGCTTCCTCCAGCAGACGGGCCTTCTCAGCCTCCAGCTGCTTGACCTCGTCCTGGTTCTCATCCAAATTCTCATCCAATGTGCCACCCTCCCCCTTGTTGAGATCATTCATACGGCTGTCTACACCTGCAGAGGGATTCATAGTTTGGCGCAGATTTTAGTGTCAGAATGCAGTCGTGACATATTATTGTGTATTTCACTATAACACGATGAGTAACATCTTACTGCATTCGGGATTTGATTGCTGGTCATCTATGGCAACTTCCTCTGTCATCTGAGTAATCAGATCATTGGCTTGTTCTGTCTGAGTCCTGTTATCTGGAGGCCGATGCACCTGCACAGATGAGCACACAAGTACACTGGTGAGCAATTATAGCAAAGTATTTAGCATACAGTTACATCTGAATGTAAGGACCAACTTGCTACAAACAAGTAGGAAGAGGCTTAGCTCACAGGTGGAGCAGCTTGGGATGGTGGAGGCACACCACGAAGAACTGCCAGACGGTCCTCCATCTCCCTCGCAGAAGGCACTGGCTGGCTGGGAGCTTTCAGAGCAGCAAGGCGAGACTCAAGCTCTTTCTCAGAGGGGACAGACTCTAAAGATGAAGGGGGGGATATTAAAATGGCTTTTGTTTAGAGAAATGAAATTGTTATTGTATTTGTCAGCTTAAATAAAAATGGCAGCTGCTCAAAAGGAAAAAAAGTACTTACTTGGCATAGAGTCCTCCTTCAGCTTTTGAAGTCTTTCAGCAATAGTTTGATCTTCTTTACTCAGGCCTCTGGTTGGTACGTGGCCTGCTTTGCTGTTCCTATTGCTTCCATGTGCCAGAGACTGCGTCGGCTGTCCCTGCTGTTTAGCCTCAAATGCGGCAACCCGTCTATGGAAGAAACATGAACTTTAGACGTCATGAAACTGCTGTGCTGACAAAGTGTCAGTTTTTTCAGAATTTGTCATACACTGACTTTTTGTAATTTTCAGGAGGAGACCATTTTCCAGCGTCATTGGAAGATCCCCCACTAAAAAAAAGGAAGAAAGAAAGATAAGAAAGAAACCTTATTAATACTTACCATAACCAGATTTATTTCCTTTATCACGGTGTGACCTTTACCTTGTCAGATTACCATGGCACTGTTTGCAGACCTTCTGCTGGGTGTTGCCACAGCGAGGCACCACTGCACTGAAAGTCAAGCAGCTGGAGCAGAAGGCGCGGCCGCAGCTCTTACAGCCCAGCTGTGGGCACATTTCAACATAAATCACACCGTTAATTTACCTTAAACGTTTAAATGTGTAACGTTATAGCTATGTGGCTGATATAAGCCAGAAAGGTCTTACCTCCTTCTTGAAGAGACTGAACTTTGATGCACAAGAATAACAACGGTTGTCCATGTCGACACGTGTAGAACGACATGAGACAGGCGATTATAATCGGCTAATATTACTGTAGTGGACAATTACTTTAAAAAATATATAAAACGAGTCTGCTAAGATTATTCTGGAAGCTAGCTTCCTATTCCAACCTTTCAACGTTGCTTTAATCAAAACAGGAACCACAGCGGAAGTAGTGGTGTGACGTCAATTTACATTTTCCGGTTTCTCGTTCCTCCAATCAGCTTTCTCTAAATTCTCTCGCGGTCCTTGTTCAAAACACAGTAACCGACTGCTGAACAGCGTCCTTGTAGCAACGTTGTAGCCTTAATTATCAGGAAAAGGGACGTAGGAGGCTTGGAAGCGGTATGAAAAAACACAGTTTGGCAGATTGTCAGTTTTGTTTTCATCTGTGACTTGCAAATTCTGCTAGTATTGCGAACAACGACAAAAACTATCGCACTAAACCTAATGTTAGCTAGCTAGCGTGTTAGCTCCCCGCGTCATGCACTCGTTAACGTTAGAAAGAAAAAAACCCCACTAACTTTAGTCATTTAGCAAGGACACTGGAAACATCTAAGTAGTCCTTCAGAATAGAGTAAGATGATAGGCCTCATAAATATGATGATGATGTCTTGAAGTGGCTTGTTTTGTCTGACCAACATTGTCAACCAAATATATTTTTGCACTTATGCAAAACAGAAACAATTCAAAATCTTCATGTTGGAGAAGCTGAAACCCCAGAATGTTTCACATGTTGTCTTCATAAATAGCGTATAAGATGAATCCATTATCCTAATTGGAAGTTAGGGGAAATAAGCCTTCAATGTGAATTCCATTGAGTATAAAGATCACCAGTGTGGAGTGCAAGAAAAGATATTGGTGATGACTTGGATTGCCTAAAAATAACTGATACATTTGTGTGTCTTCTGGTCTGTAGTTACCTTGCTGTTTAAAATTCCACAATGGCAGAGGGAGGAGATGTGGAATGGGAGCTAAGCAAAGAAAACATCCAGCCACTGCGGCGTGGCAGAGCAATATCAGCCTTACATCAGGCGCTCAGTCAACAACAGGACGGAGTCAGCTCTGCCATCAACCAGCAGAGACAGTATGGATGATCTTTTTAACATTGCACTTTCCACTGAATAGTGTGACGGCAGTTTCTGTTCAACACTTTTTACCAGCAGTTGATGATGGAGGTTTCTTGTTTGTTTGTTTTTCTCCAGGGCGTTTGAATCTGAAGTGCGAATGTATGAAGGAGATGATCCACTTGATGTCTGGGACCGGTAAATCAAATATTTGAGCAGTAACATATGTATATATGTGTCATTGTTCAATTGAAGGAACTTAATTTTTAATCCCCACTTAACTCTGTCTGTTACAGCTATATTAAGTGGACAGAGCAAACCTTCCCCCAGGGAGGAAAGGAGAGCAACCTCGGCACACTGTTGGAACAAGTAGTGACGAGATTCACAGACGAAAAGAAATATCACAATGACCCTCGCTATGTTGACCTCTGGATCAAATTTGTATGTTTAATATTTGACCTCTGACTGTTTGTGCTACTTTGATAACTAATTCAGCATTGTTAACTTTGACCATACACGTGTGTCATTAGGCAGAGAACTGCCCCGAGCCCTTGGACATTTACAGGTACATGCAAGCGCAGGGAATCGGAGTGACACAGGCATCACTTTACATCGCTTGGTCTGAGGAATATGAGAATCAGGGCAACTGTCGCAAAGCAGACCTGGTCTACCAGGAAGGATTCAAGAAGTGTGCCGAACCTCATGATAAGCTCCAACAGTTTCACAAGTATGAATTCTGTCAGTTAATTGTCAGATATGGTTTGAAGAAGCAAAATATCGGCATGGTCACAATTTTCTGTATTGTTGTTTGTAGGGCTTTGCAGGCACGAGTGTCCCGACAGGTGATGATGAATGTGGAGGAGGATGATAGCGACAATGAGCCTAAACAACCCGAGAGAGTCTCTCTTGCCGACCTCAAACATAGAGGGAAGAAAAAGGCTATTGCCCCAGTCAACAGAACTGGGCATGCAATTAGAAGTAAGCACACAAAGCTGATATTACTGTTGCTCCAGCTCATAATGAATTGTAGCATTATCATAAAAAAAAAGCATGTTTAATTTTGTTTTTTAATGTCTTTTGTGAACAGGTATTTCTGGAGGCTTACTGTCACATGGTGCCTCTGTCCTTGGTAATGCTTCAAATAGTCGGTTAGTGATCTTCGATGAGAACAAGACTCAAAGTGCTGGCCCTTCAGAGCCCAAGTTGGAGTCGTGGGTGGCCCCTCCCACCTCAAAGGCAAAGGAGAATGAGCAGAGGCCTGAAAGATGGTGTGAAGTCAAGGTATGAGGTGCTGTGTTATTAGATTTTAAAATGTGTGGAATGTAACCCAATTGTATGAATTTATTTTGTTTATGCGTTTGTACCATAGCTGCCCCAGAGGTCTAAATATGGGCGTACTGTTATGGCTCCACCGCCTCCCAAACCCACCTTCCAACCATTTGTGGAGGAGACAGACCAGCCTCCAACCATGTGAGTTAACCACAAGAATCTAATTTTTATCAGCAGCTTTGAGTAATTGTATTTATTTGTGTAATTGTATAAAATTTACTTTACACATCAGACATTCAAGCAACATGTTTCTGATGTTAGATAATTAAATAAAGAGGTTCCTGTAACTGTCTGTGATCCTGCTTTTCTCTTTTTCTCATCTCAAGTTTTTTTGATTCTGTCTCTGTGAGACGAAAGATGACAAAGATGAAACAATACATTTTGTTTGGATGTCGTTATGCACCATCAGATTACAGAGAAGCTTCTCTCCTCAAGCTCTGAAACCCCTGAATACTCTGCTGTGAAACAGTTTAATTTTAATTTTATGACCTACCTGACCCAGATAAGTCGGAATCACACCCGACAGGCATTAAGATTAACTATTTTAATTGCGGAGAAGAAGTCAATCATCTCGCTGATGTTCTCGTTTGCTTTTGTAGGTCATATAGAGGCATCAGAATTCAATTGAAAGTGTTTCATAACCAGTCAAAATTTCCTTGTTGTATGTTAAAATAAAAATTTAGTTTTTAAGGGAGATGTTCAGACGAAACAATCTATACTACATTGTGTGTTGTGGTCATTTGGCAATCATCACTAGTTTATTACTTTAATAATAACAAAAAACAAATGTAAGTGTTAACCATATTCATAAATGATTAAGTTACAAGACTTTACAGGCTATGTCAGTAACATTTCTCTGATGGCGTCTCCCATATCTCATCCTCAGGACTCCATGTAAGATCAATCCGGCGGTGAACACCGTTTTATCGTCTCGTAAGCCCTGCAGAGAGGAAACCCCTCTGAAGAGACTACAGGAGCACCATCAGCAACAGAAGGAAGCAGAATCAGGAAAACGTCAAGAGCAGAGCATGTACTGTAAAGAGCTGCTGCTCAGCGGCGCCACCGAGTTCTGCTTCGAGGAAGTGCGTGCTGAACGCTACTTCAAAAAGATGGCACAGGAATCATAGGAAGTCAGAGGTCAAAAGGATGAAGCTAATGCAAGTGCTTCAAACTGATGCATCTCAGAAGACTGACGATTTGATATTGCTTTTTTATGGAGTTTTACCTTTATTTAGGCAGAACTTTACATGCAAGTATCATGTCATTACTGTTATGTATTGTGTGTTATCCTGCTATAAATATGTTTGTTTATTGAGATTCAGTTACTCAGAAAGGTAAAGAAGACAAAAGGGTTTATAAAAATCCCTTTGAACCGAAGGCCTGGTATTTTAGTTCTGTTGGATTCGATAAAATACTAATAACTCTTTCCAGTACAAAATTTGACAAACTAGGCCTAGCGTGGAATAACGTCTACACAATTTCAACCAAACTTTATTAATTTAAGTAAAGTAAGTGTCATAGTCTTATCTAAAACGCTACTGGATTGTACCCGTCATGTGTCCACTTTTTGTAAATACTAAACATGCTTTTCTACCACAGCACAAGTCTGATTTCACTATTTTTCCCCCCATTTTTCTTAACTGTATTGTTCTTAAGAACAACGTTTATGTTTGTGCTGCTTTTTTATGTAGTTGTATACAGGTGTTTTCGTACAATCCAGCACAGTTGAAAGATGGCCTCAGTGAGGAGATTTAACAGGGTTTCATCTCTCAGTCTGAGTGAAATGTCCCTTCTAGGCCATGTGTCACTGATGTTCAATAAACTTGTTAAAACGTCTGGCGGATGAATAGTGGAATTGTGTGCGTGTGTGCTTGTGGCTGAGGGAGATTCTAGTAATGCACTGTCAGCAGGGGGCATGCAAGGGGAAAGTATGGTAATGATATTTGTATTACTAATGGGGCCCTAGAACAATTTAGTGTTGACTGCAATGTGCTGCTGCAATATTAAGAGCAGGCATGAGTAAAAAAAAAAAGCAACTGTAGGAACAATCTGCATTAGGCGGTCATAAATGCCATCATTATGATACTTATTCTAATGAAGTGACTTAATTTAACTCCCTCACTGAAGGTTATTCTTGTACTTAAAAAAAAAAAAAAAAAAGAATCCCAACACTTCATGCATCATGCATTCAGCTGGCCCACATGTTAATCATTGTCCAAGGAGAGGTTACCCAGAAGCCCGCTGACTAGAGTGGTGGGAGTGGACCTAATCTACAGTGATGATGGGATGTACTTCACACACAGGCAGCTCGCCGGGGCAAGGCGTTGATGAATGGCTGGAAGATAGGTGGCTGGCTCATTAGCAAGTGAAATCCACCCTTTGCAGCAGTGGTGGGCAGCACAAACCTCGGTCATCCCCAAGAGGTCACTCTCCCGATGTGCCGCGGTACAGTGTGTTACTGCGCGTGGAGCCACTTGGAGGAGCGCACTTTAATCTCATATTGGAAATATGACACTGTCAGCCAAGATCCCCTCAACTGGTGAGTTCCCAAACTGTCCCTGCTTTGAATGTTTGGCTTAGCACCGAGAGAGCGGCTGGAATATAGTGATAAATGATAGGCAACACGACGCACTCCCCCTTTCATAATAACACAGCATAACCACATCGTAATGCGTCCTCCACAGCGCGCTATTTGGCACGGACTTATTAAAAGCTCATCCCGCGGAAGCGAGCAGCCAGTGACTCCGATAGCGCCTCAGACAGAAAATCCATAGCTTTCACTTACTGCAGAGGACAGATGGTGGAAGCAGGCTACCTTTTCCTTAATACGCTTTGGACAGGCCCCCTCAGAGAAGAGCTTTTTGTCCAGCACCGTTACTCTGATGGACAAGAACACTCAGACGCTCTGTATGGGCCATGTTTCAGACCGGAGCTCTTAACCTATTTTTACTGCATGCACCAGTTCACAGAAAGTCATCCTCCCCAAGTCTCTGTTTCCTCACTCTCAAGTATTTCATATCGAGGTGAACTGCACTTGGCTGGCCAGGCAAGAAGGAGGAGGGGGGGATTTCCAAAATGCACTATCACATCATGAGACCAATTTCTGCATGGCGGGGGGAGTATGGAAGCTCACTGGTGCAAATAAAATAAGAATAGAGGCAAAATTTCTTAGCATGAAAAATGAGTTTGTTAAAAAAAACATTATCTACCATTTCATAATAAGGACTCACACTTTTTCTTTTGAAACTTTGCAGTTCTTAAAGCTGCTGTAAACAGTGCAGTTTAAAAAAAAAAATAAGTCTTGAATATCTCTATATTCCAACAGTAATCACTAAAATAGAAAATAAATCTTGTTGTATCTCTGCCTACTTCATCAAATCAGGATAGAGAACTCTGTAAAGTGTGTCGTCCTAAACCCTATTCTTACATGACTACTATTACCTGCACACATCTATAATTAATTTGTAATAATTGAGGAATTTGTCTGTGATCCTAATTCCTATGCTAATCTGCCATGTTGATAAATTTGTAACATCAAAATTCCACCGTGTTTCACCCAAACAGATGCAAAAGAACAAACTAACAAAAAAATCTGTTTTCTGTTGTCGGACAACTAAACAAGTATGGTACTGGACTGTGGCTCATAATATGCTTAACAGGTGTACTGTTATTCTGACTGTAGATGGCCTTTATTGTCATTTCAATACAGCAAGTAAAACAAAACAATGTTCCCCCTGGACCACGGCGCTACATAAAACCAATGCTTTGCCCTAATCGGACGGGACTGGTATTATCAGGGGACCTCATGTGATCCAGATGTTACCACTCCATCTTTGTGTTTTATCAATATTTCATACTTTCCATCACATGATTACGATTTATTAAGTCATAGTTGTGACATATTACCTCATAATTTAAGTCATAATTGACTTACAGTACCTTGAGGGTTTTTGTCTTTAATTTGACTAGTGATCTGTTTTCTTGTCTTTTCTGGGCAGAAACAGGTTTACGTACACATAACATTATCGGTGAGCGAGCGCGAGAGTGAAAGAAGCTTTGTCTTCATTTCTAGTTGTCTCACTCCTACAGAATTAAAATGGATTTATAGGTCATCTGGAAATGTCAATGGATTTTCACAAGAAATTACATTTGCTTTAGCTGTATAGGTTGAACCCTGGTAACCCCTGGTGTAATCCTCACAGATTCTACAGAAACAATAGACTGAATTGAAATGCAAACAATTAAGGCAGTATCACTTATGTGGCCCCAGGGCTTTCATTTTAATGACACAGTGGTTTAAGACTTCTCTTTTCACTGTAAGCCCTCTTTTACATTACAGGCTATTTTCCCACTATTTATCCAAATGGGGGGTCAATGTTGTTAAGAGGATGCTTAAGCAAGATCATTAAGTCTGACAGTAAAGCTGACAAATGCATTTAAATAAACCCTTTTAGTCCTTCGTGATCTAAGAGCAATCTTAGTCAACATTAGTTACTCAGTAACTCAGTCTTTCCATAGTGATATGTTTAAAAAAAATCAAATGAAAAATAAACAATATCATTATTATACTGACAAAAGAAGAAAATATGAATATAACATGTCCTTAAATACACAATTTGTACAGGACTTCCTTGTAGTTATTTGGCTACTGTTGCATTTATTTATTATGCATAAAACTGTTATTATACACTCTAAAATCAGGCACATAAATCAAATTTTATTTAGTCTTCAAATCAAAACTGATTTATTTATTATTATTATTGATTATTATTATTTATTAATCTAACATCTAGTCCTCAAAGTACTATATACTTTGAGGACTAGATGTTAAATTAATTGAAAACTAATAATGATCACTTCAATATATTGACTTTTTAAAATACAATTTAATTTCAAATAAATAGATTACAAAAACTAAATGAATACATACAAGTTCATATTTTTATAATAAACTCAGTCATCAATTCAACATATTTAATTTTGAAATAAAGTATCATTGTAGCATTGCAGTTAATATAATAAGAAAATATAGTATAATAGTAGTAAGGATAATAGAAACAAGAACGTGTTCTCCTTTTTGGCAAAGTTTACCCTCCATATAAAATATCATGCATTTGCTGTTTTGCAGAAAAAAATGCTCAGGCTCAGTAAACTCTGCCATGAAGACAGAAATGTTACATTAATCGACCTCTTGACCCTGACAGTTTCCCTTCATACTGGCCACAAAGCAATTTGAGTGTGAGTACAAACGGCCCATTGGGTTGCCTGAGTAAACAGGACACTTTTGGTGATGACTACCACTTTTTGCACATAAAGACACCTATTACATGGCTGTTTATTGCTGTTCACAGCTCAAAGGAAATCAAGAAACTAAGTCATGCGAGGCCGTAAAATATAGCCAAGCCAATAAATATCCGTGACAATAATGCTGACAAGTAAGAGTGGTCGAGAGGGAGGGGTCAAGTGTGCTATACCCCCAACAGGGAAATCTGTCATTGTTATGCAGATTGCCCTCAGAGGAGCCTTTTTCACTTGAGTTTATTTGATGTGTAAGGACGGACATCATTATTTAAGCCTGTTGTAGTGCTGTTGCGTGTCTCATATCAAAATGCCATGCGCTACATGTGTGCCCTAAATCTGACTCACTCTGCGAGCCATTTCCGCACGACTTGACCCTAATACATTTTCCTTCTTTGTGTCTGGTCTTAGCTGCAGTATGAATTATTCAGGAAATGATTGTGGTGAAAAGAGAGGGGAATGTTTCAGTCACATAATGAGGATGCGGGGTAAGTTTGTTTCAAACTTCAATTTCTTTGTAGCCATTTTTGGGTCATGGTGGACTCACAAACAGATTGTGAGGATGAGGATTGCACCCCGTCTTTACGCACACGTACAAGTACGACGACCCCTCCCGCCATCTGCCGCCCCTGGCCCCGTCATTCCACGGATAATGCATTTGACTGAACAGCAGCACGCTGGGCGAACGCAGCGCCCTCGTGTTCTCATGTCACCCACGTTAGGTGCAAAGGAGAAAAGAGGGAGAGATAGAGGGCGGGGTAGATGAAAGGTATCCCAGGTGATGAGGTGCATGGGAGCCTCTCCTCTTCTTACAGTCACTGGAAACCAGCTTAAACACACACACACACACAGACACACACATACACTCAGTGCTATCAATTCTTTTGCAGCCCAATGAGGGAGTGGGAGGAGGAGAAGGAGGGAAGTGATAAAGAGAGAGAGAGAGAGAGGTGGGAGGGAGTGTGTGTGTGAGAGCGAGAGAGAGAGAGAGAGAGAGAGAGAGAGAGAGAGTGAGCCAGAGCAGGAGAGGGAGAAGGAGAGGGGGGGATGGAAGGAGCTGTATGGGGCCGTGATAGTCTCTCCTCCTGGATGCTGTCTTTCCTCTTCATGGCTTTGTCCCTCCTTTGTACGGTCACCCTGTGTCCCCAGGAGCAGGCACCGTTACACCGACCAGCACTCTGCCACGGAGCCGGCGATGAATCAGCCCCAACAAAGAGCCTTTGAGATGGCAGTGTGTGCTTCTGCCTGGAGGGAGGAACGCATCAGGCTTTCCCAGGCAAGCGGCAGCCTGCAGTGTGCGTTCGCTTGAGAGCCAGCCCTCCTCGTCGTTGTGTGTACGAGAGGGGGAGCGTGCATGTCCGTGTGTGAGTGCATGCGTGTGTGTGAATGTGAGTGAGCGGCAGATAATAGTGTATGTGAGCGTGTGTGTGTCTGTGTGTGTGTGTGCGCGCACTCTGGCTTCCAATCCTTTCTGGTGGAGAGAGGCTCTCCTCTTCACTGGACAGCAAGGTAAGGGGGATGACTGATTTTTTTTTTTCTGTCCCCTCTTCTAACAGTGATTTATCCCTCCAGAGCCCCGTTTCCTCGCTCCATAGCAGGGAGATTGGGGTAAAGAGGAGGGGGGTGGGGGTGGGGGGGACAGGAAAAGAGGCTTAACGTCATTGATAAAGAGCATGCTAGTGTGTGCCATCGGTAGGCATCAGCCGTGGTGGATGGAGAAGAAGAAGGAGGTGGAGAGGCTGTGAGCAGTATGCAGTGCAGCCTGGTGCTGATGTTGGGGGTGAAAAGCGAGAGAAAAAGGGAAGACAGTGAGGGTTTCTGGATGTATTCAGTGATGGAGCCTTCACCTTCTGCTCACCCCTCCTTCTCAAAAATCCCCACAACCCCCCATCTCTCTCCCTGCTTCTGTCCTCAACCTCTATTTCATGGGGAAAAAAAAAGATGCAACAATCTCTACAACGGTCTTCCAGACGGATCCCACTTGACAAACACAGACTGTGCCACTTGCTACGGGCACTGTGGACAGAAGCTTCCCGTCCGTACCATTTGTGTGTACTAGCATGTGTGTAGGCTGAGTTCTCAGGTGATCTTTCTGGTCCTACCAGTGTGTGAGGATTGGAGCTGCTACACACTTCAGTGAAGAGATGCTGTTGGAAAAAAACAGTCACAGGAGAGGAGAGGAGAGGAGACCGACATGTGACATATTTTTGTAACATGTAACATTTACTCGGTGGATGTAATCATTGGAGAACCTGTTGTACGAGCACTTGCATAACACGTGGGAGGCGATGTTTGAACTGTAATCTGTTTGATTCTGAATTTTAAACATTAAGACACAAGTGATCTGCTCTGTCTTGATGAAAACAGGTCTGCACTGTCTCTCTAGTAGTCTCTCTGTTAGAGGCTGAAATCCCAAATCAATTCGAGCTTGGGTGTTTTAAAGAAGTGTATGGATTTTAGTTTTAGCACTCATTTTACACTGGCACAGTCGCAACATTCATGCACCTGCTTAAGAGCTGTGCGCCTGGTGTTATCAGGCCATAAGGGATCAACACTTAAGATCGGATCGTCCGGAAGCGTGATGATGATGGGGGGTATGACGATGATTTAAGTGAGGCGATTCTTAAACTACCATGTGTTTGTGTCTCAAGTTACTCATTGATATTCAAGCAGGAGGAGAGAAAGGGTAGAGGAGGTGACAGAGAAGGTCTCTTTGGTGCATGCACGCACGCTAACACACACAGACACACACACACACACACACAGCTGGACATCTGCTCCACTGAGGATGATATGCGCGTCCTCCGAAGTCGTCTTTTTCCTTTTTTAGGCCGTCTCGTGTCGCCCATCTTGCTCTCGCGCTCAACACAAACTGGCAGCACAGACCCATGTACATGTACTTGGGACGCTGACAGGACAGGAAGTGATAAGGGACCTCAAACGCAGCACGCAAGTGTGGGTGGCACATCACTTTCTTGTGCCCCCCCCCCCCCCCCCGCCGCCGTTTCTGTGATTGTTTTCAGGAATGCTTGTGTCATGTTCATGTCAGCCGAAGGAGGGAGAGACAGCGTGCATTACCAGCTTAGCGTTGCCACCGGCCACGAGACGTCAAGCACTAAGGATTAAAACAGGCTCTGAGTCCAAATTGGGACAGCGTGCCATGATTCCCCTCTTTGGGCTGGAACAGCACCCATGCCGGGTGACAGAGGAGGGCAGCAGAGTCGGTGCAGATTGATACTGTGAAGGAAGCTGAGGTTAAAAATGGTTGGCGCTTTGTCCCTGGGAGAGACACGCTGAGGCCTGGGCTAAAAAAAATATAAATCAAAGCTTTCATAAGCACATGAGCGTACAGTAAAGCTTGCACCGAGGCCTGGCGCATCAATAAATTAGACCCAAGAGAGAAGAGTTGGGCTCGTACCATTGGTCCAGGCTGATCATATGTCTCTATCAGCACAGCGTCAAATTGTTCAAAGCACTTGCGAGAGCCAAGAGGATCTTTAATTAAACAGAGTGTTGGTCAGTGCTGCATTTCCCTACTCTCCTGACTCCAGCCCTTAGTATGCATATTGTTACACTGCATACTTCCTGAGTTAAGAGTGTGTTTTCCTTGTGATGTGTCAGCATCAATAGAACATCCCATAAAAGCCCCGGGACGCTAGAAGTGTTGCCTTTTACAATGTCATTATGTGAAGGTGTTCGGAGGAGATAGAGACTATTGCTTTTACTGTGCATTTATGTCCACAGTTGTCACTTCAGGGCAGGAACAAACTGATTTTCTTGTCCATTTCCTCATCTGGGAGAATCAGCGGCATTATGTCAGGTGACGGAATGATGTATGTGTTTGCGTTGATGTCCTCAAATCCCCTTTGCTTGTTTACTTCAAACAAAGCTGCTCAAGATGATGGGGAAGGAGGTTACATCTTTTACAACAGAACATATTCAGACATGTGAACCCTAATTTTTGAGGCACTGACACTTTTGATATCCATCCTTATACTTTTCTCTGTCTGTGCTCTCGCTTTCTTCCTTTTCATCCTCTCCATCTCTTTTTCTGTCACTGCATCTGAGTGTCCAGACTCCCCTCTCCTCCCCCGCTCTTTTCTCCTCCCGCCGTCTCGACCTCTCATTTTCTTGTTTCCTCCTGTCAATATTAACACGGGACTGATGTGCACTCCTGCGCAGATGTTTGCCCTTGAAGAACTGACAGCCCACATTGTTGGGCACGGACATCACGTTTCACCATATTTGCTTCGGGCCCTTTCTTACTCATTCAGCACATGAGAAAATGAGAGATAAGATCTCTCATTTTTTTACTTTCTCAGAATCGCGGGGCGCACATCTACATCTGACATGCACTGCTTGATAAAAAGGTTTGAGGGGAGGTTTTACACATGACGCATCGCTGCGAGTTGTGTGACATTTTAAATACCCCAAGATATGTCAACATCAATGAAGTCTTCTGTTAAAATGTGGGTCATCCACGCTTAACGTCCTATTTTACAATTGGCTGTTTCACTGAATATGATTTGCCTTGTCTTTTTTAGTGTCATTTGCACGCTCTCTGCACCTGTACTTTGCCTGATACTTCACTTCTTAACCTGAAACTAGTCCATAACTTTCACCCGAACATGCCCTTGCATGTGCTCCACATTGTGTCCTTACCCCTGAGTGGAGCTTTTATTAGCGATACAAATACATGGAGGACTGAGAAAGTTGTTTGACCACTTTGGAAGAAAATGGCACACATCTTCACCCTGTACTTTTCTCTTTGCTCCTGAGCCTCCCGCAATTCTGAGCAGTTCCTTCGAGTTCATGCCCGTCCCCTATTTTCCGATCATTTCAATTTTACATGATACATTTTTAAACAAGCCAATGCGGCCTATAGCTCTGTGAGACTGTCATTAGTTATTATCAGGGCAATGTCAGGTGAAAGGGAATAGTTCAATTCTATTATTTTTTGAATCAATTTTAATTATAATTTAACCTGTAAATCAATTAACAAGAATAAGAACCTACAGCTATGCTAACAGCTCAGCGAGGCTTTACTCAAACATCCAGTGTGCGGGATTGAGGAAGACTTAGGGGCAGACATAGAATTAAATAGTTTTAATTATGTTTTTATTATCACTGAAACTAAGAATTGTGTTTTCGTTTCCTTAGAATGAGCTTTTAGAACCCACAGAGGGAGCAGGTCCTCTCCCACAGAGTCTATGCTTCTACAGTAGCCCTGAATGGACAAACCAAACACTCACTGAACGTTAGATGCCACTAAATCCTACACACTAGCCCTGTAAAGCACAGTGGTGCTTTGAGCTAAATGCTGACATCAGCATGCTAACATGCTCACAATAACAGTGCACAATAACCTGCTGATACTAAGCAGTTATAATGTTCATTCTGATCGCCTTCTTAGTTTAGCGTTTTAGAATGCTAAGTAGCAGAAAACACATGGTGCAGCTGAGGCTGATGGGACTGTCATTGCTTGTGCAATGGTCATAAAGACAAACTGAAATTTCGACCTGATCGTAGTGATAGATGAAAATATATTTGATCTTTAAGAGACACATGAAATGTTCAAGGTAATCCATTCAATAGTGAGACATTATAGTGAGAAAAACATCCAGTGGTTTGTCACAAAATTGACAAAACAAATGTTGAAATACATTTTTGAACTGCGGTCGCGGTCTAGGCGGCTTTCCCATTCCACCAACAGACCCTCCACCTCCCGATACAAAACTCATGCCTGAATATGTGATATCACTGTAATATGTAATATCAACATGTACTGTAGAAATGTCAGTATTGTAAGTAGCCTAAGAAGGTCCCTAGATTCGTCTTCTGGGGACCATGAATGTCGTACAAAATTTCATGAAAGTCCATCCTATAGATTTTGAGATATTTCAGTCCGGGCAAAAGTTGTGAACCAACTAACTGACCAACCAACCTACCTACCAAAAGCCACAGCTGTAGCCACATTTGCACAGTGGGTGTCTTTACAGACACAGCAGATGTTGCTCTCCGTCCGTTCTCCGTCCCTCCTTATTATCTGAGCACTTTGTCCTGCACAATGATACATCAGACCTCTACCATGAAATATTCATGACAGCTTCATGTTATTCATGTCGCTGAATGCATTTTATGACATCACTTGTCGTCTCCTATTGACAGTCCTTCTGTGTCTGCAGAGGTGACTTCAAAGAGAAAGCAGACATCAACTTAAATCATGAACACTGCTATTGTACTGTCCGGTCACGTTGGGCGCTCGTGTACCTTTTTCATGTCCTCAGATGGCGCGCGTGTGTGCTTGAGTGTGTGTTTTACACACACAGACAGCACAAGGAAAAGATGACCAACCAAGACACAACACCCCCCTCCATTGCCACCACCTCCGCCTCCCCAGTGAGGCAGTCTCATTACACTCAAAGGGCAGAACGGTCATCATAATGAAGCTGATAGAAGAGCAATCTCTAAGCCCCCCACACTGCACTGCAGAGTCCAAAAACAGCAGTTAAGACCTTGATGCTATCTATGCCACTATGAAATGGATGTAGCTCCTGTAATTCAGTATAGCTGGATTATGACTATACGTGCATTGACAAACACAGAAAGAGGATTACCTCATCTCCATCGTCTCCCACCCTCACCTCACTATTTGACATGAATCCTGTACAAAACAAACACGTGTCTGGTGCTAGAGAGGAAGGGTGGAGGCGGGAGGAGGGGGGGGCATGATGTGTCCTAAAATTAGATCAGTGAAGGACTGAACACCATACTAATCCTGTGAGCACAGTCACCTGCGCTCTAACTACATTTCTGCATGCATGCTAACACAAAAAGATAGAAGCAGAAATCAGGGCAAACAGGGGAAAAAAAATCATTCAACAGAGCTCGGAGCACTAACATCGAGCAAATCCAATATCTCTCTTATCTCCTGATCTCCTCCCACTCATCCACAACTCCTGCTCGGGGTGATCTGAACATGACAGGAATTCGAGCATGCCCTCTCCTCTTCTGTAACGTTGTCGGTATAAAACATATGGATTGCCTGGTTGCATTTCTGCGTGGCATGAGAGACCCAGGTGAAGATGCTCTGCTCAGTTGTGCGGGGGGTAAGGCTGGAGCATCGCTGCGATTAAGTGTGGATTCTTGCAGAGGAAATGGGATGCATGTTTTACACAGTTTTGCACGCTCCATTGTCTTTTCTTTTTTTGTTGTTGAGTCAGACTTCACAAGCCGACTTGCCACCAAACAGCTTTATGCTCATGTGATTTTCGGTGAGTGAGATTTTTATTTCCCGGTGACGTGATTTGTGAATTTGCCAGTCGTGCATTTGGATCTGTTTAATTATTTTTTTTTGCTCCTACCCACGGTTGTAGAAATAACACCTAATGTAGCACAATTTCTAAGTGACCTCATCCTTTTCGGCTCTTCATATTCCCTGACAGCAGTGGGCTTACTTTTGCCTCAGCACTTTGATAGATTCAAGACAAGCCACTGAGGCATAGGGTCAAGTCCCTGCAGTTTACGGGGGGATGTGACCAGAAAGCGTGATTATGTGCTGTGCAAGTTCAGCTCTTCGCATACGTATTATGCGAGGGGGTCTTGGAATTCAATTGCATATTGTTATCGAGACAGTCATAAGCTTGGCGGAGTCGGAGAGGTCAATATAAGGCCAGTTGCATGTGATCAAGGCTCGTAGCTCAATGATTGCATCAACTGTATATTTAATTTTGCCCAGCCGTGAATCAACCAAGTGTTTGTGTGTGTGTGTTTCTACGTGCCTTTAATGTAACAGTGGCTAGTTTGAGTCTTCAAAGGGGGAACCGTGTTCGAGAATGAATAATGAATACTGTGATATGCTCTGCTCTCTGAGGAATCTTGATAAAGTCCCACAGAAATGCCATCCTATTTGCGCCTGTATCACCCTGTTATTGCTGGCAGCGGAGGACTGTAGCAGTTTGCATTTGACTCATGAGTAAATATTGATTGATCTGCTCGTAAAAAGATACATGAGCGCTACGTGTAAATATTTGTTCAGGCGATGCCAACATCTGCACGTCCAAACCGAGCTATATAAGCAGATAGTCTCTTAGGAAGCTGAAAAAGAAAAAAAGAAGAAAGAAACACAGATAGCAATCTTCTGTTTTCTCAGGCGTTGGCTATCCAAAAAGCAGCCACATTTGGTGGTTAAAAGCCTTTCAGTGTCTTAGGGAAGGAAACTAGGTCCCTGTCTCTCCGATATATCCGGGTCTGACTGTAATCTTGGCCCCAACTCTTGTCTCCCCACCTCCTGAGAGCCCTCACACCATAATGTCCCTGTCAGATAGAATTAAAGTCCTTCCCAGCACCACATTATGTACATAGGGAGAGCACACAGTGATGCGCTTATGCAACACTTAGCATATTAGCCATGTGATTGAATTATCCTTGGAGGGCAACACACCCCCCTTCCCCCCTCTCTGTCGTCCTTAACCCGCCTTTCTGTAATGAGGCGGATTTTAGCTGATGTGACCAGTGGGCCTGACCTCCTACTACCTTCTGGTGATGCGGTGGCGGTGGCGGGGTGGGGGGGGAGTGGTGTGGGGTAGTCACTGATGCAGCACCTCGTAACAGGTGTCGCCGATGCCGATTAGAGCCATGCTGATCTGAGGACGGAGGTGGGGAGAAGAGAGGCTGCCAGCGTGATCGCCCTGCAGTGCTGCGGGCGACTGCAAAACTCATTTACTCAACTCCCACCATTTCACAGTGCATGATGGGAGATCGTATCTGATATTCTAGGGGGCATCTTGCAGGCCTCTGCACTGGTCACATACATCAGGCTAGTGGCTATGTGAGGCTGTACGAAGGCACAGTGGTGCTTTGAACTAAAACGTTAGCATGCTGTCAGTTGATGATGAGCAGGCAGGGCGCCTTCAACTACAGGCAGCCACTTGATGTACAGTTGATATTAAAGTTAAAAGTACTTAACCATGACACTCAAAGGTGCAATATGTAAGAATTATCCGGCTGTACAATTCAGATTCAGATTCAGAATACTTTATTCTGAATCTGAAACTGAATCTGAATCTGAATTCATACCCAGAATAAACAGGGGGGCAGCATATCACAAGAGGAAATGCCAACTTCTGTAGTTACAGCTATGACGATGGTCATGAAGATTTTTCCCTCTGGACTTACAAGGTGAACCGACTGCCCGACATCGCCATCACGAGCAAAAAAAAAGCAAAACCTTTGCTCAAAGCTGTAGCCGCACTCACACCATGGATGGATTTACAGACGCAGTAGATGTGTGCTGTTCTCCAACATCCCTTGTATTCTAAGCACTTTGCTGTGCATGATTTACCAGACCACTGGCATGAAATATGCATGGCGGCAGCGTGTTTATTCCATGTCATCGAGTACAGCTTATTACATCACTTGTCGTCTCCTCTCGTGTCCTGTCATGGAACAACCAAAAAGACCAGCACTTGAAATCCCCTGAGCCTGGCTGCTAGCATGGCTAGCCGGAACGTCCTCCATTCCGTGAGCTACATGAAACAGTATTAATACTAATCATGGGACTTAAATATGAGTGATTATCTCCTAGTACAGCTGTGCAGCTGAGGAAATGACATGTATAAATGTATTTAATTTTGTCCCTACACTTAAAAAAATGTGAATCTTAACATATGGTTGACCCGAGTTAGTGGCTCGAATTCAGGACCATCCACCCAAGGATTAAGTGGTTAGTCCTCCCTGCAATCAAGGGCACAGAAGCTACTAATTAGGACGGGGTATGAAGGGTTCATGAAGGATATCCTGCCACAGTATATTTGTGTTTGTGTGGATGTGTGTGTGCATGAGTGTGTGTCTGTGTACTCCTTGTCCTGCTAATGCACTGAAAGCCTGTGGGTGCTGGCCAGCACGGCCGCGTGCTCATCAGTAAAATGGCACAGAGAATGAATAAGCCTTAATTGACCAGATATCCTTCATTACACATGTGCTTACAAATCCATCCACTCTCCTTGGAGCCATTCTCACAGGCACAAGCTCGTGACAGCCAGCACGGCAGCGTGGGACACACACATCCCAGACATGGAACAGCTTTTTAGATGAGCCGTTTGAATACTTTCTCCCACATGGAGGGATCATCTGTTGTCAGATTTAATTTGAATACACCTGGTCAGAGAACATCTTTTTGATCACCGTTGCAGAGGAGATTTGCTTAAATGTAAATGACAAGATTACAGTTACTTTGACATGTGCTGTGCGTAATTTGAGTGCAGTTTATTAAAGGCTCAATACTTTTCTCTATAGGGACATTTTGAAGAGGCCAAGCTGTCGCCCTCGTGGACTTGAGGATGTTTCGCAAGAAGAAAAAGAAGAGGCCTGAGATATCGGCGCCAAAGAACTTTGAACATCGCGTCCACACCTCCTTCGACGCCAAGCACGGCTGCTTCGTGGGCCTGCCGACACAATGGCAAAGCCTGATAGAGAACCTGCGCAGGCCAAAACCCATGGTGGACCCTTCCAGGATCACGGAAGTGGAGCTGAGGCCAAAGAAGGTACACCCCACTTCCATTGAACTCTATTGATCCATTGACCTCACTTTGAGCTGATCACTATTACCATTCAACAAGATCCTCATTAAGCTATCGTGATGAGTTTTCCTTCTCGTATTTAGCTTTTTAATCTCAGAGAGACTTATGCATAAACATATGCTGCTAGTTTTATTGATGCAGAAGAGTCCTTCAGTGCTGCAGAGGGATTCTGCTGTCTCAGAAAATGCCATAATCCTCTGATGACGTGGTGAAAGGAAGGCCTGCTCCCCTCCCCGTCTTTTTGCTTTCTTATCTATCATGGGGCTTGGCTAATGACCCTGCTGTGTACACTGACTGTACAATGTTGAATGCTCAGAGGGGCCACAAGATTTATTACTCCACACAGGCAATTAATAACAGTCCATGGTGCCTTCCCACAGATGTCAAGCAGAAGGGATAAAAAGTGCAGGTACAGCAAAGGAAATGCCAGTGAGTGATAAAGGCTGCAAATCTAAGGATATCCACGCCTCACCGAGTGCACTGTCGATGCCGTTTGTGACCCTACAGGAAAGACCAACATTTCAGTAATGTGCTGATGTGATTTGTGCTGATCAATATGAGAGCCATCATGTCAGCATTTTGCTAGCTAGAGTCCATCACATCTTGGACATGTTTTTTTTAAAGCCTGGAGGTGAAACATACCGGATGGAGTCAAGTGATTATGTTAGCTGGGAAGTGGTTAAATGCTAACTTTAGCTAACGAGTTATCAAAGTGTTGTTTTGCCCTGAAATATGTCCTGATGTCCCACCAGATTTGTTACTATCTGTAATTATTTTTGCTACATCCTGGCTTAGCGCTACCGGAGACATTTGTGATTGGTTTTAAAGAAATACAAACAAGCCAAATGCAAAATGCTTCATCAGATTATTGCTCTGATTTGAACACAAAGGGAGGAAATTGTGAATTCATATCTGGGTAAAAAATATTTATATTTCAAACTCTTTAAAATGGGATGTCTCACCAAGGCCATTATCACTTGTCATTTTGTCCGCTCTCAGAGGTGCTACAGTAGATGGAGTGTCATCTGACCTCTACCCCCTGTGCAGATGTAATGGCACCGAACCAGGGAAACAGGAGAGGCTGTTGACTGGCTGTGAACTGAACATGACTCTACCCTGAGAGGGACTAATGAGCCACCATGCAGTCTGTTACTACAGTAACAATATTCTTGCTAAAAAAGGATCATAAGTTTGATCATTTTCTGTCAGGGCAAGTTTTGGCCTTTGTTTTTCTAATGCCTCTATGCATACCATCTGAAAGGTCATTGGAACAGTTAACTTAAGTGTCTGATAATCGCAACATATTAATAGTCACAGAGGCTCTATATTTGTAGTGTGTCTTTTGAAACATTTGTTATATTTGTCAGTGCATTGTCAAAATAAGCCACTAGGGAAATGATTTAAGTCGCTGTCTTTGAAGAATGACAAAGATGTCCTTTACAGATTCTCAAGTCTAAATTTAACTCGCCTCTGAGCAATGGTTATGTCACCCTCATTATTCCTTTCACTCTGAAATCCTTCTATAATGTGATTGTGGCATGCACACAGTGATGAACGCTTCCTTCTTTTTCAGACCATTGTGCGTGGGAGCATGATCGGTCACGGAGACTACATCACAGCCATGATCAATGACATGAGCCGCCTGTCTGTGACCAGCTCCAACTCTTTGAGGAAGAGCAGCCCCTCAGCCAGGAAGAGGGCTCAGTCTTTGGGAAGGCTGGGGGAGGTGAACGAGGGAGACCCTTACCAGTACGAAGGCCTGACGCAGGATGACGAGGACGAGGATGAAGCGGGTCAAGACGACTGGAGGGACAGGGCCCGGAACATCCACAGCGAGACCAACACACCCTACTTGGGCATGAAGAAGAGCATCACCCTGCAGCCTAATGGGATCCTGCCGAAAGCCAAGTCCACCTATGAAGTCAGCATCAGCTCCCAGGAGGGACCATCACAGCCGCCTCAGTCGCAGAACATCCCAATGCTAAGTCACGGGGCTTATATGAGTGGTGAGGTGGGCAGCCCTCAGGAGAGAGTGATATGGAAGAGAGATTTCCAGCTGCCCAGGGGAATGCCTCCAAGTCAGAGACCTATAGCTTGCTTTTACAGCCCAGCAATGACTATACAGCAGCCTCATGGAGATCAAATGACAGTCACCGCAGAGCTCCGGCCCAACCTACCGATGTACATGCACCCACAGAATAGCCCCGGGCGGCCATTCTCCTCCTATGACCTGAAAGTAAGCCTGGCACTTCAGTGTGCAGTTTCATTATGCATCATCTGCAGAATACACAACATATGCATACTTGTGCTAACATTATGTACATCATATTATTAGTGCACAGCATGGTTTTGCATGAGCTCTGAATCCATTAAATGCTAGATTTTTGTCAGGAATTGATAGGGGATCATTTTCCTGCTGAGGTAGTGGAAACTTCAGCGAGGCTGCATATCGACTGACTTTTACACTAAAGGTGATTAAAGTTGGGGTTGGGTATTTTATGTAACTCTAGCATTAAATATGAAATGTGTGTTTAAAGTGCCAGTGGGGTTGTTAAAGTTGAGAAACGGTGTGTTTGGCAAGATCTTAGCGAGACACTTGGGTCCATATAGCAACATCTCTACATGGGTCGTATCAGGTGAAGTGGATGCAGAGTGGGAGTGAAGGACTTGATTTACATTCACTTTTAACGCAGGTCTCGGACCCCAGGCAAGCGACCAACTCTCTCTCAGCTCTCTCCCTTAATGTTCCTCACCCATTTACTCTTATCTTGCAGGCAGAGTCGGCAGTGAGGTACCACTCCGGCTTCCTGCCCACTGGCAACAGCAGTCCTCTTGTGGGCGGCATCAGACCCCAGCGGACTGTTCGTTCCTCAGCTAGCTACACGCTGGGCCTGTCTCCCAACATGGGACTGAGGCCGAACGGGCCCGACCCCTTCCTTAGACACTCTGGATGCCCGAATCCTCCCTACCCCCGGCAAGACAGCCCTTCCCAACCTCGACCCTCCCCTACAGGCTCACTCGCCACCAGCCCTCCAGGCACCTGCTCCCCCGCCTTCAGACCCCCACAGCATCCTTCGCCCAGACCACCGCCAGACCCACCCAAAGTCACCCATGAACAGTTCAAGGCGGCTCTGCAGATGGTGGTGGACAAAGGCGATCCGCGGTCTTACCTGGAGAACTTTGTAAAGATTGGGGAGGGCTCGACGGGGGTGGTGTGTATTGCTACGGAGAAACACAGTGGCAGGCAGGTGGCGGTGAAGATGATGGACCTGCGGCGGCAGCAGAGGAGAGAGTTGCTCTTTAATGAGGTAGAGTATCCAGCTTGGCACAAAGCAATTCCCACAAAAAAATGCAACACAAATCTCCCAACAAGTTATGCATTCAGGTTTACAGCAACAAATCTAAGGAAATCTTGCCATTCTTAAGGTTCTGACATTTAAAGTTTAGTTTGGTTTTATTTCAACCCGTCATATTTCCCATAAATTTGGATATTGTCAGCGATGGAATGTATGTACATTGTACTGTTGGGCATTTTTAAATTAATTTATTGTATTGGCCATCAGATAACAACAGAAACAAACACCAATCACCCGGAGTCCAAGCTTCAAATACAAAAACACAAAATGCAAATACAAAAGGCAACAAAATCATAAGGAGCAGGCAGGGACAAATCTGAGAATTAAGTATACAAAAATACAAAAGCTAAAAAGATACAAACCAAAGAAGCACCGGGAACCCAGGCAGGAAGACAAAGAACACAGGAGCCACAGGACTGACATGGGGAAACAGAACAGAGGAACTGACAAAGCGTAAGTGAAAAACCCAGGCTTAAATAGACAGGGAATAATGAACAACTGAAACATAGGTGATGGGGGGAAAAAAAAGCGGGAATAGGACGGAAGTGAAAAGCAAAACATGACCCATGTGGAGAGAACTACAAAATAAAACAGGAAATAACTAAACCAAAAACTCAAACCATGACAATATATAAATACTTTACTTTTACTTGAAGAACGTTTATTTCTAGGAAATTACCTTTGATATTTAAGCACTTAATATGAATTACTTTAAGACTTGAATATTGGCTGGGTCTAATGACTTTCACTTTTACTGATATAATATTTTAGCATGATGTCTTTACTTTTACAAATGTATAACTTTTGGGAAACGGGGTCTCACACTAAACAATATCTATCGATCTGAGCAAGCTACACAAGTGTCCTACAGCTTTCCAAATAAACAGGATTTCTATATTAAATATTTCAAATTATTGTCTCCAAGTCCAACTGAAAGCAAACACAGAAAGTAAGAGTTTCCTTGGAGGACATCATTTCACACATGTAAAGAAACATGGAATATCCAGGGTAGTTTTGGTCCAGCCAGAAAGTTGCCCTGGATATACAGTAGATCCCTCTGCAGTTTTTAAATGGATGCACCTATGTCCAGATTTATGACCAAGGGTCTGGGTCAGACTTGGAGACAAGAATTTGATATGATTAATAGAAAGCTGCAGTAGTGGTTAATTCAAAGTATTGCACGAGTCCCTGTTTCCAAGAATCTTTACAACAGAGGCGGCATGTGCAAAGTCAGCATGACCTATAAAAGTGAGTCATATTAGCCCCATATATGGAATATACACCAGGGTCAACTGATAATTTTCCAAGGGGGCACTTTTCTGATTTTGCACAGGAAATTAATTTTGCTCATCATTGGGAGTGCTGCTCAGCCTGTAAAAACAGTTGTATAACATCTTCTGTGGCTCTGGAGGGTTATCTTGGCTTTGGCTTGGAGACACTGAAAGAGGTGGGTGTTTACCAAGCAGGATGTCTAATCAAAGACACTATTGAGTTGCATAGTCGGCGCATGATCCATATTAAAGAAGCAGAAGTCAGGATGTCTTGGCCTGTGCAGCATCGATTCTTCTTTGAAACAGTCTCTCCCTAGCTTTATTGCACCACTGAATTGCTCGAGAACTTTTTTAATGTCCGAAAACCCAAATGTGGCGTTGTTGGTAACATCTCTTAACAAATACGCTGGTGTATTGTGAACGTTTTGTGCTGCAGGTGGTCATCATGAGGGACTATCAGCACAGGAACGTGGTGGAGATGTTCAAGTCAGCCCTGGTGGAGGAGGAGCTGTGGGTTATCATGGAGTACCTGCAGGGCGGAGCGCTGACCAACATCGTGTCCGAAACCAGGTATGAGCAGGATCCACCAGATCATTTTGTTCCCTCTTGTGAAAGCTGTGTTGGTGCATTCTGTTTAGTTATGATATCATCTTTAAGTATGATAACGTAAATCAACCACAAGGGGGTAGTGTGGTATCGACTGCTGAGTGATCAGTGTTGATACCAACAGCTCGAAAAGACCCAGAAAGACTGTCATTCAGCTGCTCTTCTCTGGGGAAAAGTAATAATTCAATCACATAATCGAATATGCGCATGTTTGGATACCATGTGGGGAGACGATTTTGGTTGAGAATTTGATTTACTGATGCTGTCCCGTTGTCCAGTGGCCAAACATCAAAAATAAGGAAAACATATCGACCGGCAGGAAGGAGATGGATGTTGTCGGGGTGTGTTTGGTTTTTAGCTGTCAATGTATTTTACATTATTAAGAGATGGCTGGCTCGATCTCCATGGGATGACCTCAAGGTTAGATCTCTTGACTTGAAGGGGATGAAACAATTTCTGTCAAGCCGGATGACATATAGAAGGAGCCAGCTGTCACAGCCACTGTTCGTCAAAAACTGAGATAATCAGCGTATTGACAGAACAATCAAGAATAAGAGTCCCTTTGCATCTTCTGCTTTTTCCTGACTCAATATATTTTTTTTAGCCCCTTTGAAGTCTGTCTGAATTAAGAAGCAGACAAACAACCTAATTTGATGCAGGAAGTTTTTTGTGGTTATCTAATATAGTTTTTCGATGTGATGAGAATCATGTGTGGGATAATACAGTCCTTGTTTGTAGTACACTGACCTTTCTTGCTGTTAATTTATGTTGCATTTGTAAAATATTATAGTAATATAAACATCGCAGAGGACTGAGCATATTCTGTGGGTCATTCTGCTGTGTGGGAGTTGTTTTTTTGAACCTTGCACTCTCTACTGTTGCCTTTAATGTGAAGTGAATCATTGAATTTCAGCTTTCTCAGCTTTTGATCTGTTGCAACTAGTAATGGAAAAGTGGGAAATGTTAATGTAAAAATCTGTTTGTGGATTTGTGTGCAATCGTGTGCGTGTCCTGCAGGCTGAGTGAGGAGCAGATTGCCACAGTGTGTGAAGCTGTTCTGCAAGCCCTGGCCTATCTTCATTCACAGGGAGTCATCCACAGAGACATCAAGAGTGACTCTATACTACTCACTTTAGACGGACGGGTATGATATGTTTTCTTTCTTTGTTTCTCTCTTTATGTCTTTGTTTCTCTCTCAGTAGTGTAATCGTTCTCTTCCCCCCGCAGGTCAAGCTTTCAGACTTTGGCTTCTGTGCTCAGATCAGCAAAGACATCCCTAAGAGGAAGTCTCTCGTGGGGACACCCTATTGGATGGCTCCTGAGGTCATCTCCAAATCACCATATGGCACTGAGGTGAGGAGGCGCGAATTCACATGCATGCACGCTGAGTAACAGCGGTGATCACTCTCACGTAGCGTAAATGCCAACGGTGGCAATCTGTGCCTTGGGATCTGTCACATACTGTAATTTGACTGTTTGACGGTGCTCCAGGTGGATGTCTGGTCGATGGGAATCATGGTGGTGGAGATGGTGGATGGAGAGCCCCCGTACTTCAGTGAAACCCCTGTAGCAGCGATGAAGAGACTGAGGGATGAGCCGGCACCAAGTGTACGAAATGTCAGCCAGGTACGAGAACAGACGGACTCACACAGTTTGGTCTTTAAAAGGTGATATGTGTATTTATCCATGTTAGCAATGTGACTCTACAGATGACAGTGTAGGTGTTTTAGTTCACCAGCTTGATCCAGACTGAATGCTGATACTTTCTGACTAAATACTTGCAAAACAAGTGACATTCCCACATACTTGGATGCAAACTTGAAGCAGTTTCTTCAGTTGATGATCGGCTACCTTAACAATCGATGATGGGTTAATTATTAATAGCATGAAATATGCTGGACTTTTATTCCATTAGTAAACTGTTTCAACCACTGACATTATCTAAATGTGATGCAAAATCTGAGTGGGCTAGTTTTGGGGTTAAAAGAACAGAAAAAACACCAAGTTACTTGAATTATAAACTCACTAACACAAAATAATGACCTAACTTGATATCATTCACAACAATTCACAAATCTTTAAAAATGTTCTCCTTCTCATTTGTTGTAGAACAGTTTTTTTTTTAATGTTTTGAACTTTCATGGCTGTCAGATTTGGTTATTTTATCATCTATACACTTGTTATTGAACTAGTAAAGAGGTATTGATACTTTTGACGACCGTAATAGAATATGTTTTACAATTATTGACATTTGCATTTAGCTCATCACAACACTGTTCCCAGGCGAAGTTTCACAGAGTTGCTATTTTTGTTGTCGAACAGATGCCATCTTGAGTGTTGTGACTTCAAGTTTCTAAAAAAAAAGAATAAGACAATGTTTCTAATATATTCCACTGCTTGTTAGTGCAACTTGTTACTTTACTTCCATAATGATTATAATTAATGTGCACCTAATGCTCTGTGGTCCAGGTCTCCCCAGTCCTAAAAGACTTCCTGGACCGTATGCTGACTCGGGACCCCCTAGAGCGGTCCAGCGCCACCGACCTGCTGGAGCACCCCTTCCTGCTGCAGAGCGGCTCACCTCAGTGCCTGGTCCCACTGGTGGAGCAGTACCGCAAGCGCATGTCCCGTTGCTGACCATGGGGGGCTCCCACTCCCCAACACCCACCTTCAGTCTGACCTGTCCAGGCCTCGGACGATGACCAGCACTGGGGTCCGACTCCTCTAGTAGCACCCAAGCCTACGGGCAATCAGCTGCAGAGAAGCAGACCCAAAAAGACAGCGTGTTGCTGCCGGAGTGATGGTGGCAGGACGGCAAGTTTGGCTTGACGGACACCGCATGGTCTCGGGCATGAGAGAAGCACTTTAGGAGTGAGTTAAAGGCAGCATGCAGTTCTTCACCTCTCAACTCGGCTCAGTCCGATTACTGATTGGCTTCCTGTAACATTCAGTGGGATTCAACACAACACTACATGGTGCATATCAGCTGATAGCAAAAATCTATATTCCATGTAACTATATGTAATGAACACGTGCTACTCTAAAGATTCTTTATAGTGTTCATAGTGGGCATTATTACCAGCCGTGTAAAGCTTATAGAGCTGGTGTTAGGCTCGGACTACAGTAGCTCATTGTGACATTATTAAAGAAGGTACCTCTGCACACTCACACTCCCTGTTGTGGACACTGGACAACAACCCAGTCAGTACACTCCACAAACACTGACAGTACACTCTTTGCATGGCCAAATGGAGGCACACCTGGCCTGATGTGAATGCTTGAATTATGTACCAAACTGGGATGTGAAAGACAATTCTCCTTTATTAGCATAATAAATGGGTGGATGAAAGCCCAGCTGCTACAATTGGGCTATTGGAAAATCACCAGTACCACGTTCCTCTTTTTCATATTTATTCTTTCTTTCCAAAAGGTGTTGTGGGTCGTTTGTATGATGTGAAGTTGAAAATAAGGTTTTATTATTAAGTACGGACTTGAAACATAAGCAGATAAATGAATAATGTAAATAAAAAATCATGAATATTAGGTCCATATTCCTGCTGATTAACTGCAGTAAATTATATGAGATGAATTAAAAATTTTACTTTTCTTTACTGAAAATGTGAGTGTATAGTTGTATGTATGTGTGCATGTGTGTGTGTGTGCGTGTGTGTGCGTGTTCGAGCACATGGGCACATGGATGTGTGTGAGGCGATATCTCGGCCCTCTTTGTATTGTGACAGACTTTTTAAGAACCACAAGAAGCGTGTGTCGCTCCTCATAAAGTTGTGTATGACTGTATTTGCATTTGTTTGCCTAGATAAAGCACACAGGCCTGGCATGTGATGCTGCAGGACGTCTACCTGCTGAGAAACACTTTGCACATAGTCTTTGTATTCGGACACGGGCTGACACATGTTGACATGTTTCATGTATTTCTATCTCTGTGTGGATCATTCATGAAAAGAGGATTACACATTTTAATTTTGTATAAATCAATAAACGATGCATATTGAATCAGACCTGTCGTGAGCCGGCATTTTCCTCCTTTACACACGAGCATGCATGAATACGGGTTGAACAGCTGGTTTTTATTAGGTATTCAGTCTGAGACATACATTGCACACTTACTGAATATCTTTGAGCAAAATACATACAATATTTCTTATAAACACAGAAGCAATATCAAATACATTGAAATCCATACAATATAAATCTTATATATGTGAAAAAAAAATAATTATATCCAGTAGCTCACAGATGGATATCATGTTGATTTTATAAATGATCTCAAATATAGAATAGCAAAATTGTATGCAACTGAACAATTAGCTTTAAAACTCTCATATTTTTTTTAATTGATAAACATTGAAAAGAACTATTAAACTGCAACATAAGCAGAGGATTATTGTTTCTCCTAGTAAATAGAATATATTTGTCAGGCAGTCAAACTGTGTTGTCAGAATTTTAAGTGCTGTAAAAATTTGCCCACCAGCCATTTCTGTCACTAGACATTGTCCTTATTCTTCGAAGGCGGACTGAGACGAGCAGCTTTCGAACTCACACTTGACTCCGCTGATGCTGTCGACGCTCGGCTGGCTGTTGACCTGCTGGTGCGTGTGAGAGAGGGGGAAGGTTTCGGAGCGGGACATCCTCCCTCTGCCGTTCGCGGAGCCCGCCGAACAGTCTATAACCATTCTCATGAACTCCGGCGCGGTGAATCGACGCAGCAGTCTGGTCCCCAGACCCATGAGCCCCGGCGTACGGCTCGGGATCTTCCCTGACTCCAGCTCCCCTCTGGCAAACAGCAGTTTGTTGTGTCTGCCGATCGGGCCGAGGCTCCCTCTCTTCTGCTGCTCTCTTCTGCTTGATGGGGCTGTGTCATTAGCCTCTTCTTTCTGTGATTTGACATTCTCCTCGAGTGCTCTCACGGGCTGACTTTTGCCGCTTAAAAGAGGTTTTGGCGCTGAGACAGTTTTGTCAGCATCGTTTGTCAGGCCCCGGGTGTTCCCTTGACATTCCATCTTGTCTATCAGACATCTCTCATCCTGAAGCGAGGCTCTCTTTAATTTGCTGGCTGACAGACTCATGTCACACACATCACCCTGATAGGACTGCTTTCTGCTGCTCAGGAGGTCCATGTTGAACGACTTCGCTTTCCCCCAGGGAGGAAAAGTTACTGGTGTGTCCTCTTGGAGCCCGGGGTCTCGGCTGACATCTTTCTGGCTTGGCTCAGGCAGAGAGTTCAGTGTTTTAGCCCCTCTTAGCTCTCTAAGCTGACAGTTTTGCAGTTGTTTGGCGGTGAAAAGAACGCTGTGATCCACCTCGATCTGACTTTTCTCTATCTGAGGAGGCAGAGCCCAGCTGTGGCGATGGCTGTCCTCTTGAGACTGGCTCCTGGGACATCTGAAGCGGTTCCATATCCCGCTGCTGTCTCCGATCTTCGGCTGTCTCTGAAACACCCCAGGCAATTGGTCTTCATTGTTTTTCACCTGCTTGGAGAACCTCTCCAGAACATGCCTGGGGAGCCTGTTGGGCAGCCGGCACTCAGCTGCACCGATGGTACCCGAGTCAGCAAGTGGATCATCTGTGCTAACACCCCTCCTGCAAGGAAAGTTCAGAATCTGCACACACTGCTTGTGTCCAAAGAAGTTAGCCACTTCGATGGCGGAGTGACCAGCATGGTTGGTTCTGTCCAGCCTCAGTCCCATTCTTTTAAAAGCCCGGACCAGGAACTCAACAACCTGGCTGTGCCCAGAAAAGGCAGCATACATCAGAGCGCTGTTACCCCAGGCATCAGAGACGTCCGGGTCAGCATTGAACTGCACTAGAAGCTTAACCACGTCCAGGTGACCCATCTCGCAGGCATTGCTCAGAGCCGTGCGACCATCCTCATCCTGGCAGTTGACGTCAGCCCCTTTCTCCAGCAGCAGACGCGTGAACTTGGCCCTGGTCCCGGGGTCTTGTAGGCAGACGGCGTACATGAGCGGGGTGCGGCTGTTTTCTGTCTTGGAGTTGATGATGCGTCCGTCCAAGGCGTCCAGGATGAAGCGCGCCAGGTGGACTTTACCACCGTGCATGGCATCTAGGAAGGTCTTGGTGCCAGAGCCCTGGCGTAAATCTTTGGGTCGCATCATTCTTGAGCAGCTACTTGTTGCGCCGAGCCTTCAAGTGAGCCGAGGGAAGATGTGACAAATAGGGAGGGAAAGTGTGCGGCAAGTTCTCCGAGGCTCTCCCTGTGTTGACAGCAAGTGCATTTACCTCGGAGTAAGACTCAGAGAGCAGCTGCCAGTGTTTTTATACCTCCCTCTCCAAATGCCCTCCCCACGTTGCCTAGGAAACAAACGTCTGAGGACCATTATGCAGTGGCAGCATCCATTCAGCCCAAGCACTCAGGCTGGAGAGAAATATATGCTATTTGAACGGAATAATTACTCAAGGAGAAAAACACGTCAAGTGTTTTTCATGTGAGGTGTGTGAGGTTTTTACTTTTCCTCGACGCACATTAATTTAATTAGCCAATTCCTGCTGCTGATAGAATAGTCAAAAATATATACAAGGAGAATATAGTATTTTGTATCTATGAATCTATGAACAGTGCATTATGTTAAGTGTCATTTATAGTTTGGACTTTGCTGATGTCTTACCAAAGGTTTGTGGTAAGATTGAAATGAGGATTTGATAGCTCACTTCAAAGGGATGGAGGGCAAATCAACAATGATGAATAGCTTTTTTTTTTTTTTTTAACCAATGTGCCTTTTAAAAGCTGCATCCATCCATCCAAACTGTGGTTCTGCTTGCAGTTTGCTTCCTCCAGAAATCTCAACACAGTGCAACGACTTCAAATCTTCACAAAATCTTCACAATAATGACTTTTTCCTGAGGGTCTTGTTTTTGTCATGGAAAGTACAAAAACCCATGACCTCCACAAAAATAAGGCAGTAAAAACCTTGTTTTATTGCTTTATTGGACTGAAAAAAAAGGTCAGTGCCCAACTGATGTGATAAGACATCTCTCTGTTATACACTCCAGTCCTCTTACTGACTCAAATCCTTTTAATCAGTAAGATTTAGTGACAAGATCACACTATGTATGGGGATATCAGCATGATTATCTGTTGCTATCTAGATAAACAGCAGTGGCAGTGTTGCAGTGTTGTAATGTGGGAGTATGCCTGTCATGTGAAATGTTAAGGACACAAGTCCTCCTGTTCTATCCTTGTAATTACTTTTTTTTATTTTTTTTTATACTCCAATTGATCTACCTTCAAATTTTTTTTGGGATACTCGCTAAATTCACCACTAATTTTGTCAAAAGCACCAAATTTCAACCCTTTTTATCTTGTACCTTCTGTATAAATGTGGAAATAGACCCTCCATGCAGCTGTTTCTCCTCCACATGGCCAGACTTTAATTTCAATTGCTAATATAAATCTCAGCAGGACCAAAACTGTGCCAAACGGCAGAGGTGAGAGAAACATTGCCGGGGTTCTGCCTTCCTCACTGTTCACCATCCGGCTTCATCAAACCCCTCAGTGGGTCCTTTATAGAGCGCTGAGAGCCATTCACTCATCAAAACATGGCTGAAATTCATCAACAGACCTGCACTTCCTCCTGGGTGTCTTTCAGCGCGCTCTGTAAATACAGACATCTCTCCCATCATAAAGTCATATCATTGCCACATCTTTTTATAACAAGGTTATACCATGGCAATATAAGTACCTTTAATGCCAGAGATGCAACTTTCTAGATTTATCTTCACAATGTCCAAGTTCACAGGTGTCATGTCCTCAGGAGCAATGGTCTGCCTTCAAAGAATAATATCAGTAGAACGGAGACTAAATGCGATCCTAATGGTAAAATGGTAATATTTGAATTACTGAAGAAGCAGACCGGTGAGATGAATGGAACATAAAGATCTGTATAGTGTTATAAGTGGCCGAGAGTCGACAGCCATGCTAGCAAATGGTCTTAGGAAAAATGCTAACCTCAGACAAACACGCTGACGATACTTGAAACATATCCATTGAGAATGTTAGGAAGCTAACATTTGCTAACTGATGAGATTAATTAACATTACAAGTATCTTCAATAAATCACAGTATAGGGTGCTGCAGGGGTGGCAGGGATGATTTTTGTAGGCTAACCCGAAAGTTAGCATAAGTCGCCCTTGTTTCTTTGACAAAATGCCTACAAATTTAACTTGAGAACAAAGTTTTTGATACTTCCATGTTTTGCTCAGGAAGATATTATTCACAGATGGACACCACTTTTATGACTTTTGAGGCGTAAATGCAATTGCCAGAAGTACAAAGCTAACATTAGGCTACATTGCAGTCGCATGACTTCAACATTACCAACACTAGGCTTCCTACTACACTATACTAGACACGTTTTACTATAAATTAATGAGTCTACAAATTGGAAAGTTAAAGTTTACAGAGTATGCAGTCCGGTTGTAAGGATGGATCAGCAAATGTACTGGTCAGCAGCACTGAACTGCACTAGAGGTTTGCCAAGGTCCAGGGGACCCATCTCTGATATAGTATACAAAGCTGCATCCCTCAGACGATACAAGGAATGCCCATTTAAGACACCCGGAAAAAAGGCCACCACCATCTTTGAAAACCTCTGCTTTAGTCTCAAGCCCTGGAAATTTGGTCCTTTATAGAAAACATACATGTCAATAAAGTGCCACCTTACAAGTTTTTACCAATGACGGTGGAAACTCAAGGACATTTTCCAAACAATAAGGCCATTATTGATGACCTAACTGTTCATCGGTCAATTTTCAGCACACCTGCATACCACAGACTCAAGCATCAGCTAAGTACTGTCAAAACACTTGGAGGGTAAATATTTAATGAATTAGAGAACACCTCTATGATTAAAACTGAATAAACAGACACTGAGTGTTGCACAGAGCTTGATAACACTTTGAGGCTTCTTATCAGGTGTTCCAGTTTGAACGCTTTGAGACTTTGGCTGCCTTTTCAGAGGGCAGTTCATCCAGAAATAGATTTGAGCTGCGTGGACTGAATGCATCCCCGCAGGCAGGCCAGGAGCTGTGCTTGAGTTATTGTGTTGGCCCCAACTACTGATTTTCTGTATGTGGGGTGACGTTTTCTGCTAGGGCGCTTACTTTTTAGAAGAAAGAGTTGAGGATTAATAGGCTGTCCTTTCCTGAAATAGCTCCCAGGGTGTGGCTATCTCTTTGCTATACGTACCTTTTTATATTTTTTATCAGAGTAATTACATTTTTTATAATGGATATAAGTACTTCAAGCTGATTTGTTTGCTTTACTATATTTCTTCCAACCCGGGAGTGATCATTAAAAATAGATTAGTAACATAATTTGGTTATTGATTACAGTGATAACAGTGTATTGTCGAAGACCTACAGAAATGATGATCAGTATGTCCAGGGCAAAAACTAAAATTGTATCTATTTATTCATTGAAAAATTAAAAATGAAATGAAATGAATTTTCTTGCGACCAACAACCATCGCAGGGTGCAGAGAGGTGCTGCTTTTTAACGTCATCGGCTCAAGACAAGCGCATCATCGGCTGAATATACATGGATAGCCCTGTCGTAATAGATATGCAAATTCCTGCTGTGATTGGCTGACGGGCTGAGTCAAGTCAGGTCCCCCCCCCCCCCGTATAAACCCCGGCTATCGAGTATGCCTTTTGCATGACATAAAACCCCCTCTACCATCCATTCAGTGAATGTTAAAAATGGACAGAGCAGAAATGAATGAAATGTGGATGAGTCGGTGCCATGAGAATTACTAATTGGTCAGATGTATGCAATAAAGCGGACATGTCATGGTAAATGCGTGATCTCCCATTCATTGCAGGCCTGGCCCAGGCAGGAGCCACTTTGAATGCCTGATTAGAAATTAAAGCTCGTGTCAAGTTAAGGTGTTATCCGCAGCTCTAAATGTCTTAATTAGTCACCGGGGAGAATGCACTTTCATCGCCTCAAAATCAACAAAGGTTCTTGGAGAAAAAAACTTGCAAATGGAAACAAAGCACCGCGCTAAACCCCCTTGGTAACTCCACTTAGGTGCTAACACCTGGGGCTGAATTAGTGTATGAAGAGACGGCAGGAAAACGGAGGCCAGATTCAACTGGGCCCACTCCGTGTGACAATGTTTTCTTACGAGTGACTCAATATGCCCCCATCCTCCATGGACTACTTCATCTTCTGCCTGCTAATTGAGCACACCTGAGGATGACATGGTTTAGGCTATCACCTGCCTTGCACTGTGAAAAACAAGATGCAGCTCGCGGTGACCTTTTATTTTCCATTCCCTGCACACTTAACAATATGAGCTACAATTAACCTAATCAAGTTCTAATCTCTGTCCTGATGAGATTCCAAGAACATGTCACTATTATTACAGACTTTGTTTTTCTTGTTCCCGTCTTTTCTCCAAATATCAAATCCCACAACCTGACTTTGTTTCCTCGCGGTTATGTAACGATCTTAACACAGGTAGCCCTGTCATCTGAGCAATGGGGGATAACAACTCCTGCGGGGACAAAAGCACTAAATTGATGCATTCATATTCGGCGACAACAGTCATGTGTCTCCGCATCCATTCAGTTCCTATAATGCCCCTTTGATTTGATACAAGGACACCGCAGTCGGAGGTTGAATTCAGATTTCACATGCCTTCCGTTCCAGGAACGAAGCAGCAGCTGGCCTGCTGTCACGGTGTACCCGTGTTGCGTTTGTATCATCGCTCAGGTTGATGTGAGGTCACTGTGGTTGTCCCACTGCAGAAAGGAAATGTCATGTTAATCAGCAGAATATATTCAAATCAAATGAACCCCTAACCCTAATGAAAGTCACTTTGCTGTTGTTTACAGCGTTAATTCCAAAGAGGACAAAAAAACTCACCAAAAGTAGACGTTACTATATTTTTCATTTCAGTCACAAGACCAAGTACAGATAGCAAGGCAGAGCTGGAGAGAGCACAATTACATAGAGTTACAGGGTTGCTGCTGAAGACCCTGACAGCACATCACCAGGAGCTGCCACAAACTGGGGCCACTGATATGTTATTGGCCATGAGGCGGGTCCTTCAACGCCTATGCTCTCTCTGCTCTCATCAATTATCGCCCTGACTCAGGCTAGTCGGGCTGCCACAACCAGATGGTCAACAGGATTTAGGGGGGGGTTTAATATCTGTTCTCAGACTAAGACACTTTTGACAACAGAGAATTAGCAGCCACAGCGTGACTGGCCTGCATGTGTTCCTGCACCACGACCAATCAGGGGATGATAAGAGTTCAAGAGAGAAAGCAGTTCTGCGGAAGGGAAGTGCTCAATGCAACTAGCGCCAGAATTTTGAAGTGGCTTTTGCACGGATGAACCAATGAAAGAAACACAAAGGGTAACTAGTAGGGCTGAGCGAGAACTCAGCTGAAACAAGTATCCAGTACAAATAATGTACTTTTTATGTATCATTACTTATCAGCTGAGTAAAATTTTCAACTTTATTGATTAATATATGATTTCAGGCTTAAATTAAGAACTTCTTGTGAGTTACAATTTCTTTCGGTTTAAGCCACGTTCATGAGTGCAGACACCGACACAGATAATTGAGTTGTTTGAACAGGTAAAGATACAGATCCTGGTGCAATTCACTCCTCCCAAGTATCTACACTGCATAAGATATTTCACCACTTTATTCTGCTAAAAGGCCACATTTTAGCCGCACTAGTGGCATGTTTTTAGGTTGGTCCACCACTTCCGTCTAGGTGGAAATATCTCTATTGGATGGATTGTCAATAAATATACAGACATTCATGTTTCCTCGAGGGTACATTCTGATGACTTTGTATTTAGTGCTAAATGACAGCATGCTTACACACTAAAGTAAGAAAGAAGGTGTTGACCATTGCTAACATACCTGTGAAACATCAGCATGTTAAAGGAATGGTTTGAAATCTTGGGAAATATTCTTTCTAGCAAAGAAAGAAAGAAGATATATTGCATCTCATCTGTTCACCCTTTAAACAAACCAAGATGTAGAAACACTAAAAGTATTTGTCTTTAGATTTGTTGGTGGTGGCAGTTGTATTTCTGGACTTACAACAGTTTACAGCAACTTAAAATCGTTATGTGAAGATAAGCTGCTCGACTCCTGGTTCTAGTTTCATCATTGGTGGATAAACACAGGATTGTAATGCTTGCCAACTCTCAGCACAAAAGCGAAGCATATTTCCAAAAAATGTCAAGATATTTTTTTTACGTTTGCCGGTGTGAATCTGTTAGTAATCTTACATTAGCATTTAGCTGTATTTGCATTTTCCTTCACAATCAACACTTCTCTCATTTTCACTTAAAAGTCAGATTTAATAAGCGTCGTTGCGGAAAAAAAAAAAAATCCAGGAAAGTGTGTTTGTTAGCCTCATTTCTCGATGGTTATCTCTAAAAACAACACAGATGTTCCAGGATAATCAAACTTAATACTGGTTTCCTGTTGAACAAGAGGACTTGATTCCTTGTCAACAAAACCTTTCGCCAGGCTGAGCCTCGGTGCTGTTTCCCATGAGCCACCTGTACCACCTCCTTAATCTATCAGGTCTGATGGAAATTCCTTTCCTGCAATGATGCGGAAGAGATGGAGGGCCAGAGAGCTCCCCCTCCATCTCCCACCTGACAGGCCCTATTTGTGGCCTTGCAGGCCCGCTCACCTCTGACAGCTCAATAAATTGCACAAATGGATAACAAATGTATTTGTTTGATGGCCACATTGTGCGGAGATGGGTAACACTAAGCCGCACCTGGAGTAAACGTCTGCCACACAGTCACATCCACGAAGGGAGCGGCAGCAAACGGCAGGTGTGGCTGGGTCAGAGGAGAAATCAGAAAAAAAGTGCCTGTGGGTTTCAGGACAATAACAGATGCCAGGATTCATTTCACAAGATGTGTCGACTACTGACAGTCCATCTCTTTATGGCCTTAGAGTTAAAAAGGAAACCCATCCTTTTTGTTTTTTTGATAAACTTTTGATTGAAATATTTGCTATTTCATGTCTGCATGGAATCTGTAGCAGACTATATCAGTCAAACTGCATCTCGAGATATTTTGGTAACTGACAGCCCTCTATGTTGTCTGGAGGAACTTCTTTTAAAATGAACTAATGGCCCTGAAGCCCACAGTTATCCATTCTCTCCTCCACATGCTCTGCCACTCACGTTGTTCAGCCTTCACCTTCATACTGGCTCCTGTTGCTCGTTTTTTTTTTTTAGGTATTTTATACTGTAATGTAGCTTTGAGTAAAAGCAAGCTTCCAATCAAATGAGCTTCCGGTAAGTCTGTTATTACTTTGAAAAGAGGCACTTTGTGACTCACCTGCCTTAAGTGCATAGCATAAAATGCATGTTGTCATGACATAGTGGGTGTTACTGCGGCTCGTGAACTTTTCCTCACCTGCTATTCCTGTCAGCCACTGCCCCGTGAAGTAGGGTTTCTTTTAAAAATGAAGAAGTGGGGAAATGTACGTTTTTTTCTTCTCTCTGGTATGCTTGAAAGGACACTGCTGCTCTAACTGTAACACAAGTGTGTTCAGTGCAGATTCGAGGACATCTTCAAGTAGGTTGAAAAAGGGTTCATGGACTCAAGAATGGAAAGATCGTTTAATACCACCAGAATTTGTTTAAGCTTTGGCAGTATTTTGATTCAATTACCTCAAAAATGGGTTTCGTTCATTGCTAATTCATTTCAATGTTTGACCATACCAAATGATGAGAGTTTGACACAAAAAAATCCCCCCAAGAACTCTTTTAGCAGGGAAAACAAATTGAAGAAACTTCAGAAGAGGACACGGGGTGGGGATATGACAGATATGCAATAGATGTTGCATAGAACGGACCAAGAACATCTAAAATCAACATAATCAATGCAAGTATATTATCAAATATATTCAAATATATATAGAGACTGTGGATTTTGAGACTCTGGATGTATGTTTATATTTATTTAATAGATGTTCTGAAGAATATATTTTCAATGTCACTTGAGTGCTTGGAGGTTTTTTTTCTTTTCTTCTATCTCACATACAAAAAAATGAAGGTTTGTCTTTGGTTCAAGGTTATTTTGATAGATACACTTATTTGCTTTCATGCCAGGAGTTAGACAAGACACCACTTTTAAGTCTATACAATAAATGTATAATAGTTAGAGCAAGGCGTTGTCGTTAGCTTATCTTAGTAAGAACACTAGAAACAAGGGGAAAGTGTTAGCCTAGCACGTATGCTAACCCTCTACACTTTTACTGGTTTTTGAAAGGACTGAACAAATGAGACATGTTAATGAGCGAGTTTAGAGGTGCAGACGGAAGGATTATGTTACCTTTGTACCTAGAAGTCGCCATCTAACAAGAGATGTAAATATGGGGTGTACAGCCTAGTAATAAATGAATTTTCCTGACTGTTGACAAATGTAGGTCCAGCAACTTTATTCTCTTTCTAGGGAATATAGTTTCAATTTGATTTTGAGTCCTTGAAAAGTTATTTTTCTTACCTTAGGTATAAAGTTATTAGACTACCAGCAATGCCAAATGAAACTAATAAAATAACAAATAAAACCTTTTCAAATGTAATTTTTAAAGTTCAACCTATGAAATTGATTGATTGATTGATTGATTGATTGATTGATTGATTGATTGATTGATTGATTGATTGATTGATTGATTGATTGATTCAACAGTGTTTTATGTCCCCTCATGCCTTGAACTGTGGGAACACGTGCATTCTGTAGATCATTATGTTCTCTCATTCATAGCTCAGATCAGCATCCTCACAATTACATAACAGTGCAGTCAGCTGTCAAATGGCTCTTGTGTCTCAGTCCTCTTAACTCACGGTGAGGCAGATGCTCTCCCCCCCAGAGAGTTAAGGGCTGTGATGGAGATATCGCCAGGCAACAATGTATCCAAATGGTGAGGAGAGCCAGAGTGAATCCAAAACTTGGCCTGATGGAATGAATTTGAGCTCCAAAACTGCCCGGGGGACCAGGAAAATCAGAATTCAAGTAGCCATGTGAGTGCTGTCTGGTGCTGGCTTAGAGTTTGTAGGTGTCTGCGGCTAATTTTGTGGGTCTGTGTGTTTTTGTAAATGTAAGCACTATAACCTCAATGCACATAGGAAGTTAAAATTTGCATCAGTGAGAAGGTGGAGGCGCCTCTCACGGGTCCTCAGAGCTCATTCATGTGACACACAGGAGAGGATGACTGAGCGCAGGGATATGAGCCTCCAAGTATACTCATTGGGATGCTAATCCCATACGATAATCATGACTTGAATGGGATTGTGTAATCTATCTTGGAACAAAAAAAAAAGTCCTGCAGCTTTGTGACGTATGCATGTAATATATCAGTGTTTTATTGAAAATTCTTATCCTGACAATACCTTAAAAGCAGTGCAAGTGCAGTGTGCAGCCCACAGAATGATCCAACAAACACACATGCAGCCTGTGACCGAGCAGCAGGTGGTGTGTACGTGGGTGGTGTGGGTGCTTAATATTCATCCAGGATGGCATCCACTTCAAGCCAAGATGGACTATAGATCACGACTCCCCACCTCCTGTGGGTCAGGCTCGCTTCCTCGCACAGGAAACAACAAGTGCAAGAGAAAAGTAGCTCGCTCTTCACATGAATTTCACACTGACCTCATTCTGCAATACAGCATTTCTATCCTCTGCTGATGTTGTTTTCATCGTGCATTTTTTTAATGATACGCTACAACATTGTTCAGAAATGTGTCTTTTAAATTGCAGGGCTTCATTCCCCTGCAGTGTTTCTTAGGATAAAAATAGACTGATTGAACACAGACAACAAAAGAGAAAAACTATCAGGTCACTATTCAGCCACTGTCAATGCTCTGCATTGATGGCTGCTGTTAGCAGTTGAAATAAGAATGAAGGGGCCCATCCAACATGTTTTCGTAGGTGTATATTCATACCATAAATTGTTAGAAAGCTTAGCATCTTGTGATTCTATTAATGTGAACCATTACCACTGAGATAAACCTACATCAGTAAGGTACAATCAACAAACAAACAAACTAAACATGTATGAAGTGTTGTGTTTCAGTGTTACATCAAACTCAAATAAAAACTGTCTTTATTTATTCTCAAATGTCAGTTAGATCCATTTCAGTGACATTTGTAGTCCAAAACACAATATTCAGTGATTAAATAGTGACAAAATGGCAACAAAAAAAAAATGCAATGGCTGATGATGGCTCATTTGAGCACATGCAAGCTTTTATGCTCATCCCAGGGCCTACAACAGCCAAAGGGTTATGTAGACGAGTGACTCACTCACTATTCTTAACAAAATATTTTTTTTGTAAATAACTTAATAAAGAACTATAATGAACTTCTGCTCCTGTTACTCATGATCAGTGGTATTTTGAGGTCACAAAACCTCTGCCTAAATGCAAAATACAAATGTTTTTTGTTTTTTTTTACCAGGTTCCTGAATACTTTCTCAGAAGAACAAGTGTTGTGTGTATATGTTCAGTGATGTTGTTATCAGTTTTGCATTTAAAAATGTAGGTAGCTTTTAACCTTTCAAAAGAGCCCCAAACCATGCCTGTACAGCTTCATTTACTTTGGGCTAAACTGGGATAAGCGTTTTAGGACAATTTGACATGCATTTCCAGGAATTAAAACCGGTAAATGCCTTTCATAAATGATATTTTCTCTATATAAAGGTTTTCACATTAAGAGGATATATATTTAACTCCTCTGAAACAAATGTATATACAGCACCTGTTTGAGCTTTACAGATACCCAAAACATGCACCATATCTCCATTATATTCCATATTTTTTATTCCATATTGCATCTTAACTGCTATTAAAATTCTAGTATTTTAAGGTTTAGCTTAATCATCTTTGGTATCCCCACTTTCACCTTCTCCTAGCTCTATTTTCATCTCATTTTATGTTTCTGAACATGCATGCTTTGGGAATTCTGCACAACATCTGCTCCAGAGTCTGCTATGCAATTTTGTGTGCATGGGTGTGTGTGACCGGAAACATTTCCGTCCTTTTTTCAATCGCCTCTATCTTGCCCGGTGGTTAAAGATCCCGCTCAGGCCATCCCTCTCCAGCTGGTACGAGATGGAGCTGCTGAATTTTCCCCGTCTTATGTAAGATTACCAGCCCCTGTGATTCAGGGCTGACTGATTTCACACTCTAAAGCTCACAGTTCATCTGTGCCGTGCATGAGGTGGCAGGATTCTCAGGCACAAGCTGTGTCTCCCAGACGAGGCTTGTCCAGATCCTCCACTTTTAAATGTCAGTCATGTGGCTTGATTGAGAAGCAGGGTGTCAAACAGAAAAGGAAACAAGAAAAACGGACAGATTGCTCTGGATGGTGAGTCAGAGAGAAGCCACGTTCATTAACGAATGCGCGCACGTGTGTGTAAACACTTGAAGGAACTAATGCATCTCATTCATTTTGGTCATTAGATGTACTATATCTAGAGCTGAAAGAACTTCTTTTTTTTATCCAAATTTCCCTGCATTCTCTTCAGTCCACGTGCCTTCATTACGTCTCTGTTTTGAAAAGAGCACTTGCAGTTCTTATATTAGATGGAGCGAAAAGACACTGCAATTATGTGGTATTATGAATCAGTCATATCATAATTTGCCAAATTGCACTGGCAAATGTAGAGGTTTGAGGCAATGCCCAGAGAGAGAAAGTGCTGTACCAACCGCTCTTCACTCTGCTGCTGTTGGAGCCACTGGACTCTTCTCTTGTATTCAGTTTTTTGTCATTAATAGTTTTTAAAAATACATGTGCGCCTTCCCGCTATAATTTACAGGCTTATTACATGAGCAGAGCGAGAGCATTGGGTAGAAAGTAAGACTAAATCTCATCATTCTAATTTTGCTACTTGATATTATCCCTTTTTCCCAGACTCAACTCATGTATCTCATGTGAAATACTGCATGCATTTTGCTTCTTCAGGACACTAGACATTTTTTTAATGAAACAGAAAAAATGCTTAGCTGTTATTTACAGCCATGAAATGAGATAAGTAACTAAGTTGATATTTTAGGTAGACTGAATGGTAGATACAGTATGATCAGCTCTGGAATTCCAGTTGAAAGAGATTATAAGGAGCAGAGAAACTCTATAAGAGCTGAATTGTAGAAGAAGAATTTATTATCAATTTATGTACAACTGAATAAATATCAAGTTTATAGGACTAGAACATTTTATTTGTTTTGAATGACTACAAAATTATTTCAACTTGTCTTCTTAAATTTGGTCAACCCATGTTTTTTTTTTAAAGTTAAAACAAATACTTTGTTTTTACAGTGTGCATGTGTCGTGATCAGGTCAATTATGTACTTATCCAATTTCAGTGACAACATGCAAAAGTGCTGTCACTGACCAAAGCCAATGCAAACAATTCAAATTAAGAACATGTTCGCATTTGGTATGCAGTAACCGTATGAGTAATGTTGGAACTTTTCCTCTTCTTTTACCTTTCATTCACTCAGTTCTGCCTGTAACAATAAAAACCCAACACTGTCAGTGGTTAGGGTTTTGCGCTCAGAATTATTATTATTATATTATACTATTTTATAATACTTCATTACCCTTGAATTCAGACTACAGTACTGTTGAAGCTGTGTTATCTTGACTGTGCCAACACGGATGGAAGATGATAAGAGTAAAAGGCAAAGAAGAGGGACACATGAAATCCTTCTCCCTCACCCTCTCTCTCTGTCCTCCTTTTCTCTCCTTCCTACCCTAACTTATCCCCACCCTACCCTTCCCCAACACAAAACAAACAAAGCAAAGCAAAATAAGATCATGAACATGGAGTTTGCTTCACAGTAACATGGAGAACTACAAAAAATAACTGAGGATTTGCAGCATTTCCTTTGGATACCAGCCATGGTAACAGCCTGGCTCCACACATGATGATGCTGCTCTGTCAGTCGGTCTCCCGCTTTGCTGAAATATCCCAACAACGATTGGGTATCCAACATTTGGTTGATGACTCAATAACCTGCCAAACTCATGGCCTTCCCAACCTCAGCTTGTGTTTCATCTTTATTCGCCAATGCTATAAAGCAGAGATGGTGAAGATGGTCAACATTGCAACTATTGAACATTAGCATGCTGACTGAAGCATTTAGCTCAGAGCATGAATACAAAATAGAGGATCCTGTGTTTCCATAATTGACTGACATCTTCAGCCCAATGTGCTCAGGTTTTTTAAAATAATCAACTTAGTGTGTATATGGTAAATGTTTGCCTTTCACAGTGCAATCCCCATTACATGGCGTTTGTGTCCACTCATGTTAAAAAAAGTCGAGTTGAGTTGTGGTGAGGTGAGTTGCTACCTGTTGTGATGTGTTTGTTGGAAAGATCAGATAAAGCAACCAAAATAAAGATAAATGTGATGACAATAATCTGATATTATTCTACACAGGCGTTAAACACGTGAGTAATGATCACTGAGATAAACATATTTCAACTGATCCGTGAAAAGTGCTCACTGGGTGCTTATTGGTTTGGACACACCCATCTTCCAACTCAACCTTCAATTTGATCGCGCCTCTATTGTACAGTCGTGAGGCTAATTTTACACAAGGTCACAAAAACCAAAAGAATCTAAAGTAAAATGCTTCAAAAGTGACAGTCAGTGCTACATTATTACATGAGCACTCAGTAATCTTGGGCCTACATTCATGTTCGACCTTCAATTTGATCTCGACTACACCTGTAATGTTTTGTGACTGCATAAAAAAGGAATGTCTGCCATGAACATACAGTGAGGCTAATGGCCCATTTCTTCTTTCTATTCCCTTCCATCACCCCCCGCTCTGAACACACCCATCTTCAAACTCAGTTTTCACTCTGATCTCAACTACACACCTGCAATCCTTTGATACATACTGACTGTATGCTGCAGGGTTTTTGACACTATCGTGATGATAACATCTGCCCACAGATGGACAGACAGACTGCTAAAGTGCTCAAAGCTGCTTTAATGGTAGTACCCACACAGACTGACAAGGTGAAAGGCTGTTAATGAGTGGATGGAAACACTCATTACCAGCCACGGCAACATCGGCTGGTGATGAGTGTTTCTGTCTACCACTGTTACGTGGATATATGGAGTTGGATGCATCAGGATATGGCTGGCACTAACGCTCCAGTCCTGTGCCGCATCAAGTTTTGCTTACCTAAACACACCAACTTCAGTATTTCACCTCTACCAATCATAAAAGCTTTTTTTTTTTATCATGCTTTGACTGTTCCACTTAAGTTCTTTAATTCCTAGACTAGCAGGAAATCCGCTTCTGAAACAGGCCTCTAATGAAAAAAGATTATTACATGCAGAATAGTATCCTGCTTGTGATCATTTTGTTAGGAGGGTGTTTTCTAGTTATGTTTTGCACATGTACATATTAAATCATGGTCGCAGACACCTGGTTATGCCAGCTGGAGGGCTTTGATAGAAGATGTACATGTAAACACATTACTGAAATGTAAAGCAGCAAACAGTAAATGGCATGTATTGCGGATTGACAGAATTGAGCAATTAATAACCATATTTCTCTATTTATTCAAATTCCTGTGATCAAACTCTGACTGGGATGTAGACATATTCAGTGAAGTTTCCATAGAAAAAAAACCCCACAAAAATGTACTGTGCAAATGACATTTTATTAAAGACTATTCTTCACAAAACTGCAAGAGGAATATTGGTGTATTTCCATCACCATGGAACTTATACTACAGTTGTCCCAGTTATAGAGTAAATATAACCTTTTTCTGCCTTTTCCTTGCAACAACACCCCTAAATCTCAGTGTGAATGCTTTTCTGTGGCACCATTGGGCATCACACATCGCGTGTGACAGATGTAGTCATTGTCTCGATTCAGCCTGCAGTCTCTGCTAACCCATTTATGCTGCTATATTTTACTTGCTACACTTATTCCCATTTTGGAACTCATTAAGAGGACAGCAAAGGGGAGTGCGAGTATCAGACTAGGGCTTTTAGTGATGCGCTTTCAAGTGGAAGATATTTGTCGCTCTATTAGGTCTATTTTTTGATTGGTCAAAAGGAAGAGACATAAAGAGTCACACAGAAAATGTCCAAATTCTCTAACGTTTGCACTACAGGACATTCGTGAAAATATCATTATGGCTTTAAACTCTCAAAAGAACCCTCTATGAATAGTGCCTCTAAACTGAAATATCACACAAAGCTTCCCTAACTGAATAATGTTCCACTATTACAAAGTTCTGCTCAGATTGTAGGTTATGTAACAGGCTGATATAAGATATTAGAGTTGGCACATCTATCCCAGGAAGACATCTCCATAGAAGCCCACTCCCTCCACCTTCTTGTCTCCAGCTTGATCGACCAGCTCGGGAAAGTGGGCCCCCACACAGACATTGACTGCTTCCCTCACCTCTGCTGGCAGGGACCTCAGTTTCTGCTCGTGCTCCTTCAGGGCCTCCTGATTGAGCTACAGACACAGGGGCTTAAGGTCAGTCAGAGGTGATGGGCTTGTCGAAAGGACACGTTGACATTCTTACACTTTGCTTTTCTCTGCCAGGTGTTTATCATAATCTTTAGAGAATGGATTTGGAGTATTGGCACCAGTAAAACTAAAGATCTTTGCAAAGCCCAAGCCAGAGAACTGGCTTGAACCCAGATGGCATAGATTGATTTTAAATAAGAGTGATGATGAGCTATTCTAAGGATGTTTAATAATGTGGCGATGTTCCCATATTACGACTCGAAAACGGCTCAATACTCAACCAATGATGTTACATACATGCAGCAAAGATAAGCTTGTCCCTCTGCTCTCACTTGAATTCCTCCGACTGTTTCAAAAGCTGTATTTGTAAAATACGACTGGTGAGACACAAAAACACATCATCCATCTGGTGTTCAAACGTCAATGTATGAACCATCTAACGCCTTTTTTTTCAATGTCAACAGCCAAGATCTCGCAAAATCAAAGCAAAGCATTGTCGTAGAAGTGCCGTGACATCACTTACAGCGGTGGGAGCTCGATCTGCATTTTCTCAAGCGCCCAAACTGGATGTGTCACCCATCAACATTACGTCTAACCACTGAATGGACAGATGGCCACAGCTGACAATGTATTTCAAAAACAGGGATTTGTTGTTGAAATAGTTTGGACTTTAGATGTGTGTGTGTTTGTAATTGAATTTATAGTACATTATGGAGGCCCCTACCAATTCATGGGAGGTGAGATTTTGACGAAACGCTCATCACCAGTAGGTAAGTCATTATATTGTACGACTTGTTTTTAAGTTAAAGGTCCCATATTGTAGAAAGTGAGATTCCAATGTCTTGCTTAATTATAAACCAGGTCTTGGTGCTTCACAAATACTGTGAAAGTATCAAAACACTAAATCCATTGAATAAATGCACTGAGCCCAAATTCGGAAACTGTGCCATTAAACAAGCCGTCAGGACTTCCATGATGTTGTGATGTCACAACTATACAGTCACTGCCCTCAGCCATGCGCCAGCAAGGCCGTGGTTACAAGAACACCAGCAGAGCGGATGTGGGAAACTTGTGGAGAGTAATGAAGGTTGGTGTAAGTCGCAAGGGAAAAAAAGCATTCATTTCCACCAAAGGAACTTTCCCAGGGGACCATGAACCTTTTGATGAACTCAAGAACGAAAACAAGCTTTCTGTCTGGAGGAAGCAGGAAGTAAATTTACTGCACATTATTTTCAGGTTGCAAAAAATGTCCTTGCTCAGGGGGTAATAAATCAGATGGTTGCCAACGTTTGTAATTTGCAGCGTCTTCACAGATCTCTATATGCATGGCAAACAAGAAAAAGAAGAAGCAAAAAGGCATTTTAGCTCCTGGTTTAGTGTCTAAAACAAGTGTATCCTAGTGACAGAGTGTGTACCTGATTAGTCATGGTCTTGATTTCCTCCAGTGTAGCAGCCTGTTTCTTCATCAGAGCCTCTTGTTGTGGGCTGTAATCTGAAGACTGTAACAATAAAGTACAACACAACATGTTGCTGCTAAAAAACATGATCGATCTGTGGTTTCAGTCCGTGCGCGTTTGTTCGTGTCTGCATGAGGTTTCAAGGGAGAGATAAAAGACTGTTTGCATGTCCATAAGCAGCTCATCAGCTCATGTTCCTCTCTGAGTGCATGTGTGTGTGGGTGTGTGTCGATCTGGAGAGGAATGTACCCATGGGGTGCAACCTGAGCAAGAGAATCAATACATTTAAGTCACAAGAGGTTCACTTCACTTCAGTTACACAACCCTTTAGCGCACCCAGCCATTCAATCCCGAGGCTGCACTGATTGAAAAGATGAATGTGTTATGACTAGTTGTCGTAATTAATGACCAAATGCTGATTAAGTAGATCCAAATGAGCTGCAATGTGACCCCAGTGCTCGGAGGGACAAGGGATTGCTGCCAGCCAGACGGAGTCGATGGGAGAGGACTGGATAAGGAGGGAAGTGGCCAGGACTTTAACCCAGAAACAACAGGCTTGAATCTTGATGAGCTACCAGAAGAACAAGGGCAGAGCTCAGTGAGTCATCGACCACACGTGGATTAGCCTTCTCCCTGTAAACAGCTTCTGAGTAATGGACAAGCCTGGCCTACGGTCAGGGCTCGCTGCACTTTACTCAATGGGTAAAAGGGTGTGTGTTTGTGTACGTGGGTGCTTTAAGGGCGAACGCTCATGTGTGCGGTGTCCTTACAGTTCAACAGTGCATGGACATGTGAGTATGTGAACATGTGTGCAGTTGCATGAAAGGAAAGCACTGTAACATGCCCGAGGTTATATTGTTTTCTGTGTTTTGTTCAGATCTGTAGACAATGCTTCCTCTTTGTAACCATAGTTACACTCTCAAATACAGTATGTGCTGAACAGACCAGTGGATGTGAAGTGTCAGGTTCAAAAGATGAAAAGATTGGTGAAAAGACAGGTGAAAAGATTGATACCGCTGTCACGTCTGTGCCTTAAATATGGAGCTTCCCACAGCAGCCAGTTAGCTTAGCTTAGCATGACTTAGCAAGGCTAGCAGGCAGTTTGCTTCAAAGATGTTGGTAGGCGTCATTTGTTCCACTGGAGTCGGAGGTGTTTCCAGGCTAGCTGTTTCTCACTGTTTCCAGTCTTTAAGCTAAGCTGTGTCTGCTAAGCTAAGCTAACTAGCAGTTTGCTCCGGCATCACACTTTCTGTACAAATATGAGAGCAGTATCAATCTTCTCATCTCACTTTCAGCAAGGCAGTGATTAAGTACCTATCATAAAATGTCAAACTGCTGCTTTAATTATGCAAGCTTAAAGGTTTGTGCTTCTTTCTATGAATTTAAAAGAGTACTTACTGCTCCATCAGACTGAGTAGGCTCATCCAGCAGCTCTGTGCTCATCGCCTTTTTCAGCCTAAGAGAAGTTAATTATAATTTACAATTAGACCTCTGGTACATAATGAAAAAAAAATACTTCAAATCAAGCCAGACTTAATGTGGAACGCCATTAAAGCAGAGGGGTAAGAATCCAAGATGCTGTTTCTTCTCATTTTCAACACGAAGCTTGACCTCAGTAAGTGGAACAGCAACGAATGGGAACATATCAAGTAATTGAAGGTCATCCTGTGAACTCACTTTGCTTTCTCTGAGCATGAAATTTTGGCAGCTGATTTCTTCTTATTGTCTTTGATTTCACTGCAAAACAAAGAGAGAACATGAGTAGTCATGCATGATTCAAAACCAAAAAAATCAGACGTGGCCCTGTAAACAACGTTTCCTCTTAAACAAGAGTTGCAGGGCTGTGTGTCTCTGATGTGACCTTTTCAATGAAAGGAAGGCTTTAATGCGATGTTATAGTGCCTGTGAGAGCAGGTAGATGACCAGGGCCGCCTCACTTCCCTACTGCTGTTTAAACACCTGTTGGATAATGGTTGTCCTGAGATAACCATCTGCCAGCTGGGGACTTGGGATAACACACAGACACACACACATCCAAAGCACCATAAGCCAGCCAAGGACATTGGAAGACCCGTGAATTGAGGTGATACATTTATTACTTGAGGTATTGTCTTCGCGAAATGTCAAATGTTTCACCTCAGATGACACACACACACACACACACACACACACACACACACACACACACACACACACACACACACACACATACACACATACACACACATACAAATAATCTCACTTATGTCTTTTTGGGGAATTCAAATTTCCTGGAGCTTTACCCTAACTATAACTAGAACAACTATAACCCTATAACCCTAACCCTAATCCTAAACTAATCCTAACCTTACTCTAACCCTAGCCTAATCCTAACATTATCCTAACGTGACCCTAACTACAACCATAACAGCTACTTGCCTGAACCTAACCCTGATCCTAACCATTGAACCACAAATCTGCATTTGCCAAATTGGGGACATGGCTTTTGACCCCAGTCGCACCAGTTTCCCCTGTTTAACTGGTCTTGAGTCTGACGTGTGTTCCCAAAAGTGGCATAAGTCAGATACACACAGAAATCTCAAGGCACAGATTGGACGGACTCAGCAAAGCCCTCTGCGCTCTCAGCGTTGTACGGCATGTCCCAAAAGTGTTGTATGTGTGCTCACACCTCTCCAGGGTCCTCAGTTCACCAGCGTGTCTCTCTGTGGCCATCTCCAACAGTTTGGCCAGCCTCTGTCACAAGAGCAGAAGGAAGTGACACAATCACAGTCAAGACAATGCTAGAAAGTGAGTATTGAATAGCTCTAAATAACAGTGTCAAGCTGTTGGTTTAATTCGCATGAACTTTGGCTTTAAGTTTGATCAGAGTGCTTGGCCCAAGACCTGTATGCGACGTGTTAGCTCTGGAGTACCGTCTAAACTGTGGGGACACTCTTGAAAAAAAAAAGCTGAAAAATTACCTGAGACCCCTCAGTCTCGTAAAGATTAAAAGCTTATGCAAAGAGTACCCCAACCACCTGGGACCAGTGAGTAATCAATAGAGCCTCTGAAGCCCTGGCTGCTCGCCCGTGATCGCAGGCACACAATGCAGCGAGATAAAATTAGGTGCTCCTTGAGACATGTGAATACTGCCTGAATCATGGAAATGAATTCCATTTTGGGGATGAATCATTAGGTGTAATAAAGACAGCTCAAAGGTGGCCTGCGAGGAGAGTGGTTGGATGAGGAGCACATCATAACAGGTCACAGTATGACTAGGAGGAGATCTTGACTTTCAGGTACAGAGTGAGAAAAATATGTAAAAATGAAAAAAAAAAATGACCAACCAAAAGCTGGCTTTAAAGAGGACCTTCTGAGTTTTTGGAGGCCACAGTACTTGAGTAAATGTTCTCAAGAACCGTGAGTTATTGAGTTATGAGTTATTTTCCACCACTTGTGTCTTTTCTTTTCTTAATTTTACAGACCTCCGTGGCGTACTGCTCTTTCTTCTTCCTCAGCTGATCACATTGCTCCGTCCACAAAGCCTGCAGATCCACCTGCATCTTTTCTTTTTGATCCTGCACCCGCTCCGTCGTCACACCCGAGTCAGAGGCGTTTCCCTCTCCCCTTGAGGAACCAGAATATAATTCAACATAACAGATATCTTATGCAAGGGGGAACAGAATCTACAATACAGCAAATAGTTAAATGAATGTGCAATTACATGGTTACTGGAAATCCTACACAGCAATGCTCATTTGGCCTTGAATAACACATGTTCTGTCCATGAAGTGTATCGTGGAAGGCTATGCATGAAAAGCACCGTGGCCCATATTCATTTGGTTGTTCGGCTTCAGATGGAAAAACACATTAGCAGCGGAATATTCTCCGTGCTTCTAAACCTAATCTCGTTAATGACACTGACCAAAACAACAACAACTTCATTAGTGGGACAATATTAATATGCTGCAGAATCCATTGCTACTTTGTCAGAAACAGAACAGTCTTTGGTGGATGACTAAACATAAACAATTGGACAGATGGATCTTACTACTCCGCAATTATGACATGACACCCTCCTCCGCCAACGCGTTTATTCTCTTGCCAAATTTCTGCTAGAAACTGATTATGAGAAGGATTGTGACAACAAATGACAGACAAATGAAATCCCCTTACTCTTTTTTCTTCAAAGAGCCCTTCTTCTTGATGGCCTTGAAGGAGTCAGAGTATTTCTGAATCAGGTCCTCTCCTTTCTTCTGATACTTCTTTTCTGCTTCCTTCATCTCTCTCTCCTGGCGCTTGATGACCTTCAGGTAGTTCTTGTGCTCTGTCAGTTCTCCGGTAGTCACTGTCGAAGGCTCTGTGGCAGAAACACACAGGGTGAGAATCCATCTTACTTTGTCGGCATTTGATATGCATTTCTGACAAACTACACTTGTGTATTTGACCAAAAAAAAAGTCTGAATTTGTCTGAATTTGTCTCACAGACTACTGATAAATGAGAAATTGTTATGACTGCAGCTAATGAAGCACTTCGGTTTTACCTTCGTTGGAAGTCGGTGGTGGCTGAGATGAGTCATCTGACCCTGCAGATGGTGAACTTGCTGGAGAGGGCAAGGCCTCAGCAGCAGCAACAACTACAGCAGCAGCAGCAAGAGCAGCAGCAGCAGCAGGCTCTTCAGCAGCGCTGGCAGCTTCTGTGTCTGGTTTATCATCTGAAGCAGACTCAGGGTTTGTGCTGGATTCACTGGCAGGCTCCTCTTTGGTTTCGGGAGCCTTCTCTGGCTCTGCGACAGCTTCTTTCTCAGGGGCTGCCTCTTCAGGAGGAGGAATGGCTTCAGGAAGGGTTTCAGATGTGGCGTCTCCTGCATCTGGGGCTGGATCTGCAGCTGGAGTGTCGCCAGGAGTTTGAGGAGGTTCTGCCTCAAGTTGTGCAGCGTCTGGCTTGCTCTCAGCCTCTTCTTTACCTTCTTCAGCACTCGCTTCTGGAGGTGGCTGGGATGATTCGTCTTTCGCATCAGCTGATGGGGTAGGCTCGGATGCAGCCGTTTCTAGGGGTTGTGAGCACATACATGTTCTTAAGACCTGCTACAAGAGCCATATCAAGCTCTGCATCTTTCAAAACTCTGAACCTTTACAAGCTTCATTACCTGTAGCTGGAACTTCATTTTCCTTAGCTTTGTCTGTGGGGGTCTGGGCCACGAGAGGCATCTCGTAGGGAGAAATGTAGTCGGAAGATGACTATGTGTGAACAAAAAGGACAGGAAATCACACTCTAACAAGGCTGGTCATCTTCCAGGAAGTTAATTACTGCTGTTAATGGTTTAAGATGATGATGTATTTTGGGAGATCTGTTTTCTGTGGGAGTGAGGAGCGTCTGTTGGTGTGGACTTTGACCTTTTTTCTTACATGCATAAGAACATATATAAAACACTAAAGGAAAATAAGACCACAATAGGTCTTCCTTAAGCATCTTTTTGTTACCTCCTTTGGGGTCTTTGTGGTCTTCTCTGTACCTTTTGTTGGGTTAAACAAGGCATCTGTGAAATCTGAGGGAGAATGAAAACAAATGAACGTCAATGCACTATGTAGCAATAATTCATACATAACAAAAAACAACTGCTAATTGCTACCTAGCTCTGCACATCCAAACTAAAAAAAATGCATTCAGTCATAGCAGACTGCTTCTCCAAAACCACAAAGTGAAAAGCCAAGCACCTGCAAAAGCAGCGGGGATGTAGTCCTTGACCTCAATGTACACAAAGAGGGCAGGCAAAGTGAGTGGCATGTTGCTCTCACTGCGCAGGCAGATGTGATGAAAACCTGCAGGGCATAAAACAAACCTTGGGTGAATTAGAAACAAGGCAGCAGCTCCCCTGATCCACGTCGAAGCAAACACCGTGCGGCCTTGGATGACTCAGGGGTGTTTTGAAATATGCAGATTAGATGAAACATGAAGTGAGGTATTTTTTTGGTTTTTTTTCCTTCCTCAGTTTCACCAACCTGATTGGATGGCATCAAGTGGGATGATTCTGTGTCCCAAGAATTTACCGTTCTCCTCATGGACCACAATTCGTAGAGAGGCCATTTCTGGGAGCAGAATCTATCCATCATAACAACAACAAATATATTAAGGCCAACAGCAGCAGCACAGCAGCTGAGCTCACACAAACACGTTCACCCGCACATATATTTGAGCATATTATTTGACAGACACACACTTTCTCAAAGACAAAAGGCTCCTCATTCCACACTGGGTTAATGGCGTTGGGCGTGGGTGACCACTTGGTGCGATATTTCTTCTTGGGGTCTCCCGGCAGCCCGATCACCTCCACCTCCACCCCTGTTTTCACGTTCTTGTCCGACAGGAACTGGCCCGAATAGATCTGTTGAAAGTGAGATTTGAGGACATACATGCCCGAAGTGGTTAACAATATGGATGTGTCCTGTTGTGTGTGGACCCATGTTCAGGACACAATGGATATAAATAGAGCTCGGGTTTTCACTCATGCAGAGTCTGCTGAATACCAGGAACCATGTATCATTCTCAGCATGACGCTTGTATTATTACGGACTCGGCTTCTAAACTAGAGGGAAAAGCAAGCGGACATGGTTGCACACACACACACACACACACACACACACACACACACACACACACACACACACACACACACACACACACACACTTTCGAAGGCTATAGCGGTTAATTTATTGCTCAATTTAGAAGAGCAAAAACAGATGTCTGCTTTACTGATATTGCAATGTTGTGCATCAGTTTTCTCCACAATGCAATACCATTATTACTCTCTAGTGAATCAATTAAAATGATTTTATAATTAAGCTGATTGTGATAAATATGTTTTTTCCAGCTGCTCTAAAGAGGCAATATGAAAGAATTTCATTTTAAAACATTACAAAAATTAACTAACATTATCAACGGAATATGAAGAAATTCAAACAGTTTTGACGTTATGTCATAGATTTTTATATAATGTGTTCCAGATATCTTAATTATTATTAATAATATTAAGATATCATCTTAAGTAAGCATGCTAACCAATAGACCCAGGCCTGAAAAGCTCTTTCTCCCAGTGGTCCAAAGCTCCTGCGCTAGCAGCTTAAAAACAGACACTCCTACAGTAGTCTGGCTAGCTGCATGGCTAAACAAGTTAACATGCTAACAGTTGCTAGAGTTATGGATGAAAAAACAGAAAACAATTATGCTAATATGCTGCCTCTATTCGTTGGGAGTATGAATTTATACAGGTTGCCAATTCTTACATATTGCACCTTTATTGTTTTCACCTTTTTAAACTATAATCACATTTGTTTGTTTTTTGCACAGATGCTTGAATCCCCATGCCAGACGCACCACAATCAAGCAAGACAAGCATACTAATTATAACAAGGCTGTGAACCTGCCTTTATGGTCAACGTGCTTGCCACAACGGTGTCAATCCTGTCACAGAAAGGGTCAAACTTCTTGTCACTTCGACGGAGAACATCATGCTTGAGCAGGTAGCCCGTTCTGCCGTTGTATTCAAACAGGGCCATGTTCAGCTGCATGGGGAAATCTGAAAATAGGCACAAATAGACCCATTCATGCCCCCTCTCTTCAGCACAGAGGAGCAGCAGTGAGGGGTTGGGGATGCAGAGAACAGCAAAGGCCTGTGCAGCACAAAGAGGTGCAACACTGACCTGTTGTGGTAGAAAACAGAAGCTCAGGTTTAAAAATAAAGCCCCTCGCATCAGACCCAAGTGGTGATTTAAAAGAAACAGTGAGAGGCTGCATCGTCTCATGTAGCTCAACACATTTATGATATTTTAAGTAGCTATCACTGCACTGTGTGTCCATTTCTACCCATCGTCTGGTAGTTGAGCGCCACCATCTGGCAGCCGACATTCCAAAAAGGCTGGGGGCTGTAATTGGACGAGTCCATTCTTGTTCCTTTGGGGTAAATCCTGCTCATCTGCCTCTTGTTGTATCTGAGAAATATGGTTCAGGAAGCATAGTTTAACACATCTTGATAACTGGTGTGCGAACCAGCACCAAGGGTAGCTCAAAATACCATATCTTGATGTACTCGTGTGTCATTTTGAATCAGATTATTTAACACAAGTTGCCTTATTTTTTGAGCAGGATAATGTGTGGAGTGTTCTCAGAGGATACTCGACAAATTCAACAGCAGTCTTGGCAATCATTGTCTCCCCTTTGGTCTCCACGAAAGATGAGATGGCGTAACTCTTGTTTTTCTCTGTGAAGAAAGAAAAGAAAGGAAGCATCACACAACTCAGACTGACTTTGATTTGTCTACCTGTCGGTGTTTCAAAAGTCTGTGTTGTAAAAATCTTTTCTGTCTGAGCCTTGTGTTAAATTAAGGAAGACACACTTCTGGCATTGTCAAAAGAGATGAATTTGTTGGGCTGGATGTAGTTGACTATGGATGACATCGCCTCATACGCTGTTACTTCTTGTCCGGCTGTACCCTGTGGGGGGGATCGACAGGAAGTTCAGTGATGTCTGAACTGTTTTCACAGGACACGGATGATGTGAAGCAATAAGTCATGTCAACACAGCCGCACACTCTACCTCATCTGATGTCTTCATTTTCTCCTCATCCTGTTCCTCTGTGTCCTCCTGCTCCTCGGTGTCCTCCACAGCTGTGTCTCCCTCTGGTTGAACATGTAAACATAATGTCAGCAACACCTAAAAATAACTAGTGGCCATTTTTTTTTTGGAATGTAATCTGATTTGGCCCGAGGCTCATCTAGTCCACCTTGGTTCTCCTGGGTGCTGGGCGCAGGGTTGGCAGGATCCTGGGAAGTGGTGTTTGGGTCTGCAGCCGTAGTTGTGGTCTGGTCAGCGGCTGCCGTGGTGGGTTTCTTAGCCTGGGTTGGCTTTTCATGGCTGCCCTTCTTGTTCTTGATGAGGATCTTGCCCAGGAGCTCAGATGGGCTGGGGATCTGCTGGCCTGGCTTCAGCTGGATGGTACAGATAAACCGAGAAACTAACTTGGAGAAAACAATGACAAAGCACTTGTTCGGAGCGTAAACCACAGTACCGACAAAGAAACCCAGGTTAAATTAAAATTTTGGGAAATACGTTTATTTGAGTTGAGGGTCCAGTGTGTAGGATTTAGGGGGCTCTATTGGCAAATTTTAAGTGTATCAATCATGTTCTCATTAGTGTATAATCATCTGAAACTAAATATTGTTGTCTTTTTGTTTTACTATTTCTGTTGCAGAGTAACATTCCTGGAGGTGTAGTGCATGCTTTAAAACATCAGAATCACCATGTCAGGAGATACACATTTTTGGTGGTTAACCAAAAATGGGAATAGGAGTTGGGGGAGGATTTTGAGTCATGAACTCAGAAAATCCTCACTATGACCCTGATATCATTTGAGAGGTCCTCTCTTTGCCTCAGGAATACAAACATATGCACGTCCCTCCGCACAACACACACACACACACACACACAACTGAGAGGAGGTGAACAGACGCTGGCAGTTGATATGAATCACTTTAATGGGTACAGGAGCCTTTGAGGGTCATGTCTGGCAGAGACAAGAAAGGAGCCAAACAAGAAACTTGAACTTCGCTATTAATTGCCTCCATGCTGGTATGGTTAGATTGCGTGACTCAGCTGAGTCTCACAGGATAAACCTTTATCTAATCTATCACAAAGTCCTCTGTTTAACAAACTCCCAATATAAACTTTATCTCACTCTATTATTTTGACAGGGAGCTGTGTTGCAGCAGTGTACTCACAGGATATTTGTCCAACGGCTCTGTTAGAAGGGCATCACCAAATATGGTTTTGCAGTAGTTTGCCATCTTCTCCTGCTGTTTCACCCTGGAATAAAGCACAGTAACACCTGTCACGGTCTGCTGTCTCTGCCAGAACGAAGAGTTCAATTACATCCTAAATATGCTCCATCAATATGGGATAATGGCGCCAGAGCACTGTTACATTGTGTTAATAACGTTACACGGTGTAAGGTCATGGAAAGGCTCAGGTCTTACGAGTCGACGTGGTTCTCGAACGAGAGGACGATGGGGTACTGTGAGGTCTTGAAGGCGCTCTCAGCAATCGCCTCGATCACATCCTGTCACACATCAGAAAGAGACAGGCATTTTTGTTTTTTATGCATTAGCTGCACTTATATTTGAATTAGACTATGACGCCAAGAGATGTGAGCATGAATAGAATAATGTCATGACAATCCCACAAACGGATGAAATCAACAAACTGAGACAATCGTGACTCTCTTAAAACACAAAGAGGGATGACATGACAAACAGCAGAACTGCTGCTTCTATGCAGAGACCCTGAAGTCAGCTCCAAATCTATCACATCTAGAGGCTGACAGTAAACTGAACTGAGGTGTTGTGTCCGGGCCCCGGGGACTGTGGTGCTCCGCCTGCCCTTAAATGGAAGTGTTGAGTGTGAGAGGATGACTGGGGTGCCTGTCTGTGTGGGTGTATGTGTGTTTTTGTGTACTTTGAGCCTTCACATGCTTTTGCTATTTGATGTGCACATTAGCATGAATAAATAAACTTTTGATACCAAAGACACATTCCTGCACTGTGTGGTCAGCAAGAACAGCTTCTGGCGAGTGTATATATAAAGCTATCATACCGAAACAATGCAAACCGAGCACACAGGAAACTAGTGGGAAGGCCATTTACTAGGAAAGGTCCAAGATTTATTATAGGCAACAGAAAGTACTCAGTGGAAGTGGGCTGGGCTTCTAACAAAAGCTGTCATAAATCGTCTATACTGCTTTACTTTCTAGTTGTAATGTTCCTTAACTACAGTTTATACTCATCATTGGTATATGCAGGGCTGTAAATATAATACATATTGGGGGGACACATGCCCCCAAATATTCAAAGATGCTATATATTGATAATACATGTAAAATTGCGTTTGTATTTTTAATTGCGATGTTACAACAGGAAAGCATGCACCACCACCTGAATCAAGCAAATATAATCATAATTATGACTGAACTTGACAAATTGCCGTTATTATTAGTACTGGTTCTAGTTTTTGGTGTATTGCAGATCTGATGGAGGTATGTCCAAGTCCAAGGTACAATCAAAGTAGAAAATGACATTATGTTATGCTTTATTCCTGCTAAAAGGCTAGCTAGCTAGTATGTATTACATGTACTACCTAGCAGGTAAAATAAATAATTCCATGTGTTTGTGATTTTTTTAAATTTGTTTTTAAATTTAAACATTTTTCCCCCTGGACCACCACAGATTTGATCCCCCGCAAGTTTTGACATCTTGGCTACAGCCATAGGTATATGTTGGTTTAGCTGCCCGTCAAGTATACAATGACTTCTATAGGAAAATATTTTAACCATGTACCTAAATTGATCAAATAAATTAGCATGATTTGTGCATGCAAAGGCCAGTGGGTTAATGTATAAAAGGAAAAGAAAATATAAATATGTGAAATGTTAGATTTGAGTGTGGAACGCAACTGAAGGTGTGCCCAAAACCATGTGCAAACACCTTGAAGAGGATCTCAGTTGTCATGGTGAAACCGTGGGTAATTATGGGCTCTTCATCTGGAGGTTTGCCCTTCCAGCAGTCCAGCTCCAGACAGCGGCAGCCGGACAACAGACACTGGCGGTACATCTCTGGAGAGGACACGCCAGAGAACTGACCAGCTGCAAGGAGATACACAGAAAGACTCAGAAAAATCTCCCAGACGTTCAGTGCGACAACTTGTGAGCTAATATCAAAGTGGCGTATGTAACCTGTCAGGTATGTGTTGTGGGAGGACTTGATGAAGTAGTGGGGTAAAGGTTGGGTCATGTCCTGACACTTGGCCAGCCTGTCCTGGATGACAACTGATGTCTCCGGCCCCATCAGGAAGAAAAGGAGACCTTCTGGGGAAATCAGATCTGCGGATGTACAGGAAAGACACGCTGAAGTACGACAACATTATCAAGTCCTCGTTAAAATAGATGCGGCATCAGTGAATCTCACTTCTGTTTGTGTTGGAGGAGCATGGTTCATATTTGTCGATCAGAGCCTTGATCTGGTCCTGCCGCAGTCGCGGGAACAGCTCCTCGTTGAGCCGAGAGTCCCTCTGCTTCTCGTTGAGGAACTTGGTGAAATTCTCCTTTGTCATGGTGGGTTTGTTGGAGCTGGAGGACACAGTGAGGCATGACAGTCACCTCAACACTACGGGCAATGTTGCTGCTGTTATGTTACGGCTCACTAACCTGCCACCTGAGCCCGTGTCAGGTAGCTTGTGCACGGATTGGAGACTCAGGTTGGCCATGCATGAGGTTGAAATAATATAATTTACAGCAGGCGTTTTTTTTTGTTTTTTTTGCTTTTTGCTACCAAATTAGAACATGTTTTTTTTACAGAAAGTCGGTCATACTCTTAAAATGCAAGAAAGAGCTAAACAGATACTATATTGTTTGAGCTAAAGTAGGTGCTTATATGGAAATAAATGGATAAGATGAGGAATATAAGCCATATCAGGTGGTAATCACTGAGGCACAGGAGAGGCCGACTCACTAAGAAGTGAAGATCTCGTAGATCTCAGGCCGAGGGCAGAGATTTGTCAGGAAGGCCTTGAAGGCGGACTCAGTGAAGACGTCAGGCTTCATGCTGTCATACTAAAAAGTAAAATGAGTCTGCATGAGAGAACCATATTCCTTATAATAACAGTCAAGAATCACAACAAACACCAGGGCACCGTGGGAAGAGGCGAAAAAGAGAGAATGGTAGATGGACTGAAAGAACACAAACAACCCACCAAGATGTCTATATTTCCTAACCTTTCCTTTAGGGAGGTGTGCTGATGCCAAGGCACTCTCCACCCTCTTCTTATCCGCAGGGAACATCTTGTAAATGCTGAGAAAAACACAGCGGAACAGTGAGTAGGAAACATGGTAATCTACTGTACAAAAGAAACGGCTGTGTGCCATCCTACACCTTCACATGGCTGCACAGTAACCTACTTTTTCACGGGAATCTTGCCGTCCTTGTTGGTGTGAAGAGAGATGCGGATGTATCTAAGATTGAACACAAAGGCTTATACTCTGTCACACACGGGGGAAGTCAATGGTGTTGCGTTCACGCTCAGCAACAATGCAGGCTGAGCTGTCAGATGACATGATGTTCACTTACATTTTCTCCAGGAAGACCTGCCTACACGCGTTGTTTCTTGCAGCGTTGTAGGCAATTGAAAGGATGTCATTTGCCCAGTTCTGATGATACAAAAAGGGACACCGCTTAAAATATCAACATCAATTGTGCTTGAAATGTCGTCAGCCCTTAAACCATTATCAAGGATTTCAAATGGTCACAAACTCACCACTAGAGGGCATTGATATAATATTACCCCAGGAAATGAGAGCAGTGCATGCTGCACAATTGTGATTTCATTACTGTTGATTAAATCCGGATATTGGAGTCATAAAATCTGATAAAGGCTAAAAGGGAGAGAGAGGTCGCTTTATAGGGGGAAGAAAAGGCTCATTGTGTAATGGCTAATGGCCTGTGGCCTTCTGGACAGTGAAGGGGGATCAGTTAATGGAGGATTGTAAACAGGAAAAGTCACAGGAAAGAGTCAGTGTGCACAGAGGCTCATTACCTGTGTCACTTTCTCCTTAGAGGCAAAGAAGTTGTGATAGGTCAGATTCACAGTATCTGGACCCGAGACAATGGTCAGAGTTTTGGCGAGATGGTTGCTGTCGGGGAAGTCCAGGTTGAACACGTTGCGGACCTTGGGGTGCTGTAAAAGACAAACGGGAGGAAGTATGTGTCAGAGCCAATTAGATCTCATCGGCTCAAAACATTCACTACAAGGAACTTGGATTCTGTCGATTCTGGCAGCCCCTGTGGACAAAAGTGGTATGAGCACCTCTGCTTCCTGTAGTAAAGGGTGTATTTTTATTTTAAAAAACAGAGCGAAAGAAAGACGCAAGATGTTTTCTATTTTATTTTCATTTTTTTTAAAGGTGCAATATGTAGCACAAGGGCTTTGGACCGGGACGGGCTGGAGCTAGCAGACTAGCACGCTTACTTAAGTAAATATCTCTACAACACGAAGCATAGATATGTCCATCATAATGCTGTTTTTTATTCTGTTAATGAATTCTAGTTCATTGTTGAACCTTTTTTTAACTAAATTCTTACGTATTGCCCCTTTAAACACAGTTGTGATGAGGTAATGTATCTTTTTATATATTTTTGTATGTAAGAACTGTAATTCGATGACGTTGTCAAAGTAATCCCTGTTATCATAATGTGACCTTTCATACACCTAACGTACATATAAGCCTACAGCTAATACTTTTTTTTTGTTGAGCTAAGCTGAAGTTATCAGCATTGCCTGCTGATGCAATGTCTTCATAATGATAAGCCAACAGTGAGATATAGAAGTCAGACGTTTCCTCAGGCCATTTAATTCCACCTTAAAAATAGTTTTAATTTTCTAAATCTGACTTGGTATTAGGAAGCAATACAAAAGCTATATAGGAATTGACAGTCTTCTAGCTTATGGTCTCCTTGTGTTATATAGGGCATACAGAGGCATCACTATAAAATTTAGGCTCATTCTTCAGCACTTGCAGTTTGGGAGCTTGTTTAACACAGGCAAATTTGCGGACCGAGACATGCAAACATATGCACATACGCACTGAGACAAATTCACACACATTCACACGCACACCAGTGTTTTAGATACAGCCTTCTTCTATCTGCAACTCCACTATTCATCGCTTCTACTGTCAGATATGCAGAGCAGACATCAGCACGGGAGCTGCTTTTCCCAACACTCCTCAGGGGCCCGACAGGAAGATGTGCCTCCGACATCATGCCAGCCGGGATGATGCAGAGCTCTGTGCTCTCCCTGAGGGGAACAGATTTTCAGATTCCACCTCTGAACCCCTCAGTGAGAGATGACGATGGCTGCATACTGCAAATCTCTGCGGAGGCCGGCGAGGAAGCGGAAAAAGAACTACAACTGTCAGCTTTCGGCTCAAACAAACAAACGCGCACACAAGCTCGCTCGCAGAAATCTCAGATCATGACTCAGTGTGTGTTGATGTTTGTTTGTGTACGTGTGCATCTGTGTGTTTCTGCACTTGGTGAATAGCCACGGGTGCATGTGTCCATTACCATTTTTGCAATGCAAATACGTCTCTCATACTAATGGGCAAATGAAGGGCTTGACACCCTATTTGCATGCCTGCAGGGATTCTTACGTAACAAGCACACCACTTTGACTTAATGAGAGAGCAGATTGGAACATTAAATAATGATATTGTACTCACTTTGGGAAGTTTTGCATATTTTCCTGTTCTGGTATCTCTGATAGTAGCAACATCCAGGAACGTTGTCTCCTAGAAACAAGAAGCACAGATTCATCTCCAATACCGAATTCAACATGTGGGCGCCAGTCCAAGTATGGATTCAGATACAACTCATACTTTGGTAAAGTGAAATCACTACGGGAATTGACTTTGTTTTGTGTGAAGAATATTTGACTGCAATGCCTTGAAACATCATGTGGGAAAAGTGTGAAGGGAAATTTCACATTTCAACACTTTAAAGTCAACAACAGCGAGAGCCCAGACACACGAGGCACACATTCGGTGGAGGCTCTCGCTGGTTTTCTGATGTGGTGAAAAACCAGAAGGTGCCTCAATGAGTGAGCGAGAGAGAGAAATGGAGCACAGATAGTCTTCTTGACGGAGCGCATCACAGTTCAGCAGCACGGTGCAGCAGGATGGTGAGCCCACATCAGCACCAATCGATAATCTCCACAAGCTGCCGGGACCGGAAGGTGCTCTGCAGCTTTGAGCTATCCCACAGCTTTGGCAGATCCTGATCACAGGCATATTACACACTCTGGTTGTGAGTCACTGAAACATGACTGCCTCTTTTTGATATATCTTTGAATCTGTCGGGTTGTGTTTGTCTGAAGCCATTTCATTTCTCTGGCTTCTCAGCACCTCAGCACACCTATGGCATATTGTCCAAGGGCACATTTTGTTTTCCTTTCCAGACTCTAGATATTGATTACCTTGCTTTGGTTGATCCAGTAGACATAAAAACCTTTTGGATCCATCTTCATGGTGACAGGAACAGTCTTTGTGGAGTCCTTGATGGAGACGAGGGAATAAGTGCGGATATTTATTGAGTTTAAACCTCTAATACAGAGCTGCTTGGTGGCAGTGTGTTGATGCTTGATTAGATAATATATGCTGTAGAACTACTTATAGTATATCTTCCAGAACAGTTCATTAATTCATCATCGGTGATTAAAACTAATAGAGTGGGAACTCGCACTTATCTCATCGGGATATGAGAGATACAAAAAAAAAAATGAAATCACTGTTAGAGCTGCATAGTTTCTGAAATGGTCTTGAAATATTTACTCACCTCTGACCATTTGGTGAATCTCTCTCCTTTCATCAGGTAGTCTTTGACCTCTGGGGCCTCCAGAAAGTGTCTTTTCTTGTTCATTTTGTCCTTCTAGAGTGGCCTCTGTTACAGTTTGATGCTATAACTGAAAAATATCCTCTGTCTGAGTGTGCACCATGATCATAAACATCGACTAGCTCACCCCTCCATCCGTATTCAAACATACACTAAAATGGAGTTCGGTGCCAAGACTCAGGTAGGCTATTGTCCTCAGGACACACCCTGAAAAATATGCATTGCAAATGTAGACGACACAAAAAACAAAACAAGTAACTTGACTAAAGGTGAGAGTGCTGCTTTCAGGCGACCCTGAATCAGAACTGAAGATTGCACGGACAGTGTCACGAAAAAGACTGCCCAGTTTCACTGATATTGGAGGTTTATTTCACCCAAAGTGAACAAGAAAACATATTCTAGATGTAGTTACACTTGATTTGATTGTATATTGTAAGCTATCTGACGCCTCCGTTCTGATTGTAACGGAGGCATCCACGCACCACTGTCCGAAATAATCATGAGCAGATGTCATCCTAATAATAACACAGTAATACAGTCTTGTTTGTCCAAGTGGTGTTGCCATAGACCATATTCAGACGGCGGCACTGTTTCATAATCTTCCTTTAATGACAGCATCCATATTCGGCCTGACACAAACCTGGTGACTCATGTTATCACAGCATGATCTGACAGCGTTCCACAAAGCCTGTTGTCATGTCTCAGAGTGCCTTCAAGTGCACCCATAAATGTTCAGTGGGGCTGAGGTCAGGTTACTGGGGGAGTTACGTCCATGGCAGTCTAGGGACTCCCTGGTATTCTCTTGTCTTCAAATAGGTCTGTCAAAGCTGTGAGGTGTGCTTGGGCTCATTATCCTGCTGCTGCTGCAGTATGACTCTTTCTCCGCACAGATGCAAATCAGGCATGCCTCTGAGGAAATGAGTGAAAACACCCCCAGACTCGAATATTTCCAGTCGGTCCTGTCAATTTTAAACACCTCAAGTGTTTGGCCTTGTTACATCTCTGGATAAGTGGTTTTCAAACTGCTACTTGTCCACTGAGACCACTGAGAGGCAGCTTTTTTTTTTTTTGACAGGACTCTTTGGATTTATGTGATGAAGTTTCTTTTCTATCTCTGAGGGAACTGAGCCTGATTGATTTTTACTGATGGTGTGGTCACTTTGGGTCTCCCTGATCGTGCCTTGGAGAAAACTGATCCACTTTCTGCAAAGCATTTCAGAGTTTCATGTCCTGCCCGCTTAAAAAAACTTGAGTCTAGCTACGATTTGACACTCAGAAAGTCCTTCTGTTTATAGACTTCTCAAAAAATTGTCATCGGAATTACTTTCTAATAATAGTGCTGACAGCGTGTTCCGTGTAACACAACGTTTCTGGAAAAGATGTTTCTGCGGAATCTTTTATAGGTCAACATTCACACATTTAAAAATGTCTGAGCACCCAACAGAACACAACACTCACCTCCATCGTATTGAGTGGAGGAAATGATCTCACACATGGATATTTTGAAACATGAAAAATACATTTAAAGGTATCTGCCTGGCTAGACACCACTGGAGATGCGAGAAAAAGTTTTCCTTGTCGTTTGGGTGAGCTGACCCTCTATTAAGTGCTTTTCGCACAGTGATTCGGAGTTATCATTTCAGCGTATTGATTTTGCGTTCATGACTGCAAAGTGCATCACTAAAACAGCTACACAGGAAATGTAGGAAACAGGATGTCATTCGGGCTGTGGTGCAGCTCCACATGCACTTTAGTTTAGATTCACAGCAAATCACCTGGAAATTCGCTCACTCATCAGCTTACTATTTAATCAAATCCTGCCACAGCCACCTGTCCAGGGTCATAATGTTGTGTCATGTATTACTGAGGGCAGAGCACTCACTGACTGTTTGAACAAAAGGTTCACGGTCATTTGGATATCATTCAAATAAACCAAAAGGCTGTGCACTATCTAATGCAAACATTGTGCCAGTCAGGCACCAGGGGAGAGACATTTTATATCATGTTTTATCTAACATGACTCATATTTTTTTTAATGAAAAGTATAATAATGAAAATACAAATTCACCAATACACCCATCACACAGGTATCCTAGGTGGAAATCCCCACATTACAGCTGATCATCCTCCTCCTCCCAATGTCAATATCATAAGACATGGTAATGAAAACAATAAAGCTTCCTATAAACGCCTGAATGCGGGTGTATATGAGTCATCTACTACGCTGACAGACACACCTGTAGCTGCCAGTTACGCAGATTTACTTCACTTTTCGTCTGAGTCATGTTTTTCATAATTTTACGTTACAAGGATTTTGTAGCATTTAAACGGTCCATAAGCGGTGTAAGATGGTTGGATGTTAGATATAAAAAGGCAAGAGACTGTAAAATTAACAAAAAAACGAATTTGCATATTGAAGCAGAGCTGCCTTTAAAAAACTTACAAAAATAAATATGTTCGCGGAAAATATAGGATGGAACGCAGAGGGGAAAGAATTCAGCAAAAATATGCTTCATGAATATATTTAAAAATAAGTAAATGAATGAGAAAGTAAATACATTCAGGAGTGAACACAAAAATAACACATTTATTAAAAAGCTAATCAAAAGATAAAATGGAGACGTCAATTTTTGTCACATTGTTTAAGCTAAATAATTCCTACAATTTGTTTTATTATATTTTTTGTCATTAAAAGGTGAGAGATGTGACCGGAAGCTGGAGGTCAAGAAGACATCAGGCTTATTCGACGGACTTCCCCTCCCTTACAAAACAAAATCAATATAACCTAATTAAAAAATAGACAATGATCCAACAAAGGTGCATTTATTGAACCATTTATTTATTTATTTATTTATTTTTGAAAAATGAAAATTCTCGCACGTGTAATCGTTAATAGAAAGACACATGAGTGGTGTTTAAAACACTTTTTCAATTTGACACGTCACCGGTGTCAGAGGTTGTTGCCCCCCTTCGGCTCCACCTGTCCCACCTCCACAGCTCCCCGGAGGACGTGCGTAACGCCGGATCCCAGGCGCTGTCCGTTGTGCTGAAATGAGATAGAGGCTGATGATGAATGAGGCGAACATCTGACGTGCGCGCCTGTTGCTTGTGCTTGCAAGTTTTCCCGGCGGATTGGGCGAGCATTACATAATTCATAAATTCCGAGTCGAAATTTCATTAATTACCACTTCGCTGGCTCATCCAACACGCGTCCCTTTTCCACTTGGGTGCGCGCGGCGGTAAGGTAAACACTGTGCAGCGTCACTTATGCGTTCATCCCCGCTACAACATCCTGCTCACCGTGCGCGGCGCAAGCTCGCATCCTGATGTGGAGGTGATGTGTGGGTTTTGTGTGCGTGTGTGTGTATGTGTGTATGTGTGTGTGTGTGTGTGGTTTCTTCTCGGGCTGCTGCACAGCTGCTGCTTCTTTAAGAGCCACCGCCCGCCCCCTCTCCTGTATTTTTAGCTGAGCCAGCCACTTCATTTGCTGGATAAGACAGACAGTTGTGTACCGTATGATCTCACTTAATCGTTTTTAATAAATCAGATCTTATACTGCGGATTCGCCGTGGGCCCACAGCCAGCTGTTCCCTGGATATGTCGTATCGGGGAGACATTTGTCCCGCCGCTGTCGGATGCCTGATGTCCATTATGAAACGCAATGCTGCACTGGGTGCCGAGAATTAGGCGCAGCGCTTTTGAGACCCGATGAATTACGAGAAATTCGTTTAGCTGCGAATTACTCCGTGACGGTCCAAGGTGGTCCAGCATCTTTCTCCTCAGCCCGCCTGCTTCCTGTCTTCTCTTGGATTGTGGATAACAAGAAGGCTTCAAGACGGAGGGGGTGGTGGAGCATCGAGGAAAAAATAGGGGCAATATGAGAGAGCGGGACTTCATGCCCAATATGGAGCGGGGCAAACCTGCGACTTACACGGGGGACAAAAAGGCTAAGATGGCTGCTAAGACTAACAAGAAGTGGGTGAGATTAGCCACTGTTTTTGCATATGTATTGTCCGTGTCCTTAGCAGCCATTATCCTGGCAATTTACTACAGCCTGATCTGGAAACCGACCAGCGCATCCTCTTCCGCGGGGAAGCCTGGAGTGCTCGGTGAGGTCACCCCAGTCGCAAACATCTCAACTAATATTTCAACGAGCATCAACAACGGCACGGAGTTGAACTTTACACAGACATCTCTCAACGAGACCATGCAGGGCACAACCCTGCACAGCCGGGCGCTTCAGTGGGACGACAGAGCCGAGAGCGTGGCCGTGTCTCCGCGCAACACCGGAGCAGAGATTGCTCACACGCAGCAGGAGGAAGGACTGTACGCGTCTTCCCACGGTCACACAAGCGCGGAGGTATCGGACACTTCGGGTCGTCAGGCGCGCTCGGCTCAACCCCGGGCGAGCCACTACACCCCGTCAAGCACCAGGGAGTCCGGCGAGGACGAGGTCGAGAGGGAGGCGCGCAGACGGGACGACGCTGCGGCGACCGGCGACCGCGCCACCGGTCCTCCGACCCCCGCGACGAGCCTGAGAGGAGACTGATCGGGCCTCGTCCCTCCAGCACCACACCCCCCTCACACACATGGACTGACCCAACATTGGAGTGTTTTACAGACTCAAAGCCGCAGGTCGGATAACCCACAGGTCTTCAAACTCATTCTGCAGAGCCTCGCACGGATGCTGAACTGCACATATTAACCATCATCTTGCTCTGAAACCTCCCCAATGGCTATAAGAAAAAGAGGAGACCTCGCTTCTACAGTGAACACTGTTTCCCCTCCGACACCTATGCTTTTTTTATTGTCATTTTTTTTGTTCTGTATGCCTTAAATCAATGTGTGTCTCTTTTTACCTCGGACAGCATAACCTGCCTGTACGCGTGGACAACACTGGCATAGATATTTTTGTGAAATGAATAAGACACAGGCCCAAGAGATGCTTTTGGTTTTTGCAGGACATGAATATGTCTCAGAGGCATACAGCGCTTAACATCACTGCCATTCATCGGCTGGTCTAAAATCAATACTTGCATTTGATTGCATTTTAACATAGGCTGTTTTCTTGTCATGGATCAAACCTGGATTCAGAGTAGAAGAACCTGCGTTATTGAGTTATGCTCAGGTATGTGCATATAACCATGTAAATGTATTGTGTATTTGGTTATGTACATATAGGGCAGGCATACATCTTTTTGGCCTAGATGAACTTTTAGTGTAATTAGATTTTTATTAAAGGTACAGTATGTATAATAGGTATAACTATATCACAAGGTACAAATAAACATCCTTAGAAAATGGTTTATTTCTATGGTTTTATAGTAGATCAGTGTGAATCAATCGCTGACATTATCCTGTATGCTAGCGATACTTTATTAATTCAGAACCAGAAGGGATGTATTATTACGAACTACGTCAGCTGAGGCTTATAGAGGGATGCATAATGTGCAAATCCCAGAACGTACAAAGCATTTACAGTTTATGGTCATTCTCGTGGTCTGAACATTTAGTTACATTTCAGTGGAAGGCCCTTTAAAACACATGAATGTGCTGTCCAGTGTGTGATCGCAGCGGCTATCCGCTCCTCGTGGTGGATAGAGAGGCATTCATCTTCCTCGTCGTCTGCCACGGTTCAGTCTCTGCAGCCCTCACTGAAATCTCTTCACACAGTCACATGTGGCGAACCATAAAGTGGAATAAGACCAAACACCCCGTGCAGCATGTGAGGGAGGCGTATCGATTTAAGAGCTCTGTTGTTGCACTGTACAAAACAGAGAGGAACACATTACACAATACCGCTTGGTGCTATTTTTGCTATCCAACTCTCTCTGAAAGAAGGGCTGTTTGCCTGAAAGGTTTGGATTTTATGCCGGCGGTGACAAGCATTATTCACTATTGCACTGAAAATAAAACCGCTTGGTCTACGCTGAGCATCCCAACCCAATCGGCAGAATAAATTCTGGCCGTGTAGGTTTCTGCAAACCGAGGATATGTTGAATCTTTGCACTAGATACATTGCAACTTTACGTTTTTTCATGTTCAGTTTTAAATGTTATGTTGTGACAATGCTGCGCTCATGGTCTGGTTAGGTTTAAGCAAAAAAAAAAACACTTGGTTAGCATTAGGAAAAGATCATGTTTTGGCTTACTTGTGTCTGTCGCGACAAATATGGATGCAAACTGTCCCGATGTCTCTTTGAAAACACCCCATGTTCAGCAGCAAATTCTCCCGACGCCTCGTCAAAAACAAGCGGTTTCACATCACGTTCATGTCACGACGTCTCATTTTTAAAAAAATCCAGTGACTTCACTAGAAACATGGCTGAACATTGTCCTGATGACTCATTAACAATAACTCGTTTGGCGCTGCATATTGTCCTGACATCTCGTCATGGATATCCGGCTTTGTTGTTTCTAACATGGCTGGAAAAATGTCCTGACGTCCCATTTAGAGGAAAATCCAGTGGTTTTGCAGCAAACATGGCTGGAAAACATGCTGATTTCTCATTGAAAAGACCTGGTTTTAGGCTTTTCTGACATCTCATCAAAATTATTGGAATTTGTTGCCATTAACATAGCTGGGAAAAGTCTTGACATCTGGTTTAAAGAAAATTTGCTGGTTTTGCTTCAAACATTGCTGCAAATCGTCCCGACGTATCATTAAAAAGACCCGGCTTTCGACTGCATATTGTCCCTATGTCTCGTCAGAGTTGTTACTCCTATTCACCTTGCCTTAATCTATCCATGGTTTGCAGAAACATACAATGCCAACCTTTTTTTTTGAGGGGGGGGTGGTGGGCTGAGCATCTAGTGCCTCGGTACTGTTACACTGTGATGTAAGCAGTGCTGACATGCACTGTTGTGGCACTATGACAGATTTTCAGAACCAAAGGGGGTGAGCTAAACAGGAAGTCGAATTCATCAGGGGAAGACAGCACAAGGCACAACCATCCCCCGTTGTCACAACACAAACCGTGTGTAGTGGAAAAATGTGACATACGGAGTGCGTAATGACAGGCCTGTCGATGCGGCTGTGGCCACTGTATATAGGACAGCCCTGACAGATGTGTTTGCAGTGCCTCTTATGGCTCCTTGTGATATATGACAGGGGTGATGACTGACCTATCGATGGAGGAGTTCATCAGTGCTGACACTTAGTGCTGGAAGCCACGTCAGAGTCAGGACACGGCATCTGACCCTGTGACTCTTGAACCCAGTCACGAGGCAGATGATTGCATTATCTGATGTGAAATCAGTCACGTGTTGCAGCAGATTTCAGTACAGGGTTTGTATGTCAGGCTTTGGCTTGCATGGTTTCTTAAAAATGGGTAAGGTAAGGTAAAGAATACACTGTAATCATAAAATCATGAAGAAAATATGAAAGCCAGTTGCCATGGCTGCTTACCCTGCACTTTTTGATGACACAATTGGTATTAAATGGTGGTAATTGCAGCTGTTCTGCTCACTTTAATGCTAGGTTTGTCAAAAGAGGCTAAACAAATGTGCCATCATCCAGACAAATTGAAAGCGGGACAATGTAAGACACGCTCAGGTTTAGGCTGCTAATAACGGAAATGAAAATGCAGACGAGGTTGAGCATGACAATGCATGAAGGTCCCAATCAGACAAATAAGATGCAGAGAAGTTCAATTGCCTAAGATTCTGCAATTTGCATCCTTCTGTCTTCTTCCAGAATCTATGAATATGCAAACATCTTTTCTTTCAGATGCCTTAAAAGCTTTACTTTTCCTTGGATCCACCTCACATTGTATTCACTCAAAGATACAAGCCACCGAAAAACTATTTTTTAAATCAAGATCCATGCATTACTCTGTGAGAAATAAACAAAAATGTCGGGAAAATGCCTTATCTCGCAAAGCTAAAGAATGTGAGAGGAAATTCCTGGATCCGTCTCTTCATCCGGATCTGCACCAAAAGATAAGAGGGTCTATTCTGGGCTGAGACCCATACCCCATCCTTCCATTCAGTTGTTTCTGTCTAACACGGCTCACGAACCGGCCAACAAACAAAAAAAAACAGACACAGGCGAAAACATAACCTCTTTGGCAGAAGTAATAAACAGAACATACTTTTGAATGGAGGGGGATGCAAAGTTCTGTTTTTCAGAAACTACTTCCTCCATCAGATTTGACGAGAAACAAACTACAACCGAGCGAACATTGCAACAAAGCCGGAGGAATCGCCGGGCCTTTTCCACATCCCGTTCTTTGAGTGAGGCGCCATCATAAAGGTTATGAAATATTAACATGGTGCAATGATTGCAGTGCAGGAGAACAATATGAAGGCAGCGAACAATAGCTTTTCAATTAATAAAAGGGCAAAAGTGTGGAGTCGTTTACGGTAAAACAAAAGGGTAGCTGTCTGTGTGTGTGTATACGAGGAAGGCGTTGTGTTGTCACCTTTCAGGGAGTTTGGTATCAATGTCATCTCTAAACTTTTTGAAAAAACACATGGCATTCATTTTCCTTTTATTGCTGGTTTGCAGTGCTGGACACTCAGTTATTGTTGGACAGACAATAACTGTGAATAGCTAAGATATAGGTGATGAAAATGTACATTATACATATATTCATAAGGACGTGTTAAAGACACAGGGCATGGTATGGGTATGACATTATATTCTCTGTAGATCTGTCAAAGTCAAGATGGGTCTAAAATGGAGAATAGTACATGACTTTGCAGCTATACTGTGTATATGTGAGGTGTGACATCATGTCTGGCTTATTAAGAATTGTCGACTAATTCAGCTTTTCTTTAGAATGTGAAGTGAAGTCACAAGCTAGCAGCAGTTACACACAGCCTGATCTGGAAACCGACCAGCGCACCAGGGTAATAATAATATATCCACTTTTATGCTGCAAAAACCTAAAATCCAAATAGGAATATTTCCGTTTACATTAATTTGTGTTGTCTATATATCAAACCAATGATCGACATCCAGATGTGAATGAACGCTGTCTGTCTGCTTGGCTGAATTCCACATATTACATTTTTGTACATTTATAAATCCCCCAAATTACAGCTTTGTCTACAGTAACAGGCTTTCGAATGGGGTAATTAAATGACAGTAAAGAAAAAGACTGACTGCAGATCAATATGTCAGACAGTACACGGACACCCTGTCAGCCCAGCCTCCTGTCTCCTGGCTGGGGGTGAGGCACACACACACACACTCTCTCCTCGATCAGGGCAGCTGCTGAGGCATGGGTGTTACATCCTGAGCCATGACAAGGCTGCGGGGATGACGCACGCTCTCAGTGGGGACCGCCAACCTGCCTGCGTGAGGTGCTGTCAGGGTCGAAGGGCCGGGCCAGACCTCGCATCCACTTAACCTACATCCATCAACTGTAATGAAACACCTCCTCGAGAGTCAGCTGTGTCCTCACTTTGATTAAAGGATGGACTAATGCAGGGCGCCATAAAACCAGGAAGAATATTTTAGCAATTCAGATTTTAGCTGATGTTAAATGAGATAATTGATATGACTGTTATATTATTACTGATATATTTGACAAAATCACAACTAGAGGTTAGCTTAGCTTAGCACAAAGACAAGCAGCAAAGGAGAGTGGCTATATTAGCTGTTCCTTAAGGCGGCTAAGTCCGCCTACCATCACCTCTGGAGCTCACTTATTAACACAGTATATCTGTATCTGGTTGTTCACTTTGTGTAACCTGACATGTAAAATACACAGGTTGTGGTTTTAACTGGGGGTTATGTGTTGGACTCATTCTTGGCCGGATGTAGTGACTTCCTGGAGGCTTATTGTCAGGTTGAGGAGACACATGTTGCTAGCACTCAAGTAATATCATTATCTCTAAGGGGCAATTTGGAAGCTAGTTGATCATTGAGTCCCATCATCAGGTTGTTAAATCACTTGGGGTTTTTTGCAGCCTAACCTACGAACCTAAAGCGTCAGTATTGGACGACCTGGGAATGAGACTCAACGATCAGCTTTCTCCATAATTGCTTTTTACACCTTAAGAAAGTGAATTCAAAAACTTTAAGCATTTGTGGTGTAGCACTGCACATGCCCACAGCTGTCTGTAAAAAAGAATACATTCCCTATTTTGGATGATATCTAGCCATTGCTGCTTTATGGTTTGTAAATCATTTTGGCCAAAATTCTTTGCTGAATGTAAATGTAATGCAAATCTAATGATGAGTAAACTCTAGAGGTGAGAGTACAGCCATTTTTTACCTTTGGGCAGAGCCAGACTGGCTTTTTCTCCCCGTTTATAGACTTTAAGCTATGCTAAAATAATCAAATCTATTGCGACTGTAGCTTCAAATTTACCAGACATGTATGAGAATTTTTTCATCCAACACATATTGCACTTAATTGTTTGAGCAATGTTTACACTGATTCCAAAAAGAGAATTGTGCAGTGAATAGTTCAAATCCACCCGGAGCATCATCATGCCCTGATTTAGTTTGGAGCATTGATTTGAGAGATAACTACTGTTTCTCCAAGCCACACATTTCAAAACCCAGCACCAAACAACAAGTCTTTTGTTGCTCACACAAACAGGATCCTGTGTGATCTACGATGACAGGTCTTAGTGCACACTGCTTTAAAGCTCCTTTGACCAAAAAATCTGAGCTCTGTTTTTGATTTTTTTTTTTTTTCTTCTGAAGCTTCTCCCTGCTGCAGAGTGCAGCTGACATAATCCTACACTGCACTTCAATCCTCTAACACAGCCTACAGGACTTATTTCCATAATATCAACACCCCCACTGTAGTGTACTATTGCGTCAGACCCTTCAAATTATTAGTTAGCTTAGCACCAAAGTGAACCTGGAGTGTAATGGACTGTGCACTATGATAACATTTGCAGGAGTGAAAAAGCTTCAGGCCTGTGCTCAAAAAAGGAGAGTCAGGCCGCTGTACTCGCTGTGCAGAAGGTTACAAGCCCAAAAGCCTCTGTGGCAAGAGGCTGCTATGGAGATAGCCTTGGGAGGAGATAATTAAAATGGTAGCACCTATGGGAGGTCCCACCTGTAGGGCTGTGTGGGAGCTGTTTCCAGTGTGACAGCCCTGCAGGGAGCTCATCTGAAATTAATCAAATCCAACATGCAGGAAGACTCAGTGGAACGAGGAGTAACTATATAGACGGTTGATGCCGCAGTGTGCCCTAGATTTTTTAAATGTGGCCTTGTTTTTTTGTACAGACATACAAGCTCTCCAGAGATTCATACATATTTGTGGTGTTATTGCAGGGTCACCCGTCAGAGAGACGCAGGGGGGGAGGAAGGGGGTGAGGGAGGGTGACAGTGCAACAAAACAACTGCCAGTCATGATTTGAGAGTTTGAAATACAGAAAAAAAACTTTATTGATGTTCTGTACGCCTCCTTCCAAAATTGTTCTACAGTAGATGAAGCTATGTTGCACACAGATTTAAATTAGCATGAGCAATCTGAAACAGTAAAAAGCTGGGATAACACATTGACACACTCTCATACACGGGCACTCACAAATCTTCCTTCCTTATGAGTGCGCATGGAGGACAGCAGTGGATGCTCGGGTGGAGCAAGATGATCAAAACCACCTCTTCAATCTGACATTTAATGCAGAGGTCTAATAACTAAATGGACAAGTGCTAAAACAAGGACAAATGTACAACTGCTCTATGGTTATAGGTCCTAGATTAAAATTTTTACTAAATTGAATCCCACAGGGAATTTTTTTTTAATATTTCAGAGGTAATCTGTATGACCTGCTTTTCAAACAGATGTTTCCTTTACCGTCTGTTCCAATTCCATACATCATGTAGAATAAGGCCCCTAGTCAAAAAACAGCACATTCGCTTTCTCGGTGGTCTGACTGGCCTCAAAGCTTGTGACTCGCTTCGTGGTTTTCCCAGTGTGCTTCTACTAGATTCCTGATGACTTGTGTTTTATGTAACCACAGTTGAAGCTGACAGAGCTCTGCAGCTCAGAGCATGTCCACTTTGTTCTCTACTTAAGGTTACATAACCGTTTACTACTACAGTATACTGTAACGTCGACAAAAGCCAAAGACTTCTTTTAGGACAAAGTTCTTTTAAGGCCTCTCTTATTATAGTTGCCACTTGATACCAAAAATAAAATTACAGACGGTCAAATAAATAAAAAACAAATTCATACATGTCACAGAGGAAAAAACAGCTACTATAATACACGTAGACATTGTTTTGAAACTGTTTTAGATGGTTATAGTTAACATTCTGATGTCCAAATGGAGAGGCAAATAAATAAAACCAATACTGCTGCTGCACTGTCAGTACAGTACATTTGGCACTACTGTATGTTCTGATACAAAGCAGGACATGAAGGTGCACCTTCAGTATTTGAAGAAGCCAATATGCAAGGCACAACAGCTGGCTTAGTTCTTAATGAAGTTTTCTTCAAAAATATCAGCTGTCTTTCGTGATTATAAAAGAGAACAATTACAGCTGAATCCCAGTGTTTTGACTGTGGACTGAAGGCTGAGCCCTCACAGACCTGGATGGTTTATTATCAACATCTCCAGTCTGTTGGTCCCACAGGGGCCAAAAGCCTCAACAGAGAAAGAGGGTGGAGGCTGTTATGTACCAGGACTCTGTAAAACAATGTGTTTAAAAACAGCATGGGGAACTATTAAAGAAAGCAATGTTATAGTTCCCAAAGTGATTTCTGATTTGTTTTATTTTTTATTTTATGTCTGTTCTGTCCACTGTTTAAATTAAATTCATATTTGTTAAAAGTACAGATATCAATTTCATATCAATTGCTTATAAACATATTATAATAAATAATGTGGAAGACCAGATTATTAGGATTCAGCTGTGAAACTGTGCCAACACAATAACAATATGTCAAAGGGCAAGATGGAGTTCTACAGTGACACTGATTGCTTTCTAGTAATGTAGATTTTGCTATTAGCTGAACGTTAGCTCTAAATTAAAGGGGCACTCCAGCAATTTAGATCTTTACTTTCATAAAGTTGAAAAAGATTACTCTAAAACTCTGTTGCAGTAGCCAAGATACTCTGACTTTTAGTCCCTCAACTCCAAAAAACTGGATACTTAATTTCCTATAATCCAACTTGGTACAAATTTCTTAGCAATATCATCACACCCCCAGCTTGTAACGTGGGCTTGCCGTCATAATGCTGTGATTTCCAAACTGAGATAACCTGAATGATATTGTCAGTGCCTAATCTGTTCCAGCTGCCCGATCTGTTCTGCACAAATATCTAAAATCATTGTACATTTAATTAATTATTATATTATTGTATAAATTATATTATTAATTATTATGTAATAAGTAATTTACTGAAATTAAATATTTAAAAAACCCTATTGGTCTCTACCAGTGATATATAAAGTCAAGAGGGAGTGAGAGAAACAGAGGTGCCTTCATACTAACCAGATAGTAAAAATGGAGTCAGTAAAAGTAAAGTAGTCAAGTATAGAATACATAAAAAAGATACATAGAGAATATAAAATGTCTTAATTAAATAGAAAACTATAACACAACTAGACAGTTATTTAAAAAATATATATATTTTTTATATTATTTATTTCAATTTTAATCAATTTCATAGTGCAAATACATGTTTGCAGTACATGTATTTGATAAACACATTGAATTACTTGTATTGACTGAACACAAAATTAAACTGAAAATGTATTGTTTTGCTCAATGTAAATAATTGTGAACAGGCACATTTGCGGCAACCTTCTTAAACCAACAGGACCAATTTGTGCATGTGCAGAACAGATCAGGCAGCCAGTACAGATCGGGTAGTGACAGACATCACTATGACATCATCGGGGTTGCAGGACTTGATATAGCTCCTCCCAGTTTGAACAGCCTGAGTGGCACCAACCATGACGACTAACCGAGCTGGGTGTGCAAAATCAGCAGAGTGCCCCTTTAAAATGACCTTGATAATAAAAACACTAAGGCCAATAAGACAAGAAGTCTTGAAGGTGCCCTTTAATGATGTATTGATTTCTGATTCGTACAAGGCCATTGACTGATGCTGGAAGCAGTTAATAAATAATATCTACTCACACAGTTTTGAGAGTAGAAACTCAGACTCTACTGTAGGTCTGTTACTACTCTATCATCATATAACACAGACTGTATTTCATTTATTGAAAACACCTCTAAGGCAGAATCAGGCACTAGATAATTTGACTGTGGCTGAAGTCCATTTTCAAGGGCTACTAAGTGTAACTGATTAGCTAGCCTCCTGATATGTACCTTGACATTTTCATACAAATGTAAACATTCAATGATATTGCACTCAAGTCGCATACTAACACAAATAATTATTTGTCAGTACACATGCTTTTTATACTCATAAAGTGCTTGGATGTAAAAAATATTTGAGCAGGGAAAAACGGTCACCATTCCTACTTCAAATTTGAGAGATTTAAGAACTTCCACAGGTTGGGACACGCAGCAGTGAAATGAAACCATGGTTTTGCGTGTAAGCCATACACAGGGTACCTCAGATGAGCGACCTGAAGCGAAATGATGCAAATACAAAGAGGCGAGGCTCTGCGTTTCTGTGATTTGGTTTCAGTATTTACATGGCGAAAAGGACGATCAAACAATCTTTCCATGCTCTCTCGCCTGCGATAAAAAAAAGGAAAAACAGAGAAAAGTATTAATTACAAATGATATTTTTTCTTAAGTTCACTTTTCTATATGAAAGATGTCAGCAGGCAGTCACATATCATCTCCCTGATGAGACTGTTTTCTCTCTCCACTCCAAAAGGCCTCACAGTTGGTGAATACACTTAAACCAAAATGGGATATTACACAGCTGCGGATTTACTGCCTCTCTCTCTCCCCCCCTCCCTCTCTCTTCATCCATTTAACTCATCATCCATTTGCACTTCCTCTCCATCAGTCCATTTACACATCTATTGATTCTCCCATCCATCCTCCAGTCTCTCGCACTGACCTTGTCACTGCTGGTGGAGTGTGTTGGGTGTGTTTCTCCTGACTCCAGGCTCAGGACAGACAGACCGGAGTCTATCAGTTCCTCTTTGAAAGAAAACAAACATTAGCTTATTTATATACCATCAAGTCAGACAAAAGTAATGGCTGTTGAGGCTATTGCTTACCTGTGTTTGTGTTGCTGATGTTGCACTTGGCAAGCTCTACAGGCTGGACAGGGCTCTCCTGTAAAGAGGCACAGGCTTTTTCAGGGGAGGGGGAGCTGGGAGCTGTGGTGTGGGCGCTGTCTTTTCTAGTACATTCAGTTTCAGATGCCTGCTGCTGGGCGACAGGAGGAGCAGACGGACCGCCTCCCTGATCCTGAGGACCAGGACTGCCGTCGTCCTGCTTGGCACTTTCAAGAGGCTGCTGTGGACCTTTGTTTTTTTTAGGTGAGGCTTTTAAAGAGCTCGCGCTCGAGTCCTGAGAGCCTGTGGTTTGCCTCGTGTGAGCCACCTGGACAAGCTCCTCCGAGAAGCGCACCTTCTTCTCCGAACTCTTTGGGGATGATACCTCGGCCTTCAGCTGAGTAGGGGAGTCCTCTCTCAGTGCGTCAGCTGACGCAGGAGCAGCGGATCCACTCAGTGAGTCTGGGCTGGGCGACAGCTTTATTTTTGAATCCCGGTCTTTCGGATCATCTAGGTCAGGTTCTGTGAGGGCGTCGAGCTCCTCCAAGAATTCCTCTAATGTTGTGTCAGAAGTCTAGAGGATGAGAACAAATCAGGTGTTTTTGTTTCTTCAGTAACTTTCATCACTCAATCAATGTTAAGACTCAAACAGGTTTGATATCTCACCTGTAGGTTCTCTTCGTCTTCATTCACCTGCCATCTAAAAAATAAAGGGACTTTTATCAAAGCCTGTAACAATGAATACATACTAGGCAAGCATCAAGTAAGAGAAAGTACCGGCTGAGAGAGGTGGAGATAGAAAGCTTAGCAATATTTTAGAATCCATTGCCAGCTGGTACGGCAGCATGGTTACAACAATGTGTCAGGACAAATCTGAATGCTGTTTTGCACTGTCCTCTGACCCTTACATACTTTCAATCAGAGAGAAAATCATCTGGCACATCACACTTTCACACTGAGAGGCTATACTGCCTCACTTCCAGGTCTATGGCCTCCTGGCTTTTTGAAATTATGAGCAATGCTTGTGTAACAGCCTGAAAGCCTCCTCGCCACCCAGCACAGTATTAGCTTGTTTCACAACAGAGGGAGGCTCGGGCAGAAAAAAAAATGAGACATGAATGAGGCCTTATGGGTTATTTAGTTAGCTGCCACAGATTCCAAAGGAAGCTTCGTGAAAACCAGGGTAATTTGTACATTAGGGCACAGTGCAGGAAAACAACATCATTTCCCACGCTGACTGCACATATGTCATTAGTCACAGGCTGTGGTGAGAAACAACCTCGATAGCTGAATCAACTTTAACGTCAGGCTGTGCGTGGCACTGATGGAGGTGATGTTTAGCTGTTACTGACCTCCTCGCTCTCCCAGTCAGACGATCTATGCCTTTTGCTTTACTGCTCATCACTTGCACGTTCTTAGTTCCTTTGTCTTTGCCTCGCTTCTCATGACCTAGGACAGAAGAATAATGAAAGTTAAGGCACAATCAAAACAAAACAAAAATAGAATAGAATAGAATAGAATAGTTTAGAAATGCTACAGTGGATGGATCTGTGTGCATATACCTGTGCAATGTTCATGTGAATGTGCATTGTGCAAAAATGCCCTGAGATATGCATGCAGAGTGCACACTCATACCGATTGTTTGTATATACATGTGCATTACCTGTCATTAAAGTGATGGCGTTTAGAGATATGGTTGCACATGGCAACCAACTAAATACGCTTTGCCATACCCCCCCCCAAAGAGTCACAGTTTGTCCATTTTGGGCTACAGTAGAAACAACATGGTGGACACTGGGCAAAGGACCCACTCAACCAACAGACCAAAGCCCAAAGACTTGTTTACTTCCATAAATGACAAAGAAAGCTGCAAATCCTCAAATTAAGAAGATGTAAATAGGAGCGTTTTTTTGCTTGAAAAACGACTAAATCAATTAATTTAATATCAAAAGAGTTGGCAATTCATTTTCTTTAACTAGAACGATCATATCATTAATCGTTGCAGCTGTGCACTGGACCTCTAAATGTCTTTCAATGTCTTTTGATTTTAAGGCCAGTGCCAACATTATCTGTTATTCTCTTCCTGGATGATGCTCCACCAGTTTACCGAGTGCCTCACTGAGACTTCAGAAAAGAATGATGATTTTAAGACACTGAGCTCATAAATAAATAAAATCTAAGAGTGCGATACCTCTTGAATCACCAGCTGTCCTGGATTGTCCTCTTCTAGCATTTCGTCCACCTGAGAAAAAAAAAAAAGGGATTCAATATTGAGGGTGGAAACGTGTGCTCATATTTTGATGTGAAAGGTCTTGTTCCTCCCACAGTCTTGGTTTGGACTGTGTGAACATCTCACCTCGGCTGGAGGGCCCCCAGTCTCTATCAGGGATGGATTTGTCTGAAAACCTGAAAGCAGAGCTTACAGTTTAGGCAGAAACACAAACCAATGTCTTGGCCATGTCTCAAAATAATTCATCAGTTTCTATTCAGTTGACATAACAGCACATCTCCACTTCCATTAACAAGCTATTCTTACATTCAAGTGTCCTACTTGTACATTTATTATGGGCCTGAAATTTGACATTTTGGAGAGGCGGTGAGAGGTTGTGTTTCACATCCAGCAAGGCCATCTAAATTGTTGAATCAGAAACACATTTCCTTTTCTATTCTTACCCGAGGGCCTTGTTAAAGCCTCACCAAATAAGGCAAGGCATTTCATCTCTTATCCCGAGCTAAAAATAGCCGCTCCTCCCTTGTCTCTTTACATTTTGATGCTCCCTTAAACAGCCCATTAATTTACTCTGCAGTTTGGTCACTCTTTGTACTCAAGCATGGTCTGTTTGAAATCTAACAAACACTTAGAATGAACAGGGAAGCAGTAATCTAACCGAGTTTTCGGAATTCCAGACTACACAAAGTCGCAGTGAAATGCCGACACACACTGTTCATACAGTGGTAGAATTTCCCGGAAACATAATTATTTGGTGACGTAACAATTTAGCAACATCCTGTGACTTGATGAAATTTTGTCTTGTGATCATGGGGCAGCTCATGTAGTTCAGAAACCTTGTCAAATTGATTATTCAAATGAATGAGCTGATTAAAAAAAGAAACATGCTGTTCTTGAAGGTTAGTTTGTTCCTTATCAACATCTGTTTTAAAAGTGAATGAAGCCTTTTAATAAATCCTTTAGAAACACACGTTGGACACGTTTTCCTCTTTTTTGTCTTGCACACCCAAAACAAACGCGCCAAGAAACTGACTGCATCAAGAAGACATTAAACTTCTTTTACAATGAAGTTGTATGCATGATTTTTTTCTGGAGCTGAAGATGGAGGGAGGGAGACATCTTGCTTCCTTTTCATCTCTGGTGAGAGTTGCACATGCACAGTACCGATCAGGCAGCTGGCGAGAATTGGGTACAAACAGGGAAGCCACTCGCAATTTAACAGTTTTCAGTTACTTTTTAAAATATCTTTAACTTCATTCTCCTTTTTTAAACTCCACGCCGACTAAACCTTAACATGTCAATAGCGCATTAAGAGGCGAAAGTGAGCTTGTCTATTGGGGTGTTTTCATCACAGCTGGTCAGAGCTGGAGCCGATAAACAAACGCGACTACAACAGAGTCATTTGACACAGGAGCGAATGCCGATTTTGCCCATTCCCATTAAAGACAAAAGTCACTGGGTGCCAGTGTGAAAGGGTTACTATGATCTTAAGAAATATGCTTTCTGGCAGAGAGACAGATGAGAAGATTGATACCACTCTCATGCCTGTCTGTTAAATATGAAGCTACAGTCAGAATACAGTCAGTTTAACTTAGCAGAGAGAACTATAACAGAAGCATAACAGCTAGCTTGGATCTGTCTGAAAAAAATCTGTCTACCTGCACCTACCACTCAAAAGCGCTCAACTTCATTTTTGCCACTAGGAGTTTATCAAACAAAATAATGATGACAAGATTGTAGTCTCACACAGCGGTGTGTGAGAAAGCCTGAGTGCTAGGAAGTCTTACATATTGTCGGTTTTGTCCACGTCCCACGCCCGTCTCCACTGGCCCTTGGCATTTTTGTGGCGTGCCACTCTCTCACGGTCGATCTGCTCACGCTCTTTCTTCCACCGCAGATACTCTTCCTGCTCCTCTTTTGATGTGGGGATGTTGAGGTCTGTGCTGGCCTGTGGGCTCTCAGGCTCCTGGACAGAGGGGAACATGTGTTTCAAAGCATAAAAACAAGCTCTTAATGTAGATTTATAACTGTCCACTTATCACCAACGAAGCACTTGCATTGAAACGTGACTGAATTAAACACCAGCATGGCCCAGTGTCACACTTTATAACATCTGAAGCATCACTCTACACAGTAATCAGAGCAGCGAGGGGAACAAGCTCAACAATAGCCACGCATTAAGCATGGGTGGTCATAAACAAGAGTGGCTTCTCATCTCTAAACATATAATTAAACAGGAACAGCGCAATATACAGATCAGAGAGAGAGAACAAACAAGGAGTCTTCTGGTATTTTCATACATTAGGGAAAATGCCAAACACTGCCTGAATGTAAATACTAACGGTGGCCTCTGGTTGTTGATTCAATCCAGTCAGCTACCATTTGTGCTTCTTGTTTGGCTGCCATGAAGACAATCAAATTCTTTGAGACAATATTCCAGGAAAACTGCAGTGGACAACAAATGCAATTAGGTCCACTTCCTCCATCCCCCTCGTAACCTGTTTATTGATTACTGTGATGAGAGCAGGAAGTAATGCTTTGTACTGTAACACTAAACTGAGATGTGATGCAGGCTATTTAACACATCAAAGGGGACAGAGGCTGGGTGGATGTGTGCTCTAGTTACAAAGCGCCGGAGCAAACCAGGACTATAAACACTGCTGTGCTTGAGGGGAAATCATGAGAAAACGACCAGCAATCTCAGAAAAGAAAATGATTATCAGTGCTGGTGTTCAATGCAGCAGGAGGGAGATGATGTTGCTGTCTGGAGAAAAATAAAAAGTGTGTGAGATTTCTGAGTAAAAGTGGAACGAAAAATCTACACGCTGCTCTGCACATTGTGTCGGCCAGAGAGAAAAACAGCACAGTGCCGGTAAGAAACCATGATGTGTGATGTTTTTCGCCTCAGGTGTGGACCAATCACAGTCAAGTAAACATGTTGCCTTCCTGTGTACAGTTATTGGAGAACATGGCATCTGTGCTCATCCCTCTGTTTTCCATCTCCTCTCCCCTCCCTCTCCTCTGGCCCCCCAGTGGACGTCGGGGGCCACAAGGGAGGACGCTTCTCGCATGTTCCAACAGGCCGTGTGCTGCCGCCACCCCTGCCGTCCTGCTAATTAGCACTTTTCAATTTCTCGCCTGTGTGAGGCCTCGCAGGGAGGCTGTCAGGTGGGGTGGATGAGTCTAGCCAGTGCTGAGACAGAGCTGGACTAGATAGATTAAAGATTGGTAGATGGTGTAAGAATGATCATGCTCTTATTCTAGAGGGCAGAAGATCTTACCCCTCCACAACTGCACTTGTTAAGGCCAGAAAATGCCAGAAGAGGTTTATTTGTTAACCAAAACAGCTAACAAAGCCAAGGGCTGTCCGACCTCCCCCTCTTTACACAAGAATCCTCAACCTCCAAAAAACTAACTCAGCATGGTTTTTCCTTGAGCAATCGCTCAGCTCGGACTGCGAAGCGGGTAAAGTACAGAGAGGCATGAGCAGCATCACTTGTCATGTGGCGCGTTCAGCAGGCCTTTGAAGCACGTCCTCCCTGCCTCCCCAGTTAACCTGTTTATCGCACGCCTCATCTATGAGACAGCTCTGAGCTACTCCAGCAACGTTTACACGTGAGCCGGCTGGAGGCAGATGGGGACAGGCACTAGAGAAGGAGGGGCGCGCATGGCAACGTGTGGTGCCTGTCTGCATGTGAGTGTTTGTGATGAGGGTAGAGGCCGTATTTGCATTTCTCTGTGTAGTGGCGCCGTCATATGGAAAGCCTGTACTTCACATTTGTTTTCATTTCAGTGACTCATGTGATTGCAAGCTTGAGATAAAACCCTCTCTGTGGCTTTCTGCGATCCCAATAAAGGCTTGTTTTAGGGATAGTGACATTATGCATGTTAATGTGCATTTTTTACCAAATTTAAGAGAGATCTTTAGACCAATCATTTCTTTGGCAGGTATAAAGGTATGTAGTCTATATATGGGCAATCGCAGTGGAAGGTTCTCTGTCGCCATATGGTTGTTAATCTACATTTTGCCAACAGGTCAGTGTTTTAGGGTCAGTAGTAGGTTTAAAGATTTGTAACATTGTAAAAGTGGAATTTCACACAGAAGACTGTCACTGATTTTAACATAAAGAAATTAAAAGAGGGACAAACGCAAGAAGGTAAAAATGTTTTTCTGTTTTAGACCTCAGACATTCAAATGTAAGAATATCAAAGACCAACAATAGCAATTTGCTTGGCCGATTCAAACTTACTGAAATAACATTACATTACATTTTCTCCCAAACTGCACCAGGTTGCAGGACCTTCTCTCACTCTCACTCAAACATGTCTCTAAATAAAGTGCTCTGTTACTGCTTTTGTACAAATAACATCCAACTGAAAATCAAATGCAGCTATTTTTAGTAAAATGGTCCAAGTGAATTGAAGTAATACACAGACAAGCAGCAGACGAGATGAGTAAGGTATTAGAAAGTGCAACCGAAATTGACAGCAAAACACGGTATAGAAATTAGGTAAATTACATAAAATATTTGTTTTCTTTCTTTCTGTTGAAGTGACATGTGAAAATGTGACCGGCACAGAATTGGACATATCGATCAGACATTTTCTAGTTACTGCCTAACCCTAACCCTAACTCAAATTCAGGTCTCTTGCCAATAGATCGGTGCATCTCTACAGAATGTTTAACTAATTTTATTCAAGTTAAGACGATTAAAGGACCCTGTGTGTTACGTGTATTGATGTAGATGAATGGTTGTTGTACCTGGCATTGCTCTGAAAGCCTGTGATGCTCTTCAGTGTGCTTCTGTTTAACTTCATCCTGTCAGAGAGGAGAGAAGGGAAATGAAAGGGAAGATGAGCACAAAAACAACAGGGGTGACACAGCAACATGTTGCCAGCCAGTTAAACACGCTTGTAAAGAGTCACATTACGGCATCCATTAACAGTAAAAGCAAATCAAGCGAGAGAGGCACACTGAGATTAAGAAGCCTACACTGCCCCCAAGTGGACTTGTGGTGCTACAGCGTAATTTGGCATATTGGGTTTTAATCTTCAGTCTGCAATGAGGTCATCAGAGCAGCTCCCTGAAGGTGGGTGAACTTCAGTGGTTTGGAAAATGGCACTTATCTTAATGAAGGAATTGAACTGAGTGAATTATGGTTCTAGTGTCTCAGCAGTCTCTGCCTGACAAGGTGCGCTTCTGGTGAGCACAGTGGATGAGCCATGTTGCCACTAACAGCAACACTCGCACAAAACAGCCAGGGGGGTAGATGGTGGGGCCAATAACTGGTGGACAGAGTGGAGCACCTAGAGACAATGACACCCACATACACACTCCTCTCCTACACACCAGAATACAGTCTGGTTTATAGGCAAACACAAAAGACCCCTGACTACCTCACTTCTTTTCTTCTTTCTCCTCTCACTCCTTCTTCCTCTCCCTCTCTGACCCCTCTCCTGGCACCTCGCCAGGTCCGTCTCTTTGGCAGCATAATGAGCCTTTTCAGAGTGAGAAGGCAGTCGAATGGTAATTAGATCAAATCGGCCCTTTCAGGGTGGTGGGAATGGGGAAACAATCGTGCCAGAGGAGTGCGGGCCACTTAAGGTTCCAGAGAGGAGAAATGGAGGCTGGAAACAGATGGTAGGCTGCCAGGAGTATCTCCCCTGTCTCTCCTGCTGTTTTTTTGCCCTCACTCCCTCAGCCTACATTTCCTTTCTGCTGTCTCTCTCTCCCCCTCTCATGACTGTGAACTGACAGTCTCGTCATGGGTTACTTCCAGGCATTACAATCTGCCTGGGATGCTGCCAAATAACCACACCCCTCTCACAGAGTCGTTATTTGTTTCCCGGGATTTCCGACACACAGACGCTCATTAGAAAATATCTCAGAGGAAGGGCAATGCGCAGGTTATCGTGGAGCTTATTCAGTAAAAATATTTTTCTTACACTTGCCGGATAGATCCATGACACTTTCTGCTCCCTTCAACACTCTGTCGCAGCGCTTTCCACGCCGCGCTCATCAACAACCTTAAATGATACTGGTTATGTAAACAGCGACTACATAGAAACCAGGTCTCTGGGATTCACAGATGACTGGTGCACTGGAGCGCTGGCTACTGTTCAAGTGCTGATTCAGTGCACATGATAAATAAAGGGGGGCAGAACAGGCAGACCAGAAATAAAAGCAAGGGGACAGCATGTTCAGCCCGCTACATTTAGTGCACATTAACTCAGATCAGCCAATCAGAGGCAGATGTATAATACATATGCATATTTAGGAAGAGACTCTACTGGTTTTGTGTCTAGGGGACCCCTCCTACAACCAGGCTGTGTCTGTGTTTACAGTGGTGAAGATCAGCTGTCTGTGCAGTGCATCGGCTTATTGATTGAGTCGCTCGTGTGTGGAGTGCACTGATGTATGTGTGTGTGTCAGACTGAGGCAGAGCAGCTGTTTCAGAGTTCCTGCATACCAATGGGGCCTAAGGTCAGTGACAGTGTGGCATTTCACAGCCCAGCCGGGGGTACTGCATGTGCACATGTGTCTCTGCCTATCTGTGTTAAACACGAGATCTGAACCCTACAGTATAGCTTAGAGCTAAGTGAAGTAGCATCTATGATCTCATGCTATCGAGGATAACAAGGTCTTTTGTTGGGGCGAGCGCTATTAAAGCATCTATCTGAGCACCTGAGTGATTTTTCTTTGGCTAGAAATACAACAAAAGCTTCACAGAGGGAGAAAAAAAAATGTAAAAATCAGACCCGAGCAGGATTGCACACCGTAAAAAAAAAAATAATCCACGCCTTTGTTGGACTCCTACATTTGTTAAGATTTGGTTTCTACGAAGCATCTACCCTGCCAATAGCTCTATTAGCAGTCGCCTTTGTTAATCCCACACCAGTCAGTCACAGCAGCAGTCCACCTCCTGTCCACAAGCTATTGTGCTCCATCACTGGATGGGTGTGTCCAGCCAACATGTCTGACATCTATGTAAAACGAGTTGGTGCAGCATGAAGAGACTGAACAAAGGGGTGGGCGGGAGTGTGAGACTGGAAGCAGACTGGAGGGTGGGTGCTGAAGCGTATGATCACTGGAGTGTCCAGAGTGTCTGATTCACACCTGTGCTGCTGTGTCTCTCTTGGTCATGTGAGGTGGCTGCTTCCCCCTCCCCGCTGTCTCCGCCACTCGCTTCGCCTGTCCATCATCTGTAGGGCTCTTGACGTCCGACCTCTTCTCCGGCTTCTCACTCACCACCCTCTTACCCTGGAGAGACAGTAACACATATTAGAGTTTCATAACTGTGGCACTGTGCAGTGTAATTTAAGAGTCCTTAATCGTGTCCAAATTGTGCACAAGAATAATTACCTTGAGGGTACAATTACTAATTTGTAATGCAAAATAACAGTAGTTTATGAGAACAAATCAAAACATGTACCCCTCCCACATGCTGGCCAGAGGATTCTCTGGAGGGAGAAATGATTTTGATTCAACTCAGATTGATGCTTTTATCCAGCAGCTTTCTGATTGAACAAGATTACATATTGGGCCTCACACAGCTGCACATTTCAAGCCATGCTAGCAGTGTGCCTGTCGGACAATCAGACTGACAGACCTCAAAGCAGGCTAGGCGTCTGTCTAACACTGCAACTTTCTGACAAATCTAATGTATATACTTAGCGTGTAATTGACTGAATACAATAAAAATATACAAAATTTTCCTGCTCAACCAGGTTGGACACATATCCATGAAATGTGGTAAAAATATCAGTGTATCCCTGAGAATGTAACCTAATGATCTCCAGACTTCTCCAGCGCCACCAGCAAATTCATTTTTAATATAATTAGTCTAAAGCTTTGGTTTAAGATGCAAATATTAAAAAACTAAGTTGTTAAAAATTTCTAAACACCAGTATTTTGGCATTGTTATTATGAGCATATTACCATGGTAATGTTAGCATTCAGCCACCTCTCACAACCCGATTGAGCAGGAAACTGGCATATTAAGCATATCATTATTATATTAAGTCAATTACACAATAAGTATGCAAATTAGATTTATTGGAAAGATGCAGAATTAGACAGACGATGTTAAGTAATTAATATTAAATTAAGTAGTTAGTATTAATATTAATATCAATAGAGCTGGGTATCAAACTTTGTTTTTTTTTTTGGCACCGACCAAATTGTCTCAGTCGATCAAATATCAACTAATGTCTTGTCATTCGATTTCACTACAGCAGGAGTTAATCTCATCAGCATCAGTGAGCCGATACGAATGCAGCATGCTTGTTGTGCCAGGATCTAGCAGTCACCAGGATTGGCAGTCTCAAGGCATGCAGTAAAAACACCAAGTTGCGCCCAGAGACAGGGCTCACCACATATATGCGTAGTGTAATCTTTTGTTAGAATGTATTTCATAAAATTGTTATCATTGTTCAGGAACCAGTATCTAAGTCAAGGTATCAGAATCAGTATCAAAATTCTTAATTGTCCTAAATACTCCCAGTACTTTTCTGGAAAAAATTGAAGGCAAGCACCTGCTGAGTAGCAGATATATATCTAAAATATTGAGTACAAATTGACACTGCAGTGTATTTACCCTTTTGCCAGCCATGGTGACCGTTAGCTGCTTCCTGTGGCCTCGACCAGCACCAGGCGACGGGCTTTCTTCCCCCCTGTCGGGCCCGGCCTCCGGCTGTCCTTTCCCAGCTGGTGACCCACCGCTAAATGGCTTCGTCACCACCACACGATTATCCTGCTAACCGGAGAGAACATATTATAAAATATTCAGTATTATGTTTTTGGCATCTAAACCTCAGAAACTAATTGTGCGGTCATTAACAATGCTCTGCTGTGAGGCATTACATAGCCTTTGATTATTACAGTTTAAGTCTGTCACCTCTTATTGAAAAACTCACACTGGTTGACTTGCTGATTGTGATGGTAAGATCCTCAGCTTTGCCCTTCCGGCTCTGCAGTGCCATTCCTTCCTCTTCTGCCCTTTTCCTGTCCTCCTCCACCTCCTAGATACAACTCAAGGAAGAGAACAAACTAATCAGGAAGCCGGAAAGAGCTGCAAGTGATGATGACCAGTGAAAGTTTGGACTTCTCTCTCTGCGAGCGCTTGTCCTTACCTTGTACCTCTTCATGAGAGCTTCATTCTTCCTGCGGAGAGCCTCGATCTTCTTGTCCAGCTCCAGGTCCCTCTCATGATCCCTCTTGGGCATCACGTCACCGGGGGTCTGGGAAGAGAAAGAGCGTATCATTGGTACAATTAAAAAGTACCCTAAAGTCCTCACTACTCTGTGTGCTGCAATTACACAAAACACTAACACACCCTCACACCCACCACAGATGGAGCACTCATTATGAAGCTCAGTTACACAGAGAGAATGCGTATGCAGGGCATCCAAAACGTCCCAACGCGGTCAGCAGGGCATGCCTCCTCACACGACAAGAGGCCTCATACCAAAAAAAATCTCCATCTGCTCTCATGTAACATCAGCTGGCTGTATGTTAACACCTTCTTTTAAGAAAATCTCTCTCTAACTCGTTGTAACAACTGCAGACACGTGCTAGAGTGCTGCGGTATTGGAAGCAATGTGCACAAACATTCAAAAGAGGCCAAATTAGGATAGTACAGAATGATAAGGAGGAGGCATCAACCATGTCCAACACAGATATCTCATTTCCTTTAGCCTGCAGTAACTTAATGTTCCCTCTCCAGTCTTGCCTGTGCAGTCTCTCTTTGGTGCTGTGGGATATGAGTGGGTATAGTGTGGTTCACTGTGCAGCACGAGAGTTAGGACAGTATGACACCATCTTCAAAGTGCAATATCACCAGAGGTTCAGGTCAGGTGTGAGACATGCCATGATGCCATGAAAGAAAGCTGAATAAAATCCACTGTACTTATAGCCTGTTTTAAAGGAACAGTACGAAATTTTGGGAGCAAACTAATATGAGAGGACTGATATCAATCTCATGTCTGTGGGTAAATATGAAGCTACAGCTTGCAGACGATTAAGTGAGGGATAATGCCCGACGAGGTGTCCATAATCAGGAATTAATGGACGACGCAGAGGCCATTAATTCCTGATTATGGACATCTCGAAGGGCATTATCCAGCTTATACCATGGTCACTTGCCAAAGAAAAGAAATTAAGACCATTAATTTATATTTTCATGCGTTTTACAATCAAAATATAAAGTTTTTCACAAGCATAACTTAGTTTCCCTGGTAACGCCTGAGGGTTTGACTAATACGTGGAACAATCATTACCCTCCCGTAAGGTTCTTATGCAACGGAAACATTGTTCACTCCTCCAGTAAATAGGATGGACCTTAGATATGACTTGGCAACGGGAGATACTCTAGTCCGCTCAGCGATGAGCCAGAAAGCTAACAGTATGCTAGCAAGAGTCAAAGTCAATAACATTGCGTGTGTAGCGTTACTGTGGCCGCAGCCTGAAGTAGAGAGTTACACAGTAAACGGGATGTGAGATTATTCGCTTATGTGATACAAAGTATCAGTAAGTTTAGAGGGGAAGCGTACTTTGCTGCAGCCTGTGTGTTACAGTCACCATCCTGTGGTGTTCAGAGGATAAGGCACTGAAGGATATAAGTAGTTTTTATATGGATTTATCAAAGATGTCTACTCATGAACGTGAAAGATTGAAGATGCATATATTTTTATCATTTTACAAAAAGTGATGTATAATGAAATGAAGTCTGTATTACCTACATGCTATTCACAAAAAGAGAAAATCACATACATGGGTTAATAATTAATAAGGCTTGATAAGGTGGTTTTAATCACCCACTGTGGAGCATTCCCATCCTGGGCTGTGCACGAACCATGCCAGTTTGTGGTGTTTCCAATCAGGATGCTTTCAATTCTAGAGCACTGGAATTTTGTCTTCCTTTTTGTTTCACATTTGTTCACCTGCTTCACCTCGGCTTGGCTTGTACAGACAGCAGGCTGTGTCTGTGCCTCCTCAAATCAACAATCAGCTCCTTGGCTTTGCTGATGCTGATGTTGTTGATTTCCTCCCGATATGAACTCTCTCTCTCATGGTGTGCATCACCTGCAAACTTCACAATAGAGTTCTCTCTATGTGGGGAGTGCAGTCATGGGTGTACAGTGTGAACAGGGGGGGCTAAGCACATAGCCCTGGAGGACTCCGGTGCTAAGCACTAAAGTGCAGGACGTCTGACCGCAAATCTAAACTGTCTGGGATTTGTCTGAAGTGCTATTAAATGGATTTGTATTTTGTGCTCAACCAACTAACTGCTGACTTTAGCTTGATATTTGAAATACTGACATAAAAGTGGTATTGACCGTCTCTTTTAGCTCCTGGCATGAAAGCTAATATGCATGTCCCAAAAATGTTGAACTATTCCTTTAAATTGGTACACCAGCTTAAATGAAATGCCAGCATGACAACAAGTCACAAGACAGCTCTTGCCTTATATAAAATGTAACATATTGTTTCAAAGACACTCCAGGCAATGATACTAGTAGAGAAAAAAAAACATAAAAAACAAAAAATGCTCACATGTCCTCTGCTTGTGGTTTAAGCTTGAAGAAGTTTTAAGAGTTATAATTCTTGGGGATCCATGATAGGAAATGATGGGATAGATAAATATGTGCCAAAGCTTTAAAAGGACAGGATCAGAATTAGAGTTGGAGCTTGAGGCTGTTTAAAGGCATCTTATGTTTTCTTAATGCTTACCAGCACCTGAGGGAATGCATCTTCATATCGTCTCTGAGATTTCATCCAGCACACAAACAACTCTGCTCTGATAAAACTCAACGAACAACAATCATTGTCAAAAAAGGAGCTCTCATCTCAATCAGCGTAACTGTTTCCAGTTGCGCATCAATGCTGGCATCATCCTTTGTTTTTCGCAGCCGTGGCAAGGTGACAACTATGCCATCAAATAGAAAAGTTGCCTCTGCAGCTTGTTCAAACTGCGAAAAACATAATTCATTTTGAAGTGTCCCCTTCTCCGCGCTGTATAAATAACTCTGAGGGGTCAAACATTCCTGACAGATACAGGAAGTAGACATGCCAACGTGAATCAGGCATCCTCCACTGTTGCCCCAGTGACGACAAGAGAATCAAGGCTACTTACATGTGATTTTGCTAGTACAGAATGATGACTCACGGCTCGCAAGCGTACAATGACCATCACATTGGGACTGCAAGGAATTCTTTCGTGCTTTTTTTCCATTTGCGCCACTGTTACGCCTGCAAAGACTGGCTGCCGCTGAGATGTTGTTGAACAGTTTGAGTTGGACAACAGCGCCCCACTCTTTATCAGAGACATCGAACCCTGTTTAAATGTAAGGTGTCAGCACAGACTTTTGGTTAAACAACAAAGACTGCACATCCTGAACGTAGATGAGTCAAACCTGCAAAGACAACGTGAGCATGAGAAAAAGTTCGAACTCACTCAGAGAGGCAGCAGGCAGCAAAGGGGCTACCTCACAGCTTCTAGTTGTCAGGGTATCCAAACACAACAGACCATGAGGACATACCACCAGGAATAGGCGCAAGGGAGAGAGACACGCTGCCGACTCCCGGATCTTAGCAAGGCCGAATGGCGGAGTTTGAAGTAAACGACAGCCTCCTCAGACCAAAGTGGGGGAACACAGTACCCCTCTGGGTTCAGCCCAGCCGGCTCTGTGACTGTGCCGCAGCAGGGCTAACATGCACACATAGCACACACAAACACAAAACACACAGAGACGTTGTGGGTCTGCCAGCGGACGGCACCCATGCCCGGACAGGCAGGCAGAGAGGAGGAGGGGGGCCCTGCAGATAGAGAGCTGCCAAGGCTTCCTCCCCACCCAGCGTTCCTGCCACCTACAGGAGCGTCAACAGGGGAGAGAAAGATCCAGAGGCACAACTGAAACGCTGCATGTAGCCAGAGCTAAATCTGCGACAGAGCAGAGGAGGAAGAGGGGGGAACCTAATAGCAGAGAGAGAGAGAGCACTGAGGCGTGTGGGATGAGAGGAGAGAGAAGGCACTCACGGGTCTTTCCATGTCAGCGGTGAGAGCTGGGCTGGGTCCAGGCGCGAGGCAGCCGAGGCGGCAGAGAGGGCTGCCTGGAGTCGACGATCATGCCTCGATTACAATGAGCCAAGTTGGGCAGGCGGCCAAGACGTCTAACAAATGCACAGAGCTCCCCTGTTAACGGATTTCACAGCACCCATCCGCTTGTCCTCTCTCTCACTCTCTCTCTCCCCTCTCTCTCTCTCTCTCCAACCCTCCCACCCTCCTGCACATATGCTCTCTCACTCCCTCTCGCCCTCTCTAAAGCACTTGCTCTTTCCCCTCCTCACTTGTCCTCTGCTCAAAGCATGCTGGTTAAATCCCGTCACCCTCCCCAAATACACACACTCCGCGAATTTTGAAGTAATTTAGCGCTATTGCTTAACTGACAATGGATTTTTTTTTTTTATGCTGGGCAGCCACAGCTAATCTATAAGATTCCTTTTTCTTTTTTTCTTTTTTACCTATCAAAATGCTTCACTGGCATAACGATAACACCATTTTAATGTCCATAATCCATCCGTTTATTAATTATTATTATTTTCTAAAGCCATATGCTTCTGTCTCAGTTTTTGATGTGAAATGCAATTAACCGGTATGTATTGTCTGTTTACTGTGTGGGAGCTTTCACATGTCATTTATGTTATTTACTTGTTTCTCCACCATATGAGACAGGAGAAAACTAATGAATCTTAATAAATAAATAAATAAATCATACATTTTTACACAGCTTTCTGAATCCCTCCCAATCTGATAGGAGATCCTCGTGTATAAAATCATATAAATCCAGACATCATAAATGAGATGCAAGTGTTGTTTGTTCTCACGACAGCTGCGTTGCCTACAAGCTCCAGACTACATGTTTAGAGTACTAAAGAAGCTTCCTAAAGAGTGAAGTGGGGGGAGGAGGGGTCGCATGCCAAATTTCCCACAATTCTTCATGCATGGCTGTGCTGTCTTTGCAAAAGCCAAGTCTGAGAGCTAATGACATGCAGCACACAGGCGGCCCGGCGGACAAATGCCACAGGCCTCTCAAGGAGAGCAGCAGAGGTGAAGTCAGTCACTTGAGACTCAGAGTCAGTGCTCTGCAATTTCCAGAGCATTATGGAAACAAACACATCTTTGAGAGTTGCCAGTCTGAGCCACATTTTTAGCAACACGAGCCCCCATAGCTTACATTCTACATGGATCAATCCTGCTAATGAGCCAAAGCTCTTTATGAAACGTTTCAGCCCACAAGCATTTCAGTTATGTTAGAATGAATATAAGAAATGTCCTAGAAATATTTGTGTCTGATGTTGAGTCAACCCCTGACATACTGATGCCTGCAAATAATTGTGCTAGGCAAATGGTGACCTAAGTAGCGGTTAGATGATTGTCAACCTTGTGATTACAGTTATGATCTACAGTTGCAGTTGAATCGGAATGGGATGATATCAAAGTTTTATCACAGATCGCAATAAAAAAAAAAAGTCAGAGTAAGTTGATTGAAAGAAAAGAACAACAGGTAGATGAGGTTCCCTGCACACTAATGTCCTTTATCTATGATTTATGAATACGTCATTAAAGATCGTCTTATTGTTTTTCACTATCACTAAAAAAAAAAAAAAGATGTGTGTCCTATCTATGATGCAATAAAAATGATTGAAAACTGTTTGTTTCTCCCCAAAGTGTAAGGTTAAGAGATTCCATTGTGTTTAAGTACCATTTAAAACGTTTTTAGCAAATTTTGATTTTCATCTGAATAATACAATGAATTGCAATTACTTTAGCCATGATAACTGTGACATGAAATGTCCACATTGTCCCATGCCTATGCAAATACCTACAACTATAACCTTGTTATTTTCAGTTCAATTCTAATCAGTTATTTGGTCATAAATTGGCTAAAGCTAATGTTATAGCTAACAGGCTAAAATGATTATATTCTCTTTACAAATTAAGTTAAATTTATCCTAATGGCAAGCTACTTTTTATCATTATAATTCATTTAATATATGTCATGGTTATAGAGTTGATTCAGCTTTGTTTTAGCCTAAATACCAAATTAATTCTCTCCATTTCCATCCATCCCGACATCCATTAGCATTAGCTCGACCCGCTTATCCGTGACGGTCAAGAAGGGGCAGAGGCCAATCTCCATTTTTATGCTCAAAAATATACAAGTTGTTACCCTAACGTTAACCCAGTGTTTGTCAAAATGGGTTGCTAATGGTGTTTATTAACAGTGAAGTTTAATATGTATCCACATAATTAAATTAGTTCAAAAGTAACATCAGACAGACAGCATCACTGTACTCACCTCCATATTAGCTGCGCCTGACATCACCAAGCTTAGCTAACAGCAGCAAGGTGCAGTAACACATCGTGCCCACAAGGCGGCGCCAAATCCCCTGTAAAACGGAGCAGTGGTTTCTGAGCTCAGCAGGCCTCCTCTCTCCCAGCCTGCTCCCCTGAAACTTAACCTCAACAGTGACTGAGGTGGCGTGCCAGCAAATACTGTAGCCATCACAGCTGCAGAATATTACTACAGAAGTAATATGAAGCTAATGAACAAAGATGATTAGTTTTGAATAAATTATGTTAGATAAATATAGACTACCATTACATAATCAGTGATGGAATGTAACTGTAACTGGAATGTAAATAAACTAATAGCAGATAAGTCATTAAATGCTATTTGCATGTGTGACTTTTGGTTTAACAAAAGTAATATCTTAACAAAACGTCTTTGATTTTGCTCGACAGTCTTTTGGGTACTTTCTAATGTATTCGATGAATGTGACAAACATTTTCAAAATGAAAAGTTTTCTTTTAGTCTACCGGAGGTTAATTGGAGTAAATTACAACAATGCACTGACAAATCTCAAATAATGATGAAATCAAAGAACATACACAATTATATCTGCTGCGCAGCGATGGGTCGGGTCGGGGCTATTTTTGGCAAATTTAGGCAATTCTGAGAAACAAACAGGAGAATATGAAGACGAGACAGTTGACAACAATGTTCATTTTGGACCACTTGAGGCTTGAACTCACAACTTCTGGAACCAAAGACTGTCATCTATCGCTCTGAGCTAAATGGCAAGTGGCAATACAACAGTGGCTTCTACCTGATTGAAATTATCGGCCAATCATCAAGCTCTGCAGAAGCCTGACGAGGAGGCAATCATTTGAATCAGGTGTGTTGGAGCAGGAAACATATTAAACATGCAGGGCAGTGTTCCCCGAGGAACAGGTTAAAAAAACACTGATTCAGAGGCTTGCTGTGATGCCACCATCAGGACAAATGTCTTGTGTTTCATATTGAGGACATCTGACATTTTGATCTGTCATCATGATCCTTGCCAGGTCTCAAACCAACAACCTCTGACTCCAAGAACCAGCTCCTAACTCACTGAGCTAATTGGCTGGTAGTGAGACCTGCTGTGTAGCTTCATTTGTCGACTCAGGGAGTCACTGTCCGAGCAGCTGTTGCCAAGGCAGATTTCAAAAATGGTCAAAATGTCAGAAATTCTGTTACCTGAACAAAAATCTGATAATACATAAATTGTATCTTTACAGCATGGAAATGTTGGTGAATTGTGTTTAACTCTAAGTGTTTTGCTTCATAAAAGAAAATTTGATGTTTAAAAATGTCACTCTTACATTGACTCCAGATGTTCCCATGAGAGCAGAATTCAAAATGTTCTCAAAAATTCAGTTTTTGAGATAAAATTCTGATATTTACCAAACTTCATCAACCATAACTCCAAAATATTCTAAATTTTTTTCAGGAAGATTGAAAATGTATTTAGCAAGAATTTGATAGTATATGTTTACAGTACTGTTTACAGTCAAACATTTTGATGCACTGTAGGCTTAATTTTTGATAAATCAAAAATCCGAGAAACAAGTTTTGTGGAGGACGGTCTGAAGATGCTCTCTAGCAAGTTTGGTGACAATTGAGCAAAAATTGTGGGAGGAGATAGCTTTTATAAGTTTTACAGGTTTTGAAAAAAACTGAGTGATGGACTTCATATTTTGTAATGAGTTTGAGTGGACTAAAGTTTCAGCAGTATTGGGGCTACAGTTTGTTGAAAGTTTCGAAACTGTAGCATGTACTGTTGATTTTGTAGGTATTTTAAAAGTTTTTGAATTTAAATGCTTATTGTGCCCCCCCCAGGAGGAATATTGACATGTCCTTGGATATTAAGTAAATCTGGCATGGGGCCGGACATTTCTGTAAAGTTTGGTGAGTTTTCGCCCATGGGAAGTATGACTTCCTTGGAAGAAAGAAAGAAAGAAAGAAAGAAAGAAAGAAAGAAAGAAAGAAAGAAAGAAAGAAAGAAAGAAAGAAAGAATTCCTACAAATACAATAGGGTCCTTGGCAGCTTAGCTGCCCGGACCCTAAAGAAAGAAAGAAATATCAGTTTTCTTCACCTGACTTTTCAGTCATCTCTGAGCTGCCCTCACCACAGGGGCCCCTGTTCCCTGTCATCTGTGATTAAACAGATCATGATTTAACTCAAGGACATTCACAGAGTTGTACCTAAGCCACTCCTGCATGGTCTCGGCCGTGTGGGATCTGAGCACTGCTGATCACGACAGTGATTTATTTCATAACCTGATCAATTGGAAAATGATTATCTAAAGTCACAAAGGTGCAATATGTTGTGAGAAATGTACATTAAAACACGTGCAGTCGTGTTGTTTCAGCTTTGTTGCACAGGTCTTAGAAGTTAAGGATCTGTCGCACATATTAATATGATTTGACAGTGTTTGTCTGACAGGTTTGGGCAAGTTCAGATGAAAACGAGATCCTTGGCCTGAGCCACAATATGTGCCCATTTACAGTATGCCAGAGTTGGTGCACAAATCCAAAAATGTCTGTAATCGTTAGTTTTGACAGGAGAAAGACTTAAAATAAGAGAAAACATTTTCATGCATCTCCAGTTTACCAGACAATGGACAGATCATTCCATAAGAATGTAGACGTCTAATGAAAAACCTCAGCCGTCACATGTCAGAGACTTGTCTGTCTCCAATACCTGGATCACCTCATGTGACTTTTTTGATCAAGTTTTGTATGAATGCCATGAGACAGTGACAGGTGTGTCCTAAAGTTGCAATGTGTATAATTAGTGTAAATGAATACCAGAGAGGGAGGGTGGTTTATTCCAGTTTGACTTGGTGGTTTCTGGAGTCAGACAAACAAAAACATGCGCGACAATGGCAGGATTGCCTCGATCACAAGTGGTACCGCTTTTGTGTTCATGCCCAGTGACGTCACTTTTTTCTTTGTGTGCATTTGTTTTCTTGAGGCCCCATCACACCCTGGACACAGCCTGTTATTACAGAAAACTGTGACAGATGAATTGCTAGACGCAAGAATAATATCTTTCCACAGGACTGTGACCTCCAATATTAAGGCAGGGACAGTTTCACCGAGTAGGACACCTGCTGTCAAGTGTCCTGTTAGAGGACGTTTCATGTTTTGAGGATAATCTGTCAATCACTCTCGGAGAGAAAAAATCTGGCAGTTGTTTTTTGGGCCTCACCCAAACCTTACCTGTCCACAGCCGTCAAACAGTCACATTTCAATGCATGAGGCAAACACCCACATTCTTCATCTCATCTGGCACCACATAAATAACAGACGGAACACCCTCATTAAACACGAGGCATTTTGATCTCTGCACTAGATACGTAGTGAGTATTGTTGCTTATTTGTAACGACTGCAAGAAACATAATAATTCCAGTTTTAAGATCCTGAATTTAACTTTTCTTTTTTTTCCCCTGGGAAAAGTCTTTCTACTGCTCTTGTCAACAAGAAAAAATGAGTGATCGTAAGTCTTCTTGATTCACTTTTATATATTTTCAAGAATGCTTTAGGATACTGTTCTGTGCAGAACGCCATTCAAAAGTTTGAAGTCACCTCTTGTATTGATGTTTTTCTTCTTTCAATGGCTGCTATTCTAACACAAATACAAACAGTATGTTTCAGACAGAAGATGTGTTATTTGAATTTGAAATGGTTTTGGCTCTAAAAGGTTAAAAAAAAACCTAAATTAAGTTGATTGATTTTTAATTGTACATGCCAGAAAAGTGTAGGTGGCCACAGATTAAATGATTATTGATTATTATATTAATTATCTTGTAAATAGCCTGTTTTTCTTCGTGGGGAAAAAAGGTAAAACCTTCTGTTCCTGTTCATTTCTATTTTTAAAGTGGAGTTATGGTAAAGCAACACGCATGTTAATATGTGCTTGTTCATGGCATTATTGTGAACCTGACACCAGGATGTTTTCCTGTTTAAAGGTTTCATTTTCTTCTTTTAAAACTTCTTTTAATTCCCTTTCATCAAATCCAACGTACAATGCAGGGGAAAACACTTGAAAATGTACTGTTAATGACTAATGACATGCAAAACCTCATAATAACAGGTGAGGAAAGAAGATTAAAAGAATTGAATAAATACAAATTTGACAAGATGTTTATATTTAAGTGTGGAGAAAAAAAAACCTACCAATTATAAGTTTAAGATGGCTAGTGATTTCTTATGTTCTTCATGAACTGTTGCTCAGCGTTGTCTTTGTCGCAATGCTCTCCATACAAAACAGTAACGAATTGTGAAGAGGACTTCCTGCAGTCTGAAAGCGAGCATGACCATTCAAAACAAATAGAATAGTCCTCTCACGCATCTTCCTGTGCTCAATCAAATTTTTTGGCAGGCGATCCCAAACATTTCAAGGGTGCAGTATATAATTATTACCTTATTCTGTGAACACTGTGCTTCAGTTAACGGGTGGTAACGCCCAAGCAGGCGAGCAGCATTTCACAGCTGTTGGGTTCACTGTTGCTGCTGACATGAACACCAACAACAGTTGGCTTAACAATTAAAATCTGGGGGGGGGGGGGGGGGGGGGAGGCATTTTATGATTTTTTGTAGGTAGGGGGCATTTTCCATATTTTATGTTAATCTGCATATCTCTGACTTTGTTTCTTTTTTTTTTTTTTCTCGTCCCATCACAGCCGAAGAGGTGAGTCAGTCTGCATCCTCATTGTGCTTTAGTCCCATGACTTAACAGCAAACGTGTACTTATGAAGCTGTCTCCTCTCTTAGGCTCAAGCTGAGGATTTCTCAGGAGAGGAGGGTTCAGGAGACGAGGGCTCAGGAGAGGAAGGCAAAGGCAAAGTGAGACACTTTCCATCTTCCCTAAGAGTGATTCATTCTGTTTTGCCTCACCAGCTGATTGAGTGATTTTGTCCTGCTCATGTGTTTATTTCCCATTATCTTTTACAGGGGAGGGGAAAATCAAAGGTAGGAGAATTACTACCTTTATGAAATAAAACTATGCAGCTAATCATCTCTGGTTTTTTTTAAGAACTTCTGTCAATATTTGATCTGATGGCTGTTTGCAGGGAGGAAGAGGAGGTAGAGGCGGAGGTCGTGGAGGTCGTGGAGGTGGTGAAGGAGGTCGTGGAGGTGGTGAAGGAGGTCGTGGAGGCAGTGAAGGAGGTCGTGGAGGTGGAGGCGGTCGCGGAGGTCGTGGAGGCAAATGAGGTTATGGTCGTGACTGAACCGCCGTTCTTTGATAATGCTTGTAAAGAATGACATAGATCTCTATTAAATCAATCAAGAAAAAAAACAAGACTGGTTTATTGTTTATAGGCATGAATATAGCTTCAGTGTCTGACTCCACGTTTAACACATGCATCCAAAACAGATGCACTTTTACAGCTCTGTGTATTGAAGGACCAATCTGTAAACCAGCTGATCGTTGACTGTCACTCGAACGAACATTTTCAGAACCTCTGCATGGGATGAGTGGTTCAGTTGGTGAAACAAAAGCAAAATGGTAAAATAAATAAATAAATAAATAAATACATGTTTTGTTTGTAAGTGTAACACTCACTGAACCATTACATAATCTCAAGACACAATGGACGGATAATGTATCACCGCAGGCTGTGCAAGAGCTACAGGTTATAATGGTGAATAAAATGAATCAGTCAAAATACACACACACAGTACCACATCTGACCTGCAATGGGCCGAATTATTGTCCTAAGGGTGGTGCTGTGGTGCTACACTGTACACACTGTAAATGGATAATGACATGCATCCAGAAACAGAGGAAAATCCCTCGATGCTTTCTGAACAGAACAAAATCTAAATGTGACGAGGACTTCCTACAGCCTAAAATCGTGCATGACCATTCAAAAGAATAGAGTAGTCCTCTCACCCGTCATAAATCTGAAGCTGGTTTAATGTGTACGTGTTCACAGGAAACAAAATTGGCACCAGCGGCCCAAAAGATCACTGATTAACGAGTATTATGTTGTGTGCTTTATTTGCACCAAAAAGAATGGAGCAACTAATTGCCCTTTTGAGTTATTCCCACAAATGAACACCCTTAAAACACTTTTGCTGTAGTATAGAATAAACAAATGAGACATGACATGTGAATTAACAACCTTTATCAGTGTCGGCAGACGATTTTGCAACCTTTGGACAGAGTCAGGCGAGTTGTTTTCACCTGTTTCTAGTTTTTAATGCTAAAACTGGATGCTGCTGACAGCTTCATATTTGATGACGTATATGAGTAGTATTAATCTTCTTATCAAACAAAAAGTTAAAAAAAGTGTACGTCCCTTAAAGACCATCCTTTTGTCACATTTGTGTTTCAATGTGATCTTCAACCTTTCAAATTTTTAATTAGACTAATCCCCTAATTTAACAACTTTCTCTCCATGATGAGCTGCTGAGTGCCAGGCGTAATGATCCATATCGGTGTCCAGCACCTTGTCTTTAAACTGTTTCAGTGCGGTTACTGGTGCAACCTGATCCTCAGAGAATGTTCCATAACAGCAACAACATCTGTGTCAGTGCCTGCTGGCATTTTTCTGCAGCAGCATTGTGGTGAACTGTCAGTGAGTCACTGTTGAATGTTGCTGACCTCGTCCCTTACCACTGCATGCACTTCTGTTTGAGATGACACCAGGGGTGTTTATGCTTTGTTGTTGTTGTAAATCGTTCATGTTGCCAACATTAACAGTGTTCGGGACAACAGCCTTTGGTGTGTCTGTAAAAACACGATACTCCCCTTCATTGTGGCTGCATCCCACGCTAGTTTTTGCTTTGCTTTACTGCAATTTTCCGTTATACATCATATATTCTACATTACATGTGCCGTTTGAGCCAATGTGGCCGCACAGATCAAAGCGCCTCTTAGCCTTTTGTGTTTGATTTTCCCAGTAAAAGTCAGCTTTTGTCAATATTGTCAAATTTAAAAATTCCATAATCAATGTCCCCTGTGCAGTTTGTCACACTGATACGCCATCTGTCATTGTTTCACAGCAGACAGTGTGTGCATCACTGAGTCACTCTCCTTCAGTCAAAACGCTGATTGGACCCAACTCAACCCTGCTGTCATCTTTATCCATTGATAAATATTTATGCCAGCACAAGCAATATCTTCATATCCAATAAAATGTTCCCAAAACGTGACTGCCCAGTGGAGCCTGAGGGTATTTTTAATAACACACGACTACATGACATTCGTTCCAATTTTTCAGTTGAAAGAAAATGTAAGTTATACATTTTGACGGTATCCATTCGGCTTTGCATCCATTCATATTTAACAGCTGAATAGAAAATGTATGCATGCAAAATTGCCCGTTATCTGCTGATTGTTTCCCTACTGATACAATGACTGATGTGTTGCAAAATGTAAGAAATTGCCACTTAACACACAACGCAAAAAGATAGGATATTTACTCCATGACAGAATGCGTGAATATTTTGGTCATGTGCCTCATACATTTTCTGTAACAAAACATCTAAAGCAAAAATTTTATCTCTGTGTTCAAATTTGTGTCAGTGAAGGGGTCCATGAATGAAAAAAAAAATAAGGAGAACCACTGCTCCAGATAATTTGCAGTAAAGTTTAATTATGAGGAAAACATGACAGCGGTGGAATAATGACACAGAAAAGAACAGGCTGCTACAGTATGTGGCTTTCCATCAAGACACTTTATTTGATGTTTCCAGACGAAACAGTGGATTTACAGCATCAGGACATTTTCAAAGCAGTGGCAGAAGCTGCAGCAAAGTTAGACAGTTTTAGAAACATTCAGACAGGCAAAACAGGAAGTTTGACAGGCGAGATTGCTCAAAATTGTAATAATTATAAAACATTTTGTAAGGGAGCATTATTTTTATGATCTCTTTTTTAACAATAAATTCATCCAAAAGACACAAAATTCAGTGGATTGTTGCCTGGAGGAGACGCTCCTGGTGTAGTGCACGCAAACTATACATAAGATTTCAGATATGCCACTTAACAGCCGACTTATTATTGCTGTTGGGGGTTCTGGAATGTGGAGAAACAAGCGAGGCTTGTTCATGTGCAGTAATGTAACGTAAAGGATTGTCGATAGGACACATTCTCAGGGGGGGAAATACTGTTCTCTGATCAATTAAGTTTCTTGATTTACCCAACGGCAGCCTTCTGGAAAAAGCAAATCAATTATTTACAGAAGTCAGTCTATGAGTGGAAAACAATAAACAAAAACAGCTCAAGGAGCTTCCAGTTATTAGTCCGTAACATTCCATTAAGGCTCAGTGGGGGTTGTTGGGCCACATCTATAAAAACAAACAAGAAGGGCAAGATATTAACAGTCATACTGCCTCGTCCAGTATAAGATTGGTATACATATGTCCTAACTACCTTCCTCACCATCACACACAGTGCAGAGCACTGCTTCAGAAGAGCCCGTTGACCTGCTCAGTCTCAGGGTCCAGGTCAATGTCATAGAAACAAGGCCTGGTGGGCAGGCCGGGAATCGTGGGCATCTGAGAAAAACAGTAAGGAAACACCGTTTTTATATCACAGACAATTATAGAAGGTTGATTCTGCTCATTCATGTGCTGTTATATTGTAGACACATATAACGTAGCTCAAGCGAAACAAACAGACACAAAAACTTAAATTTACAAAATAAAGGTGTGCATATCATGATGTGGTTTGTAGAAGCAGAGCAGTGAAAGTCCAACCCTGATGCTTCCCTGAGATGAATCTGCTGCAAAAGAATGCTTACCGTGCCGACCAGCGGGAACAGGAAGCCGGAGCCCACGCTGGCTCGAATGTCTCTGATTGGCAGGATGAAACCTGTGGGCACACCCTTCTTGTCTGCCTCGTGAGAAAGCGACAGGTGAGTCTTCGCCATGCAGATTGGCAGATTGCCGAAGCCCTGCAAGGAGAAAAGAAGACAGAACTTTATTGCATCTTAAACAAAGGGATTCTTCATCTAATAATGCTGACTTACACTGACAGCACAAGCCAGAAAACAGGCCCGACAAGACAGATGAAAGACACACATCGAGGAGAGGTGCTGACCTGTTTGGTGTAGAGCTCCACCTTTCGTTGAGCCTCTGGGAGAAGCTCAATGTCGTCCGCTCCGTAGATCTTCTGGCCAATTATTCGGATCTTATCAGCAATGGGGAGCTAGAGAGGAATTTGAAGTACACACACTGCCTTGAGTCAAGTCAACTTAAATTGATCTGATGACTCAGTAATTCCAACCAGACAGTTTAGGGCCCAAATATATGATGCAATTTTTTTTTTTTTTTTTACTTATACTGACAAACTGGATGCATGTGAAAGAGGGTACCTCTTGTTGGATGAGAACATTATTTTTTATCTTCAGTGTTGCTGATTATATATATATATTCTCTGTACTTAACCTCCACCAACCAAGTGGATTACAGAAAAGAAAACAGCAGGTGTGATGGGTCCATACCTCCAAATCATAGAGGAACTTGAAGTTGCTGGGGGCCTCAGAGGCCCTCTGGACAGCCTGCCCCAGGGCCACCGCACCAGCTCCACCCTCAGCCCAGTGGGAGCAGCGCACGGCGTCGAAGGCTCCGGTGGCTTTGGCCACTCTGCAGACTAAGTCCAGCTCAGCCTCAGTGTCTGTCCTAAAGTGTGAAACAGAATGACAAAAGACATTAGACATAAGAGGGCACAGGAACTTTCTGATAATTCTCTGTCATCTCTCATCGACGGAGAGACTTCTTACAGTATACACAATCATTTGATCCACTATTAATATAAAAATATCAATCAGTTCACAAGTTAAATTATAGCTGCTGCGCAGTGATGGGTCGGGTCCAGGCTATTTTTTGGCAAATTTAGGCAATTCTGAGCAACAAACAGGAGAATAGGAAGACAAGACAGTTGACAACAATGTTCATTTTGGACCACTTGAGGCTTGAACTCAGACTGTCATCTTTCACTCTGAGCTAATTGGCAAGTGGCAATACAACAGTGGCTTCACAAATTGAGTAAGCCATTCACTGTTGTGCAGGCAGATTTGAAACCACTGTAAAAAATTCAGTTATCAAGACAAAAATCTGAAAATACACATATTGCAGCATGGAGATGTTGGTAATTTGTTTTTAAAAATGATTGATTTGCTCCATAAGTGAATAACTGATGTTTAAAATGCTGCTTGCATTGACTGCAATTATTCACATGAGAGCAGAATTCAAAATGTTTTCAAAAATTCAGTTTTTTAGGTAAAATTCTGATATTTGTAAAACATCATCTACCATGACTCTAAAAAATGTTCAATTTTTTCATGAACATTGAAGATTTATTTATTAATTTGCAGGTATATATTTACATTTTCATGCACTGTAGGCAAAAAATGTGGGAGAAGATAGGTTTTTATAAGTTTTACAGTTTTAAAAAAACAGAGTGATGAACTTCATAATTTGTAATAGGTTTAAATGTACAAAAGTTTCTTTAGTATTGGGGCTACAGTTTGATGAAAGTGTGAAGTTCTAGCAGGTTGATTTGTTATGAATTTTCTATGTTTTTAACTTTAGTTGCTTGCTGTAGCGCCACCATCAGGACTATTGGCTTGGGTTTACAGCTGAGGTAATCTGGCATGAGACTGGGCCTTTATGCAAAATTTGGTTAGCTTTCACCCATGGTCCGGTCCAAGCAATTTGTTTTTATTTAATTTAGAGCAGTGTTTTTCAACCCTGTTCCTCGGGGAACACTGTCCTGCATGTTTTAGATGTTTCCTGCTCCAACACACCTGATTGAAATTATCGGCCAATCATCGAGCTCTGCAGAAGCCTGACGAGGAGGCAATCATTTGAATCAGGTGTGTTGGAGCAGGAAACATATTAAACATGCAGGGCAGTGTTCCCCGAGGAACAGGGTTGAAAACACTGATTTAGAGGCTTGCTGTGATGCCACCATCAAGAGAACTGTCTTGTGTTACATGTTGAGGACATCTGACATTTTTGATCTGTCATCATCATCATCATCATCACTGGGTCTCGAACCCACAACCCCTGACACCAAGAACCAGCTCCTAACTCACTGAGCTAATTGGCTAGAAGTGAGACCTGCTGTATAGCTTAATTTGTCGACTCAGGGAGTCACTGTCCGAGCAGCTGTTGTCAAGGCAGATTTCAAAAATGGTCAAAATGTCAGAAATTCTGTTACCTGAACAAAAATCTGATAATACATAAATTGCATCTTGACAGCATGGAAATGTCGGTGATTTGTTTTTAACTCTAAGTGTTTTGCTTCATAAAAGAAAATTTGATGTTTAAAAATGCCACTCTTACATTGACTCCAGTTGTTCCCATGAGAGCAGAATTCAAAATGTTCTCAAAAATTCAATTTTTGAGATAAAATTCTGATATTTGCCAAACTTCATCAACCATGACTCCAAAATATTCTGAATTTTTTCAGGAAGATTGAAAATGTATTTAGCAAGAATTTGATAGTATATGTTTACAGTACTGTTTACAGTCAAACATTTTGATGCACTGTAGGCTTAATTTTTGATAAATCAAAAATCCGAGAAACAAGTTTTGTGGAGGACGGTCTGAAGACGCTCTCTAGCAAGTTTGGTGACAATTGAGCAAAAATTGTGGGAGGAGATAGCTTTTATAAGTTTTACAGGTTTTGAAAAAAACTGAGTGATGGACTTCATAATTTGTCATAAGTTTAAGCGGACTAAAGTTTCAGCAGTATTGGGGCTACAGTTAGGTGAAAGTTTCAAAACTGTAGCATGTACTGTTGAATTTGTAGGTATTTTTAATTTTTTTTAATTTAAACGCTTATTGTGCCCCCCCCAGGAGGAATATTGACATGTCCTTGGAATTAAGTAAATCTGGCATGGGGCCGGACATTTCTGTAAAGTTTGGTGAGTTTTCACCCATGGGAAGTATGACTTCCTTGGAAGAAAGAAGAAAGAAAGAAAGAAAGAAAGAATTCCTAGGAATACAATAGTGTCCTGGCAGCTTAGCTGCCCTGACCCTAATAAAACCAATTTTTCTGTAGATTTGAGATCATATAGACCATTTTAGTGCTTTTTTTCTACTTCGTCTTCATCCATCACTTACTTGAAACCATTGACAGCCACCACCACAGGCACGCCAAAGTGCTGTGCATTCTCAATCTGCTTCCTCATGTTGCTGCAGCCCTTCTCCAGTAGCTCAAGGTTCTACATGCAAGTACACATAAACATACTTTTGAATAGGTCGACATAAATGTTTAATGTAGATGCTTTTGAAAGAGAAAAGACGGTTTATCTTGAATATCTGTATGTATTGTAGTGTAATGTTTTCACAATACCATGCAGCCCAGATACAATCTAATAAATGCACAATGATTAATATCTGACATTATCCTACAGCTCATCAACAGAAACATATTATTAAAAATAAAGACCGCACTTTGGTCAGCTGCTGTTATGCATTACCTCCTCGATGTATTCTTTCGGCAGTGGCATCCCGGCAGTGACCTGAAAGAAAATGTTTTTTTGTTCAGTGAGTTCAAATACTCAACTCAACTGAGCTCTCTAAATCTTGCACAGCGGAGACAGATTTGAATAGTTTTCCCTCTGTTGTTTGCCTCAGGATTATTAAGACGCTATCAATGTGTGTGTGAGTGCTCGATTACTGCTGTCTGACGTCCACTCAGCAGGAAATGCAATTACATCCCAGCAGTTTGTTGTCATTCGATCATGAAGGGTGCAACATTGTTTGTGTGCAGAAGGAAATTTTCTTGTGATTGTGTTGATGCTGATGTTCAGAGCTCATGGTGGAGAAATGCAACATCATGCAAATTTATTCTTTTTTTTTTTTTTAAGAAAAAGAAAAGAAAGAAATAAGCCAGAGCATGAGTTTTTCTTTGTTTTTCAAAAAAAAGCACTGAAATAATTAAAAGTATGTTTAGGTGTACTTTGTGATGAGGATGCTGAGGGGAACTCATGCAAACCCACCGTTGGTCCTCCTCCGTGCATCTTCAGGGCTCGGACAGTGGCCACCAGCACCACCACGTGGGGTCTCAGGCCTGAGTAGCGGCACTTGATGTTGAAGAACTTCTCCATGCCGATGTCAGCACCGAAGCCAGCCTCAGTCACTGTCAGGCAACATTGAGCATGGTTTTGATATGGTTATGCAATACAACATCTACTACATCCTCATTAGTACAACCAACACTGGAAACCACCTACTGTAGCAGCACCAGACCTGGAAAATCTTAAAAAACAAGCTATCAGCTATTTTCTAAGCTCCACTTACCTACAAAGCCCTCGGGTCCAACCAGCTTCAAAGCTATTTTATCAGCCAGGATGGAGGAGTTGCCATGGGCGATGTTGGCAAACGGGCCAGCGTGGACAAACACAGGGTTTCCCTGCAGATTCAGATGACTCACATGTGACACAAGACCCATAACTCAAGGCAATGTCATCCCTGTGGCATGCAGGAAGGTTTGGATTATTTAAATATAAACAGACATTTTAAACCAACAACAACAAACAAATGGAACGCAGATTGTGAGATTATATCAGTCTATAGAACGCACTCTAAGACTATAAATGCACATGATTTTAACATGGTTCAAAATACTCTAATGCTCTAACACTCATTTTTTTTTGGATTGTACAGCTCTTTCAGGGAACTTGTATAGGTTAGCAAAGCGTGTTTCACCCACCTCCAAGGTCTGCATCAGGTTTGGCTTGATGGCATCTTTCATTAGCACAGTTAGAGCACCACTCACACCCTACAGAGGGAAACCGTACATTATAGGAACCTTGTTTTAACAGTACTTAGATTGTCTGGTCACAAAGGAGACTCCAGCTCACTAACCAGGTCCTCAGTGGTGATGGGCACTCCGCTGCGGCTGGTGGCCACGACCATCTTGGCCAGACGCTGACGCATGTCCTCCAGGCTGCTGGTGAGAGCGAGCACCGCCATGATTTCACTGGCCACCGTGATGTCAAACTGAGCCTGAAGGACAGAGAGAGACATAGCGCATGTCAATTTATTGTATTTTTCATTGTTAAATGAATTTCTAGAGAACTGCCTGATGCAATAGGATGATATAGGCTAATTTTCTATTTTCTTATAATCTATCTAAACTGATATGTCTTTCTATTATTGAATGTAAGCAACTGTAAAGTGACCCAATTCCCCCAGGATAAATTAAGCATTTCTGATTCTGATTATCTATTATTACATATGGTGGTTCCTATTTATTGACAAACAGCTTTAAGGATTTCTTCACCTCTCTTGTGTATCCCTTTTCAGTTGGTGACTGGCCAATAGTGATCTTCCTCAGGAAGCGATCATTAGTATCCAACACTAAATCAACACATAACAAGCACATGAGCATAGATAGATAGATAGATAGATGGATAGATAGATGGATAGATAGATAGATAGATGAGGCAGACAATGTAACGAGTCACGAGTATTAGGAGATGTATTCGGTGTTCATACCTCTCTGCCAGGTGACAGAGCTCGGCTCGATGTCCAGGCGGGCAAAGCGGGTGATCTCTTCCTCAGTCAGTGTGGAGGGATCAGTCTTTTCAATGCCTAGTCTCTAAATGAATAAAGAAAACTTAAATACCATAAGTATGTCCTTCTCTGGGCTGTGTTAAATTAAAATGAAACCTAAAACACCATCACTCACTTTAAGTCTGTTAATCTGGATGGGGGAGAAAGTTCTCTGCCCTCCACTGAGTGGGACCAGGCGGTTATACAGCGCCTGAGGATTTATAAAGAGAGAAATGCAATCATCACAATCCATTAACTAACCTGCAAACAGTGTATTATGACAACAATGACATGGTGGAGTACTCACCTTGTCAGATTGCGTAGCCTCGTGGAACATGCGAGCGTCAATGGCTGCAGACACCAAGTTGTTGGCCGCCGTGATGGCGTGAATGTCACCGGTGAGGTGGAGGTTAAACTAAAATGAACAGACCCAATAATTAAATGCAATCTTGGCCATGAACATATAGCTTAGTTTTTAACTGGAAACAGCAGTGTAGTACCTCTTCCATAGGGATGACTTGAGAGTATCCACCTCCTGCAGCACCACCTGCAGGCAGAAGACAAAATTGCAGGTTCATAAACCACCAAAAACGCCCATTTTAACAACCTCTCTCTGAACGTGCTTTATTCTAAAGCTCACCTTTAATACCAAAGGTGGGTCCCTGAGAGGGCTGTCGGACACACGCAAACACATTGCGCTTCATGTGGGCTCCCAAGGCCTGCACCAAGCCGATGGTGGTGGTGCTCTTTCCTTCACCAAGAGGGGTGGGGGTAATTCTGCAGACAGAAAACATTAATCAGTCGGGCCATTCTGGTCTACTTTCTCATCCCTATTACATATACCATTAGCATCTTTCTATGTACAAACAGACTAAGAGACTAAATTTATAAACAATTTCAACACTTTCCCCAGACAGAAATCCTATCATCCTACAGTGAGAACAGCAGAGTACAGTATAGCAGATAAAGTGATGACTGCCTACCCAGTGACCACCACATATTTGCCGTCCGGCTGTGCCTGCAGACGTTTTATGATATTCAGCTGGACCTTGGCCTTAGTCTTGCCATAGAGCTCCACCTCATCGGAGAGCAGGCCCACCTCTCTTGCTAGGCGGTCGATGGGCTTGGGCACACAGGAGCGTGAAATCGCAATGTCACTGTGGGGAGACGAAACACAAAATCACTTTTTCATCCGCACAAAGGAGGAAAACAGGAAAGACTGAAAGAGCACATTCAGTGAGCAGTTCAAAAGATCAGCCGATCTTGCTTTTGGATTATTAAATTTAACAAATCATTCCATGACGAGTTAATAGAGCACATGACTATGAAAGGGAAAATGAGGAGACAAACCTTGGCACGGGCTTCTGGAGGTTGAGCTTGGTGTAAGAAATGTTCCACTTCCCTGATTTATGGCTGTCCAGGAAACGCTTTGCGCTTAACACTGTGTTCTAAAGACACACACAAACACATTTACACTTTTTGTTTTGTTTTACAATCTTATATTCTCTGTTCTCACATCATTTGGATGCAAGTAATGATACAGAAGCATCAGATAATTTAGCTGCAATAAAAATGCAATTTCTGCAGCATTGTGGCAAATCATGACAAAATAACTAAAAGTGCAGATCCAGATCCATTCTCAGATATGCTAACACTATTAGGTGGTCTGATATGAGATACACAACAAGCACCTGACAAATAGAGACAGTGTAGTTCAGGACCTTACCGCCATCAGCATGGCCACAGTCATGGGTCCCACACCACCAGGCACAGGGGTGATGAAGCCGGCCTGCTCCTTAGCTGAGGCGTAGTGGACGTCCCCCACCACCCGCTTCCCACTTGCTTTAGTCTCGTCTGAAAGACACAGGGAGAAGGTCTGATGAAGACACCGTAAAGGTTACCTCTGACCTTTAATGTGGACTGAATAGCTTGAGGAAGTCCAACCTGGAATGTGGTTGATTCCACAATCAATGACCACTGCTCCCTTCTTGATCCAGTCTCCTTTTACCATCTGTGCTTTCCCGATGCCAACAACCAGGATGTCTGCTTTGCCAACCTAGACGACAAAACAGTGATGGACAACAAGAGAACAGAATATGTAACAAAAGCCCTGTTTACATGGCCCCTAAAATTCCAATAATATTCAGATAAATAGTAATAATAATAATTCAGAATAGAAATGCTTCATGTTAACACATCAATCACAGAAGGAGAGGACAATATTAGCACCTGATGAACATGTAACACTTAATACGATTATTTTTCTGTGGTTGGAATAAGAATTTTGTTTCTGCCCATGTTTGTTTCAAGTGAGGCTATCATCCGATTACATTGCTTCTGGCAAGGGACAGAAATATGGCGATAGTAAAACAGAACTGGTCTGTTGACATTTAAGTTTTTAAAACCCAGAATCCATCAAACCAGAACATTGTGTTCCCATCTAGAAATTTGTATTTACAGGCTGAGTGAATAAGTAAATGTATTGAATTGTATTTGTATTTTCTAAATAAAGTTCTTATTCTTCTACTTCCGTTATATTTCCAAGAGATGCAATGCTTCCCTGCGTGTGGAGCAACGTCATATTCTGAATAAATGCTTTGGGGCATGTAATAGCACATCTCATCATATAACTTTAGAGTCCATATAAATAGTCAAGTTGGAATCTCTCTCTTGGATCTGAGAAACATTGTCCCACATTGTAATCACATTTATATTATGCATTAATAGAAATATTCTAAATCTTGAGAAAGAAGTCCCCATCAGGGTGTGTTTGAACTGAACCCATTCACACCAGATAAAATACGCCTACATGAAAACATCAGAGCTCACATTACAGTTTCTGCTTGCTTTGATGTGTGGGCACATAATGGCTAATGCGACTGGGGTGGAGGTGTGACTGTGGAGGTACCTCTCCAGGCAGATCAGCGGTTTTAGAGTGGCAGGTGGTGACGGTTGCATGGTTCCACAGCAGCAGGTCGTGCATCGGTGCGCCCACAATCTTGCTGCGGCCGATCACTACCGCTCTCTTTCCCGCCACGGACACACCTATAGACATGTGAAGTGGACGATCCATCGATTAATTCTCACCTCACAGCACAGATTTTTTTTTTTTTTTCTTAGAGGATGTGTTGGAGTGTTAATTGCTGCGGGTTTACCAGTCTGTCTGATCAGCTCCATGCAGCCATTTGGGGTGCAGGGGATGAAGCAGTCGCCCAGGTCCCCACGAGACAGCTTCCCCGCATTTATGCTAGTCAGCCTGTGCATGGACCAGAACACATTCTTTTTTTCTTTTAACCATACTTGAAGGACACAAAGAAATACTTCAAAAGAGGAGTAAGCAACTCGATCTTTAATCAGTGTCTGTGCCTACCCGTCTACATCCTTCTCTGGGGCCACGGCATTGGTGACTTTCTCTGTGTTGATCTTATGGATCGAGTCTAAGGGCAGCTGCACGATGAGGCCGTGGAAAGACGAGCTCTCATTCACCTCTGTGATGCTGTGAAGAACCTGCAGACAGACATGCAGTCAAGTAGTCTTGTTACCGTGTTAACCTTACATTTTGTTATGGCGCCAATACAATGGCAAATCCCAAACTTAGCTTTAATCTAACTGTGCTGAATAACATCATCAACAGTAGAATTTAAGGATCTGCAGACTTTACTGGGCACTATAACAAAATCAAACAGTGTCTTACTTCGTGTGTGTGTCATGCAGAAGAATAGAACAAAAGATGGTAATATTTCAAATCCATCCTCACCTCCTCCTCTGTTGCGGTCTTGGGAAGTCTTATATGCATGGCATTTATTCCAATCTGTGTACACAGAAGAAGAGATTAGGTTGGGTAGTAGAACTGATTACATGCAGTGTTGAGTAGAAATGTGGTGTAAATATGGAATGACAACAAAATGATATTTTCACCTCTGCTGCTGCCTTCAACTTCACGCTAATGTACAGATTTGAATCATCGCGGTCTCCAACCTGCAAAGACACAAAGCATCACTTTGCCTGCCTGTATGAAGGACTATTCCTTTTTTCTTAACCACATTGTGCAGCCTGACCTTGCAGGGGAACACAATGGCACTCACAAGACCCTAATTCTTACCTTCTTATCTCCATGAGAAAGTACAAAGTAGTTAACGAAAATATCTCTTTATATAGGGAAAAGTTCCCATTCTACACTTACTTGTAAAACCACTAAACCAGGTCTGAAGTTGGGGTCCTGAAGTTTCATCTGTTCCACATCCTTCTTCAAGCGTTCCCTCACCTGCCTGTGAATCGAAGAATAAAAGCCAACAGGAGTTTTAATCCGTATGCAGTGACAGGTGGACCATGACAAAGAAAATGCATAGGACCAGATGGTACACATGCCAACTGCCGAAATCCCTTTTCTTTCCCTTGTAATGGTTGCAGATTTTGTTTTCATACGAATGCCGTCTGGATATCTCCTGGTTAAAATTGGTAATCATTCTCCAGACCACAGCCTTCAATCTTTGGTCTTTGCTCTATCTTTATGTGTTTCATGGTTTGTTTATGGGCAGTCGTGGCTGATCAGACACCATACAATTGGGAGATCAGGCAAAGTCGACCACTCAGGGACCAAACAGAGTGACTGACACAAAGTGACTGGACTTTAGCTTCTGTTCACACAATCAATCACACAACTAACCAGCTTTATTGATCTCATCAACTGTGGTAGAGAGACAGAACGTGGTCACTTAAAAAGCTCCTCAGATAGACAAATTATCCTGTTTAAAACACAGTGTGCATCACATGAGCTCAATTGGCAGTGATGATAGACTACACCATGTGAATACTATTGATTACTTTTAAATATGGATGCATGACTCCAATTTGAACTACCTTTCAAGTAGCCTCACAGTGCTGTTGCCCTAGTGACCTTTGCTTGATTAGCGTTTTAATTTCAAAAGTTTCAATAGTATCAAATAGTATAAGGATGAGAATTAGAAAATAATTTATGAATTCTTAAATACTGGGTTATTACAGAGTTTTATCATTTTACTCCTACTCAACTTTACCTAATCCCACAATGTTTTATAATCTTTTAGTTGTATCATTTAGTGTGTTTTTTTTTATCTGCAGCTCTTCGTTTGTTGTTGTTCTTTCTTTTCCCTTGCTGTAAAGCACTTTGTATCCCTGTATAGTTATCATCATGATTATCATTAATCTTAAAACTCTGGATGATCTTAATTTAGAACATCAGGTGTTCCAAATAAAACATCTTAGCTTTTCTAAAAGGCAAAGATGCAGAGTGGAACAATAACAATACATACTGTAATCAATATAGTGGAAATAATGTACAGTAGCTGAAAATTGTTGACACACCATTTGACATATAACGTGCACTATGTTGCTGGTTTACTTATTCATCCAGGGGCAGAGTCCTAACAATCCTCATCACAATGACGGATGATAAAAACTGTCTGTTCTGATGTCTTCTTTCCTGGTCACTGATCAACTAGGGCCTTATACCAATAAAAAAAGGACATTCATACAATACACAGTACTGGTGTTGCCATGCTTTGATTGTTGCCCCTGTGTCAATCCTCTGAAGAACAAACATTTGGATAGAGGCTTATAGAAAACTGCATATCTTAACTCATCAATAAACCTCTGTTTATGCAGATCACTTGTCCAGGACAATGACCTGTGTGTCAGCTTTTGTTGAACTTCAGAGATAATGAATCTAAATGCTCTTACTGAAGGCATGCAGATCTGTGGAGAGGCTGTGTGAGCAGCATAAAATAATTACACTAATGAGGACGGTGAGGAGAAGTTAACTGGGTGCAGGCTGTCAGGTCTTGTGACAAGCACATGCAACTAAATGTTCAACACTTTGTGGTCTCTTTTCCAAATATATAAGCTCAGCCTTAACTTGGATTTAGTCAATATTTGGCCTATGAAACATGAATAAACCCATTTGCAGACTGAACTCAAATATTACAACAAAAAGTGCATGTTTGCTTGTTTTATGGGGGCTGTTTGACAGCCTAACCACTCGAGGTCACTGACCTAACAGGGCAAAGATCATATCCCACCATCACAGCTTCTTACATAATGCTGCAGGATTTACAGTCATTCAATGAGAAATTTTCAATGGCCCTAACCATATCGGGTAGTATCAAATTGTAAAGAGTCACATGTCAGTACATAAAGTTTGAACACATTTAACGTTGGACTAATCAAGATAACTGCCAGGAAAACAAATTCCCCATGCAACTTGAGAAGGAGCCCACTGGGATTTATCAGCTGGTTATCAACAATAAACAGCAAGACATGCTCACTTCATTCACGTGGGCAGCGTCATTCATGTACAACTAATTCAAACTAATTTATGATACTGTTGCGAATCTGATATCAATAAAAACTGCAAGCAAAATGTGCACAAGGCTGGGATAATGTACAAAAGTGACGTTAACTTCAGCTGTAAGTTAGTTAAGATAGCAAGTTAGCTGCTTAGTTAGCGAGTACACAGCCACATGTTTCGTCAGGTAGGTTACACTCATTTAGCTATCTGTGCATTAATGACCGTTCAGGATAAAATATCAAACTTACGCTGAAACCTCTTTCCCGCTTATGATTTGAGACGACATCTCTTGGTGCTGAAAGTGTTGTAGGGTGCTGTTATCTCCTGCAGAATTGCTGCCGGATAAGAAGAAGAAGAGCGTGGTGGTGATTCGTACCGAAAACTTAAGTTTAGTGAAAAGGCGGCCAAGTCAAAGGATGTAACGCAGGCTCCGTTCAAAAACCCCACGGTACCGCTGAAAATCTGCGTATTAACTTTCAGGAATAGCGTCGGACGTAGGACGTAGCCTCGCGAGTGGGCAAGGCGACGGGAAAGGGAGGGGCTACAGACCTACTGTCAACTCTGTAAACCAATCACATACTTATTATAATACGCTAGTTTAACCTCTCAACCAATAGCATTCCCAGTTCTGCAACACCCCCGCGAGTGGGCGGGAGTTCAGAAGACGTAAGCGACACTGAGCATCAGCAGAGGGCAGCACTGTATTTACACACCGCTTGGAGAAAAAAAGACAACAGTAGTGTTTTTAAGGGGACAACTTGACGTTTTATCGAGCTTGTTCTCATGCTTGCAACGTGTCATCATTGTAATATTCCTTAGACAGTGCAGTAAATACAGTACTTACATATCTGGCTTTACATCCGGTGTAAGACATGAAGAAATACAGAGAGCAATGGAGAGTACACTCTGTGTTTTGAGTGACAACGAAGACTTCCAAACGCTGGTATCAAACACTGCGAACAACCTCCACTTCGAAAGGTAAGTTGAGACCAGCTGCTCATTTGTTGAGCGCGCAGGCCTTTTGGGCTCTGTATGTTCCCTCTGGATAACTGGACGTAACTCGTCATTGCGTGGCTTGTTTTGTTACTGAAGCTAACTTCCATTTATTTACATAGCCTCTGTAGTTTTACTGTCCAAATCCATCGATACACCACACTAAACCAGACCACCTCTGTCTGCTTTTCTGCTGCTTTGCTTCAGGTCTAAGACATTGTTTGAGGAAATCCGTGCCTCCATTAACAACAATGATGAAGAGGACCGCTCCTTTTGGAGGCCTGTGCTACCTTGGGGTGGCGTCCTCACCATTAAGGCAGGACGTAAAGCCCTATCATGCACCCCCCTGTACGTGAAAATCAACCTTAAAAACACATGCACCATCGATGGCTTCCTCATGATCCTGTATGTGATCCTGCGGGAAAACCAGGGCTTTCCCAGGGAGCTGGCCGTCTTCCTCGGTAAGCAGTTTGTGGAGCATTTCCTCTACCTGATGGACTCCTGTGACTACACCACAGTGAAGATGCTGTGGATCTGGGACAGGATGTCTAAAAGGCAGTACCGCTCTGAGATCCGCCAGGCAGCGCTGGTGATCGACCTGTTTGGTAATGAACACAGGAACTTCACAGAGAACCTAGAGAACCTCATGTCCAACATTCAGGAGAGCCTGTGCACCAACTGGGGCTGCCCAACCCGCTTCCAGGAGTCCATCAAGACTACAATCAACATCAGGTACTGTATACTGCACACAGGCAGTGTAATACCCTGGTGCCACAAAGTGAACTTCACCCTGCTGACATTAGGACAGGGTTACACAAACAGCTGTGTACTTTTTTTCCGTATCAAATGTTAAAAATATCAAATTTCCTAGTGGACTTTGGTACAGTTGGCCCTCTTCAGCACTTGGAACATCACTTGGGATATAGGTCAGCTGGTGTGCAGCTCTATTTTAGGGTTTCCTTTGCACCACTTGACTTGAACTTGAAAGATCTCCACCCATTAATTTGTGAGAGTCCACGAGTTGTTTCAATCTGGGGTATTTTTTGTTTCACAAAGTAGGTCTTAGTTACCAGTGTTGTTGTGTGGTTAAAGTCATTTCCATGTCTTATTATTTCGCTCTGACATTTTCCCCCAGCCCTCCTCATGAGCTGCCTCACAGAGACCCCATCCAGTCGGCCGTAGACGAGTTCTTCTGCCCCAAGCTCGTACTTTGCTCACAACTGGGGTGAGACATGTGGAGGATGTTGTATCTTGTAATGCGTTTCAGTCTTATTCCGCCTTGTGACAAATGATCTGCTTCTAACAGATGTGATGGTCTGAGAGAGTTCTCTCAGAGGGTTTTCTGCCACGGACCTCCGCCCTTTGTCATTCTTAACATGCAGCAGTGGAAGTCGGAGGAACTGTCCTATGTTCCATACCATCTGGCTCTCTGTCAGCACAGGTACGAGGCTTCCATGTTGTGTTTATGTTGGCTCGGCATTCATTACCATGTGTTAGTCACACAGACACGGGACACAGATAAAAGAGATTTAAAAAAAACAGGATGATCTAATCTTTATAATAACAATAACTTTTAATACATTTTTATAGCTCTTTTTAAAATGCACAGTTACAAAGTGTGTTATAACTGTTAATACATGCCCTCACTATTATTTATGCTCTTACTTTTGGTTTCCTGGACAGCATAAAAAAAAAACTTTTTTCCTCCACAGATATTCACTGGAGGGCGCCACACTCTTCAACAAGGAGGAGCATCACTACTCTGCAGCCTTCCAGATAGACGGCTGCTGGATGCACTATGACGGTCTGAGGGGAGACAATCTGATCCTGCTACACAAGCCGCCAGAGCTCCTGCTGCTGTCCTCTCTGGTCTACATACGCACGTCTGACAAGTGAACTCAAAGCATTAGTCCACCTCTCTTACAAATCTTTCGTTACAGCAATACCTTTTAATTATGTTTTATGATTTTGATTTTTTTAAAATTAATTCTTGTCAGCTGTTGCTTCCTATGTTCCACCTGAACACTTTCAGAAATCTTACTGTGCCAAAAAGAAATAACTTCTTTGGCCATGCTTGGAATCCAAGAATGTATTGGACTATAATAGTTCTAGGTTGATTTGCATAAATCAAGCACATCTTTGGCATATACAGTTGAGTACCTGATAAGCAGCCTTTTACAAGAGATAATCTATCACATTCCCATCAAAGTGTACAATTTTGATGTTTAACTTTTTTTTTTTTTTTTTACATTTATGCCTTTTCCTACAATAAAAAAGGGTGCTTTTTCTATTTACACTTTGGTCTGAAGCCCAACTTAACAAGGCCAAGGTCTATGTCAGGTTAATATGTTGTTGAAGATCTTTAAATTGTAGGTGAGCATTTGATATGATGAGTAGATGTTAAAATACAAACATTGAGGGGGGTCTGAAATGGGGCTGGGTGGTATGCATGATATACATCTCTCAGTATTTTGAAATCTAAGCAAAAGCACTCTATAAATGCAAGGACTGGGCTTCAAAAATAAATATATTAATATTTTGGACGCGATTCCAAATATCTTCGGGATGACTATTAGTACTTTAAAGGTGCAATACGTATATTGGTTTAAACATTCAAGAATTACCAAAAATGTCAACAGAATGTGAAGACATAACTCCGTTTTGATGGTACGATGAGGATCTGTATGTATGTTGCAGAGATATACACTGAAGTAGCAAGCTAACCAGCTAGCCCTGTGCCTGAAAACCTCAGTCCAAAGCTGCTGTGCAAGCAGTGTAAACACCCAAACTCCCCAGGCAGTCCAGCTTACTGCACTGCTAACTGAGTTAACTAGCTGACAGAGACTACAGTCATGGAACAGAATGCAGCTAGGGGCAGTTGGCAGTTACTTTGGCTGTACAAATTCAACAGGTAGCTAATCTTTACATATTGCTCCTTTAACATAATTGATTAATTTAACCGTGATGAAGCCTTTCAAGCAAAGGACGATACTTATATCATATCACAATATTACAATATAATATTGGTATATTGCCCAGCCCTAATGTCTTTTCTGAAATTACAAGCTTAAATGTAACCTGTTGAGCTTCCAGAGCACTGAGCATTTTAATTGAGTTTAAGCATTAGCTCAGCACACCACAGTCGCCAACACAGGGAATATGTATTTGCATGTTTTTGTTTTTTTAACAAAAATATAAAAAATAACCTCTGTGCCTCTGCAAAGGGAAGTTTTTGAAAGGGAATCCTGTCAAATGTAAATCCTTTACCATGATGAGTTTTCAATGGCTGTTTTTCTACACTGAGACTGACTTTAAAATGCAAATACAAATATTTTGGAGTACACTGGTGTTGAGTTATTTGTCACAACTTGTGCATTGCATGGATGGGTACAACGGGAGCCACATAAAAGCAGACGGTACCTTTTAAGGCAGGCATTTATTTTAAACCGGGTACAACTGCACCACACAAACTGACTAAAATGTATGTAAAATGTCTTCAATCAAAACATGAGCAAATGTGAAAAGCTACTGTTTCTACATCTAAGGTTATCTTGTACTTCCAGTATTAATCCACAGGATATAAAATTCAAGATCATCACCTTACTCCAGACACACAATGGGGGAAATGTAAAAGAAGCAGAGTGGTCATTTGGCTAACATTGACATCAGTTTCAAAGGATTTTTTTTTCTTTCAGACACAAACATCAGAGTGGCAGTCCATTGCAGACCAGGTGTTAGTCATCCATCTGCTTTCTTTGAACAAGCACTTTGGTGAAAGTGGTGGCAAAAACATGACATTGGTTAGGCCATAATAAAAACGCGTACAAACTCAATGTTAACATCCCTTCTTTTTGCAGATTCACGTTTGCAGATTTTCATCGGCTTCTCTTCCGAAACTCAATAAAGTAGTAGTTAGTGTACATCACAGAATTCTCATGACATTGTACAGAACAGCTAGATGAATCATGGCAGCAGCACATAATTACGCCTGCGTGATTTGTGCTGTGGCTGTGAAGTGACTAACAAAAACCAGTACAAGAGACAATCAGGTTACACAACATAAACAATACAAATCATAATAATCATAAATACAAAAATAAGTCATTCACATCTTTCTAAAATAAAATGACATGTTTGCAGAAATACATTTGGGTTGCTTATGTGTTCAAAATAAAACAAATCAAAAGGGAAAGTACTTCATATTGTGATGCAAACAATTCGCAACAAGCTAAATGTCTCACCAGTGACAGCCTGACAAATGTCATTAAAGTTCTGTCTGTAGTAATGATTTCTGTATTTATTTCAACAGGTTTAGATTACAAGGGTGAAGAGGAAGGTGTCCCTTCTAGGGTAAACAAGACTTTGTGGGGAAATTTGAGGTGTTGATTTTTTTTTTGTTCTTTTTTGAAAAGGTGTATACATCGAATTTGGCCATGAATTAAAGGGTAACTCCACCGATTCTACACATTCATGTATATTTAAAAGGTCTGCAGGAGTACTTCTGCACATGTGAAATAGTTGTATTAAGCATTTTGTTGCCCTAGGGGAAGCTGCATCTAATCTGATAAATTGCCTCCAGCAATGCCATTCATTGGCTGAGTTGCATTATGGGTAATGTAAGCACTATGTTTTGAAAGTACTCCACTACACACCAACATCCAAATCAATTAAGCAGAACCAGAGATACCACCTTTTTTATTCCACAGATTCTTCTACCTTTTTCAAAATCTGGCACCTACATTACCCACAACGCTACTTAGTACTGACATCACTGTAGAGATTATATATATAATTAGATTACATGCAGCTTCCTCTGGAGCCACAAAAGGCTTTTTACTACCATTTTCCCATGAAGTGGTACTCCCCAAGAGTTGTAAACACACAAATTGGTGGAGTTAACCTTTAACAAACTGTGAGCAATCCATCTGTATCTCTCTGAATTAACAAACACCTTGTAAAAAAAATTATAAAATAAAATAAATGACAACACAAGATGTCGGGCAGGATGGGACGAACTCAACGGTACAATTTGGATATTTCATTAGACGTCCACATTACCAGCCAACAGTGTGAATCAATAGACATGCCATGTAGGTTCTGTTACAGCAATATGAGATGCCTTGGCTTTTTAAAGAGACAAACACAAAACAAACTCATCCACAGACAGAACAGAAGTGTTATTGCATTGTCTAAATGCCATTATCCTAAATTAAACGTATGTACAAATTACAATATGTATCAAAGAGTTTGGTAAGTGCAATGCAGAGCTTGGTTTAAGTTTCCACTTGTGTGCAATAACAGTGCACAAAGCAACTCAAACTTGATTTGAACATTAACAGTGACTCAACAAGACACAAGACGCCTGGCCATTCCCTGTCTAGTGCCCCCTCCATTGCTGTGCATTGCCTGACCTGTCCCTTAGCCTAGCCTAGAGTGATACCCTCAGCCAGCCTGGGGTCAGCACTCTGGTCTCTCTCCCAGGACACAGGACTGGTGACAGTGGCAACATGGTCTGAGTTGGCTGGCACAGCCCTTGGTGCTTTATCAACCATCTCCATATGACAGAATGGAAGAATGTAATGCGAATACATTAGCAACAAGACAGAGAAGAGAATGATAAACTGTGGCACATGAGAAAGCTGTCTGTAGCACTGGAGGTGGGAGAGATGGAGAAAAAAAAAATCCAATGTTTTGGCACTTCAGATGAAGCTGTGAACAGATAGCTTCAAACCTGAGCTTGCAAGCCAGACCATGGCCTCATGAGGCTCACATGTTTGGTGGCGAGTTGGTGAGAGCAGGTGTCAGACCCAATCACAGGCAGAAAGTCTTGTTCATAGCTAAGACAGTGACATTGTACAGGGAGCAGGCATAGAGAAGATAATGAAGCATGCTCATATCCTGCAACAGGGACACTATGAGGGAAGGGGTATGTTAGCTAGGATGCTTTTTAAATAAAAAAATTAAAAGTTTTAAACAACCGCAAAGCAAACATAGTGCTAATTTTCAGACAGGGGTTTGTGGTTGTCCGACCACAGGCTTCCCTTTCAGTAGGATTTTATTTTATTGCAAGGTAGGGCCATCAAATTTAGCGCATTTAAATGCACATTAATCACAAACATAATAACAGTAATGTAGCAGAGGCTGAAAAGAGGTTGACCTAATTGTGTGAGGCAACACAGACAAACAGCTGAATCCTGAATCCTGAATCCTAAATATAGCACCAGTTGGTATTGTGTACAGACCAAAGGGTGGAAAGAGGGCGGAGGTCAATTTCAACTATTGTGAAGAGTAACAAGAAGTTCATGACCTGACCTTAGGAAGATGGAACAGAAGCTAGAACATTTTTGGGATTTTAAAATTGCTCCCAGGATGAAGCAGAGACTAGTGGCAAACACTCTCAGGAGAATTCGTCATTCACCTCTACACTGACCCTTGGAATCAAACTACACACGCGCACACACATCCGCACACACACACTAGTGACCCAGTGCAGAAAAACATTTACAGGCAATGCACTAGAGGATATATTCATTATTTATATATTTCATTTAGACTATTTACAGGAGAGAAAAAGGCAGCCCTTTTTGAGAAAATATAAAGATTCCAACTTTTCTCTTTTTTGTGAAGCACTGATTTTGATGCAGAACTCCTGCGTTCGCTGAGCCCCGAGCTTCAGTTCTGCACGCAGACACATAACAAAACAAAAACAATCCTATCTGACATGCACATATCCCTCGAGCACACACACACACACACACACAGACATACACACTACATGGCCAACAACCACATATTCATACAAATACACCAGCAGCCAACTGCGGTGTTCTACAAAATTTGAACACATGGTTCCAGTTGCAGCGGGGAAAAAAAAAAAGAAAAAGATTTTTAAGTGTTAAACACAATTAATGGCATGAAGGAAAAAAAAAAAACACAATGTCTGCAAACATAACAAAAAAGTTTGAAACAAAAGTGACAAGTTTTCTCCCACAATCCTCTGAGAAATGGCTCAGAGTCCTCATTGTGGTCCAGCAGCAGTAGAGCGGTCGTCTCCTCGTGCCTGTGACAGCCGATCCAGTCCAATCATCTTCCTTGCTTTTCCGCACAACTTTGCAGCCCTTTCTCATCTCTGCAGCCATGCCCGTGTAGTCTCCCTCTAGCCAGTGAGCTAGCCCGCCACATCCATCCACCCAGCAGGCTCTCTCTCCTCTGGTGTTGACGCCGGTGTGCAACGCTCCTCTGCACCTGGAGGATGAATCTGGGGAAGGAGGAGGAGACAACGAAAAAGAAACGTCTTTGTGTCGAAGTTCTCTCAATGGATCCTAGCTGGCTGGGCCAAGGGTCAAAGGGCAGTCAGACCAAAGTTGCAACGGCAATACATCATGCCACTCGAGTCCAACCAGCTGTCTGAGATGGGGTCATAGCGCTGGACAGTGTTCAGATAGGATGACCCAGAGTGACCTCCCACCACATAGAGGTAGTTGTCCACGATGGCAGAGCCCACACCTGCAAGATAATGTCGTATTCATATGAAGCCAATGAAATGCATTTCCGATTCCAACAAATGGTGCTTTAGCAAATGTGATGTAAACTCACCAGTGCGTGGTTCATTCATTGGTCGACAGGCTGTCCACTGGTTCTGATGTGGATCATACCTCTCGATGCTGGACAGGTGTGACACACCGTTGTGTCCGCCCACAACAAATATGAAGCCGAGCATGACACCGACTCCAAAGTTGATCCTCTTATCTGCCATGGGGGCTACCATTTCCCAGGCATCCTTGCTGGGGTCGTACCGCTCCACGCTGTGTAGGGCAGATGCAGCAGGGTTAACAAAAAAAGAAAAAAAAACCTACAGTGGTTACAAAGTCAAAATATAAATTGTTCTGATCTCCCAGCCCTCCACAATCAATAGGCCCCAATCTGAAAGCTGTATTGATTTTAGGAAGTTTGAAAAAATTTTACAACTACTTATTCTACAAATTCAACTCCAAAAGAAAAAAAAAAAAAAGGGACACAATGTAAAACAAAAATCCAAACACAGTTTAACAGTTGTTACAAAGGTGTCTACTACTATTACTACTACTACTACTACTACGATATTTTAGTCATATTTAAAAAAGTTTTCAAGTTGCAAACACACTCATTGCAACTAGTACCAATAGTGTTGGTTAGGTAACCAAATCTGACTACAGTCAAATGAACCCAGAACACTAGCAATCTAGAGTTGTTTTGCTGTATGCGAGGACATATGAGCCATTGGGGAGAGAAGAAAATAGTCCCCAAAGATTCTCTGTCCAAACACATTCTCCTGAAGGGCTTCGGGAGTCAAGGAAACAAGCAACAGAGACGCTGCTCTCCAGAGATCCACAGCAACAACAGAGGTCTAACCAGCAGCACACTGCCAGGCACCCTCTCAATGAAACTTCGGCAACCACTTCTGTTATGACTCCTCTTCACTCATTAACAGGGCCCTGGCCATTTTCTCAGCAACACTTGACATCCTTCACTTGATTGCCAGTTCTATTAAATAACTAACAAGAGCTTGAGAGAGAGAAAGCCAGGTTGTTCCAAGCTCTTCGCTGAGATCAAAGGCTTTTTCCTTTTCTTTTTTTTAAAATGCGTTACTGAGGTAATCTGCAGGAGCAAAGACACATTTGTTGCATGTTTTAATCCTATGTGGCTGCAAAAGTCCACATGGGATCAAAACATGCAACCAACCTTTCAGTGCATTAAAAAGGGGTGAACGTAGTCATACACTGAAACTGAGCAACTATAGAACACTTCTGTCTTGTTCAATATTGGGTAATCTATTGAACAAGATGTAGTTAATAGTCATTTTACCCACCCATTAAACCTGATTCAGTTTGAGTTGTACAGGGACTGAATGTTTTTAAACAAATAAGTATTGTCAAATAGTTTAGTTTTGGCACTTTGATGCAAGTGTGTCTGTCCAATAGAGCCAATGTTTAACTGATGTTAATGCATTTCCCTTTATAAAACAACAAATATCATATCCACTCTTAGTGGTAGTACCTGTTCATATGGGCTGGGCCGTAGCCTCCAATAGCGTACACCATGCCATCCAGCACAGCGGTGGCAAAGCAGCTGCGGGACTTGGTCATGGGTGCCACCGGCTGCCACTCCTTCAGCTTGGGGACGTATTTCTCCACTGACTGGAGATAATACTGGCCATCATAGCCGCCGAGGGCGTAAAGCTCACCAGCCAGGACCACAACCCCGAGTGTGCTGCGGCACTCGGCCATACGCTCCACCGAGGACCAGGTGTTGCTTTCGGGGTCCCAGCTTTCCACGGTGCTCTCGTGTCGCCGATAGCTGATGCCCTGTCTCATGTGCGTGGCAATGCCTCCCACCACATACACCTTTTGGTCCAGCACTGCCACCCCGAATTCATATCGAGGAACACTGAGAGGGGCCAGTCCTATCCATGAATCTGTCTGAGGGAAATACATTTCCATGCTGGAAAAAAGAGACAGACATATTATCAGATTAGTTTGATTTTAAAAAACAAACACAGAACAAAGAAAAAATAGATAATAGAAATGTTTGGAAAGTTGCATTTTAAACAGAAACTCTTGACATCATCATCATCACCTTTCTAATGTTGCAAACAGTCCAGCCTTGCCTCCTACTGCTAGCAGCACCTTCGGGGCACACCTGGGCCGCGCTGACAACACAGTCTGATAGGAAAGCCGGTGCTCAGGCATAAAATGATATTTGAGGGCCTCGTTAAGCAGGTGCTTGCATGCGTGGTCATCTCGTATAAGGTGGTTTGCTTCATATAGGCGGGTGAGAAATTTGACGCTTAGGAGCGGAAGGCGAACACAGTGCAGCAGCTGAGCCAGATGCTGCTGTCTCTCAGTTACATCATATTTGATCCATGACTCCAGGGCGTAAAACACAGTCTCCTCTGTGACCACCTTAAGGCAGTCGTTAGACACAATTTCATCCAACTCTGCTCTCGTCAGTTCAAAAAACTCCTCCGTCTGACAAACCTCCTCAAAGTTCTCACAGATGAACTTAGTTGCAGCCAGGCACAGGTCATGACAGCCATAAGTCTCTGCAAAGCGGGAGATGCCTATACAGTTTCCGGCGTCCAGCTGGCTCTCTAAGAAGGAGCAGCACTCCTTAAGTACAAGCTTAACCTGGAGTAAGTTGGCAGCTGGTAGCAGAGATTCCACGGTTTCTTGGGAGATGAACACTGTGCCAGTGTAGGCATACTCAACGATGGCCTAGAAAAGACACAGGAAAAAGGATCACATTAAGAATAGCAGTGTTAAGAGCAATTTATCAGTGCAGTTAATACAGTGTCTGTTGGCTCCAAGCATACCTGCAAAGCAGTCTCATCAATGCACTGGAATTCGACCTCAGAGGTCTCCTTTTCCGACAGGTTACCCGTGAACATGGCCTTGAAGTAAGGGCTGATGCTGGCCAGCACTACTTTGTGGGCATGGATCTTGGCATCACCCACACGCAGGACAATGTCACATAGTTCGTGATCCTGCCGCAAGAGCTGGAGGCCTTGCAGCAGCTGCTCTGAGTGAGGCCGTTTCAGACTGGCAAACATATAGGACTGGTCCTGCTGGTCCATCTGAGAACAAGAATCCACACGTTAGTGCAGCGTTGACTTGATTTTGTAAAGGCTACAGATTCAGTGAGATTTTCTGACTGACAGGTGACCATTAACCAATAGAAATACTGTAAATCCTATAAATTAGCCAGATGACATCCTGTCCCTCAGATTACAAGCCTGAAAACCGATGTAAACACAGGCCTGTGCAACATGACGTAATTACAGCACGCGTTATGGAAACATGCCTGGGGAGTGTGATGCATTCACGGATGTTTTGATGTCGTACAGTAGTGTTTCCGACTCGCTGTTAGCGGTCTACTGTGATGCAAGCTAAAGAAGCATGATCTCCTTAATCCTGTGCTAACGCTGCTTAAAATTAACCAACAGTACTAGCTTACAAAAAGCATACACCTTTTGAGGGCAACATCGAGCCAACTGCCTACATGCTGCTATGCATTTAGGCTTCATGACAGTAATCCCATTATACCATTAACTGTCAGGTTTGTTGACTGAAGGCCTTGGCTTCATTTTAGAACGGAGGACATGAACAGATCAAAAGTCGGTCGCTACATCTTTAGCTAGCTTTAAATCAGCACAAGGCTAGTGCGCGAGCTAACACACTCTAATGCCCATCAGCAGCCTGTATTTTGCAGAAACACATTTCCACGGCTAACATTCATACATCAGCATTGACATTCGTGTCACTATCGAATCGTCAACAATGCTCGACTCCGGCAAATACACAGTGCGTTATGTCTCTGTTTCATTGCACTGCAGTCAGCGAAGGTTAGCTGCTAAAAATAAACACGGGTACTGTGGCTAGCTGCATCATTGATTGATATACAGTAACATGGCTGACAGATACCAAACGTGACGTTATAGCTAGCTGTCAACTAACAACTGTACATCATCAATTCAAGGAGAACAAACCTGGAACCTATAGTCCGTCTGGTGTGCCGCCGTAATGACCGAATTTGCAGTGGCGGAGTTCAGCGGCGACGAGTGGGAACCCCGGGCGGCTATCAGGAAAACAACCTACTGCCAACCTAGCCACAAAGCTACAGATGAGCCCTTTATACTATCGAGCTATCGACCAGCACACCTACTTCCGCTGCTTTCAAAATAAGACGACATTTTCCGCTAATTAAAAGGAAGAGATACATGTCGCCTGCTGACATGTTACAATAGTGAACTTTACAAGTTGTTTGAGAGGAAATAATAACATTACCCTTTTTATTACAGAAAAGCACACACACACTGCAATATTAGTGTTTTTATTTTCATATACATACGCACACACACATATATACACATTTAAACAAGTATATAAACACACGTGTGTGTGTGTGCGTGCGTGCGTGCGTGCGTGCGTGTGTGTGTGTGTGTGTGTGTTGGGCCCTTATGCCACCCTAATGGAGTCTGTTTATGGCAGTTTGGTCAGAAACATGTAAACCAGTAGCCTGCTGGAGCCCATTTTGTAGGGCTGTGGTAATGTTCCTCCTGTTCCATCTCATACAAAGGAGCAGATACCGTTCCTGCTGCTGGGTTGATGCCCTTCTATGGCCCTGTCCAGCTTTCCATGTGTAACGATTGGTCTCCTGGTATCTCCTCTGTGCTCTTGAGACTGTGCTGGGACACACAGCAAATCATCTTGCAACTGCACATATGGATTGCCATACTTGGAGGAGCTGGACTACCTGTGCGACCTAAATGAGCTGCAATTGCTGCCTCATGCTACCAGTGGTGGCGAGGACACTAGCAAACCTCAAAACTTGAGAAGAATCATTCAGGAAGCTTGTTTTTTCAGTTGAGGAAAACAATAAATATGTCTGAGTTTGTATTATTACCTCATTTATATTGTAAATATGAAAATTATGAGTCTGATTTTTTTTCTCCAAAACTACATAGTGCCCCTTTAACTTCAGTAAAAGTTCAAAATGTTATCAGCAAAATACACTCGAAAGGATAGGTTAGGTTTTTATCTGTCTCTATATAGCACATTCAAGATATCAATTTAATAACCAACCAGAATCATACAACGAAGAGATTGTTGCATCTCCTTTATGCTGATACAAATCAAAATTATAGAAATGGATGCTTCAATTATTCGATTACAAGTGATGCTTTTATTTAGTAAACTGCATTTTAGTGTTGTGGCTGGTCCAGGAGGTGGAGCTAATTTTTAACAAACTGATATACTACCTGACACTTAATTCCCTATCAATGCATCACATTTCAAGCTCATGAGGGAATTTGTAATTTAAAAATGTATGGGTTGTCATGTTGGCAAAAAATGGAGTGGAATAAAAAATAAGGCATTTGCCTTTGATATATTAGTTCCACATTGTGCTAAAAGTTATGTAAATTCAGAAATACATCAAAAGTATCCTTAGGAGCTATATATTTGTAGAAGATATATATAAATATTTTTTTATAGTTTATGGAAACCTCATTAGTCTACACTTGTAATTCATTATTCTAAGACAGTGACACACGTTTTGTTTTTGTTTTCCTAACAAACTTGGTGTGTTAATGTCAAATAGAATATATCTACAAAAAATACATTTTGAATCACATTGTTGTTGTTGTTGTTGTTGTTGTTGTTTTTTATCAGAATATACCTGAACAGTACGATAACAAAACAAAATACAAGTTAGATTTTTAAGTGATATTTATGTCATACCTAGCAGGAGTTTTAACCCACATAAAGGTGCACAAGTCGATCATTAAAGGTGTGCATGTTACAGTTAATCTTTCCGACTTTGTTTGAGCCACTTCTCATCGCGCAGTGCGCTGCAGCTCTGTGCTGATGAGACCGCCTCGAGGAGCATGACTCGCGTCACCATGGAAGCGCTCAGTTTGCGACATGTATTCGCCATTTTGCTTTCTCGGTGTGTGTATGTGTGTGTATATGTGTGTGTGCGTGTGTATGTGTGGGCTCTCCTCTCTGAGAATACCTCAGTAGCTTTCTAACATTCAACACTTCAGACACCAGCTGAAACAACCGAGGAAAATGTCTGCACTAAGAGAATTGTAGCTGCCGCAGCATGACACCGACATTTGGACGACGTAACATGAGATAAGTCTCGTCGAGCGTCAACGAAGAGAAGCTGGGGAATGCAAGGTCTATTTTCCTGCTGTTTTTCTAACTTTGTTAGCCCCGTCAGCCAGCATTCACCACTAACACATTTAGCCGAGTAGCAAGTTAGCTTAGCTCCGTTTGAACGGTGTTGCAGGTAGCCATGGTTTTACGTATAGTTACGTTAGCTAACTAATGTAGGCTGCTTAACGTAGTCAGTTGTTGTAAGCCCATTGAGGGCATTGCTTGGTGTCGTATTCGACACTCAATACATACAAACGTAACAATAACAGGACACACCGTAACGTATAGGGTTAAATGTTATCTCCGCTGATAACAACCGTGTCTGGCAGCCACAAGTGGTTGTGTCCATTCGCTGTAATCTAACGGAGGTTAACGTTGATAGATGATGATACTGAGGAGCAATAAGACACTCCCTCAGTGAGAATATGGCTGTAGCGTTGTTATTACATGTTTATATAACGGTACATTACTAGAGAGGCTGCCCCCACTGCCCTCATATTACTAACGTTACAGATACATTGGGAATGTATTCAGTCCTGTGTCTACTGGTGTTCATTTTCTCTGTTGTGCCTTCGCAGCTTGACAAACAGCAGAGTGGTTTTTCCATCTCCAACCACTCAGGATGAAAGCACGACGTAAAGAGGAGGGATGCTATTGTCCTCACAGGATTGCTTCTTCGGATTCTCGAATGTGACTGCATCCACAATACCATCAATAATGATACCTGGATTGATCTCCCAGGAGTTACACAAGCAGCTTCTGGACCCAAAGAATTACCAAAATCGCACAAATGGGGTGGAAGAGCTCAAACACATCCTCTCGGAAGTGGACATGAAAACTGTCCTATCTGGCAGTATTGAGGAGTTCATCAATTTTCTTCCACAACTTCTGGATGACAGTAATTTTAAAGTATTGTATGGCACCTTACAAGTCTTAAACTTACTCATTCAGAAGCTAGATACTACAGGTGTAGACAGATATTTCAAACATATAGTCTTAGTGGCTCTGAAAGCCCTAGGGGACACACGCACCATCACCAGAAATGAGTACATGAATGTGTTTCGACAGCTGATGAAAAACGTTGCACCACAGCGAATATTGGACCTTGTCACTGGCAACTTGAAACACAAGAATTCAAGAGTCCGGGAAGATGTCCTTAACATCATCATGGCAGCTATGCTCACTCATCCTCGGAAAGATTTCAACATCCCCAAGCTTTGTTTTGAGGTTGCACCGTACTTGGCAGACAGCAAAAGGAAGGTTCGCCATGCCACCCTTGAGCTGTTTGCAGTTTTTGACTATTGCCTTGACACAGGGAAAAAGCAGCCTCTAATGAAAGCTGTGGACATGGTTGAACTGAACGAGGATGCAGAGGGTCTTATGGCAGCTGTACAGGCGAGACGAGCAAGACACGTCCTACCTAAGCTCTCCTCAGAGGGAGAAGTGGAGTATGGCTTGGTGGTGCCCAAACCAGGACAGCGGTGCTCCCCCCAGTATGGTTCTGGAGCTGATTTGGACTGGGTGATGAATGGAGGGCGGGTATGCAGTGCTAGGAGCCACAGAACTGAACCAGACTGCGACCGATGGTATGGCTACGGTAGCTTGGGCTCGCTCACTGATGATCTTCCACTTCAAAGGAGGATTGTCAGCGCTGGTAAAGGGAAGAACAAACTGCCGTGGGAGATGTCGAGCTTCTCATCCACTGAGAATGACCAGCAGTGCAGCACCCCTAATGGAAAGTGCTCTAAACAGGTGGGGTCCATCATCAGCACTGTCAACTTGCCAGTTTCTAGCTTGTCTCTTGTGATAATTAAGCCACCTGGGAACATTCCCAGATTTAGCATATGTTTTTAGCAACTATATTACTCTCTATCAAAATAACAGCTTAGAAGGACATTCCGTTGTATCTAGGTAGGTTTATTACGATAACAGATGTTGAAATGTTGTCCTTGTTGTCACTGATTGACATTGATGAAGCAGCCATTGACTTGACAGGTAGTGTTCATCCGTTCTTTCTAAAAATACCCCACAGCAATTAGGGCCTAATCAGCCGTTTGTGGCTGCCTGTACAAAGATTTCTGGAGCACCTTTGAAATTACAGAGCATCTCAGTGGCCAGGCCAAGTTGATTTGCTCCCAATCAGTCAGCAAGTGCCGTCATTTCATAGGGGAGAAAAGGAGGTCATTCTTTTGGTTCATGCTTTTTCTACATGTCTTCATTATTGCTTAGTTTAGAGAGGGATGATAGTTAATGGCAGAATTCATCTTCAACAATATGGGGGTATTTATAATTTTGTCTACTGTCAGGATTTTACTGCTTGTTGGAACAAGCTGAGTCACCGTCAAAGGCTTTGGTCTAAAAATAAATCTTAGAGGTGGCACCTTTTTAGAGAGTGTTTTCTGGGAAAAAACCCAAACACAGTGATATCACACATGATGTAACAGAGAGGGACAATTGTATCTTAAAAATCCTACTGCACCGAGCTCTGTGTCCACTTAAATCAACCTGCTTGTGTCTATTTGTGATCGTCATCAGTGTTTCCTTCCATAGAAACACAGTGTCTAGACAGCTCATAATGCTTGAAAAGAGATTCTTTTTTTAAAAAATGTTTTCATATTATTAGAAATGAATCACTATTGGCAGGATACCAAAAGGCTTGAATGTGAGCTTGAATATATTACTGCACAGTTGATCAAAATTGCATCCAAATCGCAGTGGCTGCAATTCTTTGATAAAGGTAAAAAGTGTGACAAGACTGGACTGAACTGAAGTGCTGTAGAAATGCCCTGACCTTTCGATCTTGCTCTCCAGATGTAAAAGAGCATGTTTGTCTAGAAAAGACATCAGCAAATGTCACATCATCATGATTTTAATATTTTTTTCTCATAGTTTCTGTCATAATAATCGCAAGATTATTCACCATATCGTGCAGCCCTAGTTAAATCTGTGATTTAAAAAAAGGTAAAATCTCAGAGCACTTCAGGATCACTGACACTATTGTCGGAATAAATGCCACTGGTGACTCATTTCCCTGGATAATGACACTGACACTGCAAAGATGAACATCCATTGTCTTGAGATTAGGCTTCATAACAGGGTCAGGTTCAGCCTAGTAAGTTCTTGGGTAGTGGGGAATAAATAAGAGAACATATTTCATTAGCTAACAAACTAGAATGATTTGTTAAACATGAGCTTCTATCAGCTCTCTTCCAATAATGTCCATTGGATAAATTAGTGGCTTTGTTTCATGAGGTATTAATGAACCATATTTTGTTTTGGAAACTATTATCCAGCTCACAGCCTCCATTTGGAAAACCTTCTGTTTACAGCTGTGTCTGTTTCCCAGCAACCCCATTACCACACAGTACACATACTGAAGGGGGGCGTGAAACTTAATTGGTAATATCACAGGGATTATGCTTGTAAAATATGGCTTATTTACAGCTCTAAGTGTTGATTGCAATCACACCAAGTGCTCGTCGATGAGTTATAATGACATTGTAGGCAGTGGGAATAACCTCAGCCAAACTCTCTCTCTCCCTCTCAAAGGCTGAGAAGAATGCACAGAATCTGTCATAACTGTCTCTATTAGATTTCACAGGTTGCATTTTGACAGTAAAGTTTCATGAGAACACTAGACGGTGTGTACATGTAGTTGAATTTGTTTACAGTATCAGAAGATCCACTGAAAGGCCAGTGTCTCCTGTCCGAGCTGGCCAAGTGTCTGCTACATCTCTTTGTTCAGGCCTGTGGATGGAATTACACTTAGACTCCTGTTTGTTTAAGGATTGCTTTATGTTAGTTAGTTAGTTGAACGTCATCCTCTATTGTTGCTATTAAAGGAAATAATTTTCTGCCTTCTAATAGGTGGCCAGTGATGATTTCCTCCCCATATCCAGGAGGCTGAGTCCAGAGACCTACATACCCAGTTTCAGTAAGTGCCAAAACGTCCCTTTTCTTACCATTACACTGGCATTTATTCCACGTGAGGTGACATGGGCAGTATACTGGTTGTCATGGTCAACTTCAGCTGAACTCAAATTAGAGCAGCTTTAAATTGGATTAGCTTGCTGACTCAGAGGAGTCACCATGCCACATGTCACCAAAAGCCCCGTTGTATCCAGGTATAATGACAATAAAGATGGGGTGATGGGGAAATAGTGCAATGATTAATTTTATTTCATAAGAGAAGGCATTGTTGCCCACTTAATTAATGCTGCCAAAATCATATGTTTTTAATATGTTGTTTTTCAGTTTGCTTTGAATATTTGAAAGCAGTCTTTTTTTCCATACCCGATTAAAATCAGTTGTGTGCAAAAATGTTTCTGCTCTTGTGTAAATGTCCTGTTTTTATGGCTGCAGCTGTGTGTGCCCCCCTAACACAGCCTTTGTGTTAACAGTCTGTTCTCAGAGGCAAGACTGGACTTGAATCTCTTTGAATATTAAGGCTGCAAAGTTTGCCAGCAGTGTTTACCAGCCTAGTAAAATAAAACAATCTAATCATTAGTCTTATCTCTTCACAACCTTCAAGTTCCGGATGTGTTTTTGTACATGGTGTACAGGGGGGTTGTAACTGTCATGTAGGTTATTTTAATATTGTGCAACTATGTAAAGTTTATAGTGTAAATTAAAAAATATAATTTACATCTAGGTTCTGCAGCGTCTCCGAAGCCACAATCCTCCCAAAGGAGGGCGTCCCCTGCACGCCTCAGAAGAAGTGGAAGCCTCAACTTGGATCCTGACATCTTTAAATCCACCAACTTCTCTGACCTAGATGTTGGTAAGGAGTCACTAGCTAAAACTGTTCTGCTGATTTTCACAAAAGTTCATCCCTTTTAAATTTTTTACATACAACAGCAAAAAGAACAAGCAGGAAAGGACAAAGAACTTGAGCTGTTTAAATGGAAAAGAATCCAGCCAGACATGAACCAGATTTGTACCTCAGTTTTTCTTGCTTCCTTTTTCACAGTGGCACCCAAAGGACGCATGCTCTCAAGGAACCCCAGTGTTGAGCGCACGTTTTCCCTCCCCTCGAACCCCACCACATCTGGCTCCTTCCTACTGCCCTCCTATCCACTGGCTACACTCCCAGGAGGCATGCTCACTCCGACACTGTCCCGCCGTCATGTTGACTCATCCCTCTCCATGTCCAACACCTGGCCCAACAAAAGAGAGAGCAGCCCTCTCCAGCGAGACACCAGCCCCTGGAGAGAAACAACAGGCACAGCAAAGGGTAATCTAGTGAAAAGAAGTGGACATTTGTGCTGTCAGCTGAATGTAAAAAACTTGTGGCCTTTTATTTTTATCATCTTTTTAAAAAAAATACTTTTTGTTCTGCGCCCTTCAGGAGACCAGCTCTCTAGCAGATGCTCTCCCCGGCCTCTTCGTGCCTCCCTTGTGAGTTCTTCTTCCACTTCATCGTTTCGTCGGGCGCTGAGCAGCACCAGGGCAACCCTGTCTATCTCGCCTGTTGTCCCTACAGCAGAGCAGGTCCAGTCCCATAATGGCCAGAGGTCCAACGCTCCAGGCAGCCCTCAGAATCAGCTAGATGTGAACCTTAATCTGGACGCTGATGGCATCAGCATGGTGCAAGATCCTCAAGAAGAAGATCCTCTGGACATGCAGGAGGTCAGCAAACTTTCTGTTTTTTCCTTAGAGAGACTCAGCTGGAAAATATAGGACACAGCTAGTTCCAGCTTGCACTCTCAGCATTTGAGAATCTTTAAAGAAACACTCCAGTGTTTAGGGTACGATAGAAACTGTAAGACAAAACGGAATCAGGGTACATTCTGCTATTCCTGTCGGTTGAGGTTTTTTTTTTCCATTTTTATTCCTCTCCATGTTCATAAGTGCCAAATTTGTGTGTTCCTCATAGATGCTAAACTCCCTGCGCTCTTTGCGCAACAGCGCTGCCAAGAAGAGGGCAAAAGTGAGCCTTAGCAGTTCAGATCCAGATCCAGACAGCCCTGACTCAGCTGTGAGGCTGGACCTGGGCCTGGATTCACCATCACACACTTCTCCAATGACTACCAGCTCAGCCAGCGAAAGTGGTCTTTCCAGTCTGAGCTCAATTGCAAACTTAAGCTTCAATGGCATCAAAACCAGGTAAAAAATCCATATTTTGTTGCATTTTACATATATTGCTTTGTAGTTCCTCCAACACTGCCCAGTATTAAGGAAGAACATGTTATCTTGTGGGAGTTTAAATAATGCATTTCAGCATAGTGCCTGAGCTGACATTTCATAGTCAGCTCAGGCACCTGTTGTTATATTTCAGTAAATAGCTTCACAGACCTGGTGACATGTTAAAGCAGTGGTAACATGGCACCCATCTGGTGTTTTTTGACAGTGTGTTGAACAGTGCTAAGCAGTTTTACACTTCATTTCTCACTTGTCACATCTGTCAACAGCCCTGGAAATTCAGCCTCTTCAGGAATGAAACCTCGCATTGCAAGAGTGCCTTCTGCAAAACTGAGGTCTTCTGTGTCCATGGACTTCATCAGCCCTCAAGGTATAAAAAGAAAAATACAAAAGCTATTTGCTATTTAGAGCGCCTTATGTTACATCTTTGTTTCCTGTGTTGTCAAGGGTTGTCTCAGAGAAACGAGCTGTCATATGACGTAGGTGTTGTTGGGCAGAGAGTCACTTATTCCAACGGAACTATAAAAACTGAGGAAGAGACAACAGGGCCCTCTCCTCCATTGGTCAAACCAGCCCTCCGGGAATCAGTCAGAGCTCTGAAACCTCCCAAAGGTCAGTCAGCGGTGATATCAAACTGGGCAGAGTTTTTTTTCTTGGGTTTTCTTGGTAATAATACTTTATATGCTTTATATGCTTCGATTTTTAGGATCTCAGAGCCAAGGCAGCAGGAACTCACCAGCCACAGATATGCCTGAAGGAGTCATTGGAAGAGGTTGGTTAGCAGGTTTAATATCCACCTTTTTGATAATGCATTGAAGTTATCTGAATACGCTATCAAACATCCCCCTCATGCTTCTCAGGTATGTTTGGCAATGGCATGTCCTCCAGCAGTCCAGGAGCGGCCTTGTCACTTGAGCAGGGTGATTCTGTAGCCAAACCCCCCCATGCTCCCCCAGCAGGCATCTACAGCCGTGCTCTGTCTGGCAGTCACAGAGACAGCGATGACAGCCCACGTCCTGATGAGATTAAGGTTAGTCACACTTTGTTTTGCAGTGGTAAATCATATTACATCATACAAAGTTTCCATTTACTCACCTGGTGTGTTTTTTACCAATGCATGTGCAGCAGAGGGTGAAGAATTCAAGGTTTGGCCAGGATAAAACACGGCTGCAGTGTCTGGAACAGCAAGAGGGGCAGTTCAGTCAAGGGGACCACACACGAGAGAAAATTCGCCACCGGGTCAGACAGATGCTGTCCGACTCACCCACAGAGGAAAATAGAGCATTAATCATCAAAGGCAAGAGAGAGTTCTGTGAAACTTAACCAACTGTTTATTTTGCTGGCTAGTTTTCACATTGCCTGATTTTTGCAATTAGTGATTATTAAGTTTTTCCAAGGACTTAGCTCAAAACAAGTGTTAAATATGACTGACTGTATTGTCCGTCTTTATGTTTCGATATGACACTAGGATTTGATCTTGCTGTGCTACATTTTATTTGTAACCAGTAACTAATTGTTGCTCCTCTCTTACGTAGATCTGCATCTGAACGGTAGCACACTGACCTCCACTAAAGCAGACCTTCTCTCTGATGAGTCCCCTATGAGCCCCAACAGCCCTGTCAGCCCACCTGGACCACAAAGCCCCACCAAGTGCTTCACTCCGCCTCACCAGCCAAGCCCCCCCACAGTGCCCCCAAACCCCAAAAACACGTCCCGTCTCAGAAGGGCCCCTAGCCTCAGCAGAACCCGACCCTCGCTGTCCCACAGCTCAGGTTAGTGATCTAAACATCTGAAACATTGTCAAGCTCAGTCATACGAACAACTAGAAAATGTCAATGTGTATCTTTGTTATGTTGCCAGTGTCAGACCAACTGAGCGATGGTATCATCGCTCAGTTGGTCTGACACTGGCTTGAAACGAAGCCGCATTCTGTATTCGCGTTATAAATAGATGAACCATTGCTTTAACAGGTATTTGTTTATAGAAAATGTCGGAACATTAATCAGAGCATGGGTGAATAAGATGTTTGCTTTGGATAATGTGCCACAATGCTTTGTTTTGACAACCTACTGTTAATGCACCGCCACCCACACACATTGCTTGTTTTCAGACTGATAGAGATGTAACATGAGACCCAATGTGTGTGTATGTGTGTGCTGGGTGGTGTTTGACGGGCCATTTAGATGAGCTGTCCCCTGGTACTATGGGCCACAAGAAGAACCTCTCAGAGCCTCCGGAGCTGTGTCCATTCCCCAAGCCTGACCTGGCACTGACACAGAGCTTTAACCTGCTTAGCTCTGAAGACTGGTGAGAAACACAGAAAGGCTGCATGTTACCGTATTTCAACTGCACTTCCTGTGTGGAGAATATTTGTAATCCATTGTGCTCACAACTCAAATCCTACAGAGGCAGATAGCCTGAAAAATGCATATGCAGGTATTGATTAGCATGAAATACATTTATACAAAATATTAAATGATAATTGATAAGATTAAGTAATGTGATAATTGTGGGTTAACAAAGTACTTTGCAATACATTTATATAGCTTTGTAAATATACAGACTCATCATACGTCATAGGAACCGCATCCTTAAAATTGGTCAAAGAAGTGAAAAAAATGACAACCAACTGTGACTCTCCTCAGGGAGAAGAAGATCGAGGGTCTGACGTTCATGCGCAGTCTGGCTCACTACCACTCAGACACTCTACAGGGCCGCCTGCATGATGTCTGCCTGTCTCTCATTCAAGAGGTAGTTGTTGTGCAACACGAGATTTCTTTATAATACCTTGGGTTGTAAAATGGTAATGATGATAATAATTAATCTTATAGTGTAATATTTACCACTGTATTGTTCCAGGCTCGAATAATCGTGTTTCCTGTGAGGTAATAATAATGTCCATCTTATTCAGGTGAAGAACCTGCGGTCAGGTGTGTCCAGGGTTGCAGTGTGTACACTGGGGGACCTGTACACCCACCTGCAGAAGGCGATGGACCAGGAGCTGGAGGGGACAGTTAAAGCTTTACTGCAGAAGGCAGGGGAGAGCAACGCTTTCATCAGGCAGGATGTGGATGCAGCACTGGACTGCATGGTGCAGCACTGCACACCTACACGTAGCATCGCCGCACTACTCTCTGGAGGACTCAGGTCAGTATGTATGTCTACACACACACACACACACACACACACACACACACACACACACACACACACACACACACACAGTGAAGTGCTGTTTCACCATTTAGAATTTTGGGGGGTATTTTTGCACTATTCTCAACACCAAATCTTTTTTAAAAAATGGTATTGTTGATTGCTGAATTAGTCTTCCCTTTTCTTAAAGTCATCTCAATGCAGTGGTAAGAAAATGCACTGCTCAACATCTTGCTAATCTGGTGGACAAGGTCGGTGCTGTCCGTCTTCTGTCTGGAGGTAAAGATCTCACTGATAGAATCTTACCTGCCGTCACCAAACTCGCACAAGACTCCTCACAGGAAGCCAGGTATGTAGAGACGTTCCTTCTGTTGTTGCTGCATTTGTTTTCACTTCTGTCTTTCACAAGTTGGAGCCACTGTACCGCATTCATGTTTGGACACACATATTTGATTTTAATTCTTTTGGTTTGCACAAATTCATTGATATTTTCTGTTTGCTTGTATGAAAGAAACAGAGTGGTTGTGTCTAATAGCTGATTCATGATCATGGTCTTCTGGAAAAGTTAGCCCATTTAAAAGCAGATAAAACACCACTGATACTGAGAAAATACAAAATATAAGAATTTTCCAAAGGATTTGGTTTTCAACATTTTCTGTCTGATTAGCACATGCCATGAAATCCACTGAGTGATTAGAAACATAGACACAATGTAATGCAATTAATTCTACTCAACTTGTAACATGTTAATTCTCCATGTATATAAACAAGTAAAAAAAAAAGAGAGAAACCATTTTCAAAATAATGCAGCCCAATACTGCAGTACATTTCAACAAAGTATTATATATGCCTACATTCTGGTTGATGCATGATTTACTGTTAAATATCTACTGCTTATTGTAGTGATGTATGTGTCATTATACATATTTATAATTTTATTTTTTTAGGTTCCCTATTTACCTGTACTTATTTCTGTCATTGTGCTGCTGTAATACCTGATTTTCTGATCTGGGCATTCACTAAGGATTACCTTCTCTTGTTCCTTTGAAAGATATCTAAAATGACACAAAAGTAGCTTTCCAGCTTGTTGATACATGGGCAACACATCTGTAAGACCAAAGATCACCGCTGAGAGTTTTGTGATCTGTACAAGACAGACAGTGTGCCTTAGTTCCTTAGTTCTTACTGTTAAATTGCTTCAACCCTCAGGTACTTTGGTCGTCGAATGTTGCTGTCCCTGTCTTCCCACCCTGACTTTGACAAGATCCTGGAGAAGTATATCCCCACCAAAGACCTGCCGACTGTTAGAGACACTGTCTTCACTCTCAATACAAAGGTACAGTGTTTCCTTCCGGCATGCATTTATAATTGCTGTCTTTGCTCAAGATCACACTGTCATCTTACCTGGAGATTGTTCTGGCGTTTTTAGGGTCTTGGTGAGATGCCCCAGGACACACAGTCAGCCAGGGGTAGACGCTCCCTGCCAGGCAGTGGTACAGTCAGAGCGTCATCTCTCACCAGGGAGCCACTCAATCAGACCAACAGGTGGCTTCACAAACTGCATAATTCATGTGGAAAGTATGTTTTTCATACTTAACTCACAGGTTTATAAACCATTTAATGTGTTGTACCATCTACAGGGAGTCTAATAGCCATTACAGTTGTAGACCTCAGACACAGAGTATTGCAGACAAGAACGAGTACATCAAGCAGATCTCAGGTCTGCTGGGTTCAAAGGACTTCAAAGAAAGGATCAAGGGAATCGACCAGCTCACAGCTGACTGCCAGCACAACCCCAACATAGTCATCAATAGTATTTTCCCGGTTCGTGCTGTTTTTTTCTTTGTTCTTTTTTCAAATCCTATTAATATTTCTTCATGTGCTATGTCATTGAACCACAATACAGTTCTGTAAAAACTGTTTTTCCTTTTGTTCTTCTTCCTCCGGTTTTCCTTCTTTCAGGTGTTTGATGCCTTCAAGGCCAGGTTGCAGGAGTCCAACAGCAAAGTCAACCTGTATGCCCTTGAGGCTCTACAGAAAATCATCCACTTTTTGAAAGACAACCTGTCACAAGTGGTTAACATCCTGGTCCCAGCAATCGTTGACAATCACCTCAACTCCAAGAACAACGCTATCTACTCTGCTGCTATTGGAGCTATTGATGCACTTAGTTCAAATCTTGGTACTAATTTCAGACTTTTAAATATTTGAGCTTGAAGTAAAATTAGTCTAATTGGAGAGTTGTCTTTAATTGACTTTATTTCCTTTGCTTCCATGACAGATCACATACTTCTTCTTCAGCCATTCTGCACCAAGGCTCAGTTTTTAAACGGCAAAGCAAAAGTGGATCTTATAGAAAAGGTTGCAGGTATGTTTGTTGTGATAACTGAACAGTGCAGTAGGGTTTTAGCCTTAGCTCTCAAATTGATTAGTATGTGGGACCACCTTTTTCTTCTCACTTTCTCCCCAGATCTTGTGAAACAGCTCTACCCGCGCAAGCCCCAGATGGTTGAACAGAAAGTGCTGCCTTTGCTGTGGCATCTCCTGGGCACTTCTACCCACAGCGGTACCATCCATGGCCGGGGCGGCAGTGTGAGGGGTGCTACCGCCAACCTGTGCCAAGCCCTTTACACCCAGATGGGGTCCAGCCTGATCGACTGCGCTGCTTCCCAGCCTGCCAATGTCCACAAAGATTTAAATGAGATGCTAAGGACTAAATCCAAACACATACAATATGTTGGAAGAGAAGAACATTAAAACTGACCTTACTTGAAGACAGAGATGTTCTACATTTCTTATAGTGCCTGCACTTTTATATCAATAAAGAGAAAGTCCTTGAGAATTAGGAGCTCTTATTCTTATCTCAGTGAGATTTCCTCTGGTACAAAAGCATGGACAGTTCTAACATACTGACATCAGGTCTTACACACACTCAACCTGCTCTCTTTGCACTTTGAAATGGTAGCTCATTATCATGATCGACTCAATGAGTTTTACATTTCATCCCATGATTGTCATTGCTTTTTTTCATGATCTAAACATGTACTGTAGACAAATCAGAGACACAATTGCAGAATGTAAAACTGAAATGCACAAAAAGACGAGGAAGACAGGGACCTGAGAAGTGTATATTTTTGCTGTTTCATCAAATGTGATGTGGCATTTTCAAAATATTTTATGTAGTTTTGAAGATTTGTGAAATGAGATTAACATAAATAGTACACAATACTTTTGTACAGCTCAAATGTGTATTTGCACAGTATTAGCTTCACCTGTAATCGTATGCTGTATGATGGTACAGTTTATAATTTATCTATTGTGTAATGGTTTGAAAGTCCTGTCAATGATAATAATGTGCTGAGTTGGTACCGTCTTTTTTTTTTTTTTTTGCATGACCAAAATTTACTGGCAGGATCAAAATTGTGTATATTTTTGTAAAGGAGATATATATGTACACTGATGCCTAGATCATGGTTGGGTTTGCACCAGTTCTCCTGGATGAGGACAGCATGAAAGGAAGAGCTGTTGAGCTTTATTCCAGCAGTTGCCTGAGAAATAGTGAGGACCCAGATCTGATTGTGTCTCAGTTTAGTGCCAGTCTTCAAGTAGCCTTTTAACTCATTTATTGTTAAATTATATTAAACTTGTTTGTGAACAAGATCAAAGACAGATTGATATATGAATAAAGTGTTTTATTTCTGTAAAACTTAATTCCAGGTGTCTCATTCAGTGGGATTGGAGGTGGGGAGAGGGGACCAGTTACATTCGACTGCTTTTCAGAATAAAAGGTGACTTAAATTTCATCCAAGAAACACACATTTGCCCTTCAAGTTACCTCATTGACCTTTATTAACCAGTACAGTTTCTGAACACACAAGGTTTATGTTTTGACTAATTCATGGAAAGTTAAAAGAAAATAGCTGACAGAAGGAGAGCGATAGACAGAATTAATTAACTGTAACTAATTTGATTATGTTGAAAATCCCAAATTCTCATTTTTTTCCTGCATCTCATTTTCTCCTTTTTTTCTATCACTGTAAACTGAACTATCTTTGGGTTTAGGACCGTCGGTCAGACAAAACAAGACATTTAAAGACATCACCTTGGACTCCCGATGTTTTTCAATATTTTTGGATGTTTTATAGCTTTAATGATACATTGATAAATAGAAAATAATCCGTAGATTCAATCAGTAGAAAGTGAAAATAACCGTTAGTTGCAGCCCTATTGTGAAAGATCTAATGACAGATGTGTTATGTCACTGTAGAAGGCCTTAGAAAAGAGGTAGGCTTAGCAAGCAGTACAAAGTCTTATATTGCATTTTGAACGCCTCGATGCTTTGACAGACTCTGATGTTTCAGACTGATCACTAATACCACTTTCATTGGCTTGTCAGGGATTAAATATCATGCCCAAGGCAAATCATATCATCATCACTAGGAAAGTAGCTGCCATTTTGAAAGACTTATATGCCAGCTGCATTAGTCTGTGATTGTGCTGGACAGAATCCCCTTGACCTATATGGTAGAGTAGATTTTACAGCATTTCTTCAGTAGCAGGGTGGCGTACATGGAGGGACGCTGCTACTGGGCCCCAAATCACAAAAACAGCATCAAGGCCATCCTATTAAAGCACTGGCAAAATCGGCCCAAATTGAGCTATTTTAAACCAACAGCGTCAAAAGTTACAGTAGCTGAACCGCACATATAAACCATTTTATATATGTACGTTAATCAGTTGTTAAGGTAGGTCTCCTCACATAGTCCCTTTAAAATGCACAGTTACAATAGAGGTTCTCCCTGCTTTCTGTTTTCCAGTATTACATTTTAACAACAGAGATATAGAAAAATGAGGGAGCATATTCAGAATAATAGCAAACGTGAAATCTCCCTTTTAAGTTCTGAGTTAACCACAGTGGTGTTGTCGACAAGGGCCAAATATGTTTGCTACTTAAGTATGGCTCACTTTCTTATCTTTGCTAGCACAGACAAATATCTCATGACATTATGCAAAAAGACAAGGCCTAATATGATGTGATACAAATTCTTACTGTCATGAAATGTGCTTTGTGTGACAGAAGAAAATAGAGGAAGAAAGAGTTCCCCCCGGTTTCAGTTATTTGTTATCAAATGATGTAACTAATAACTGGAGCCAAGTTAGCTGATGCCTAGAGCATGCTGATAACTTCGAAACGTTTCCTCAAACACAACTGTTCAGTCGTTTCTTGTGCCATGAATGAGGGCTTTATGATTTCAGTGGAGAGTTCATTTAATGCTCTGCTGCTTTGAGTCACTGTACTGTTCCCTCGACTTTGCATGCCGAATGGAAAAAAAAAAAAAAAAAAATAGCCCCTCCTCCTGTGGATCTTTCCATCCTGTAACTAAGGCAGCTAGATCGATGCCCTGGCAACCTGGTGGTTAGATGTTGGGAGAAGATGAGTGTGCTGTCGCCGTCCTCCGCTCCTCACCCCGTCAGGGACCAGATGTCTTGGGCAGGTCCTGGTTCTCAGCCAAGTGGAGCTTTTGTCTGAACGCGGACACATTAAGGATTCACACAACTGAAGAACACATCATTTTAAATCCAGTGCTGGGTGAGGCCCATAAATAAACTGTCATTCAAGTAAGGAAGGATACATTGAGGTGCTGAGCTCCTCCAGCTGTGGGAACAAATGGGTGACAGGTGAAATACAAAACAGCCAAAAATAGATGTGGAGGTGCAAGGGGACTAATCACTAAACGTATTACATAACAGCCCCGCGTGTGTCGGGTCAATATTTGAATTAAACTCCCATCATTCGACTACATTGTTTACAAATGGTCAGCTTCCCCTCTTATTCACACAAATGAAAGTCACTTGACAGTCCATCTGCTCCGAGGCACAATTAGCCACCAGCAAGCGAGTATTCCTGGCAGCAGTATCTGTCATGAGCTGAAAGCTTGTTCTCACCTCCCTCACACATAGCGCTGCCACTTCCCACCAACAGCATACCAAGCCCCAGGCGTGGGTAACTAGGAGCCGCGCAACATGCTGCCAACAATAGAAGCTCTTTCAAGGCAATTATGGATGAGAAATCCCTGTTTGTGCTGGGCAATATTTAACATCTAGACATGCCAGAAACTCAGCAAAGCACACAAAAAATGTAACACTGCTTATGCTTTTTGAAATCAGACTGTCTTCATGAATTTATATTTATGTTTTGTGGCATATCTGCTGAACTTAAAGGTTCCTGGCCAGGACTGAAAGGAAGAAAAAATACAGGCCGGAAGAAAAAGTCACTTTACATTTCTGCAAACAACGGATGCATTCAAATTCGTAGGAGCCGTACCTATTGTATCAACATTTCTACAATATCCAATCCCATCATGTGTATGACTTGACTTTAAACTCAAATGAGCAAGACGGAGACCATTGTCCAAGATGGTGTTTCAACATTTGTAAGCATCAAACCACTGGACATTTTTAATAAGACGACCAGATAATTTTCTATGGAATGCCATTATAGTCAATGCTATATAAATAAACAAAAATTAAATAAACATGGAATAAATAGAAGTTGTCGTTCGATACATTTTCTATTTTAAAATAAACAATATTTATTCTCATAACTATACTGATCCATTTGTATATTCATATTCAAGTTTATACATTTATTGCCCCACTTATTTATTACATAATTTATTTCACAGGCATATTTCTTTATTTCATAAGTATGTTTATACACATGTATTTTTTTATTTACTTAATATTGTCTAAAATTCCAGAATTTTCAGCTGTTTATGGCGAGGTTTTTTGTGCCCAAACATAACCAGACCATAATCACAGTGTTGTCACAGCATACAGTTGAAAATTGAACCTTAAGAAACATAAACTGGCAACATAAACAAATTCCATGGTCTGCAGAACCATTGCCAGCACTCAGTGAGTTGCAGTATACTGTAGTGTCATGAGCTGTGCACACGTGATAAATGCCTCACTCTCCTCACCCATGAAGACCTTACAAGGAAAATATAATATGATAATAATAACACTGATTAAACTGAGGTGCTCCCATGACCTTAAAAATTGTATTCCCTCCTAGCTGAATACAATATTGTTGTGTTTTACTTTTATTTATTTATTTTTTTTGTTCAACTGAATATAGGTTGTTTTTAAATCACATTTTACACAGCGCCCTGAGTTTTTTGGAATCACTACTGCGAATGCATCTGCTATATGTCTGAAATACACTCATAATAGTCCATTAATCTGCAGACATGAAGAAATTTGAGCTCTAACAGAGGTTTGCTGCAGTAAATCATTCAAAACCTGTGGATCAACCTAATGAAGGGGTTTATCTTGCGATAGCTTGTTTCATTGTTACTTTCACTGGTGAAATAATGTAAGTTTTATGTGCGAGTACTTCTTCAGGTACTCACTTCTGCCTCAGGTGAGACTGTCTCTAAAACAAACAGTGAACAGCCTCACTTTGCTCTAAGGAACTGCTAACCCAAGTAAACTAGAGTCAACTTCCAGTTGGAAACATGATGATGTTTCAGTGATTTATCCACAATAATGAACATACTGATTTGCTCATGTTCGTCATGTCAATACTGACATTTATAATGTTGTAAATACTCCAAATCTCATCAGGTGTAGGTGACACCTGAGATGATCTGTCTCTTTCTCTTTCTACAAAAGAGTATGACCTTGCCCTGCTGTGGTTCATGCTTACGTTACAAAGCAGGTGCTCCAAGTTGTGGTCGGAGGCACACTTCCTCTGGTCCTCTGAAAGCTCCTCCACGTGGCTGTCAAGGCTGAAGTGCAGCCGTGCCAGCTTCTCTTGCATCTCGCGTACATGCTCCAGCTGCTCAAAGGAGCACACCTTACCTACAAATCAGAGTTCAAGCAGACATGTGTTAGCGTCTCTAACCTCTTTTTGTTGCAGAAGGATTACAGCAAAGTCAAAAGTGTTTCCATGGCACCAGATGTGTAAAAATAGCACCGCAGCTATTTGATTTCAGTCTGATTCATGTAACAAAGCCACTTTTTAACGGCCTCTATTTTCAGCCCGTAACAGAATAGTCCCTCAGTGGCCTCTCTGATCAAGGTTATCTTACCAAAAGCCTGCAGTTTGCCTGAGTGGAAGTCATTGAGGAGGTTGAGGAGGCCTCCCTCCATCTCTCTAACATCTGAGACATCTGTGAGAAAGGAGTGCTGCAGGGGGGAAGACTGGACTACTTTACTGGGCCCTGCTGGCTGGGGGGCCCGGGGCTTCTCCTTGTGGGGCCTGAGGAAAGACGGACAGAAAGCATTACCATTATGGCAAACTGCAATTGAAACTCATCAACAGCAGCTGTGTTTACATGGACCCTAATATTGGATAAATGCACATCTAATCGGCTCCCTATTTTTAGTGTATATGTTAACAGTTATGTTGGAATCCCTACTTAGACTGATTTCAATCATGTTAAAGAAATATTGTCCATGTAGCAGCACCTATTGTTTCTTTGATTTGTTACATTTAGCTGTGAAATGCAACGTGTATCATCTATTTCTGCCATTACCAGAATGGCTTTTGACAACCCTTAAACTCAGACTACCATATGCAGATTTCAGCATATATATAACACAATCGTCTTTTTTAGAAATTAAAAGTTAAAGTCATAAGCAATAAAAGCAATCCATGCCCATGCAACACACTGAGGGTTTTGCTGTTGCAGCCTTACTTGGTCTGGTATGACTTGCAGATAATGGAGGCTAAATTGTTACGTATTACTTTATCGAGACTTTATTGAGTCAGTTTGCCTACATTATGACTCGGTTATAAGACATTAAACTGCATACGAAACAGTAATTTTATGTTTACCACTATCCAATTAATGTCAGTTGTTCAGCAAAAGTTATATCATCACTATTAAAAGAACGATTCTCAGGTAATATATTGTATGGATGATCAAGTTGAATTCTCTGTTTGTGCAAATTGGCGGGTGTAGTTTGCATAATTCTGAGGCACCTAAAAAAATCTGGTAGTTTGCAAAATTACGTATGTGCACTTGTGCACACTGTACGTGAGGTCACATGATCCAATTTGGCAAGTTACCTGTTTGACAATGATGGGACAAAAACATGCAAAGGAGTTTCCTGTTATGTTGAGACACAAACCTGGTGATCTTTGGTGGAGCTACGACGGCTGTGAACACCTCTTTGGGCTGCCCCGGCGCTCCGATGGACCTCTTGTACTTGCCTCTGTTCTTGGGGGAGGGAGGCTGCGGCAGGCCGAGAGAGAAGGTGGCACTTTTGCTGGCAGGCAGGACGGAGAGTTTGCGGGGGTTGATGGGGGGAGGAGGGGGCTGTGGGAGAGACACCTTTGGGCTCCGCTTCTTGCGTTTGTCTTCCATTATGACTTATTCAAGAGGAGCTCTCCGGGGGGTGAGACAAGGGGGGCTGATGTACAGGATGTCCTGAAACAACAAAGGTAGGAAGTTTGAAAACCTGCAGCCTTCTCCTCCCTGAGGAGCGGGCTCTGTGTCTGTGGAATCCTGACTGTGCCAAAAGTAGTGCTGCAGCGCAGGATTCGCCACCCTGTGAAGAAAACCAGCATTCACTGTGGCTTCATTAGTTTTACAGCATCACCAATATATCTGTCACTTAAAAATCTATGTCAGTGGTGTTAGTGGAAAGTGGGAGTTTACCACTAATCTGCCTACAGAAACAGGGTTTCATTAAGTTTTTAATAGAAAGCAATTTCATTGCTCTTTTTTCATAATAATGCTTCCCTGTACTGTACTGGTGTAAAATTGGGACTGAAAGAGCAGCCTAGAGAGATATTTTTAAACAACATAGGTCTAACTGATAGGGTGCATTGCTGGTCTTGGAGGACATTTTCCAACCTTTGTTCCTATCTTGTAGTCCATGAGTGACTGGAATGTACTGACATGTAATTGATCGAAATGTTGCATCAAGAAGCAGTGGAGCATTGTGTGTGTCATGTTACACAAATGGAGCTGATGCGGGCTACAGAGCTTTCAGACAAATGGCTTAAAGAGGGAAATCACCAATGGTAGGATGGTGGAGTTGCATTCAACAGAAGAAAAACAAGTCCTGCAATAAATTCAAATATTCTCATGAATATTAAAGGTGATATTACAGGACCAGTTTGCTGTTCACTGACATATGTGGTGTTTTTTATGTTAAGCTCGGTGTCCAATTATCACAGTAGTGGAGTGGCCCTTTGTTATTGCATTAACAGAGCCGGAGAGTGCATCAACGTCTTTAAGATGTGGGCACTGGGCCTAAAATAACGCTTTATCCCATCACAATGGATGAAATCACTGTAATAATTTTATCTCCCCAGCGCTGCGCCAGCCTCCGCTCAAAGTACAATCCAAAGATGGCCACTACAGAAATACACAACGGCAACTTTATACGCTGTAACCACTCTTTACTTGGATTTTACAGGAATACTATGGAGAAGCCCGACTTGAGAGCAAAACCAATGCAGCAGTTTGTTTCAAATTCGCGTTTAATTCGGTGATTGAGAAAAGAGGTTTGTCGTCCGCGAGTGACACAAAAAGCTTACCGAATCAATAACGCACCAGAGAGCAGAGCGGCTGTCCGCGGCGTTACATCTTCTCCTCCCGCCGTGGGAAACCTTCACGCACACTGGACGTGGACGTATATGAATGTATGTTGGCTTATTCCTGCAGCACCGCTGTGGTTTTTGTGCAGAAATGTAGCGCGCAGCATCGATGCGCTCGGCTCGTGCGAAGCTGTCGTCTTTATTATCCTTCTTAAAGGGCCAGTCCGCCCCGCTGTGCGCCAGAGAGCAGCAGCCCCGCAGGTTGCTGTTTGTTTACCCTGCAGCCGGCCCGTCACACAGGAGAACACGCAACAGGATGCTGCTCTACTGCTGAACACCGGTCAGCTCCTGATCGCTCTCTGCATATGCCCATAATTTATATATCCCTGCTATTGTCTGGAGGGCTTGTCAATATACAGTACTCACGACCTGCAAGTATCGCAAACAGACCACACGGGGTCGCCAATGTTCCCCGTGTCGCCCTACCATCCTCCTCCCATTCACCGACACGTTGAAAGGTGACAGAGAGCAGCAACAATTAGTCAGTTAATCAATTAGCAGATCAGATGGTAATTCATCAGCAGCTATCATGCTAATAAGTTAATTGTTTCAGTCATTTGCTGTTTTTGTTTGTCATGTATGATAGTAAATGAAGAGTCTTTAGGTTTTGGACTGTTGGCTTGAGAAAAGAAGGAGGTACTGTACCTAAGTATAATGTTGTGGTATTTGTACTTTACTTAAGCACATTTTCCTCTACATCACACTTCCACTCCACTACATTTTGGAGTCAAATACTGTATGTTTATTCCACTATAGTTATTTGGAAACTGCACACATGCATGTTTTAAATAAATGTATTGTGTCTGCAATCAGATAGAAAATAACACAGACTGCTCTGTTAATTGGCCAGGTCAATAATCAGTCAACCATATGATGCAATACATGTGCATGTAAATATGTGTACAATTTAGTTGTATTTTGATCCCCTGCTACTTTAGTTGAACTTTCTTCTCAATTTAAAGTGGATTTTGGCGCGCAGGTGGTCGAGTGGTTAGAGCGCATGCCATAAACGCAGCCGACCCCGGTTCGATTCCGGCCGGAGGTCCTTTGCTGCATGTCACATCCCCCTCTCGCTCCCATATTTCCTATCTGTCTACTGCTTAATAAAAGGTGTCTATGCCAGAAAAAAACATATATATATATTTAATTTAAAGTGGATTTTTACATACATTTTAGATTTGTCCTTTCTGATTGGTTTTGTTTTTTGATTTGTACTCCTACTTTGCACAACAACTGCTGCACAACAATTTCTTCTTTGATAAAACAAGTTCTCTTATCATATCTCATAATGTAAAAAAAAACATTAAATATTGTTATTCAGCAATTCTACAACATTAAAATTTCTGGGCAATGACTCTTAATTTGTGCTTGTCGTCAGCTGGAAATGAAATCTATTTGGTTCAAATTATTCCAAATGGCACATTGCATTTTTAAAAACACAGAGGCCTCTGGTGGTCAGAATGTAAAACACATTTCAGAACCAAATAAAAACAAAAGCAAACCTTTAAAGTAATACAAAAATATGTCTTTTTATTATGGCAGATCAGAACAAAAACGTGACACAAAATGCAGTTTTTAGAAAAAATACAGAGCTCTTAGGCATGTTTGTGTTGTTCCAAACTGAATGCGACCGATGATAACTTAAGTCTAGCTGACTTTCTGGTCTGATGAGCTGTTTGAGTACGAGTACGCCTTTCCAAGCACTATTCTGTCTCTTAGAAGCTTGAAGAAGGCGTAGTAGTTGCTGAAGAGGATCAGAGCAAGTGATATCGTCTGATGCCACTTTTCTGAACATATCAATGAGTAGAGCTGGTAGAATATCATGGCACCTTCCAGGATGATGAGTATGTTCAATATTCGTAAAGGCTTGTTGAAGAAGAACTAGGGGAGGAAAAGAAACAGGATGTTGTCAGGTAAATTAGGACAGCCTTTTTTTTAAAATACCACAGATATCTTATAGAAAAACACTGCATCACTGAAGGCTCTCTGAAATCTCTGGCGCCTGCTGCTAATTTAGAAACACTTACATAGAAACGATAATGGGATACATCTGATGGGACTGCAACATTGTAGTGACCCATGGCCTTGTAGACATTCTTATTATGCTTTACCAGCACTCCCTGAGGCCACATGTACTCTTCAGTCCATCTGTACAAAGAAAGACAGCAGAGTGAGATTTGAAGTAAATGGACCCAAAGCCCGGTGATAACTAAACTATAAGCATTACTTACATGTGCTGAAGAACATTGGAGCAGAGTGAGGGGTCTACTTTCTGCCAGCAGCCCAGATGAGCTGCAGCTTTGTGAAGCAGGTCACAGTATCGAGGTGGCAACAAATGCCTCATGAGGATCACTGACGTGCTGACTGACACCAGGATGAACAGCTCACAGGACCAGCGCTTGTCCACATACTGCGTACTCTGAAGGAAAACATACAGGTGGAAAATATGAAGACTCTGAGAAGCTTATCAGAGTGTTAAATGATATTAACATTTAGAAAGTTGAAGTTTCTTACCTTCACAAACCAGACAGGTACAAAGGCCACATAGTAAGCACTGAGCATCGAGCTGACCAGCACTTCCTTCATCCTCCAGTTGAAGTCCATCTTCAGGTACTCTACCTCCTTGCGGATGAGGTCCGGGGAGAGGCAACAGGCGTGGGTTGGCATGGGCTGGACACCGTACAGCTGGCTGGTGTGCTGCTTCCACGTTTCCTTCAGCACGGTCAAGTAGTCCCTGCCCCGGCCCACGCTGCCCACCTCCTTGGAGCCGATGCTGGCGATGGGGGAGAGCGGACCTGCTCGCCGGAAGTCGCAGCTCAGCCGGAAGAATGGAATGTACATCCCAAATCTGAGGGGAACAACAGCTGCAGTTAACTTCTACCATTACCTAAAGCCCTGTATCAGCCCTGCCAGGGGTCGTCACACATTTTGTTTTTGCATTTGACAATTTTTTGTTAGGGATGAACAACTTTGATTTACTTCCTGCTGATATCTTTGATAAGTTCCTGCCTCTCCTGAAGGATACAATAGCTGAATATTTCATATTTTTGCATTTCAAACACCTACACCTGAGGCTAAAAAAAAGACCAAGATGTCGTGAGCCAAGTCAGATGATTTAGCATTCCATAGCTCTAATAAGATATTGCGTAAAAGACATTTTTCCTCTTCTCAGAACATGTTTTGCAAAATGCTATCAAGTCATCTTCCTCTGAAACAGTGAATGCATTGCTTATTAGAGTTTATGTAAAAGGGGGTAGGTGTAACAAGCTTAAAGGGATATTCCAGTGTAAATTTAATCCATGGTCTAACACACCGTGACACCGAGTAAGACCCCCCGTCGAGAGATCAAGTTTTCCAATCGCTAGCTTATGTAGTTTTAGCAACCTCAGAAAAGACCGCACGATAACAATACACTGCAGTCTATGCCTCCAACCAAGAAACCGCCATCAAAAAGCCACTCATAGCCACAAATAATGATCCGAACAGCACCAAACCTCAGCAACAGTATGAATAGGGTCCCAGCACATAGTTCGAGGCATCAAACATCTGCTAGCTTAGCCGGATTTAAGCTAGGAGATGTTTGATGCCTTGTGGCTATGAGTGGCTTTTTGATGGCGGTTTCTTGGTTGGAGGCATGGACTGCAGTGTACTGTTATCGTGCGGTGTTTTCGGAGGTTGCTAAAACTACATAAGCTAGCGGTCAGAAAACTTGATATCTCGAGGGGGGTCTTACTCGGCGTCACGGTGTGTTAGACCATGAAATAAACTTACACCGGAATATCCCTTTAAGTTTCAGCCTATACCTTTTTGGTTTGCATCCATTGAAAACTGTTGGGGTCAAATACACTACTACTACTACTACTACTACTACTACTACTACTACTACTACTACATTTGACACATGAATCTGCTATGATGTTAAAAACCCAAATAAATATGGCTCTCCAAAATGAAGACAAACCGTAACAGTGTACATTATTTTAGCTTGTAATTCTTGAAACTGTGAGCAAAGTATCTCTCTATTATTTAAAAAAAATCTCAAAAACCACATCATAAAAATGTTATCCTCTTTTGGATGAACATACAAGCTGCCCAGCTCGTGCACATCACCGCCTGCCAGGTGATACACTGGAGCCATCGATGCTGAAAATGTCTGCCCAACACAGACGCCATGGATAACATTATGCAACCAACATGTACAATCAAGCCTGCCAGGAAATGAGGGGCACATCATCAAGCTCCATTTCAACCTGCATTAAGTTATTAATATTCAATAAACCTAATGTGTGTTTAAAGTGTTTTTTATTCCAATTGATGCTCTTGTCTTTAATGCTCAACAGACAACAAATGCCAAACAAAACAAGCAAAGATTTGAATGACATGAAATGTGAGGGAATGAGTGTCAATCAGACATTCCAAGCACTGAGTATGACAACACTGTGACCAAAAGAACCAGACGAAGGAGATCAGGCCAAAAGCTAGCTCACATTCAGACAACTGCTGCCTAAATCCACTGAACAGCTGTACATGTAGCGCATGAATAAAGCCATCTTCGTTCTTCCTGTGGATACTCACGGGTAGCAGAGGAAGAGCAGGCTGAGGACAGAATAGGTTCTGAAGAGGTAAATGAGGGAGCGGCACAGGCTCCAGCCTGTCAGCGTCAGCACGGCAAATCGAGCCATCACAAGAAAGATCGAATGGGGGAAGGACAGTTTCCCACTCTGTGAGGCCTGGGGGAGAAAAGAGGAGGGAGACAGAAAAGTTACATGCATTAATAATTAAATATTTGCATTATAAGTGTATTCAACACAGAAACACAAAGATGTATGAGATTACAGTCAGTGTGTTTTAGGTATCAGTAGTAGTTTGATTTCTGGCTGTTTTTTGAATCCTTCATCAAATACAGTAAAATAACTTGTGCCAATTTTACATTTGGATGCATTGAAACACAAGTCAGAGACAAAAGCTTTAAATCTGTAAGGTAGACGCCAAAAGTAGAATTCTTACCTCCTTAACAATTGCTGCAATTAACCTCCTTGCCAGTATGATGATTGTGAACACCAGCATGTTATAATCAATGAGGTGAAAGTTCTGTAAATAATAAGATTGACAAATGATCATTGTTCCCACAACACCCACTGCAGAAACATATGCAAATGTGGATCTCTGAAGTTTTTTTAATTTGCATATATTTCTATGGTGGCAGCCCAAAACCACAATAGACGTGATGAGTCAATAGCTGTCCTAGTGAGTACTCACCAAAGAGGTGTGTGAGGGAGGGTGTGACGGCGGGTACCACCACACAGTCTTGTAGATGTTGACATAATGGACGAAGAGGGCAATGAGGTGGCAGAAGAAAAGATGGAGCTCGAACAGCACGTTACGATCCATGGATAGTTCAGGGATCTTGCAGTGCTTCAGAGGAACCATCGTCTGCGTAGCCAGCGGGGGGCTGGACATGCATGTTCCAGAACCATTCCTGCGGACAGAAAAGAAAGCCTTTTATTATAACGCCTTTCATTCTGTTATAAATTGGGATGGTTAGAGGAGGACACACCCATGTTGTGCATTCCTGCAGCCTAGATGAGAAGATATACTTCCTGACTGTCAGGCTGCAATGTTCACTTCTTTACTTTCACGGTCTATCACAGTGTATGTAAGCTTACCTTGTACGAGATCGCACCCCTGTGACTGGGGAGCTGGTTGAGTGGCTGCCATTGCTGACCGAGCCTGGTTCGCTGCTGAGTGGAGGTCTGCAGTAAGTGGTACGGTTCGCCCCTCGCCTTCCACCAGCCATCGCAGACACACCCACGGCTTCTCGCAGCTATGTGCCTAGTTTTTTGATTTCTATCCTTGATCTTGCACCTGTTTACAAAAAGAGAGCAGAGGAAAGGCACACTGTGATTAGGGAGGACTGATCTGGAATAACTAACAAATATATAATCATATTCAGTATGCAGTGGGTGAAAATTATTTAAATTGCTCTGTGATATGTCTCACTTAGGATAGAATCTATGAATCAGCATTTAATAATGACATTAATACTTGTTCATTACTGTTCATTGACTGCTTTCAACACGGGGGTGATAATAAGGGAGTGGTGAACAGTCACTGTCAAGCAAAAAAACAAAACAAATACATTTGTGCAATCTGCAGATGTTATAGCCAATCAAAGCATATGCAATGCCATATGGATTAAATACATCTGCAAAAAATAATTCTCCCTCATAAATATTCAATGCAACCAGCTAGCGTTAAACATGTTTGCGAGCTGAATAACATCCCCTAATATGGTGCAAGTTTTGCGGAAGCTGGCATTACAAGCTAGCTTACTAGCTACATCATTTGCTCCCTTCGCGAGGTTAAGTATCTCCCGAGAACCATTTCAAACCGAGACATGAGGCTGGGGAGGAATACAACGTGGACCCAATACAATGAGCTGCGGGCTCCAAGCTGTCCGCCAAGACCATGCTTGATTAAATACAAAGATTGAGGCCTAGGCTAACAGTACCTCTGACTAGCTAGCTAGCCAGCTAGCTTCCAAACAACCTACCAAACAGGCTAGACAAGAAAAATGTTAGCTTACCACTGGCACTGTCTGCTGTCTGTGGTGAATGCTGCTCCGCTGCACAGATAACAAGTTAAACGCAATAAATCTTCAGAATATTTATTGAAATGCTGCCGAGTTTTTCTCTGAAATCCGCCAAGACAGTCATTGTTGATGTGAAACTAGCCGCTGATAGATGGGGGCGCGGATATGTTAGCGACCTGTGGGAGGAGAGTCGTTTAAAGGAACATTCCGCCGATATTTCGGACAGGCACAACAAGGAAGGGAAAGCAATGTATTTTCATGACGATTGACGAGTAATAGACTTTTACTTTTAACATTCGATTATTTGTAACTGCAGTATCAACAATTGACCACTTGTTTTACACATTGCCGTTGCAAGTGCATAATACTGTGTGTATCATAAAATCAGTTTGGTGCAACCTCTGCACTGTTCATATGGAGTCTCATCTATTATTATGGAAATTATATTGAGGTTTGCTTTTGCTTGACACGTACTATTAATCATGAACATGTAAACTGGAAAAGGGCTCACAAGGTTTTCTCAACCATTTAGGGCCACAAATAAATGGACATACGTGTCTCTATCATTGCTGACAATACAAAGACACAAATCAGAATTTTATGGCCGTTACTGGGGGTATCAGCACTGTATCCTTTCACTGGGGACAGCTGTGTCCCACCAAATGCTCCAGGCATGGTAGCAACAATTCTGAACTGTGTATGAAGGCCTGTTGTGTGTGCAATCTCCTGACAAAGAGGTACAGTATGTAGTTTCAGCCTTGATATACTGTGTTAAATTAAAAAAAAAAGCTAATTTTGCCCTATTTTCACAAATCTGTCTGGACTGCATGGGCAGCAAAACTGCTTACTCCAGGTCTTCAAATGGCATATAGTTTACAGTTGTATGACTTGCATGTGATGTGTGTTGCATGTGAAGTAACAGCATGAAGTCCAAACAAGACAACTTAAGGTTGTAGGCAAGATGGAGTCCATGTGTACATAACAGACTGAACAGCAAGACTGTCTTTTACCCAATCCAGTTTATACAAACTATGCACTTTTGATGCACTTCTGATTCAAATCCATTTTGGGACAGGGATATGTAACAATTAAGGAAATGTACCAATTAAAGAAATAATCAAGGAACACATTAAGATAAAAACTTTATTTTCATAAAAAAAGGCGGGTAAGAATGTCTTCAGTGTAAAAATATTGTAAATCTAGACACATTCATTAAAACAAATAAAATATGTACTTTCTACAGTAATATTTAAGAAGAGCAGAGCACTTTCTCAGTGATGGAGAAAGCTCTTCTGCACTCAAGAAAAAAAAAAAGACCCCAGACAAATCCCTTCAGGGATAAAGAAGCAATCAGTCTCAGAGACTCTGCATGACCTCTGCTCTTTCCAGGAACTTTCAATGGACCTGTTAAAGACAAAAACACAGATTTAATCATCTTAAAAACAGCCAAATTAGCCGTCTGCAATTTCTTTTCAACTGACCTTAAATGTCTCGTAAACTGTGGTTCAATCTGTCAACTGCACCTACACAGTTGTCTGACAACCTAAGAAGAGAAACAGAAATGAGACCTTGGGAAATACCAGCACCTGCATGCTTACAGTGAACAACAAACATGCAGCACTAACATTATACTACAAAAATTTCATGCAACTCAAGCTGAAGGATTTTTGTCCACCAATGGGATGTTTTATCGCTTTGAGTGCAGCTAGTAATTTTCATTAAATCTACATTCTACAGAAGTTATCAAGATGGAAATTGTTAAGTATCGAGTGAAATGAATGGACCATTATTGGTTTTATTTGAGCAAGAGTTGCATCACAACCATTTCTGATTGTTTTGTACGGCTTATTTTGCTCGGAATAACTACAGATAGCATAATTTTGTACTTCAATGTTTTTGATATGTTTTGATGACTTGCATTACTTGATGTTTTGCACAGAAAACAATACAAAAATCTAACAAATGAGTGTTGGGGTTAGTTTTACCTTCTTGTGGCGATCTTTAGGCTTTTAGAATCCTCTCCTCTGCGATTTTTTTCTTTTATAAAAACCAGCCCGCATGACTTTGCATCAAAGTCAAGTAAGATCCCTGCAAGCTTGATTTGAAATACTGTTGAGATTCAGTTATTTCAAGTGGCTGTAGATACATTGCTCTCTCGAGAGCTTGAATAGATACACTAACTATAGATTAATGACAATACATGTTCAAGCACTATATCAATCAAGTCAAATATGTATTTGGCAGCACATTACCTCAAGGAATGATGAGCTTTATTTGTTTTTGAAGGTGACATTACAAGTGTCATTTAGAGTAGTTTTGAAGACAGACGAAGAGGATAAGCTCATTGTCAAAACACTGCTTTTGATTTTTTTGTCAGGCTGACGTGTATACATACAGCTTATTCAGCGTTGTTGAGAAACCAGTGAGGACCACTTTCACAAACTGAAGGCATTCCTTTGGTACAACAAAGGCAAAATACCATGTTTAGATTGATTAAAAAGAAACTAGAAACTTTATTGAAACACGCACTGCAGAAAAACATTTTGGGATATATTTAGTAACCTATTTAGCCAAAGGTACACAAGCATTATGCATTTTGGAGACGACACGGCTTAAAGCATACACAGTTGTCCTAAAGTTATGTACAAAATATTGAGTTGGCTGCAGCCTTTCTTACACACAATTAGGATTGTTAATCCTTCAAGCTTTACAAGAATTAGTCGATCATAGGCGATGATTTTGCATGAAATTATTCGACATATGATATACCAATTGTAAAGGATGGCAAAAATAGAGGCATTTTTCTTTGTCAAATGGATTGCAATAGTATTTTGGGAGATAACTTCATACAAGACTAGATTTGTATTGCATTATTATCAAATGAGAATAGACCTTTGTTTTTAAAATCAAAACAGCTCAGGGCTGTGTTTGAGATTGCAACTAAGTCTTTTCTAGTTATAGTAAAGTTACATTGAGGTGTTATGAATAATTTTTGTGCAGTCATGAAGGACTTTTAAAAAATGCAGCCTACATGAGAGGAGGTAATCGCCACAATCACGTTTTGTCAAGAACAATTAAACTGATTCGATAACCATCAAATATCACTAAAATGTCACTCTTGTTCCTTTGTTAGGTTTATGTCACTAGGACCTCAACTGCCAACTACGCAACTGAAACAAACATTAAATGGAAACAGGTATAAACAATGAAAAACCTCAAAGTTTCTCCTCTGGCATTCTATGATACATCCAACAAAACGTCTCTACCGAGTTTTTAAAAAAACAAAAATAAAATAAAAATAAAACCATAAAAAAAAGGGAGCCGACGAGAGGGAAATTACTTTTGAAAAGTTCAGAGAGTTACAATCTGAGACAGTTGCAATAGCAACTCTCTACCAGTAGCCGTTCAGTATCTTCCATATGGGTGCTCTCTGTACGATCCCTTTGCCTGCCTGGACATTGGGGCTTTGCCTCCACCGCCAGAGTTGGACCATGAGTTGTCCCAGTCATCTTGAGCTACAAAAGACAGGAAAGAAACATCAGTTAATACTCATGCTGAGGTAGACGCCAAGTCTGGCCAGTGCCCCACTAAAGTCTTCAACGAGTGCCTGTGCAACATAGCAATTGGATGTCAATTTCAATATCTCACCGTAAGGCTCATATGCTGCTTCCTGGGCCTCACCATGTCCATAGTCATAATATTCAGTATCCCTGTAGGCAGGAAAGTAATAGTTAATACAGTGCACCAATTCAAACAGTCCCATTAAAAGTCACTCAAATTAATTTTGACTTACGCAGGTGCAGATTGCTGACTGTAGTAGTTATCATATCCCTCATAGGCAGGCTCTGCATACGATTCTTCATATGGAGGCTAGAAGTACAAACAGATTGATAGTTAGACATCAAAAGCTGTGTCATGTCAGCTTTGGCAGCCCTGACTTGGAGGAACTTACATAGTCCTCATAGCCATCAGCTTTGGGTTGTGACCCTGAAGGAGGACCTGCCTGGTGGGACATGGCTGCAGAGGGGAGCATCCTTGGAGCTCCTGCTGTGGGAGGTCTGGACCGGGCGGCGGAACCTCCTCTGTTAGAATTAGAGGGTAGTCCACCCCTTCCCGATGGTGCGCCTCTAGGAGCATTGCCCCGGCCTAGTCCACCACGTGGAGCTCCACCACGCATTGCTCCTCGAGGTCCACCGCGTGGCATTCCACGGCCTCTGTGGAAAGTTCGCCAGGTTGGAAATTGTGATCAGCAAAACAAGAGACTGGAGAACCAGCTAGCACTGCATCAAACATACATTGTCTGTTGTGTGAGCATCTTCCTAAATGGTTTGAGAAAAAAATACTTGTGCATATTTAACATGCCAATGGAAACGTGCTGTAGTAGAAGTATAATTGCAGTTCAGAGTCATGCTTCTACCTTGGTCCTCCAGCACCAGGTGGTCCGCCTCTGCCCCGTCCGAGGTGACCACCGCGTCCCCTGCCTGAACCATCCTGGGATCCATTCAAAAAGTGAGGGTCCATGTAGGGATCGTGCTCACCAGGTTCCTAGAGACAAAAACAGTCTGTTAAGCATGGCAGCCTGGGAAAATATTTTGCCTTCACGCGTGGAACGAAAACATGTTTTAAGTAAATTATTCTGTAACTGGGATTTGCGAGGTTAGACACACACCGGGATAAGGAACTTCTTGACTTCCTCCATGGCATGGGCCATGCGCAGATAGGCTTCAGGAATGGGTGCCATCACCTCAATGAACACATGCAGCTCCATGGCCAGGTGAGCATATTTGGCCTCACCACCCTTCCTCAGCTCCTCCTCCTGATGAAGATATGGGAATCATATTAAACATCAGCAGCAGGAATTATATGGTTGAACATTTAATCAGTCCATCAAGTATGATTTATCAAAAAAAAAAAAACATTCCTTATTCTTGTCCCTCATGGAACCTTTTCCCAGAACTGAAATCTTGGCACCCGTCTCTTCCTGAAGTCTCTTGATTGTGCTGCCCTGAGGTCCCAGAAGCTTTCCAACAAAGTTGACCTGTAGGAAACATTAAGTTATAAAAAAAACATGATTGCCTGTGTATAGAAAAATGAAGCAGGCTCGAGAAGCCTATTTAACTGTTGTCACATTCAGGTAAAAAATTCCTCTCCATAGTAGCCGCCTCAGCCCGCTGCATCTCATCTCACACTGCCGTTTTAGACTACCGCAAACTCATTCATGCAGAACCAAGCTTAGTAGGACACTGGGCGCATGACTTGACTAATTCTGGGACAGCAAGGCTAGCAGTGGTGAGGTGATTAGATGCACAGGATCAGTCGGATAGGTACCACACGCTTGAGCAAACAGTATTTAAATATCAAGGCCAAGCAGTGGGGGGGGGATAAGTCTACCTAAATCATTTCGAGTGAGAAAAAGAAAATACAGCACTAATAATGTCCCACTTATATACTAAACACAGATGACCAATAGGCCTGTGTGTCCATACTCCCTGGGAATAGTAGTCAGATCCAGAATGGGAGGGAAAGGAAATGCTTACCCTCGGGTACTGCTTGGTAGGAATGAGAACTCGTTCTTTGAGTTTGAGATTCTTCGTAGCAAACAGGTCAAGATACGTTTCCTTCTCTGGCTCTTTCTTGGTTTCACCTTTCTCGATCCTCTCGATTTCTGCAAACAAGACAAATGTTTTAAGGACATGCAAAGATACAACGTACAACTAGACGTACACGTCGAAATTTATGCAGCGTTAGCCAAAATGGGAAAGGTCTCAGGTGATCTTGTACCGGCCAGGTACAACAAAGCTTGTTGTTCTACAGCGTCTAATGCAAAAGCAAACGTTTTGATCATCATCATAATCATCTGCTACATTCTCTGGCATTCTTAAATCTCTTTATGCACCGTGCGTATTGTGATCAAACTGAACCATGCACGAATGAGTGAGTCGATGCGGCCAACTCAAGTCAATCAATGAGTGGTTAATAACGTCTTACTGGAAAATGCTGATTCTTGCATATATATTTGTATACATCCCAACGAATAATTCGACTGCATGGTGGAAAGAACTAACCCGACGCATTTTAAACAGAGAGGGTTTGACCCACATCGGTATCAACCACGTGTTTACCGCGCCATTGTTCGGGCCTCTGTCGGGCGCAAGAGATGCTAGGCCTCACGGCGAGCTAATGCTAGCAACCGTTGTCTAGGTCAGCTCCGCTAAGCACGGAAGCAATCGCATTACCTGCAGAAATAAGTTTCATGGCGTGTGTGAAGGATGAATCCAAGCTGTCCTTTTCAGCCAGGAGCTCCGGGAGGTACTTCGTGTCTTCCATTTTGATTTTCTTCTGTGCTGGGCTTGACTCTACGTCGGACTCGGATGTACTCCTTTTAGCACTCGCTTGGCTCATATAACGTTAGTAAGTTAACCCGATTAACGAACGAAGCCGTGCTAAGTTCGCTAGTTCTGGTCGAAACTGCAGCTACGCGGGGGTAACAGCAGTGTCCGTTAAACTGTGGTCTAGACGGTGGAATTGCAAAAACCCGCCCGGTGTCTTGCTCTCCTCAATGGACAAAGGAGGAATGGCGCAGCTGCATTTGAGTGTGCTGGGAGGAAGGAGCACAGGAGGAGACAGTGACGTCACCGCCAGAGAGCGCCGAGGTAACGTTACAGACAAAAAAAATCCCGAGGAGCGTGTTACACAGCGCTCCTTCATCACAGGCGGAGATTAAGTAGGTCACCCAAGATGCCAAGGTAGTAGTAGTAGTAGCAAGCTGTTGTATAAATTCATATGAGTAGGTATATAACAACTCTGGGCTGTCACACAGTCCTATACCCATCAGTGAAGTGATTATATTTTATTGCATGTTTTCTTTTTTCCCCAGTTATCCGCCATGATGCCGTTTGTAAACACTAGGAAATATCGATCCCTTGTGTGCCTAAACTCTATTTCTTCACTTTTTGTGTTAATCATGCATCTGTAAGTTACCATACTGTGTGTGCAGCTGAGTATGTTCGCAGGAAATGCATCACGGATGTGTTCCAATTATGCAACAGTGATGAACCCAAGGCCCTCTCTGCAAAGGAGACTTCTACCCTAAAACATGAACATGAGCCCAGCGCGAACCTCGATTCTTCTTCTTCTTTCACGGTTTTTATCCCCAAACACACATCATATCAACAGACGATAGATAGATAGGTGAATCTTTAACAGCCCTAAATACTGAAAAGTCACTGTTTTACTTGATTGTTTTTAGGAGGATCATTTGTCTCTCTGTTGTGCTGTGGCCACAAACAAGCCAAGGCGATACGTGTTTTTGCAACTTGCAGCTTTATTAATAATATTACAAGATACGGTACCATCAAAATGATTTTGAAGCTGTTATCTTAAGGTATTAAAGTTACATATTGTTGCTTTAAGCTTCAGTTTTGAGGTGCTCATTGGCCCAGAGAGACATAGAAGTGAAAATGCATTTTTGTTTGCCGCATTTCTTTCTTTTTTTTTGTTGCTGCATATTTCACAATTAGGAACGGCAAGTCATAGATGTTCTTTTTTTTTTTTTTTTTTTTTTTACTGCACCACATGACATTCACACCGTTCCCTGAAGATAAACTGCAAGTTCTTTGGTTCCCAGAACACCACAAATTCCTTTCCCGGTCAAATTACATTCTCAGAAAGTACACTTTTTGCAATTTCTGTAAAATCAAATATCCTCACCACATTGTTGCTATATGCTCTGATCATGATGATCCCATCTGTCTTCAAGTTAATCCAGCACCTCATATCCATAATAAAATGCCCTTGACTAGACCAACATAGAAGCATTTGTATCTTTATTTATTGATATATATTTTCTACAGCTTAATTTAATATGATTGCCAGCTGACAACAGGTCTTTTAAATCATAACCTGACAAATTAACCTTCCAATATCATTGAAACAGTCCAGGTCCCATCTTGGGAGGAGCAATGGCTATCACAGACAATAGAAGCTTTATTCCAATTGTCACACTCACAGCAGTTTTGTTGCATAACCTGAAGAACTAGAACCTCCTGTGTCACACTCATTCCTGTTATGCAGTGCATTGTATGCACTTGGTCAATGACTTTAAAAGATTAATCTTTTGGCCATAACTATTATAAATGTCATTAATACTGCTGCCTGCAACTCCTTTCACTTAGCCAGCATCTTACATTTAGTTGTGTGGCCTGTTTAAATATATTGTACGCTAAAGTGTTTTGCAAAATCTACTCATCTTGCATTTGACTGACTGTGCATGATCAACTGTGGTCAAACAAAATGCCGAAAAGAGGAATACAGGATTTATGAGCTAAAATTGTATTAATTTCTTTAGTTTGATCATAGCAAGAACTGCTTAACAATGAGCATCAACACATCAACCATTTCCTCTCCATACACGCTCAACATGAGGCACCAAACACATCATAGTGCCCTGAGAAATGTAAAAATCAATAAATGTATCCAAATCAAGCAAAAATGTTATCAAAAATAATGCAAACTCTACCCTGTACAGGTGTGTGAGTCAGTGTATGATTGTAACTAATATAATGCTGTGTTGAAGTCAAGTGAATGGGTTATGGTTGTATTTCTTGATGTTTGCTGTGTAATTTTTAAAGTATGTTTTTCGGCCTTTTTTTGGCTTTATTGATAGAACAGCTAAAGACTTTGACGGGAAACAGGATGAGAGAGAGGGGGAGTGACACGCAGCAAAGGGCCCCAAGTCCGCTGCAGCGAGGACAAAGCCTCTGTACATGGGACGCCTGCTCTACCAACTGAGCTACACAGCAATAATTCTAATTCTAAATGTTGTATTGTATAAATAAATTGAGACTTGATCTGTAAGTACCAGCAATCATTTATCCATTTCCTCAGAGGAAAAATAAACATCTGTTGATTTATTTACAATGATTAATGAGGCACCACAACAATACCAAAGTTTATTATAAATACGATTTTTCAAAAGCATTTCAAATAAAACTGGGTTGATGAATGTACTAAAATCAAGTTCTGTTATTTAAATGCAATGTATTTCTCTGCATATAATCCTGGACGTCTCATTTTCATGTAAGGTTTTTGAAATAATGCAACTTGTAATGTCAATAAAGTATCAAACTATATATAATCTGCCCGAGAGCTCTTTCATTGTACTGCGTGCATACATAACCATAAGAAATGTTTCTGTTAGTGAGTTCAGCCTACTGAAGAAAACCTGATTTTACAAATCAGTAATCAGTGTCTTACATAAAAGGCCTCTTAAATTGGCCATGTAGAAATTCCAGTTCACTGGACCAGGAGTGTGCGCTTCATCTGGAAGTATCCTTAGATATCAACAATGGCAAATATCTCTGGTTTTTCTTTATCGTGGATCTGCATTGCAGAGTATGTGATGGCTTTCACCTCAGTCCCCTGAATTAACAACAAAGGATAAAACGCTTAGAATCTACACACTACAGATATGCAACTTATTTATTTCTTCTTAATTATGTTTGACCAAAACAAAAGGGAAAAGACTTGTTTACTTTCAGCCCATAATTGTATAAGCTTTACCAGCTTACCTGTGGATGCTTTGCCAGAGAGAATTCTTCACCCCAACTTAAAGAAAAACGAAAAAAAAAAAAAAAAAACAGAGAGAAGTTCAGGAGTGATAAATACAATTCCAATACATTTATATTAGATTATATCAGATGCATCAAAAGATAGCAGAAAGTGTAGTAATTTAAAATACTTCTATACTCTATAATATACAAATACACAGAAGCAAGAGATAGGGGTCTCTGTTTATAAGAGTTTTGGACCTTAAGATAGAATCCATGGTGGGGGCTTGTATAGTTCTAATGGCTATAATTCTCTGTCTCTAATGAGAGGGGAAGCATATTAAGTATTTTCTGTCAAGGCTTCCTGTGCTCCCTCCCTCGTACTGGAAGGAACCCTAGCGCTCTGCTTTTATTGGTACAAGCAAATGTTTTGGCCAACTTAGGTTTTCAACATATAATCATCCTTCCTCTTCTATAATCTTCATGTTATTGTGAAGAGGCACCTACACTTACCCAATGGAGCGGATCTTGAAGTGCATCCTGTCTATGTGCAAGACCTTGATCTCCTATTGGATACATGAGAGATTTAATTGTGTTAGGAGAATAATATACGACAAGGAATGATCAGTAAAAAAAAAATCTTTACATAGACTGTCCATGAGGGTAATACCAGAACTTGTCCATTGTAAGAACAAGCACACATAGACAGTCAATCATGTAGGGTATAGAGAATTGGGCATCAGGTACACAAAGTAAACACCAAGGTCCACATAAAACTGTTTCTTCCAGGTGCAACACCAGCATACGTCCCCTGAATGTTTTTTTATAAACAACAAGCAAAAAATGTTCTGGACTCTATAACTGACTGCTGACCAATATACTCACCCTGGGAACAAAGAAGAGGTCTGCACTAAACTTGTATAACCAGTCATCTAGGAAGTGGAAAAGGAGAGACTCCAAATCATCACCTTTCAGAAAGGAAAAAAGTATACAGAGTTTAGTTTCAGTCATCTGGGAGCAGAATGATTGATACTGGTGTAGAAAAGGTTGATTTGAACTGTCTGTGCTCTCACCCTCTGATTCCACATCAAGAGTATCTAGCGGTTCCACTGTCTCTGTGTCCGTCATGTAGCCGAACATGCCCATGGCACACTGCTCGAAGGCTTCCTCCAGAGAGTCTCCCCAGGAGTGAATTCTTTGAAGAGAGCAGAAGATATAAAAGTGATGACTACTGTACAGCATGGAATCGTGAAATCTAACAAAAACAATTTGGAAAGTTTTTTGTGTGTAAATGAGGACACTCACTGTACATCTGCTGTATGATCGAGGTCTGTGAAAGTAAAACACAAGGTGGCATTATGAGCAGGGGCATGCTGCTAGAACAACTTAGAAAACATGGGTGCATACAGTGTTGTAAACAATTCCTTTAAGTCATACTAGAGTAAGGTTAGAGATATTGGGTTAAAATATTACTTTGGTAAAAGCAAAAGTCACCAATACTTAAGTATCAAAATTACATGGTCAAGTAAAGATTATGCATAACTAGTTACTACAGTTATCAAATAAATGTTACATGTACCTCAAAAATGTACTTAATTATAGTATTTTAATAAACGTATAAAATGTAAGTTACATCCCATCATTAGGCAGATATAAGACATATATGACAATTCATAAACTATTTCATAGTAGATAGTAGATATTGCAGTTAATGAATAAACAGTTTCATTTAATTAACGCGTGAGCATAACATTAGCTACAGTTAGCTGATGTTGTAGACTGTGACGGGGTTTCAATCGCTGTATTCACATGTTAAATTAAACAAGCTAAGCTAGCTGCATTATTCATCATAACTTGAGTCTTACATTCGTATTTCTTGTTAATTGGCGGGTATTTTGCCTTGACAGCTTCCTGTGCCTGTGTCAGGTCTAACGCACGGTCGTCCATGGTCGCTGTAACTTTGTTAAATGTTTTAAAAGATCGAATCGAATGCTTAACATGTCAGTCTGTTGCAAGCGGTGAGCAACATCAACATGGTATGAGCAGGAAGAGGATTTCCGGAAGTAGTAATGAGTTATTCTTACGCCACATCCTGTCTGTTTTGGTGCGATCTGATTGGCTGACGGTGTTCACGGAGTTGGCGCCGCCGCGAGCCCCCGTGTTGCCTTCAAAGCGCTGTCCCGAAGAATTGCTCTTATTTGCCGCTATTAGCGATTTAATTGCGACACAATGGCTGATAAGGAAGGTACGTGAGTTCATTTATGTGAATGAGCTGGTTAAATGTGTGTGTTTGTTGTCCGGAATGATAGAAAGCACGAGTCAGGATGTACCGGTGCTTGTTGGCGCGCTGGCCAGCAGCTCCTCTCATTGTTACACACCAGTCAGCTAAATGTTAGCTAACTACGGGTGATAGCAGGCTGGTTAAAGTGGTTATAATTGGTTCATTAGCTTACTGTCCCACGTGGAATTACGTCATACTTAGGGTCTGTCTCATGGCCTGTTTTCGGTATTGTTTTATATAGGAAACTAGTGTTTTAACAAAATGTGCTAACGATAGCCTATCAGCAAAATAAACCATAGTGGTAGCTTGAACATCACTCCACCTGCCAAGTTTTCCTCTTATCCTCTATTTAGCCCATGTCAGGTGTTGCAGGATGTCATTTTATAATCATTACGACATATGGCTTTTGCAGCTGCGTTTGATGATGCTGTGGAGGAGAGGGTGATCAATGAGGAGTACAAGATCTGGAAGAAGAACACCCCTTTCCTCTACGACCTGGTCATGACTCACGCCCTAGAGTGGCCCAGCCTGACTGCCCAGTGGCTGCCTGATGTCACAAGGTGAGAGGAGATCTGCTGCACCTTGACAGACATCTAAACATGACATGTGAGATGGATCAGATTTTTAAAAATGAATTGTATATCAATATTGACAGGCCAGAAGGGAAAGACTACAGTGTGCACAGACTCGTCCTGGGGACACATACTTCTGATGAGCAGAATCACCTTGTGATCGCTAGTGTTCAGCTCCCGAATGATGACGCCCAGTTTGATGCCTCACACTATGACAGTGAGAAAGGAGGTGAGGGATAATGTGTGCACACACATCTTTGTGGTGTTGAACTATATGTTATGCTGACTTGCTAACTGCACAAAATAAATGAAATGAATTAACATTATTGTCATTGATGTAATCAAAGTTCTTGCATTTGAATACTGTGGCTCACAGTTCTTCACAATGAAAAAAGTAAAATTTTGCTTTCATTTTTAATGCTTCAGAATCTATAGGTATGTATTTTTGTTTCCCATTATATTCTAGTGGTAGTAAAATGCAGTAAATCCTTTTTGCATACAATATTCCATTTCATAGATTAGTAGACCAGAATTCTATACAACACTGCCATTTGCAACAATGACTTTGTGTCTGTTTTATTTCAGAGTTTGGAGGCTTTGGGTCTGTAAGTGGCAAAATAGAGATTGAGATCAAGATCAACCATGAAGGAGAAGTGAACAGGGCCCGCTACATGCCTCAGAATCCTTGCATCATTGCCACCAAGACCCCCACCAGCGATGTGCTGGTCTTCGATTATACAAAGCACCCCTCCAAACCTGGTGAGCATCATAGCCAAAACACATTTTTTAAACAATTTTTTAAATGAATTTTTTGTGTCTTATTTATTTTATTATTTATTTATACTGTAGACCCATCGGGTGAATGCACCCCAGATCTGCGTTTGAGAGGCCACCAGAAGGAGGGATATGGCCTCTCATGGAATGCAAATCTCAGCGGCTGCCTGCTCAGTGCTTCTGATGATCATGTAAGCAACCTGTTGTGACATACATGAATTCTTCTGTCTAGTGAATTTTTAAGGGGGCATTTTCAGTCTATTTACGGACAGGTGACACATTTGTGCCTCCGCACAGGTCATAGCCATGGCCAGAGGCATTATGTTTCAGGTTTTCCGTCCGCCTGCTCGTCCTACTCTTGTGAATGCAATATCTGAAGAATGCCTTGAGGGAATTTTCTTTAAATCTGAAACAAATGTCCACTTGGACTCAAGGACAGATTTTAGTAGTTAAAATTCAAAACGTTACTTTGATCTCCTGGTGCCCATTTCTTTTGAGCACAGTATCTAAACAAAAAAAAAACGCATTGAGGGAATTTCTTCAAGTCCACTTGGAATTGAGGATGAACTGGTTATGATTTTGATTTATGTAGCCAGAGGTCACAGTGACTTCACAAAACACATTTTTGGCACAAATGTCTAATAGGATAAATTAATGAAGTAATGACATTTTATATCCAAAAGGTTAAAGGTCATCTTCACTGTGATATCATAATATTAGACACTTTTGTGTGGAAAATGTTGTTATTATAACATTTTCTTCCCTGTCTGTGCTCTCCTTTACAGACGATCTGCATGTGGGACATCAGCGCAGCCCCCAAGGAAGGAAAGATTGTGGATGCCAAGACCATCTTCACAGGCCACACTGCTGTGGTGGAGGATGTTTCCTGGCACCTGCTCCATGAGTCGCTCTTTGGCTCTGTGGCCGATGACCAGAAACTCATGATGTGAGCAGCTTTGTGACAGAATCCACTAACCATTGTGATGAGTCATGAGGAACAAAGTAGTTGTTCAGTTTCTATTTTTCTTTTTTAACAGCAGATCTTTTGTCTCTTTTGGCACAGCTGGGACACGCGGTCTAACAACACCTCCAAGCCCAGCCATGCAGTGGAGGCCCACACAGCTGAGGTCAACTGCTTGTCCTTTAATCCATACAGTGAGTTCATCCTGGCCAGCGGCTCTGCAGACAAGGTCGGTCCACTCGTTCTCTTTAAGACTGCTGCATATTGCTGTCCAGTAATGCAGGATCTGTCCTCATTTTGTCCAAGTTCAATCAGTTGATGCTGATTATTTTTATTTTTAGACGGTAGCTCTCTGGGACCTAAGGAACCTGAAGCTGAAGCTGCACTCATTTGAGTCTCACAAGGACGAGATCTTTCAGGTAAGAAGTGACACTGGTCAGTTAAATTCGTCTGAAAAGGGTAGTTGCAGAGTTATTGTTGAGCAGATCTTTAGATTGGTAAAAGAAGTCTTGAAATAACTACAGATAGCAGAACTTATCTTATTATGAAGAAATCACAATGAAGTCTAAGTAAATCGGAAATCATTTTTACCATTATGTTTTTAAGGTTAGGAATATGCTTGAATTTGAAAAGACTCCTTTAAAAAAAAATGTTCTCCTGGTATTCCATCTACACAATCTCTAATGTTAACCAAAAGTTCTCAAAATGTTTAAATGAAACAATTCCATCATATTTGTTTGGCTCCTGGTGTCAAAATTAGCAAAAATTACATAATCATGACAAAAATGTAAGGTCGAAGTTCATGTTAACAGTTGGTAATAAACAAAGTGACAATATACATTGATTGCTGTAGGCAAGAAGACATTTTTTTGCAATTACATTTATAGTAAGAATTTAGATGGGATGATTAAGACTTTGAAAGTCTTGTGGAATCTGAATCTGCTTGAATTTATCTCTTTTATCTGTACAAACCGTGTTGTTAAAAATTCTAGCTTGAGCAGCACCGTGGCTCATCAATCATGTTGTGCAATGTGTCACATCTACCTTTCAAGCACACAAATCCATAACAGTCAGCCAACTTTGAGCATTTAAGGCATGTCAGTTTGGGCTATTTGTCTTATGTTTATGACGCAGATTGTCACAGAGATGTAACACCTGCCCATTTCCCCCCCCCGGACAGGTTCAGTGGTCACCTCACAACGAAACCATCTTGGCCTCCAGCGGCACTGACAGGAGGCTCAACGTCTGGGACCTCAGCAAGATCGGAGAGGAGCAGTCACCAGAGGATGCTGAGGACGGTCCTCCTGAGCTGCTGGTTAGTTGGGACAAAAACAGTAACTGCTGATCCCCTTTGTGTGTGTGTTGATTAACTGATTATAATGTGCATTAGTAATTCCCCTGCTCTGTTTCTCTTTAGTTCATCCACGGCGGACACACAGCCAAGATCTCAGACTTCTCCTGGAACCCCAACGAGCCGTGGGTCATCTGCTCTGTATCAGAGGACAACATCATGCAAGTCTGGCAGATGGTGAGAGCTTTGTGAAATATAAAGAACAGTAGATGTCCGACACAGCATGGAGAGAATTTTAAAGTGCATTTATTAACATTGAATATCAGTTACAGTGATTATACTCTCTCCCACAGGCTGAAAATATCTACAACGACGAGGACCCAGAAGGAGCTGCGGATTCAGAACTCCAGCCATGAGTCCTGTCTCCAAGTGTCTTCGTTTGACCTGTTTGTTCAAAATGGATCCATTTTCCAGTGCCGGGCGCATCAACAGCGATGTCTTTTTAAAACACAGTTTGGGCATCAGTGATTTTGTAGAACATTTTAAGAACAAAACGCTGCATTGTCGTCGTGAAGTATTTATATGAAGTCTGTATCAGTCAGTTTTATAGATCTTGTAAGGTTTTTTAACTCCCTAAACTCAACTCGCTCAACCGGCTCGTGATGATCTCAGATGTGTTCGCCAACTTTCAAGTTTGCTTTTTGTTGGTTTGACTTTTTTCATCCTGATTAGTCATGCTGAAAACATTTCTACAGGGATCCATCTTTGATAAAACAATTGTACATACTTTAGGTTTATCTTTGCTCACTTTTGTAGTTTTCTGAATGTGTGTCCTGTCACTTTTACGTGTTCGCTGTCCTCTGCATTTCATGTTCTGTCTGGGCTGTATCTGATCTTTTGTGTTCCTTAATAAATTCGTAATTTTTTTTTTACAGCAAATATGCTGACTTTGTTTTTTGGCACAGCATGTTGGATATGTTGTATGGAAGTACATTTCTGTATAATATGAACTGATCAAGTAGGGATAAGACAAATCATCAGTAATATATCTTGGCTAATATGTATTTCTGTGTTTTTTCTTTATTTTCATGACTATTTGCATTGTAGATTCTCACTGAGGCATCAAAACTATGAACACACATGGAATTATGTAGTAAACAAAAAAGTGTGAAATAACTCAAAACATGTTTTATATATATTTTAGATTTTTTAGATTCTCTCTTTCAAAGTCACTCTTTGCTTTGATTACTGCTTTGCACACTCTTGGCATTCTCTAGATGAGCTTCATGAGGTAGTCATCTGAAATGGTTTTCCCAGAGATGCTGAGCACTTGTTGGCCCTTTTGCCTTCACTCTGCCGTCCATCTCATCCCAAACCATCTCGATTGGGTTTAGGTTGGGTGACTGTGGAGGCCAGGTCATCTGGCGCAGCACTCCATCACTCTCCTTCTTGGTCAAACAGCCCTTACACAGCCTAGAGGTGTGTTTGGGGTCATTGTCCTGTTGAAAAATAAATGATGGTCCAACTAAACGCAAACTAGATGGGATGGCATGTTGCTGCAGGATGCTGTGGTAGCCATGCTGGTTCAGTGTGCCTTCAATTTTGAATAAATCCCTCACAGTGTCGCCAGCAAAGCAGCCCCACACTATCACACCTCCTCCTCCACGCTTCACTGTGGGAACCATGCCTGTAGAGACCATCCGTTCACCTTTTCTGCGTTGCACAAAGAGACGGCGGGTGCAACCAAAGATCTCAAATTTGGACTCATCAGACCAAAGCACAGATTTCCTCTGGTCTTATGTCCATTCTTTTTGTTTCTCTGCCCAAACAAAGCTCTTCTGCGTGTTGCTTTTCCGTAGTAGTGTTTTTTTTTAGCAGCTATTTGACCTCAAAGGCCTGATTCACGCAGTCTCCTCTGAACAGTTGATGTAGAGATGTGTCTGCTACTAGAACTCTGTGTGGCATTCATCTGGGCTCTAATCTGAGGTGCTGTTAACTTGTGGTTTCTGAGGCTGGTGAGTCAGATGAACTTATCCTCAGCAGCAGAGGTGACTCTTGGTCTTCCTTTCCTGGGGCGGCCCAGTTTCATCGTGGCGCTTGATGGTTTTTACGACTACTGGGACACATTCGAAGTTTTTCGCAATTTTCTGAACTGACTGACCTTCAGTTCCTAAAGTAATGATGGACTGTCGTTTCTCTTTGCTTAGCTGATCGGTACTTGCCATAATATGAATTCTAACAGTTGTCAAATAGGGCTGTCAGCTGTGTACCAACCTGACTTCTGCACAACACAACTGGTCCCAACCCCATTAAGAAGGCAAGAAATTCCACAAATGAACCCTGACAAGACACACGTGAAGTGAAAACCATTTCAGGTGACTACATCACGAAGCTCATTAAGAGAAGGCCAAGGGTTTGCAGCGCTGTCAACAAAGCACAGGGTGGCTACTTTGAGGAATCTAAAATATGAAACATATTTAGATTCATTTCACACTTTTTTGTTTACTACATAACTCCATGTGTGTTCATTCATAGTTTTGATGCCTTCAGTGAGAATCTACAATGTAAATAGTTAACTGCCAAACTAGGCGCTAGGAGTACATTTTTGAAAATATGTGACACAGAGATGTATTGTGATTTGAGGAATTAAAGGGGGGCTACCGATGAGGCGTTTTGGGAGCAGTGTTTTCTGTGGGAGAGAGGAGCTTCTGTTAGTGTGGACAATGGGCTTTTTAAGTTTCAAGATCTTTTTCATGCACAAGAACCTATGAAGCACTAAAGGAAAAGAAAAATCAAAATAGGCCCCCTTTAAAACATGCAGATGCTGTAAACGGATTCCCCTGCCAATATGTCTACCAGACTCACTTTTTAATTTTAAAATTTTTTTTTTTACCTTGTTCGTATTTATCTGCTCTAATTCCCACTCCCTTTTCATAAGCAAATGAGTCGGCAGAAGCTAATAAATAGCGCGTAAGTGCAATGCTGTAATTTGGTCTAATGTAGATAATCTGCTTAAAAATATCCATTGGAAACAGGAAATTAGGGCTTGTCTTCTACAGTGGTTTCATTGGGTTCATCAGAGCCCCTGTAAGACAAGGTTGCTATTAGCAATTCATTAAATTCTGCTTACAATTTAGAGTTACAGTGATGTGATCAAAGTGAACCTACCCCAGAGATTTCAGCTCTTCTAAAAGGCCATCCTTATGATCCTCCAAATCTTTCTTAAATTTTCTCTGAACTTCAAACTCCACTTGCAGTTCTCTCAGAGTCTCTTTTAATGTCTCCACTGTCCCCTGTGCAAAGTGGACAAACATCTTAGTGTGTCTGATTTTACAAATCATCCTTTATATCCCCATGTCCTACACCACGTCACTACCTTGTGATGTGTGCGGTGCTCCTCCCTCTCCTGCTCCATCAGACTGATCCTGTTCTCCAGACAGACTCTCTGCACATCGAGCCTCTGCATCTCATCTCTCAGGGGCCCCAGGCGGGCCCTCAGGTCTATTGCCTGCTCCTTGCTCTTCCTCAAGGCGTCCTCCCCGATCTGCCTCCTCTTTAACAGGGCCAAGAGCCGAGGCTCGTACCAGCCCTCCAGCGACCTCATGCTGCCACTGAGCCGCCGCTGCAGTCTGAGAGAAGCCTGGCGGCAGAGGCTGGCATCGCTCATGGCCCTGGGTCTGCAGGTCTGACGGGTCTGGTCCCTCAACTGGTTCTGGTAGTTCTCCCGAAGCTGGGACAATTCCTGGGTCAGGCTTTGGATGAAGGCTTTGAGCTCCTCCTATAGATGGATGGAAAACATACATAACAATGGCATAAATTAGCAAACTATTACTACTTTAAAGTTTTTGCAGAAAGTAAAAAGACAAATATTCCCAACTAAACATTTACTAAAATTATGTGAGAACAATCAACCGATAGTTGATGCCAACACCTTTGTTTTACTGAAGAAGTCAGTGAACTTACATGTTTTCAGTTACACAGCATTATAACAAGTTTTGGAAACATACACCAGGACAGTTTAATAAATCAGTGGCCATAAATGGGCCCACACTTTACACAGTCGGGCCTAAGATCATGCAGGGAGTCTGGGGGTTCCATCCTGGGACATTTTCATATTAATCAAGCATTCTGGTGACTTTTTATGCATGTAAATAACAACATAACCTACCTAAAATTCAGCCAGTGAAATGCTCTGAAGAGAACTGGGGCACTTAATTTGCCCAATTAGATTTCAGTTTTATTATCACAAATAATCATTCTTGATTATTTGTCAAGTCTGCAATGGATTCTTGGGGGGTTATGATTGATTTTTGATTTTGCGTTTGTTGAAAGGATGACAGTGTTGTTCCTCTTCCACTGATACTTGATCATTAATTCTGTGAGATGAAGTGGTCTGTTTATTGTTCTTGTGTGGCTCAAACCTCTTGATCATTCCAGCAACCAGGACTAAAATAAATGGAAAAGGCAGCCTTTGTTAATTATGCCCCAGTACTCTGAAACAGTCTGCTCAAAGGTCTTAGGGAATCTTATCTTATCTTATCATGCAGTTTTGATTCTATTCAGTTTTATTCTTTTATATTATTTTCTCTTGAAGTGTTTTTTTACCTGATGGTGGCTTTTTTCCTGATTTATTCTTTGTTTTATCATAAATCACGCGCTTTTATGCAAAGCAGTTTTTGTTTCATTTTTTTGCATGAATTTTGCTGTATAGACTAATAAATAAGTTCATTATTACTAATATTATAATTACTAGGCTCTTCTGTGAGACCACCCCTGGATCTGCTTATTGACTCATTTTAGTTCATACATAACCTTTCCTGTTTTCCACACAGTAAGCAACGTATGGGACTGTTGTAAGTCAAACATAGAGTATAGGACCTGCAGCTTTATACAGCCTTGCAGAGGAGATTGAGAAAATGTTGCTATAACATAATTTCTATGTATCTCACTTCATGTAACAGTCACTGCCAAAAAATTCATTTGAAACATTCCTTCAACTTAAACTCTATTTATGATAAGTGTTGTATAGATTTCATTATGATGATGATGATGATGATGATGATGGTGATGATGTGCACTGATCAGCATTCACCTCTATTTGTTGCACATGTATGAATTTTACTCTACTCTATATCTTCCTGTTTAATGTACTGTTGGTTTTAGTATTTGTTGTAATGTCATATTTCCACTTGAGACGGATTAAGATAAAATTATTAATTGACCAGAGATGATACAAATATCATGGATCACCTCTCAAACTGGGACAAAACACAATCATCTGCTGTACCCTGCCACAGTAAATCAATCCCTTCAGGTGTTACCTACCTGTGTGACAGCAGACTCAGCCACCTCATACTCGTGTGCAGCCAGCGTCACCTGGCTCTGGATGCAGTCCCTGGCTGTGGCGAACAGCTTCCTCTTCACCTGCTGCACTTCCTCATAAACAGCCACGTAATCCATCTGAGCCAGAGTGAGCAGCCTCTTGGTCTCCACCAGCTTCCCTCTTAGGTGCTCCACCACTCGCAGCATGGGCTCCTGCAGAGCGAGGAGCTCTTGGATCAGCTCGTTCCTCCGTTTCTCCAGATGGGACACCTGCTGGATGCAGTGGTCGAAAAGCTGCCCCAAACTGTCCATGACCTCCTGGTCGTTTCGTATGATGGGATGTGGTGCGCCCTCTGTTTCTGAGTCTGTGATATCCTCATCAAACATATGTGCCATGTGTGATTCCTCAGTAAATGCTGTGCCTTTCCCATTGTCTGTTGATGCCTGATCGTCCATCAGCCTCTTGGAGGACAACTAAGGAAGGAAAAGGAGAGCACTGTCATTAATCAGAGAAACAATTAATGGGATTAGAATTTAAAATCCCTATAATCTGGTCACTCCTTCAGGGTTGTTGTAAATCTAATCAAGTTTAAAATTCTGATGCCTGCAAATCTTACAAAAACATCCTATGATCTCACGCAAGAGGACTGTAAAGACATCCAATTCCTCGTCAAAATCTCATACTGATCATTAAAAATCACTATAAATGTATATTTCTACTTACTTTGCTCAGGGTTGACAGTCCAGAGAGCTGTGAACACGGCTTGCTCTTCACTTTAAGGACAGCTCTGCAGTGTGTCTGTCTCTAGGAAAACAGAGGCACACTTTGTGTTTATTAATAACACTGGAAGCTCGGGGGAAACTCTATCTAAGACTCTCTCATGCCACCACATGGGATCACAATCTGTGTCAGCGCTGTAGGCAGGCTGGCCCTCGTGCTCTGGATGCATCAGCCGACACGTCTGAACCAGCCTGGGTGTCAGAGAGAGAGATATTTATATAGCTGCTTCTTAATGCGCATATACAGGGAAGTAAGAAGGTGGTGACATCATGACTGACAGCTGAAAAAGAAATAACTTTCCTCAATTTTAATACCTGAAAATATTTAGCCTCAGGCAGAGGCGGAGATATAAGCGTGCCTGTGCAGGCTTTTTCTTTTAATAGCTTTCTTCAGCATTGAGCTCAGCTGCACATACAGTTTGCATGATTCATATACAGTATTTGTTTGTAGTGTTTTGCATGCTGCCTATTAATTACCACACAGAACAAAAAAACAACAACACAGGGCTAGATATGCAAAGAGACAGCGATGTGAGCATCAGAACTGTAGCTCATAATATCCCACAGTCATCAAGAACTAAACACACTGAAATATAGTTAAGAGAATTCAAAGAGGAAAGTAATAAACAGTTGCTATGTTTATCCAGAGTGCCTTTATTATAGCACAGCAGCACCATTGATAACCATATAAGTGAATATGCAGTGTACTGTTTGCAAAATACTAAAAAGCAGTCGTACCATAGTGTGATTGTTCATTTTTCAGCCAAAAGAAGGATTAAAAATGCACGCGTCTTGTATGGTTTTGCACTGATTTGCTGTTCTGCATGACTAAAAACAAGCACAGACACATGAGACAAAGATAAGTTTTCACATTTCAGCTGCACATACAGATCAGTATCAAAGAGGTTTTGTTTTAACATTTAACAGTGCAAATGGTACTCAACTGCCAAAAAATGAAAAACGCATATAATTGTCAGATATGAACTGTCATTCATTATCAGTCCCATGTTGTGCATGGCCACAGTTAATATTCAGATGTTTATATCTAGAAGAAATAAGTCAGGAATGTCATTTACAGGTAGAAAAAAGAGTTCTTTAGGAGACATTTGGTTGAGTGTGTTTTACAGTGTTACATAACATTGCTCACAAAAATATAAAAATTCCATAGTCTCATCCAAAGATTTCAATAAAAGCTCATGAATGAAAAAAAATAGTACAAACCAATACATATGATTCCAAGGAGGCCCATTTCCCCTGTCTTAAAATAGAATGAGATGAAAAACAGATTCATATTTTTTTAAGATCATAATTTCGAGTTCCATATCAAAATATGGATTTTTAAAAAATGATTTGTTCATTCTTTTTTTCTCTTTAATTGGCAGAAATGGCTAGCAAGCTAGAAATACAAACTCCACAAGTGAGTTACTTGTTGTTCCTTCATCCCGCCACTAGATGTCCCCACCACACCGACCGCGGCCTCTCACTCGCACCTGAGCGGAGCGCGCCCTGCCTCCTCCAGGTGGGAGCTGCAGGTCGACGCAACTTCTCTACACTTCCCCTCTGTGGTGCGCCGGAGCGCCAAACAGACGAGCGACAGAGAGGGTGGAGAAGTCAGTTCAGCTGACATCCAGCAAAAAACGCATCCGTCCCCGCGGTTACAAACAAATCCAGACGGCAGTCTCTTCCTGAAGCGCTTTTCACGGAAATGGTTCACCTGAAGTTTCCCGTCGGACGGTGAAAGTTTGAATTCGAGAGAGTAAGAGCGCAGCGGGGAGACGCTTCAAATGGAGAGAGGCTGAATCAACCCATCCGGATCAGAACACTTCAGCAAGGTATTTGTGCTTCTTTGTCGTTCCATAAGCTTGAAGAAAAAAGTGCAGTATGTGCCACTTATCTTTTTTTTTTTGTCAGTCCCTTCTAAGAAACCCTCTTAAACTAAGCGTTGACATGATAAACATAAAAAAATGTGAGTTTAGTAAACTTTGAAAAAGTTCAGATCTTAGTAAAATGCCCAGTACTGACTGAATCAACTTTTTTATGGATTCACAGAAAGCAAAGATTTTAGGTGGAGCTCTTTTCACTGTGTTGTCTGACAAGTTTTCAGTTGCTCTAATATAGACTAGAAAAATACAAGTAGGCGTCAGACTTAGAAGATCAAGCAAAAAGCAGTGTCGAGTATAATCAAGATAGGTTGAGGTGTAAATGGATGGCAGCAGATCCAGGTTGGGTATAGGCATGCATGGAAAACTAGGTGTGGGAGATTTGCTTAGCTTGGCCTTGAGGGATCCTAAGCACAGGTAATTTAAGACCTGTAGTGCTGCTCTCAGCTATGGAGCTCATGACAATGAAGGCTATTGTGTTATTTCCCATCACTGTCCTGGTAGTAAAGTGACTGCTTGACAGCATGCTGCTCTTTCCATTCCAGTCAGTGACAGTCCGTGTGCAGGGCATAGCACTCTTACATAGATCCACATGCTTGTTGATTAACCTGACAGAGATAACAGGACCACCTCGGGGACCCCCCGTCTCTCCCCCCTCTGTGTTTGTCCGCCGCTGCCTCTCCCGGACTTTGGACTGGATGTGAGCTCCAAATTCAGCGATGGAGGGGTCGAGGCCTTCAGGTTCACCTCTTGTACCCTCTGGTGGGTGAGGCTGAGACAGAGCCATTTGTTTAGAAAGGGTGTGTCACATACTGGTGCTCCTTCTTCGCCCTGCCAGGGCTTGTACCCATGGAGATTACAGGTGTGTTATGTAAGCACTGTAGAGGCACAGCAGTGTCTGGTAGATACCTGAGAGGAACATCGAGGCGGAGAAGGGATGATAACTTAGGATAACGAACGATAGTTTTCGGGATGACTTGCAGCCAGGTATGTCCAACTTTTTCGCTTGTTCATTTTTATCACACATGACTCGCCGATGACGAAGCGCCAGCTCAGTGGAGGAAAGGGCAAATAGGGAGCAAGTGGTGTTGTAACAAAGACACACTTGATTGTGTGTGTGTGTGATCTGCGATGAGCACATGTGCTGTTAATCAGAAGGATCGGCTTATGATTAAGCCATCAGTAAGGCCTCATCAACACTTCTGAAAGACTTAATCAATAGCTGCTATAGGGGCTTGATGGAGCTTTGATGCAAGCAAGCTGGCCCATTTCACTCCCTCTCTTTCTTTTCTTGTCTTCACACAAGTTCTGGTCCAAACAGACGACTATTTTTATTCCCCACACTACATTTTTCTTTAACTGCGACCCGCTCAGACAGCCGTCAGACTGAGCGAACTTCAGATCGACGGGGTTTCAACGTGGAGTGTTTTTGTTTTGACCGAGACAGAGCAGAGACACCGAGATGCCAGGATGTATTTTTAAACCCCGGCTGTCCAGCTGCGTTTGCCTGGTCACTGCTGCTGCACAACACTTTCTTTTTTTCACCCCTCACTGACCTGTCAGTTCAGAGGTCTTAAGCTCCGCAGAGGCTGCAGTCCAGGCTTAGACCCCTGGCAACCCCTGGACGCAAAGCAAACAACGCACGTTACAGAGCCGAGCAACTGTTGCTGCTGAGAGAAAAAGTTAAATTTCCGTGAGTTTTCTCTCTGTTTCTTGGAGAGAAACACAGAAGCAAACAACGGAGACCAAGTTGAAAGGGATTTAATCAGTAACTTTGAAGGAACGACCACATTTTCCTGTCATTCATTTTAAAATGTCATTAAAGCTACTTCCCAAAATTGACAAGTAAACCATCACATACCAGGGGAGTGCACTTCTTAATCACTGTTGATAACTAAAGTATGTTAGCAGCTCAGAAGATTAGAGCTGGCAACGATTAATGATCGATTAATCAAGGAGTTTGCTGACAATCAGCAGTTATCAGAACAATCAGTTTGTTGTGTGGGCCATTTTATAAAGTAAAAATACCAAATGTTACTTACTTTTGTCTCATAATGTTGAGTATTTTTGGGGGCCTCCTTGTCTAGCAAATAGAATCTTTTTGAGTTTTGGACTGAGAGTCACATAAAACAAAGAATTTGAAGATGCTTCCTTCCACTTTGGGGAATTGCAATGGCCAGTTTTCACTGTTTTCAACTTTTTTTTGACAAGGCGATAAAGTGATTAATCAGGAAGAATTCCATCAGATTAATCAATGATGAAAAGGATCATTAGTGGCTGGAGAGGTTAGGATTAACTGGTCAGTTGTCAACTATTTTGATAATCAGTTAATTGATTGGCTTATTATGCTTTTTCCTCTGCTATTCTATAGGTTGCATAGGTGCATGTTAAAGATTTTGAAAGTTAAAAAGGACAGATGCTGCACCAACAGAAGCTCCCCTCTCCCACAGAAAACACTGCTCCTGAAATGCCTCCTCAGTAGTCCCGTTTCCAATTCTGTGGCTTTGCAACTAAGTCACTGCATCACACATTTGCATAACTTATGCCTAGCAGCTGGTTTGGCACATAAGAATTAATGTAGAACAGCTGCACTGTTGTTGTTAGCGATGCTGGGTCAGGCTTGTGTGAGCTGACCAATCAGAGGAGGCTGGGTATTGGGGGGGGGGTCTTTAAAGAAACGGGAACAAAAAGAGAGTGTTTCAGACTGAGCATTAAAGCGTGTAAACCTATTCTAGAAGAAACCCAAAATGAAATTGTAAAGCTGAAAATGAGCACAATACGCCTCCTTTTAAAGAATTTCAATCTATATGTTTAAATGTGTTTTTTGATGCATGGTCTCTGTGTATTTTGTGAAAGAAAAATCTTTCCTGTTTCCATAGAGATAAGATATTTGCGCCTCCCCTCTGAATTGAGTACACAGTGAACAATAATCCAGCTCAGTCGACTCAATCACATGTTATAATGTTATCTCAAAATGACTCTCATGCGCCCGCTATTATCCGCGTTTCTTTCATGGCTCTGTCCGTCTCCAAGGCCACTGTACTGTATGAGGGATGTGTGGCAGAGAGGAGGGGTGCGAAAGGGAGAACAAGAGGAGGGAATGAGGGGCGGAGGTTTTTTTTGTGTGGGGGGGGGGTGAAAGCAGATTTGGAGTGAGGAGTTCCTCCAGTCGGTAATTATCAATCTCTCAGGAATGCAGCCGCTGCTTTTACCAGACAAGCTGCTGCATGGCTTCAGCGGCCTCGAAAGCACGCCAACTTGCATTACCCCGTCCACAGATCTCTGAGCGGTACCACGGTGCACACACACACACACACACACACACACACGCACGCAGCGTCTGTGACCTCAGTGAGTTCAGTTTCATGGCATTTTGGGTTTATTTGTGTCATTATTGTCTTACGGTGTTATTGTTGTTTATTTTTATCACCGTCATTACCGACATGGTATTTTTCTGCAACACTACCCGTTCAACAGCAAACAAAGGGACCACATAATGTCAGTGAGGGATTGTCTTTCAGTCCAAGTCCTTCGCCACTGTGTATTTATGCTGATATGTTGGTATGAAAAGCAGATTGTAGGAAACATTCTTGTACTCCTCTCCGTCAGTGCAGAAAAGAGGAGACTGCTTCCCCTTGACATGGGAAATCTCTCCTGGTTTCCTGATTTCAAAGTCGTGTAATTGAAGATTTCCACTTTGTGTCTCGGTTCCTTTTGTCATCCATCACTGCACATTTTCTCGCTCACCAGGTGTTTGCACACGCAGAGCTGTCGCCCAGACAAGGTTGCACTTGAGTAGCAGCGCTCTCCTTTGTTTGATAATGCCCAGAGAAGACAGCCAACGCCCTGATTGATGCCTTCAGGTGCCACACAGTTGCACCAGTTTTTTTTTCACACTGCTACACACTTGTCATTTAGTCACAGAGTCACTCTTAAAATGTGGTTTAAGGACTGTGTTTTGCCCAAATTGGCTGTTACTGTAAAGCCTATTCCGGTGATCTCACCAAGAAGAGTGGCACAGATCCAAAACATCCCTTTCCCTTTAAAAGAGAAGAACATTAACCTTATTGATCTGTTATTTTCTTCTTGTAAAGACTAACCACATTCAGCCTGACCTTAACCTCGCTCACTGACAGCTAAGTCGTGCCATGTGAAACCCGGCAGCTCAGGCATAGATGTGAATGGCCTCCTGGTTAAGCTGAGCCAGTCCTAATTCAAACAAAGGCGGCTGCCTGTATCACTGCCACTCCCTCTTGGCTTTGCCTTATCCCCGTGAGGCATTGGGAGTCTGCTCTGTCAGCTTCCCCCTGTGACTCACCGCAGTCAAAGTCACTGTTCCTGGACCCCTCCCCCGTGCCCCCACCACTGCCTGCAAAATTCACATTGTTCATATTTTCCAGAGTTGATAAGAGCGTGATTAAACTTGAGCATGAAGTCAGTATTGTGAGTTTACTATATTTCGTAACAACGGCTGCTGAGTTTTTTTTTTAAATGATTGTATATTGTACATTGTAACCTTCTTTTTATGAACTGTTTGAACCTAAATCTTTACCCTGTCACTTAATTTTTAATTTTTAATTTTTCTTACATAAAGCTGTTTCTCAAATGGGCGTACTGCTATTTGTGTGCAGCAGTAATGCATGGAGTACGCGAGTTTCTGATTGTGTATTTGCAACATTGAAAGACATTTTGACTTAAGTAGGATTGTAATATTTTACAGTTGTGTTTGATGATTAGAGATTGACAAAGTTAATGATAAATTTAAGTGTTAAATCGAATCAAGTCAAAAACTCAACAAGCACAGCTAAACTAAAAATGTACTGTAAAGCAGTACTTACTTGCTGTAATACTGTACGGTTTGTAACACATTGATATCAAGATGGAATTTATTGAAATGTTACGGCCAAAGTATTACAATGAATCTGCTCAGGAGGCACTAATAGAAACTCTTCCACTCTGTTTGTTGTTTTAATGCTATATTCATCAAAAGGTGGGTTATCATTCATTAATTGCATCATGTGCTAGCTTTTCTCGTGCAGTTTTCTCAGCTAAATGTTGTAGTCAGGTGATAGTGTTACTTGTAGGCCTATTCTAAAATCAGAAAAAGAGGGTACTTGAGTCAGTAAAGTTTTAGAACATCTTAAATCAATCCAACGGGTCTTAGCAATCGCTCGCCATCAACTCAAATGTTTTAAAGGAGACATTATGCCAATTTTCAGGTTTCATAACTTTACTACTAAAAGTACTACATGTTTTTTCAATATTTAAAAAACACATCGGTTTTATAATCCTGTCCACTGCTGCAGCACACTATTGCCCCTCTGTCTGAAACACTCATCGTTTTAGCTACTGTCTCTTCAAGGCCCCTCCTTCTGAATACTCAGTCTCCTCTGATTGGTCAGCTCACACACGCCTGATCCAGGACTCTCAACAACAACAGAGCAGCTGTGTTAGATTAATTCTTACATGCCGAACGTGAGGCCTTAATGATGACATGGTGTGATGTCATTAAGTCATGGCATAAATGGCGAGTCTACTGATGATGTGTTTCAGGAGCAGTGTTTTCTGTGGTAAAGAGGAGCTTTTGTTCTCACAGACATTGGCTTTTTAATTTTTTAAAGATATTACATGCACATGAAAACAGATAAAATACTGAAGGAAAGGCGGGAAAAAAGATGAAAACGTTCCGTTAAAGTCACTGCCATTTGGAATAAATCCCACCTTAAAGGCATTCAGCTTAAAAACAAATAGTCAAAATTATTTGCACTTCTGTTGAGGGTGTGTACATGCTTTAGTCACTTGGATTAAAGTCATTTTCATATATAACAAAAACTGGCTTTCCTGCTTCTTTAACACAGCAGTTTGTGAAAGAAAGGTACAGTACAGCCCACTGTAAAATGGAAATCTTTGGTATATTCATGGATTTGGGTTTGGATATCCTCAGTAAGCTTTCCTACTGTGCTTTGCTTTGCTTTGCTTAAGGCAAGGCAGGTGTCAGCGCTTTGCTTTGCTTTAACGTTGTTGACCCGCCTGCGTAAACGTGAAGAGAAATCCTCCATTTACTATAGAATTTATGTAGTCATGCCCAAGGATATATAGCCGTAAAAAGCCCACAATAGATGTAATTTTCACATGTGCTGAGTCTCCCAGTCTATTTCGTGACAGTGTGTAAACTATTATCAGCTCCTGTTTACTTCATGCTGATATGTACACACTGCTGTCAATGTCAGATAATCAGTCAGTGCTGCAGGTATTGACACACTGCGTTGAGGTTTGCTGTGTTTGAGCCGTACCTCCTGTCCAATGTTGAGAGCCTGGCCTCTTTTGTAAAGGATAAGTAAACAGCATGTTGGAACACATGCCTGCTCTGGCAGGAATGGGGCTGGAAAACCACAGCGAGCTTAGTGTGTGTGCGTGCGTGCGTGCGTGCGTGCGTGCGTGTGTGCGTGCGTGCGTGCGTGCGTATGTGTGTGAGAGTGAGATGGAGAGAGCACATACAACATTTTTGTCTGCAAATAAGCTTCAGGCATATGACCTGATCGTGATCATTACGATGATACGATACAACCTGATGTAATGTGGTGTATGCAATGGTGGAGAAGGTTTTTGGCTAGGTTTGTGCCACAAAGCCTGAAAAGGGTCTGACTTTAAATTCTCTTTAGCTTGTGTGTTTGTGAATCAAGAGGTGTGGTTGGAGGTTAAGTGATTGCTGGCACAATGAAGCAACTCTGTAATTAAGATGCCGGCTGTAACTCTGAAGGGAGATTGTCTTTGTAAAGCTTACTTGCTAGAGAGAGGGTTATGGCACTGACTTTTTTCCTAGATGTGACATTTTCTTGCATAAATCACAAGACAATAGACGTCATCAAACAAACAGATATTTTTAGGCAGATTTAAGGGAGCCTCCACTTTGTGCGTCACTTTGTCAAATTTGTTTGCAAAACTGGAAATTGCCGGTTGTTGTGCGTTACCACAGCAATGGTGGCATGAGTCAACCCCTCGAGACCGGACTGCACAGACAGCGGTCTGCTGGGTGGTCTCGGCGCACTTTACATTACTCTGGTCTCTCTGTGATGGAAATAATACTATGAGTTGATGCACTCCCCACAGCCCGTGGGCTGTAAACGAGTGAGCCAGGCTCCTCTTCTCCTGAGAGACGCGTCTGATTATTGGCGACTGCAGCCAGCACTGATGCACGGATCTTAGTCATGCCCAAATGACTGTAATTTGGAGCAGGAGAAACACAGGGCTTAGCGCGGGGAGAGGCCTGGTACTTTTCTCTGGGAGAAGATGGATGCTTTTTCTTGTTATTGTCCTTTCACTACAACTCACTCCTTACGTCTGCTCCATACACGCCGCGCCACTTCAGATGTGCTGCAGTGAATAACAAGTTCAGCTCGGCTACATTAAGATAACAGATTACTTCAAAATGCCCATGTATGTATAAAGTTTAGAAAAGCATTCAAGTACTTCAGGTATTCATCTTAAGCCTCTTATATGGGGCTGCATACTCCTGTCAGGAGTGTGGATGCAAATCTCTCCTTCTGAAGAGGGCAGAACCAGACTTAACTCTTATTCATAGCCTTACTAGCTCAACTACTATTGCCATTATTTTTTGTACCAACATTCACGAAAGAATCCTCTTTTTCCCTAGTGCCATCGTCAGGTTGAATTTTGGTTTAGCCCCGTACCCGCAATAACTAATGACATTCCTAAAAGTATGTTTGAGTAAAACTATGTTGTTTTATGTTGTAGGAGGTAAAAATGCATTTGAAATATGTAGGATCCTTAATTTTTATAATCTGAGCACAGACGACTGAGTGACAATTTCTGCAAGAAGTCAGTCAATTAGGGGAACTTCACATCTTGGCGCCATTTTGTATTTTCTACAATACAATAGGTGTTTGCCTCTGGTCCGTGGCCCATCAATACATTTAATTTTTTTGCCCTCCTAGGGAATAACTGATAACTGAAATTTGAATCTTTACGTTACAAAGTAATTTTGTCCCAGACTTGTTGCAACACTAGTACAGTCCCTCAAACCACTAAAGTATTCCTCATGATTTGGGAGGGTTAATGCTTTTCAGTCTAATCTAGAACACTAATCCCATACTACAAATAAAATGTGAGCAAATAGATATAGGAAAGTGGGTGAATTAATAAAAACTTCCCTGTCATTAACCAAACATTTACCTTTGTGCGCCTTCATTTTACGTATCTAAACTTTAAGAGTGCAATATACAAGAATTGGCCGCTTGTTGAATTCATACTCCAAACGAATAGGGGGCAGCATATCACCAGAGTAACCACTGTGAGTGCTACTATCTAAGCTGACATTAGCTAGTTAGCTCAATTAGCGGTGCAGCTTGGGGCACAAGGATTTTCAGGCCTTGGGCGGAGGGTGAACAGCAGGTGATGCTGATGGGGAGGAGCACCAAACGTGATTGATTTGAGGGGATATACACATGAATTTTCCCAGTTGAGAACTCATTTTTCAAAGTACTCCGATTCCGCATGCACGGATCATATGTTCAGCATCTCGTAGCCACCCGTATTACTGATGACTTGTTTCCACTTTAAGTGCACACTGAAGACAGTTTACGAGATACACCTTGTTAAAACTAACGTAATCCAACAGAAATAATGCAATAAATCCTCCCTTTAAGAAGGCTGTGATGTTTGGTTCTTGTTCAAACTGTTTCGGAGCAATGTTGATTCAACCGAATGGTCGCTTTGAAGGCTGTAGGACGTGGTGCTGTTGAACTGCAGTTGAACTACTGAACTGCAGGACAGTATATTACAGTATGTAAGGAATCTGCCTGTAGAAAATTCACATCTGCCTAAAGATTTTCCACACGGAACATCCAGCTTCTCATCACCACCCTCCCTGCGCATTACACAGAGCTTTGTTGATAAGGAGCTGTTTGCAATCCTCAGAACATGAGATAGGTTTCTGTGGTTTAATTTCATGTCTTGCCTAGGGCTGGGTAGTATTCAAAAAACATTCACGATCTTTCTCGACAGCAAATCACCCAGGGAGTCAGAATTCTCTCACTCTGACTCCTCAGATCCCACCTCCCCTCAGTCTCTGTGTGTGCTTATTTACAAGCTCTGACTCCTGTCATCTTGAGAGCCTGATCCCACTTTCAGCCTGTGATCTGGAGATAAGTATCTAATAAAGTGCGCGGTTGGAAGGAGCCCAGTGTAAGCTACAGATTCCCAGGAGCGAGGTGGAGAAACCTGCCTCAAAGTAGAGGAGTTTGGCGAGGTGGAGGTGGAGGTGGTGGAGGGAAGAGGCTGAGGGATGAGCTCATACTAAGAATGGAAACAAGATGAGTGAAGACAATTAAGTGTAACCAGGAAGAGGAAACAAAACTTCATTGACAAACGGACGGACACTGTCTATTAGTGACTGTTTGTTTTTCTTTTCTTGAGCTCTTCCCACTGTGCTGCTTAGATGTGTGTAAAAGCTCATGAGCCTATGGGTGCGGCTTTGTGAATCATGACTCCATGTTGTGGAATGGAGGGAGCGGTGCCAGTTCTTTCTTGCAGAACTGTGAAGTTTGGTCTGGAGGTAGGGGGGGGGGGTCTGCTTAGGCCTGAGTGTGTGTGTGTGTTGAATGAGCATGTGCCAGTGGAGACACACGAATGGATACATACACACACATTCACATTGGGGTGGTCTGACGAGTAAGAATTCGCAACTATGAACGCTTCTCTGACGCTGTATTTTCTGTGCAACCAGATTCATTAGATTCATGGCTTTGTACAACTTGCAAGCATAGTTTAAAGGGTAAGTTCAACCAGAAATTTAAGTTCAGTTATCATCTACCCTGTGCTGATCAAAAAACGGGTGAAGATTTGACATTTCTGGAGCTTCACAGCAGCACAAGTAGATGGGGACTTGTTTTAATATGTAAGAAGAATAAGAGTACAAAACATACAACTTCTTTCAGTCAGTCAAGCCCTCACTTTAGCTGCTATGCTAAAAGTGTTAGCACGCACCCCATCTGAAGTAGATGCACAAGCTCAACTGCATGTTGCGGGTGTAAATTATATCTGTTGATGACTTAAAATGTAATTTCTATCTCCCCTCTCTCTTTTGTTTCTTTTCCAGGGTGTAGCTCCAGTGTGAGGCGGTATGTCTAACCGTGACTCGCTGGGGGTCGGAGACATTGTCCCCCAGGATGTGGTTGATATTTTTGCCCAGGAGAAGCATACAAAAAGGGGCCGCAAGAAGCGCAGCCACTCCCTGGGCCGGGCTTTGGGCTGGCTGAAGGGCAAGAAGAGAAAGGATCTTGACGCTAAGGGGCAGAGACTGGGTCTCGGCCCTGCACTCGACTTGGCTCTGGATGGACGCCCTGCAGGGCCTCAGGGTGGACACAAAGGAGGACAGAAGTCAGGAAGGCAGGCTCATCCACAAGGTAACGGTCATGGTAAGAGCCTGCAGCGTGCTCGACAGCCATTTTATTCCCTCTTGTGTTTGCAGATTAGCAGTTGTTTCTGTAGTGTAGGTGTAGCGACCATGCCACTCATTACGCATAACTTTCAGCCTTAAAACAATTTAAACGAGAGACTTGTATTGAACTTCCCATGCTGCACAGCTGTCATGAATACGAAAATTAGCTATAGAATCCAAAGCTGTCTTTGTACTAGGCTGTATGATAATACAGGAGTCTGTGGGGACTGACTCTTTTTTGGAGCCAGCCTCAATTGGCCATTTGATGGACTGCAGTTTTTTTTGCACTTCAGCATTTGTTTCATTTTTTTAGCCTTGGAGGTTGTTGTTTGACACAGTGCATGCCTTTTACTCAAGGGTTGTGGTTATTTATTAGGACGTCCTCTACCTGCTTCATTTATCATAAGACGAGATGCATCAAGGTAGCCCTGAGAATTCCTATCTTCTCTGTGGCCATTGGGTTTTTATGTGTGATGCAGTTACAAGCAGTATTTTGAAATCTCTCACCATTGTAACATTTTTTTTGGGGGGGGGAGAGAAATTCAATGAATTACTTAAGTAATTGATCAAACAAAACATTTAAACAAAGATTTGTTGCTGTTTATGTTTTATATCATTGTGAATTTTTTTTTAGTTTTGGGCTGTTTGTTAAAATATTTTTCTAATAAATTTCTTGTTCTTAACAATGAATTGATGAATCAAATAAATAGAATAATAGAATAATCTACAATGATAATAAGTTGCAGGCTTAGAACATGCTAAATGTTTTTGCACGTCAGAGCATCCTTGAATGCATCATCAGGGTCTGTGCAAGATAAGGAACCTATGACACACACAGAAACCAAAACATATAAGCAAGTTATTGTTAAACTGATGAATTCCCTTCTAAGTCAGGGCCATGCCAGTTGATTAAGGTTTTGTACTGACATGAGCGAAACCAGTGGGTGCCTGCCAGGAAGGAAACAATGAAATATTTGTCATAAGTGAAGTCATTTGTTGTTAATAGGCTTAAAGTTAAAACCCTCCGTTGTGGTCCTCTAATGTATTGTACATTATCAGTGAGCTCTTTATAAGATATTTCTATTGAGAGCATCTCAGTGATGATCGTACATGGCTCTGACCCTTCGAGTCATGGACAGAGGACCTCTGGGACCTCCTATGGTTTCTGGCACTAGGACGTTGACAGTGGATGCTTTGAGTCCTGTGGTTTGCGACGTAGGGCCTCCATGGATCGAACTTGTTCCAGCACGTCCCTCAGATGCTCCATCGGATCGGGATCTGGGGTTTTTGGAGACTAGGTCGATGCCTTGAGATTTTGTCATGTTGTCATTCCTGACCAGGGTTTCCAAGCACAACATTGCATTGTAATAATATCAATGTGATCCACTTCCCTGTTCGTGCTTTTTAATTTTGTGACTGATTGGTGTAAGCTCCTGGGAACCACTTCTACTGCGCCTTGCCTCCCAGGCATGTGTGTTTGCTCACTGGAGGGATATTTGGACAGACTGACTTCCTGCTCCCCTTCTGACCTCCTCGCTTTGTTTGTTGTGGGAAGAAATCTGTGTCTGTCTTGTTCTATGATACCATCACTTAACTTACCTGGTCCTCGGGTTACATTGGAGAGTGCTGCACTGTGGCTGCCGTGAAGTGGACAGTGCATTTTATTTGAACGTTTGTGCTGACACACACAGACACCCACACAGTCAACCGCTTAGAAAACCCGACTGACACACCAAGTGAATGTCTTATTCACACACTCCGAAGAAAATTGCAGCAACACTCTGACTTTCCCATAGCTGTGGGATCTTGTTGGAGCTTGCACATGTGCACTCATATGTCAGCATGTTGAACTCTAGCAGTCCTGTCTCTCTTTTTTTCCTGTTTGTGAACTGTGAACACTAACTTAAGTTCTGAACCCTCATTCATCACACCATGATGCATTCAGACCTGAAACACAGAAAAAAACAGAGACAAACTAGCTAAACCTTGTTCCTCTGAGTCAGCTTATGTAAAAGCACAAAAGTACAAACAGTGTTTGGTTGGGTTTTTTTTTTATGTGTGTCTGGCTCTGCTTGTGCAGTCTTGGCTAATTGCTTTACAGACAGAGGAGGCCCCGCCTGCTACGCTTGCTGCGTCTTCTCCAAGTGGAAGCCCAGAGCTCTTCGTTCGGCTGGAGGGGTTTGAGGGGATTTCCACTAGATTCAAACTCACACAGTCAACCATACCCACAACAGGAGATGAAGATGTATAAACACGTTTTCAGTCACATTGTGGCTTTCGGGCATGATTAATGCATAGACGAAGACGTCAGCGTTGACTCTATCCTGCGTATGTAGACTGCATTACAAAATCATTGCGCTACATTGTGCTATGTCTGCTGTGCTGTGAAACCGTTTTGTAAGAGAAAGTAAACTGTGAAGACAGATAAGGTGTTTCGGCTCTGACAAGGTCTACCTTCCACAGCGAGGCAGAGGACACACATCCGCTCTAGGAGGAAAGTTGTAACCAACCTTTAATGATAGTCATGATGGCAGCCACAACGGTATATCTACTGTCTTAAATCAATGCCTCAAGGTTACAGAAATATATCACTTCAATGCTGGAAGTATTTTTCTTGTTAAGTGATTTATGTGTCCGGTATTGTCATATGTCACTCTTGAGCCCTCAGCTATCAACCATTGTAATGGCATGCAGTTTATCGGCGTTGGCAACAACTGTAGCAAGCTCCCCGCCTGACGCTTCATCTGATTAGAAAAGAATTCCCAAAATGCATCCAGAGGAGGTTCATTACAGTAGCGGGATGTGGTGCAGTGTAAAATTGAATACCTCCAGCCGAGCCCCTGATGATGATCTGTATTGATGCCAGAGGGGCCTCCTGCCCACTAACTGCCTGGTATGGCGGGCACAGTGCCAGTTAATTAAAAGCCATGCCAGGACAGTTACAGTGAGGGGGAACAAGGGGTTCTGTTTTTCCTGACCCCTCCACTCACATTGTTCCTCCTCGTACTGACACACTAGTACTCACATGTGTATATATGAGACTAGTATGAACGCCTGGGTATCGAACCTCAATAGTCTTCTACAGTACATTATGTGTAGTATTGATTTAATTTTTAAGTAAGATGTGAGGATAAACTGCTTTTCTTTTTGTCTTATGATATATAAGCTGTTAGCCACTTTGTATCCGAAGAGTTTATAGCCCAAGTAAACAACAACGCATTCACCCGTTGCGCTGAGCTTCCAGTCCGGGGAGAATCAGCTAATACAACAGCTAGCTACAATGTAAACTGAAGTAGCAGTTAGCAGTTTCCCTGGTGGTACGCTGCCCCATATTTGTTTGGAGTATGAATTTGACAGGTGACCAATTCTTATGTGTTGCACCTTTTCGAAGTGAAAGCTTTTTTTGTAGAAAACCATGTTTGTATTTCTCAAAGTAAAACATTTTTGGTATCTGTCAGCAAAAAACTTGAGTATCATGCAGACACGAGCAGTGAAAATCTTCAGTGAATACGCAGCCCTACTAGTATGTGCTTGTATTCAGGTGATAAGTCCCTAACAAAGTAACCTGCCATTACACGTGATACAAGTTAATCTCCTGGTCTTTTCAGTTTTCATTTAAGGATGACAATGCAGGTTCAACTAGATTCCCTGCGAGGGTGAGTGTCTAAACCCTATCACCCCCGGGTTACCATACCCTTTGCAAACACGGCCAGTGGAGTTTGACCAGAGAGGGAACTGCACAGTAGCAGTTTTTGGAGCGATAAACTCTGGCCTCCTGGACCCTTCAGTGTGGTAAACCCATTATCTCTGCATTGCCTTGCCTGATTACCTTGACAGTGTTTCGTCAAAAGCAGAGTTGATCTGTCTTTACGTGTTGATTCACATCCACTTGTCTAATTCCTTACACTGTCAATGCCTGTCTCTGCGTACCTGTCTGACAGAGATTTATGTCCCCGCTGTCTTGTCAGTTTACTCGTTGCGTTGTAAAATTACACGGCGGCTCTCTGTTATGCGACTTTGGTCGCCAAAATCCTGCCTTGGCTTCATTAAGTTTGAAGAGCAATTCCCCTCACTTTGGTTGAATGGAAATAGTGCAGTTCTACTAAGGTCACCTGTTCAGTCGAAACACTCCCTCAGAGATTCCTCACATTCCTGATCTTTTTAAAGATATTTCTTTGAGGAAGGTTTAAAAAGGGAGTCCTTTGTGTGTTAGAGTGTGTGTTTGGCATACATGCCAGATGGCAGATCACATGAGCTGTTTTATTTGACTTCCTTGGTTGATTGTCAATTATCATTTTCTTACAGACACTGCTTAATTTAGGAAAAATGTGATGGTTAAGTTGATTTATCTGTTGATCATAGTACTGTACTGTCAGTCTATCATGTGGCGTAAAGCCCAGTTAAGGTAAAGGTGCTATGTGGAGCATTTGGACACCGATAAAGCATTGCCACATCAGTTTTGATAAAGTTGTATAAAAGATTAGCACCTTCACGGGTTCATCAGCAGGCTAGTTTTTGTGTGAAATCTAGTAGATTGTGCATAAGGCAGATTACTTTGTTGCTGAAATTTTAAAAAAGGCAAAGTTGAGCTCAAGCTTTAGGCTTTGGGATGGCAGATAGCAGAAGAAGTAAAAGGGAAGTGAAAGAAAAACAATTGAGGCAACAAGGCACAAGTTACGTCATCCTTATTTAGATTCCAAGACTTGTTTGTAACCTGGAGAGTTTAAAGTGAAGCAAATGCATGCAAGTGGCTCAAACCTGCATTCTTTCTAAAGGCCAGCAGGTGGCACCTCCACTGGTTGCAAAAAGATGTCAGATTTTATGAGATTTTATCATTAAGTTTATGAGAAAATGGCTCTACTTCTCACTTGATTTAATACCTCAGCAAAAAGTTTCCTAATGAGGTTATGATTTCAATCGCTAGTTTCAGGTATTCTTTGATACAGCATGATGTTCATTCTGTAAATGATTATATATTATTTAGAGTAAAATACGTGGTAAAGCAGGGTATGCTGTAATGCGTGGCTACCTTGCAATTGACAAGTCGCTATCACAGCGTCAGATCCAATTAGGATATCTTCCTCCAGCTCAACTCTCGTGCCCAAATATGGTCACCAACGACTGGAAAAAAAAAACAAGATGGTAGGTGAAATTCTCACAGGAGCTTTCGGAAGCATTATGGCAAATTTAATTTCTCTTAAAACTGATGTTGCTGTTAAGAAAAACCTACAACAAATGTTGCCTTTTTTTGATATTGCTTGTGTGTTTGTGTAACATAGGGTTGTTATTGTGGTTGTGGTGTTATGATGACACAATAACAAGGTAGAGCAGGAGAACAGGTTTGAGAAAACTGACATTAGAGTTTCACTTTCTGCTGTCATGGTGGGAAATGATAAACCAGCTCATTTCTTTTAATACACTGTCACCTGTTGGAGGTGTTTCCTTCTGATTATCAACCTTTGTGCGAAAAAGCACAAGTTGATTCTTTCAAGTACTTTTGTAAAGTTAAGCACCATACTAGAGGGAGGAAAGGGTTATGTATTTTTTCAATCTATAAAAAGTGAATGTGAGCCTAAAGAGCTGACAAAAACATACACACAACCTGCCCATGTGCTATGGGAGAATCACGCTGATGCTGACGTTGTGGGAATTTCTGTAGTTGAGGACTTGACTACCTGTATAGTAAACACTTGCACAACTTCTTGTTTATAATCACAGAGTATTTACTAGGATTTTGTTTCAATAGATGAACAGCCGCCACACCCAGATGACAGAGGAGATCATATTTAGGTCACTCAAATGGTAAGAGAAGTTTGGTAGGAGCCAGTTTGCCCTCTAGTCCCAACTGAATAATGTGCTCCAGTTTCACTTAATCAAGTTCCTTTTATTCTTGAACGTGTGGTGTCAGTGTTACCAAACTAAACAGGACGGCCGGGAGCCACAGTTATTATTTATGAAATCATACATTGTTTCATTGTTAAGCTGTGTAGATACGTTGCACCAACTGCACAGGCCTTTGTCATGAAAGGAAAATGTTTGCCAACATACTGTGGCAAGTCTACAGAGCGACTGATAAATATGTGCTTGGAAAGTTTTGTGAGTCATCGGTCATGACTTCTGTAGTCCAGTGAGGGAGATCTGAAGCAACTCTGTAAAGGGTAGAAATGCACTGTTCTGTAACTAAAGATAATAATGAGGTTTTACTGTACCTCCTAGTGAAGGGGCACACAATGTTGGTTATTTATGTAGTTTTCCTGTTCAAGTAAATACTGTTCTTTTAAAACATAGTCAAGGACTGGATCTTTGATAAGCCTACACTCTGCTTGAAGGACATTCCCAGTTTGTATCAGCACAGCTTGGTGTTTTTTAGTTTTAGGGACACAGTCTACCATTTTGTTTACTCTAATGATGAAGAAATAATTGCAAAAGTATCCTGCCATGTTAGCAGCTCTAAGTGGCTACCCTTTACCACATCTGTGCATTAGAATAGAAGAATAGATGGAATAGAATAGATTTTATTGTCATTGTTTCAGAAACAACGAAACACAGTTAGCACCTCTTTTTTTGACAAATGAATGTAAGCAAGTATAAAAAAATAAATAGAAATCGTAAGATATGTACAACAAGATAAATAACAAAAGATTCAAGTAGGTAGGTAAAAGAGTGCCGGGCCGCTGTGTCTGGACGCGCCACCATCTTTATTAATGAACATTGAAATAAACTCTTCAGCGTTGCATGATTTTTATGGTACAGTAAAGATTGTAAATCACAGTTTTACGGTATCACAGTATACAGTGTTACACAATTATTATCACAAGTTACAATGACCAATTTATTATGGTATGACAAAATAGTATGGCCTATAAAATGGAAACCAAACTGCTCATGTCTCTTTGATTCTTCCCAGATGTATACCCTCTTGTTCTAATAATAAGAACCTGGAACTCTTTCCTTGCACTGTTATTTATTGTCTGTAATCACACACAATGGGAGCCTGTAACAAAGGTGTGCCTAAACAGGAACTGCCAGGCCTGAGGAGTTTACATTCTCCTGCGTATTTCTTAATGGCACTGGATACTTTGCCTATGGCTAAAATAATCAAGATAGACCTCCATGCTATTACACTGTCACTGAGTTTGAGAAGTGGAAATTCTTCACTTTTGATGTTTAGACTGTGCTGTAACAGGTGAGGGCTGTGGGGGCTCAGGATTTAAATCAATGTAATGACATTAACTACGGTGCAAAAAGAGGCCACCTGCATTCTAGTAGCAGTAGCATAGATTTGTGTGCATGTAAGGTATACTTCCACAGGTATCTGATACATGCAGGTTTACTGGCATACAGATTGTGTTGTCTGACAGTGAAATAAAGTGTAACCCAGCGTGCCAGGTCATGCAGGTGTGTCTGCTAGCTGGATCGTTGTCCTTGTCACAGCAAGCTTCTTCCTTCCGCTCTTCCAGCTTTGATGGAGAGATGTTTATACTTTATGCATCGGGAGCCAAGAGCATGAAAACAGTCATTGGAGCTCACAAGCTTTGACCACCACGTATCAACACATGGGCCGAGTGTATCGAGACTGTTGCTTTTGGGAACAGTGAGCCTCGATCAGCCCTTTCCCACTGTCATCACGGTGTGTTTGGTCGGGTTTGGGCTGATTAGAGAGGCTTAAGCACCTGGCAGACAGCAGCACCCACAGAGCTAGAGATAATGCCTCTGCATGGCTGTCTGCCTGGCGGTGCAAAACAAGAGAGAGGGGCAAGTTGGGGCAGGGACGGAAGGTGTGTGTGTGTGTGTGGGGTAGCTGCATCGGTTGGATTCCCATGAAGTGCTCCTACGTAGAGTCACATCAGGTTGTCTGTGGTTGTGGGTGGTGCAGGTGTCTAAAACTGTCAATTAAAGTCAATTTTAACTGTATTGATGTGAAGCTGAGCAACTCATCTTTCCCCCAACTCGCCTTTCCCTAATTCCCAGCGTTACATAGAGGAACGTCACAGGAAATAATCAGTTGTTAATCCCTGTCCCTTTGGGGATTTTAGCCACCTGGAGGGTGGTTTATATTCTTAAGTTAAAATAAAGGAATACAAGTGGGTATTTTACAAGATGACATCGGTATTTGTACACCCAATACAGTGAAATCTTTCACATCGATAACGTAACAATTCAGTACTTCCCAGACAGAATTTTGGTCCTGGCTAGAGTCGAGCCAGATTGAAAAAAGCATACAGAACTTTTTGTGAATAACATTGAAAGGAAATGTAATCAGAGAACTTCCTATATTAATCAAATGTATTGAACAATGTAAAAAAACATTTACTCATTACCTCAGTCATTTTACAATACAATGTTGATCATAGATAAATGCTAAGTATGAAATATAAAGCCAATGTCTAAGCTCTTATTTTGAAGCCTTGCTAGAAAATGATTACTTCAAAATAAAAAAAATAAAAAGTCTTATCAAAAGGAAAAACATTTCTGAAACGTCCCAAGTAATATCTCCTTTCTGAAGCTAAAACGGTGCTCCTTATCTAAAATAGGGTACAAAGTATTGCCATGGTTGCGTATCACAACAGTCTTGCTGTTGCTGTCTGTGTCACTGCTTGCAATTTGTTTACAGTAGATGATGACGCAACATATCTCCTGAAGCCTTCTGTCTCTGTTTACTGCCACAGAATCCATATTTTTTCCAAAACAAACTTTCTAACAGATGTTTGGCTCAGTGAAAACCTTCTATTTTTAATCCACCGTTATTTACATGTCATAAAATCTAATCATCGTCCTGCCCTTGAGCTGATTTAAAAAAAAAAAAAAAAATTAAAGGCATTGTTTTTCCTCCTGGTCATGCAGTATCACATTCATTAGACTTAGTTTGTTTACCCAAATCCGAGATGTAAACATCGGTTTGGGGGCTTCATACGTAATCACCGCCATCCCGTTAATGCTGCCAGCTTCGGCACGATCCACAGAAGTGACAGATGGTGCCTTTTAATATGTCAGTGATTAATATGGACACAATTACAATGAGATCACAGGAGCAGTGATAATATGCGCCCCTCATTAACGTGGAATCGTGCTCCACCCATCCACACATCACTCCAGGCCGCTCCGGTCGAGTGTGTAATGTCATGGTAACCAGATAACTGTTGTCCTGGACTGACTTCACCCTACACATGCATATCAACTATCTGTTTACATCTATACATTAAAGTTTAATGAGTGGATTCTGTTGAAGTAATTGTTTATTTATACTTGTTGCTATGTGCTGGTAACACACGCGATTTATTTAGTCTTATGCAAACTACTTTTGTCTTGACTCACTCGGTAGGATCACGACCATGGGAATGTTTTCCATTTGTTCAGATGGCACACATTCCATGTCATGTCTGCTCAGCACACCAGGAAGTGAACAAACCCCTCGGTCGCAAATGAATTTTTAGGTGTCATAAATAGAAGAGAAAGCAACAAACAGACTAAACACCAGAAATCTGCCTCGAAAACAAGTTTAATAAGAGTGTTTGATGCCTCTCCAGATGAGGAGTATTAGCTCTTATGTCATCCTCCGTGCTCTTGTTGCGTAGTAACAGATTCAATGTATTTCTCCTGGAAACAATAGGGAACACTTTTCACATGTGTGACCATGTGCTGTAGAGCTGCAAACATGTTTTTAATCTTGTTTCAGGAATACATTATTTTAATTCACTCACTCCCCCTTGTGGCAAAACAACAAAGTTATACATCTCGAAATGAAGTCTGAGGAGAACAAAGTTGCTGTGTTTAAAATAAGAGTGTCCTTTGTGTAGTGTTATTTATTAACAGTGGAGGAAGTAAGAGGGAGCCACCCATGACGCCCTGGCACCTCAAATCCCTGACAACAGCTTTCCCTTGCCCTAAGTGTTTACATGCATGATCTCAGTTTGATCTGTTCCCCCGACTGACCAATCCGGGGCGAGCGTGCCTGCAGATGGGGGGCAACAGTGGGATGCTGCGCTGGTTCTTGTGTAGCAGCGTGTGGGGGAGATACAGTATAGAATTAGGCTGCTGAGGATTAGTGTCTGAGCTCTGACTGTCTATTGGCTGTAGCTGCATTTTCTGCTCCGCATGGACCTGAACTGACACAACAACAACTCCATCAAAAACAAGCACGATTATCATCCTGTCTCGGTCTTTGCAGGATGTTTTTTTCAGCTGACGGACTGCACCTCTGTTTTTTTCTATTTAACACAACTTTGGTATAGTTTTAGGGTACTTTTGGATTACTTTTAATTTATGAACCACCATGGTGGTGCTTCTGACCAACAGCTCTAGCGCTAATTTCCCCTGCTTTCCACCAGTCTTCAAGAGGAAAGGTGAGTGAAAGCGGCACTTGCCAACCTCTTGAATTGTGAGGCAATAGATGTGATTGGTTTATGACTTACAGCGGTCGCGTCCTTGTTGACATTAGTCTTTAAATGAGACAAGTAGAGACTGGATCAACTGGCTCACCTTAGACCGGCAATTAATGAAAAGTGTTGTCATTCACTGGAACTATAGACTATAAATAACACTGTCAGTTCTCAATGTTTACTCTCCTGAATTGCTGTGATTTAAAGTCTTGATTTTAACAGCTGATATTCGCTCTAAATTGCAGTACAAAAATAGATTTTTGCATATTTATAGATGATTCTTTCTTGGTATTTTCTGTCACCGGTAATGCTGTTACAGAAGAGACAGTGGTAATGATTAGTACCAATCACAGGGCACATGACTGTCGAGGCTAATTCCAGCATGGTCTTTTAGAGACAGTGGAGTACAGTAGGAGGCTAAATGCGGAGCAGCTGTCGCCATTACATAAAAGTGTCTTAGCCGGTTGTTAGCCCATTGATCCAAGACTGTCTCCTGGAAGCATCACAGAGTTTAATCACATGTCAGTTAGTCAGCAAGTGTAAAGCGGCTGTAACAGCAGTTTTTGTCTTTTATCCTGGTTTCATCAAGATTTCTTAATTTTGACATGCAGTCTTTTTAAAACACAACACTAACAATTCAGAGTTTTCACACTCTATAAGTAAATTCACAACATTCAAACCAACAACTTGACTTGATTTTCGGTGACAACAACTAATCAGAATAGGTTTATACAGGTACACATGTGAGTTTTTCTTTCTATAACTGCATAAACAAGCTGTTCTCAGAGGAAAATAAGGTCCCCAGAACACTGTTTGAAGTCATAAAGGTGGCAGGGTCGGCCAGATAAAATAAAGTGAAACCAAATTAAATTGTGTTGTCCTTTTAAGGTAAGTTTGTCTATTCAGTCATAGAAATGTATTTGTTTAGGCATAAAAAAAATCAGTCAATGAAGATTTTTCTCATCTGATTAAAATTTCTTCCCCAAAACAACATAGCAAGTGTTTTTGGGTGGTGTCCATGGTTCATGACATGGTATCGCAGGTATTTTATAAGGAACTGATGTACATGCAACAAGATCTGACAGCAATTTAATCAGTGCTCTTCTCACTGTTTAATTAAAGGATAATTTTAGTGCTAGAGCACATGCTGCCGACGTGGATTTTTGATATGATAATCCTGTGCTAAGTCATTGTCAGAGTCACTGGAGTTTAATCCTGCCTGAGTCGAATTTAGCCTTTTAACTCACACTCTCAAGTATTAACCCTCAAACACATTAACCATTCCTGTGCTTAAATGCCCCTGGCAGACACCTGAACGCTCTCATCCCGTCCATATGGCCCACTTATCTACTGTTACAGTAACACAGAAAGCTTTGAGTTCATCCAGGCTGATCCCCCCCCTCTCCTACTCCCCTCTACTTCCAGCTGCCCCAAGGCGAGATGACGATGACAAGACCCCGGCACCCCCGTTTACCCAGGAGAACGTGTTCATTGAGGGCAGCAGGCCCAAGTACCTGGAGAACCTTCACACTGAGGCCCTGGAGGGGTTAAAAATGATGCAGCAGGAAGGTACAAAACACATTATGATACAGTGTTACGTCTGTGCACTAAATTAGAGGTGTGTCATGCCAAGATGTCGACAACTGTATGTATACTCAAGAGGGTGTGCACCAGAGGATATAAACACTCTTAAGAATGTTAAATGCTATCATAACCTGCAGTTAAATGATACTTTCATTGCAGAAACCAATAATGGAGTGGAGTACCGGGATAATGAAAGTACAATTGTAAGTGACACATCATGCCCAGAATTGCATTTTATTTTCTTACGCTTTCTGCATGCAAAGTTCCTCTACAAGCGATTTTTCGTCAGATTGATTTTTGTATCTCCTTTTGCTAGTCATCAATGACAATCCACACAGACGGGGAAGGTGGAGGGTTTATGACTGACAGCACCATTGCTGACTCAACTTCAGTCGTCTCTGTGCAATCATCCGTGTCCTCAAGATCTTCCCGCTCTGGACTCACCAGGCAAGGTAACCACAACTGTAAATACTATTTGTAAGTAATCTTGGTCATTATACAACGTACTATATGGTGACGCACACACACACACACACACACACACACACAGTGACAGATTAAATATTGAAGGAGAGACACTGCAGTTGTACTTTTCTAACAGTTTTTTTTTTTAGAAATGTAAAGTTTCAGTACAAAAGTGAGGCATTATTAAATTAAAAATGCACGAGTAGCATGCATTTCTATAACAGAGATCTAAACATTGGATAAAGCATATTATTTTAATATACAAGTGAAACATTTGCAAATGCCTTCATTTGCATGTTTACATTTCTTTCTACTGTTCTGAAAGAAGACATGTTGTGGAAGCAACATTGCTCAAAGTCTCAAAATTGACCATTGCATAAAAAAATGAGGTTTCCTGTCGTGTTTCCCCTTAATGATGAGATTTACAGATTGGATTCAGTTTAAATGGATCAAAGGATCATGTTTTTCACTTTTTTCTCGTGCCTGTCTGCCCAGGATCAACATTCAGACCCTTGAACTCTGGGAAAAAGTCCAAGACAAGGAGAAAACACAGGAAGACTGTTGCCGGGATCCCACAGCATGTTCAGAGAGAACTAGGTATGTAGCTCGTTATTTTAATGTATTGCTTTCATAAAACATCTGTCTATTATTACAATTTGAATTGAATGAGTACATTCAGAGTGATTGTGGTGTAACATATGGCTATGTTACAGTCTTCTGTACAGAAAATGCATTGATTGTTTTCTTTGCATGTCCATTTGCAAACTTGTGTTAACTGGTCTTCCTGTCTCCCATCAGGCCTGGACAGAGGGGGTTGGACAGTGGCTCAGAGGTTAGATGAGGAGCAGTATTATAATGGTGAATCTGACGAAAGCCCAACGACTGATGGGCAACAGCATGCAACAAAGTCACAACAAGGAGCCAGTTCCAACCTTCAAGACATTGATGTCATCCATCCCCTCAACAAAGAGCAACTTGAGCAGCTCGGTGCCACCCATGCTGGTCATAGAGATGACCTTGCCCTGCTGCATCGCTTGGGCCCTGACTTGTCAGGTGAGCAGAGGCCTCGGTCCCTGGCCGTTCCCTGGTTGACCACTGCCAACAGCCTCCAGCAGGAACCGCCCAGCCCTGTCATAACCATGTCACCCCAGGCTGCATACATGTCCAAAATCATCCCCAATGCTGTGTTGCCACCCTCCATCGACGTGGTGGAGATCAGCCGTGGACGGAGTCGCAACAGCGTCCGCACTGTCAGCAAGAGCAGCTTGGTGCTGTCCAGCCCATCCTCCTCCCGTGCTTCCTCTCGAGCCTCTCATACCAGAGAAGATTCCTCCAGGGCCTCCTCCAGAGCCTCCACCATCACCTCCGCCTCTCGCTACAAGCCTCCCAATATGTCCGACAGCTCTTGTTGGAGCAACTCTGAGTCCTCAGAGACCTTGGTATCTGATTCCTCAACCATCTCCAGCAGCAGCACCCCCAGACAGAAGAGGTCCCAGGATGGAGATGGCTCAGCTAAAGAGGACAAAGTCAGTGTTCACTCCTCCAGGGTTTCAAATTGCACCTCCAATGGCAATCTCATGAATAAGGGAGGCGAGGTAAAGAAAGATGGGCAGTTTGCGCGTAGCCTCTCCGTCATAAAATCTAAGAAGGCTCCTCCTCCTCCTAACCGATCCTATTCCCTCCACAACAAGATGAAGCGAAGGTCACGTGATCTGGCGGAGGTCAGGATCACTTCAGGGGAATCTACTCTCCATACAATCTCAGCCTCAGGCGATGAAAATGAGAAAAACAAATCTGGATCTTCTCCTATGACCTCAAAACAAATAGACAGCCCTGGATACAATGCTGACACCAGTTCTCTGGAAGACTCTACAGGTTCTGTGTCATTCAGTCCCATCAGATCTCAGCTGCAGGCACAAAAGGCAGAGGAAGCTTCAAAGGCTGAGGGAACTGTTTCCAAAGACCCTTCACGAGTGAAGCAGGAACCACTGCAGGAGAATAAGATAAGCAAAACCGTCTCCCCATCCAGTGGCTACTCTAGCCAAGATGTTGCACCGACACGGCTTTCTAAACCTCCTCACAGCTCATCTCCAAGGCACAAGAGAGGCCTCTTAGCGAAGCTTCAAAGGTTTTTCCCTGGTTCCACTCCTCCTGCTTCACCTCAACCCCCTCCCGCACAGCCTGAGGCTCCTGAAAACAGCGAGTCTACAGTGGATCTCAAACCTGACACCCAAGTTGACAGACTCAACACTGCCAGTGTCAGCCCTTCTGTAAGGGCCTTGAGAGAACTTTTCAACATACCTCCGCCACCAAAAATTCATGCACCTCCACCACCTCCTCCAGAGGTATGGTCTCACAGCAAGCATAGCATTGAGTTGCTACTGGGACCCCCGGCACCTGGTAAGACTTATGCCGTCATAAAGAAGAATCCAAAAGATAGGAGACAGCAGAGAAACTCTCCTTCTGCATCTCCAGATAGCACCGCAAAGAGCTTAATGGTAGAAAGAAAACACAAGAACCAGACTATAACAACAGAGTCCGCTAATGGATCACTACATGTGCTGGAGTTAAAGAAAGTTCAAGAAAGTGGTATTTTGAATGCAGAGATTCACAAAGAGAAAAATGACAGACTGGCTGAGCAGCATGTTGATGTGACGGGAAATAGAAAAGTGATAGAAAAAGATGGGAATGTAAGAGTAAGTGACATATTAAGCGGGATGTTGGTGAAAGCCACAGAGAGACGCGAAGGAAGGTTGGCAACAGTGAGGGAAGAAGTAGCCAAAAAGACGTCCACGCAAACTACAGAGGTGGACACAGTACCTGCCATTTCATTAGCACACATTCCACCTCCTCCATCTTCCCTGGTGCACAATCCTCTCCAACCTAAGTTGACTGTTGTATCACCTGAGTCATCCTGGCCCCCACCTCCCCCACCAATGGGCCTTGATGGACATGATGAGATTGATTTCCCTCTTCCGCCTCCACCTATGTTTGGTGAGGAGGGGTTAGGTATGCCTGTTGAGGTTCTACCAGAGAGGTCCACTCCTGGTAGTCACTCTACGTCCGTTTTATCAATCGTGAAAACAGAATGTGTTAAAGTGACTACGGAGGCTGAACCACAGAAGCCCAGTACATCCCCAGGGGCTGTACAACAACCCCTGAATATCCCACCTCCCCCACCTTATTCAGCTCCCCCTCCACCACTTGAAGCAGTCTTATCCAATAACATCCCAAGGGTCTCTCCTCCACCACCTCTTCCACCACCTAAGGAATTTGCTCTGCCACCACCTATAGAAGTTCCTCAACGGCAACCGAAAGAAGTCTCTCCACCACCACCACCGCCGCCGCAACCACCACCCAAAATGGTCTCTCTTCCACCACCCACAGCAGTCTCTCTTACACAACCTAAAGTCTCTCCACCACCACCTAATGATGTCTCTCCAACACCACCTAAAAAAGTTTCTCCACCACCAACTAAAGAGATTTCCCCCCCACCACCACCTAAAGAGGTTTCTCCCCCACTAACACCACCTAAGGAAGTCTCTCCTCCGCCACCTAAAGAAGTCTCTCCACTACCACCTATAGAGTTTTCCCTCCATCCACCACCTAAAGAAATCCCTCCTTCACCACCTAAAGATTTTTCCCCCACACTGCCACCCAAAGAAATCCCTCCTTCACCACCTAAAGAGGTTTCCCCCCCATCACCACCAAAAGAAGACTCTCCACTACCACCTATAGAGTTTTCCCTCCATCCACCACCTAAAGAAATCCCTCCTTCACCACCTAAAGAGGTTTCTCCCCCACCACCACCTAAAGAAGTCTCTCCTCCACCAACTATAAAGGTCTCTTCTGAGAGGCCCAGTGATCCCTCTTCTCTTCAGATTCCAGAAGCCCCCCCTCCACTCGTTAAAGACTTCTCCACCCTGGCTACTGTGGTATCCCCTTCACCCGTTGAAGAGGTCTTGACTCTGTCAACCGAAGAGGTTTCTTCTTCATCTTCTCAAGAGAATGCCCATCAGTCTTCTGAGGAGGAAGCACCTGTTAGCAAGCTTGCTCCACCACAAAGTATTCCACCTCCACCACCTCTGCAATCACAACCCCAGTCATCAGAGCAGGACATTGCTCTTCCAGAGGAGAATGCCCCATCTCACAGTATTCTCATTCCCCCTAATAGTATTCCACCACCGCCTCCCGGACAAATGGAAATTACACCCCTGACCACTGATGGTCCATCGACTCATGAGGCCTCCCATTCACCACCACCCGAAGTCTCAAACCCTCCAGCTACAGAAAACTCTCTTACAACAGAAACATCTAAAGAACCTGTTCCTTCTCCACCTGTAAACACTCCACCTTTACCTGTGGAGGGTCCTGCAAGCACAGAAAACCAAACCCCAGAGCAGACCTCTGCCCCTGTTGCACAGGAGGAACCAGTTCCTATTGTCACTCCGTTGCCCGTTAACAGCAGCCCTGAGCCTCCTAAAGCTCAGGAGCAACCACAGGCTGAGGTCACGATGAGGAATGAGCAGCCCAGCAATCAGGTCCCAACCTCATCGACCAGTGGTGAGGCTCCTCAGAAGCCCATCAGAAGGTCTTTAATCATCACCTCTTCCCCACCCACCTCCCCACCTGCCATAGTTATTTCACAACCAGCTTTTCCAAAGTCCCAGTCTCTTGTAGTTCCACCTGTGTCTGCATCCACAGTCCTCTCTCCTACGAAAAAGTCTGCTCCGGCCATGACCGCCTCTCGTTCCATGAACCTGCAGGAGGCCATCCGCCTGAGGACAGCTGCCAGATCACAAACCAGCCCTGGATCTCGCCTAAGCTTGCACTCACCCACATCTCCAATAGACCCCCACAAGTCCCCCACCAGCACAGCAAGCTTTATCTTCTCCAAGAGCAACAAGAGGATGGTGATTGAGGCAAAGCCAGCTCCGGAGGCCAAGGCAACCATACAGAAGAACCTGGAGGTTTCCTCTGTTACAAAGGAAGTGGGCGAAGCAGAGAGGGGAGTCAAGGTGCCACCACCTGTTGCAAAAAAACCCAAAACAAAAGGAAAAGAGATTGAGACTGGCGAAGTGACGGAGCAAACTGCAGGACAGAACGCACTGCAAGAGAGTATCATGGGTAAGAGAGATTATATTATATTAGAGAGTTAAACTGAAATTAAGGTGATGATTCAGGGTTTTTGTTTGGTTCAAGAGTATGAAGCTAAAATTCTATACAACCAAAATAGTCTGTGATGCAAACATGCTACCAATGACAGTGCTAAAATGCCTATATTCAAACCATCTTCACTTTGTATCGTTGTAGCCACACATGTCAGCTTCCAAGTTGAATTCCAAATCAGAGTTATGTGGAATTTCTGAGGTAAAAAAAAAAAAAAAAACTACAGAAGAGGAAAAAGATGCTAATGCTGGCAGTTACATCTAAATCATTTACAATATTGATACTAATAGAATCAATTCATTTAATTTAGAAACAGAATTGTGTCTTTTTCTGGTTTCAGTTGTACCCCATGTGCTGTGTTAAGAGCTAATATTTGCTGATTTGCACCAAACACAAAGTATTGGGCAACTGAAAGGGACATGAAGAGATAATAATTTAGTTTGAGGAGGACATGAATGTTTGTGCAAAATGTCATGGTAATCCACTCAATAGTTGAAACATTTTAGCCTGTCTAACTTTCAAATCAGTTTCTTTATTTCTTTGTACAACCCTTCTGCACCACATTAAACTAATTTTGCCTGAATTCTCCAACCCCAGATGATGCAGAGAAGACAAATGGGACAGCAGGTACTGTTGAAGGAGGAGAGATGCCAACAGCATGATTGTAAAGACTGAAGGAGACTTGGGAAGGACTCATTTCACTGAATATTCTGCAAGTTGGACCTGTGTGACAAGAAATTGGACTTGTTGGATGAGATGCTTATTTCAGAGCTCTGGATTTTAAAGAAAATCCTTTCAGTTTGATGTTTATGGTGTGGGTCTTAATTTTATCAAGTACTCATGTTGTATTTTACTAATAGTAAATACACTATATTTTATTTTGCCAGAGGGTCTTCTGAGCTTTAGATTTGCTAGAGATGGGAGTATACCGCCCTCTAGTGTCAAACTATGATTGTACCACTTATGTCCTGCTGAATCAGAGCTTTAGTCAGTACTCACAAATGGGACTTTTGGGCGCTCATCTGTAAATATAGCAAAATGTTGTACATTTAACAGTAATGATGAAGCTCTGCTACAGAGATCTCTTTCTCTTCCACATTTTTTCAAAGAGTTTCCACACCAATTATATTTGTTAAAAAAATATTAAGTTATTTTTTCCTATTGTCATGTTAAAAGTAGGGTCACTAGAGACAGAATGTCTTCTTTGCTATGCTGTGCTAAACCTTTCATTCCAATTTGTTTGTTTATGTAGCTCTTAATCATATCAAAATGTGGTCTCACAAATCCTACATTTGTTCAGATCCAAAGCTATACATGTGCATGACCAGTGATGTCACAGAAACAATGAGCAGACAAAGAAAGTAACAGTGGAATCATTATTTTCAAGCACATTTTCTGCTGCTTTTAGTTACTGATAATGGAGAAGTTGCCTTTACAGTTATGGCTCAAACGGTGGGATATTTCTGTGTTAAACTTTAATATATTTCAAAGTGGTTTCAGAGACTGTAATAAATGATTCATAACTGAAAGAATAAAGATTTATTGACGGATCAAGTTGTGGCAGTCATTCTATAGTTCTTTTAAATTTCCTGTTCATCTGATATCCAGTGTTGTGTTTTCCCCTGACCTTTGTATCCAATTTCCTTATTTCAGTCTTCTCTTCCTGAGCCTCAAGTGTGTATGGCTCAGTGTGATATGTCATTGTCAGGAGTAATCACATTGACATGCCTTAAAGGGTGCTTCCCAAGACCTGCGAACACACTTTAACGTGTAAAATTGGTAGAGGTAGTGTTTAATCGATCTATGCCAACTGATATCAGAATCTATAATGTTTAAGATCAATATAAATCTAGTTACAATTAAACATTATGAGAAGAAAGAGTCTTAGTCTGATGTCAATATGCAAATAAAGAGAGGGTCCATTAATTGCATTTTTTAATGTTTTATTGAAATGACTCAATATCCTTCTGGTATAGAGAGTTACAACAGTCTTTCAAGCAGAGCACTGATCATCAAACTAATACTACCTCCATGTGAAATACCACGTCATCTCCCTATCATATACTACATCCTCATCATCGTTCTTCTGCTCCACCTCAGAGGCGATCATCCTGTCCTCCTCTTCACCTCCACCTGTGTGCTCCCCTTTTTCTTCCTCTCCTTCCCACACCAGCGGCTGTAACTCTCTCTGCAGGCCGCCTTCACCTTCCCTCCGATTCAAATGGATCACCTGCTGTGCATCATAGATTTCATCGTCCTCCTCTTCACCCACTGAAAAATCCTCTTCTGCTAAATGCCCTGACCAATCCTGCTCGAATTGACCCGAAGCCTTCAGTTCAGACTCGTTCTTCTCCCCCGCTGAGATCCTCTCCCTGAAACTTAACTCCTCTAAATCAGGTTCTGTCATCACTCTGACGATAACCCCATTTGGCGGCTCCTCCTCCTCCTGCTCCTCTTCTCCATCATCATCATCATCATCATCATCATCATCATCATCATCAGCCGTACTGTCTTGCTCTTCTTCATACATTACTACATCTTCACTTCCCCAAAGGTTCTCATGACCGTGCAGCTCATCAGTGTAATGACTGATTGTAGCCTCGCCGTCTCTGCTCGTGCTGATTGAGGAGGGACTGACTGGTAGAAAGCCATCATCTGCTGTGTACGGCTCATCAGAGACCAGCAATGACCCACTGCTTGCAGAGCCTTGGAAGTGGTAGAGATATAGCCATTTTAAATGATCACAGGAAAATGTATGACTACTCTCATTCAGGTGACTGGAGTTTATATATTACTTTGAGAGATTCTGAGAAATACTGTCCAGTTAATCTGAGTAGAAGTGTGTGCATACATATTTCATTTGACTCTAATCAAGGCTGAAAGGGCGCCACACACACACCTTCCATCATGGCTCTCTGCTGTTTAGAGGTCACACACTGTGAATCACAGCACTCACAGATGGAGTCTTCACCAGCAAGGGCCTTCCACCTGTCATGGCAAGTGCACAAATATGCTGAATCCACTCAGAAACAGCAGTGTTGGGGACTAGTGATTGAACTAGTAGTTTGCATAGTACTTAAAAGGGGCACTATGTAGTATAGATTTAGAAACTCAGAATTTTAATATTTACAATATTGATGTTCTGAACTCAAAAATATGTATTTTTCCAGAACTGAATAAACAAGCTGTTCTTAGAAGAAAACAAGGTCCCCAGAACACTGTTCGAAGCTAGAAGGGTGGCAGGGTCTGACAAATATAATAATCCAAATATGACAAAAATATATATATATTGTCCTAGAAATGAATTCATAGTGTGGAGATTCACCTGTTTCCTCTGTATGTGCATGATTTGTGTGCAGGACCTGGCTCCTCAGATGTTACAAATAATTTGCAGTGAATATTGACCTAAAAACAGAAACAGAGTTAAGGCACAGTAGTAAACTATGAGTGAATCCAGAGAATTACGCCAATTCACGTTTCACCTCTGTGTCAGGGTCGGACGTGAACTGGAAAGCCTTCAGAGAGAATCTCAGGGTCTTGTCTGTCCGAGAGATGAACCGAGAGGCCCCTGGCTCTCTCTTGCTGTCCAGCATGCAGCTGTGGACAACGACAGTAATCTAAATCGGGGTGAAACCAAAATATTTCAAATGCTTCACTGTCCATAATACTCACCCAAAATTGTCAAGGATGGTGTATTTGAGGGGTGATTCAGAGCCAGTGGATGGTGAGGCATAGCAGCTGTTGATGTACAGTTTTCCACCGGCTGGGAGATGAGCAGCAGAGATCTGGAAATTAAGCGTCTTTCCGAGCTGGAACACCTGGGACTTGGCTGCTCTGCTCCATGAATCTAAGTTCATTAATCACATCAAATGCAGCCACCTCACACACACATACATAAACATACCCACTGAACAATAATCCGCAGTTCTTTAAACGCACCATCCATCAACTCGATCTGGAACCCCTGTGGACTCCCTTTCAGCTTTTTACGCACGACAGCAGTTCTCCAGGTGGGCTGCACAGTCAGCTGGTGCACGTGATGGCTCCTGGACAGTGTGGAGGTTGTAAATAGTGGCCTGTCACACATAGAAAATGCGGACCAAACGAAGAGAAGTCTAACCTTTGGTAACGACATTCAATATCGACATCGATCCGCTGCGCTCTGCTTGGGAAACGTGTTGGCGAAGGCTCAAAGTGGAGCACAAATTTGTAGACCAGATAACCGCGGGGGGCCTGCCAAGAAAGGGTCAGAAACGGCGCTTTCAACAGATTTCAAGTTTCTTAAACGCGATGCCACGCAATGGAAATCTTACCTGACGCACGGCATCGCACGCAGTCAGAGGATACATGAAGAGCAGGTCACCGTACGGTCCGAGGACTCCGTTGCTTTTGCAGGTGTTGCCTAGTTTCAGCTCCTCTGCGTCTGCGCCCTGACCGTAGAAGGCCGGTTTGACCCGCACGACGAAGTCAGACGCGGAGCAGGTTACAGAAACGTCTGGGAGAGAGGCGAGGCCCGACTGGATCTCCCCTTGACGCATGGATTGAGGTGTTCCAGGCGCAGGAGTAGGACCGAGTTGAGACAAGGGAAACGAGCTGGCAGGTAACCAGAGGGAGGACTTTCTGTTGCCCGTTGTTGAAAGTTTTGATTTTGGCGTGCCCGGTTTGAAGAGCTTTTTCCTTCTTGTGAATTGAGATTCGTAAGTGTCGACGGCACAGCCGAGGAGGCCAAGTGATAAAACACTCCAGAAAATGTAGAGATGCCGCTTTGTTTTCATCGCAGCAGACTGCTGTCCTTCTACCTTCTCTTTCGATCTGCGCGTAAAGGCAGCGACCAGTCACGGCTGGGGGTAATTAGTGTGGAGGGTAAATTGGCAGCCTGTTGCCAGGCTGTTGTTGAGATTGGTTTTGGTTGGTTTCAGACTTTACAGGGAACCAGTTGCTTAACTTTACCTAATAGAATAATACATGAAAATGAAAGGAAGAAAATATAATAGAATATTTGATTGGGACATTTCAGCATGGGCTTTCTTTTTCTTTTCTTTTCTTTTCTTTTCTTTTCTTTTCTTAAAAAGGTAACTTTTCTACCAGATGTATTTTTTCGGATACTGTCCTGAGACGTCCAACCAAGTATTGTTAAAAGTGCAAAATGTAGTTTAGGCGAGGACATTTTAATCAGCGGGGAGAGGATCTTCGCTGACAGATTTTTATTTTATTTTTAGGCTTGAACAAACTCTTTGTTTTCATGGCTGAAATAACTGAATATACAAACTAACCACAAAGGACAACACAGATTCATACCGTATTACTTTTTTCTATATTTGACAGACCCTGCCACCTTTCTAGCTTCAAACACTGTTCTGGGGAGCTTATTTTCTTCTGAGAACAGCTTGCTTAGTCAGTTATTGAGTTTGTATTATTATTATTATTATCATTATTATTATTATTATTATTATCATTATTATTATTATTATTATAAATATTAAAATTATTCTAGTTTGAATTTCTTCTCCAAAACTACAATGCCCCAAATCTAATAAATCTATCTGTTAAATCAACCAGTATTCTTCATGACCTGCATGGAGACAGAAAGTTATATTATATTGATGATAATGAAATCACATCAGTTTTTTTCTCTGCTTTGACAAACTTTATTCACAGACTTAAAATTACAAATGTACACCGCATGGATTTGTCTCTTCACTGAATTTCATATTGCTCATCAAGGTCCAACTTAGAAAAAAGTATTTACATATTATACATACAGCAGCACATAAACACCAAAGAGATGCGTAATGTGCTCCAGTAGGCCCTTTAAGTGCAATTTAAAAACCCCTTAGAATGAGAACTATGCAGGAATATATTACATTTTTAAGGATCTTTTTTAATAAATAAGGTCATTTGTGGTAAAGCAACCTCAAGTGGGGACAAATCTCTCCTGCATATCTTACAGATAAACTGAGTTTGGGCTGCTGTTTTAGAGTCCCAACACTGTAAAAAGCAGCTTGTTTATGGCATTACTGCAACCTCTCATTTAGATGTTTTCAACAGGACTCACTCTGTCACATCACCAGCAACTACAGTTTACTGTTAATAAATTATACACATGTGCTTTCATGAGCAAAGTTATAATCCCTTAGATAGTCTGTTTTAAATAAATAATTAAATAAAGCGTTTTTCATGTCAGATGAAATGACTTCATAATGGAGTTGACTCCGTTGCAAAAGCACACTCAGAAATGTCTATCAAACCTCATGGAGATTGGCTGAAATGTTAAAGCACAAAAAGGTGTGATGGGAAACCCCTCTCAGTAACAAAATTAACCAACAGAAAAATCTCATCGCAACTAAATACACAAGATGTGTGTGTAAGGCAGTGATTCAGCCTACATACAGTGCATGATACTAAGAGGTGTTTTTGCGCCTTCGAAAGATTCAAGTACACTTAAAAGTTCTCGTGTTTATGACATTATGCACAGGAAACACCTAATGAAAAGTAGAAATTGTAGCACAGCTCCATAAAACTCCAATTAGTGGGATAGTGCTGGTATGCCCTTTATAAATAAGGGCTCATTCTGTGCATTTTCGTCAGTGCATCGTCTGAATGAAAAGTCACACACGGCTGACCAAAGACACGGTAAACATTAAGGGTAACCTTGTGCTCATGACCGTCCTGCATGAGTGAAGGTATGATTTTGTAAACCAGCAAATAAATACTTCATAAACAAAACCACAAATCACAAGCTGTGTCCCAATTCCATGCTGTTGTAACCACAGTATGTAGTGCGTTCACAGTGGAGAAGTGTAATAACAGAGTTGATGAATACTAATGTCCCACAGTGCAATGCACAAAGAAATGAAGGAGCTGCTAACAGCTGCAGGATCGTATCACTTAACAGTAGAGTAACACATCTTTGGAAAAGATCTTTGATTTCCATTGAAATAAAAAAATAGACTACAGCTCCCATGAGTCTTAGTCTCATACTTATAGAAGCTTTAGTTGCTGAAAACATGTTTTATCTTCTTTGAAATGATTGTATTGTTCAGTTCAGTAGTAGATACTTATTCAAGTTAAAATATGGACAGATTCCGGTGCAGTTTTTTAGCTAAATGATGAAAGAAGGAAAAGGTATATTGGAGGTGGAAACAAGATGAACAGACACTGACTCTATACTGGAGATATTGTAAGCTGCCTTTTAGTTCTTGCAGACAACGTTCAATTGGGACACAGCAAGAGATAAAGAACCGCAGAACATACTTCCATCACATACACAAGCTGACACCGGTCGGCCACCAGAGGGCGATGTAAACCTGTGTGATCCAATCAAGGCAGCCAGTATACGCTGACGTCTCAGCAGCAGCAGCAGCAGCAGCAGTAGTGGTCTGTGTTCCCGCCTCATTGTAGTTGGTGGTCGTGTCCCTCGACAGCTTGTGCAAACTTGTACAGCAAGTGGCGGCTGGCTTGTCCCCTGCCGCTCACACGCTGCTCCCGAGCGCTGAGGTTTCAGACTCAGAAGACTCCCTGTTTAAAGGACGGGAGAACAGCCAGGAGTCAGACACAAAGGACTTGGCTTATTCACACAGGGTGAATAATGAACTCCAACAGTGGAGCAAAACATTTGTTCTTGAAGGTTTCATTTGAATTTAGCTCAGGTATACAGAGTAGAACTGAAGTTTGGCATCTCACTGGTTTGTTTACTGTGATCATGCAGGAGTCCTTCTGCACAACATTGTCTAACTATGTTTGGCAGTGATGATTAAGTACATTTACTCAATTACTGTCCTTTTTGAAGTCCTTGTACTTTACTTAAGTCTCACCATTTTCTGCTTAGTTTTAAATCCATTTCACGTCAAAGTGGAGGTGTAATATTATTCTTTTTACTACACTACAATTATTTGAAGACTTTAGTTACTGTGCAGATTACATGTAGTTTCACATTCATCTAGTTTCTTTCTTTCTTTCATTTTCTTCATTTTTCTTGTAGTTGACTGTAGTTTAGCTTTTGGGAGCTTCAGCATCCACTGAACATGAATCCATACATTTACAATGTATAGTGTTTTACAATTTACAGTCTTTTGCTCGTCTACCTACATGTAACCATATGGTACGTTTACTCTCAGTTGGGAAGTTGATGTTCGTTATTTATCTCGATTGGCTGCAGGCCTGCAGCCACTCCCTTTTGAAACAGGCCTCTCTTCTTAACAAATGGTTTGCCTGATGACAATCTTGCACTGAAACTTGCAAATAAATGTATCACTGCAAGGTGGACTGTGTGCGTGAGTTTGCTTGCAACTTTTGATCTACTCGCCTCTCTCCTAAACATCAGAATAATAATATAGATGTGCAAAGCATTTCTCTGTTAATGAATGTAACAGTATGTTACAAGGCCCTATTCACTGGGATTTACATGAGCCATGGATTTACTTAATCATCAGTGTTGGAATGAAAGCACATTTGTTCAAGTTCATTTTCTGCTACTTCATTCTACATTTTGACGCCAAATATGTATTCACTTATTTGCTAACTTTAGTTACTAGTTAATTTGCAGATTGCATGCTGCAATTAGTGCACATTTTTTAAGTAAAACATTTTACGAGCGCAAGCTTCTGCATTGTCATGGATTTCACTTTCCACTTACAGCAATTCCTGCAGCAGTTTTCGGTTGCCCTGCCGCCTTTCCTCATCAATAGGGTAGGTCCTCAATATCAACAGTCCCACAATGATAAGAACCACAGGCACAGGAGAGACCAGCACCTTCAGTGTTAAACTGACTGCTTCTGGTTGCGAGCAGGACCCAGTTACATAGCCAGCAAATCTGCAGAAAAATGCGGATAGAAAGAAAAGTTGAGCTGATGTGAGTACAGTTTGGCATGATTGTTAGACAAAAGATTATGGGATTGTTGACCACATGACTACTGGACTGATGAGCTGTAATGTGGAGATAATCTCATGTAGAGTGTTAGAGATCACGGCCTTGCAGACATAAGTGAGTGCTAATAAAATGTTAGGGATAAAATGTTTTCCGTTTTTTTTACAGGATTTACAGATAAGAATAATAAAAAAAATGGATCAGTTAACTCACTTCATACTAAGTGTAGAGATACCCAGGGATACACCAGAAGCGAACTTGATGAAGAACACATAGTAGGAGTAGAACAGTGCCTCGTGACCATGGATGTCTGGGTTCCTAACCTTAAAGTCATCCACTACATCAGGGAGCATCGACCTGAAAGAAGAAACACCACATTTAGCAAAAAAACTCAAGACACACTCATCAAGATTGTTTATGTGCATTAAGATCCAGGGATGTTTCCTGTGGATTAACTCACCAAGGCATGAGGAAAGCTGCCGCCACGCTCACACCTGCAGCCATGGAGACCAGGTAAGAAAGGATCAGGTTGCTCTTGACAGAGATGATTAGGATCATGAAGGGTATTGCCCACTATAAGAAAGAGACAGGAGGATGTGAGTGATTCCATAAAAATACATCCTCTTTGAATTAATGCCAAAAACAAGGTTATTGTTTTTTTTGTAAACTTACAGTCATGCCAAAGTAAACTGCATTCTTCTTCCCAAACCGAGTGAGAAACCACTGCCATAATGGGATGGTAAGAGCCCCAGAGAGCTGGAAGAAAAGACACAAACAACTATTGGTATTGTAGTTTCATTAAATAAGATTATCCAAGCTCTTCTAACTCCTAACTGGGCTTGATCGATGTTCTGGAAAATGTGGGAACCAGAAAGAACAAAGTGACCGCTGCAGGAGGAGGTCAAGGAACAAGGCCTCAATATTCTTTGTGTGGTCTTGATTCAACCTGCAGGGGGCTGACAACCTTTGACCTCTAAGGCCAAACTTTGTCAACCAGTGTTAAATGACCACACGGGAACAAGCCTGCCAACTCAGCAGCCTGAGAAGTGAACATCAACCTTGTGCAAGGACAGTGGAAAATATTCCCTTTCTTTCCCTCAACTCCCACCTCTCCAATTATGATACACGGTGCCCAAAAATGTTTCCACTCCTAATCAGAGGGAAAGGCATCAGAGCAGAAAGCTTGTGAGGAGGATGGAGAGGAGGGTCCAGCCAATGGTGGCAGTGAAGAATGGCCAGGGCACAAAAGCTTCACTGTGTCTCCCCTCGATCTCCTGCTAACGCCATGTGAGTGTGTGACTGGGAGACAGGTTCCCAGGAGCCCGAACAACACCTCCTCTCACCCTGAAAATCTGCCCTTTCAGCCCCGGTAGCATGCGTCCCCTCGCCTGAGTACAGGCTGAAAAACCCCCACAAACTCTGGGACCTTACTCTGTGCCATACGGACAGCCAAACTGCTGCAGATTGCACTGATGTCCTCCAAATCTCACACTGATTAGCGCTTTTATAAGGAGGCGAAGAGTCCTTCAGGGCAAATTAGAAAAACTCACCATGATGACCAGGAGAATATTCTGAAAGTCCTTCCTGTGGCCGAGAGCGTAGGTGATGAAAAGGGCAAAGTTTCCCTCCAGTAGCTGTAAATACAAAAAAAAAAGAGTCAGTTTCAACAGTTTCACATTATGGAATATACACTTGATCTTGTTTGTTTAATATGCACAAATTTTAAAACCGAAAGTTGTTTTACTTTTGGAAAAAGGCTAGCCTGACCCCTTGTTTCCCGTCTTAATGCTACGCAAACTCTCCTCTGGCAGTATCTTCATTTAATGGATGGATACTAAAGTTGCACTAATCCTCCCATTTAACAGACAGTAAACCATTTTCCAGAATATTTAATTAACTATTCTAGCTTAGCTTAACTATGACTATGAAACAGACAATGAAACACAGTGTTACCATGAAGGCCAGGGAGGTGAAGAGGAAGCCGATAACCAGCTTGATGTACGGTCCATGACTCATCACCAGACACAGGCCCTGACGGAAGGTGAGGCACATGGAGTTTTTCCGTACGGTCTCTAGAATTCAACAGGGAGGAGAAGAGAACATAGATAAGACAGCTGGAGATCTTTGCCGTGAGGAATTTAAAGCATGACGATGATGATGAGAAACTATGTCTGATGATATTTAGTGTCTGCCACAATGAGGCCAATGCATTCTGACATTTTTGGACAAGGCCAAATGTTTCCCCAAGGGGCAACTGATACAGACTGATACAAGCAGTATATCATACAAGCTGTGTATCAGAGGACAAGTCTCAAGTCTTGGCTATGAATTGATTTTGTCTACTTTCCATCTGGTTCCTAGAGATCTCTGTATTGGAAGTTCCATTACTTCCATTTCCTAACTTCACATAACCTCACTGACTAGCAGATCTGCACAACATGTGTGATTCAGCCAACTAGATGCCTATGCTGTTCAGACGAGTAACTTCACATGGCTCTTGCTTTGGTTGGATGCAACACAAGTTATGGCTACCAACATGGTGGATAAGGAGCTTGCACAAAACAACTATATTTCATGTAGTGTTTTAATGATGCAAATGGAGAAATTCATAGGTTATTTCAAGTGTGGCCATAGTCAACAGGGTGTTTAAAAACTGAAAAAGATTGCAATTTAGATCTTGGATTGTGACTGCGTTTCAATATATTGTGGTATTCATTTCTGGCCCTATCTCCCACCCCTAACCGTCCGAGTCTCATGTCTCCAGTCCACAGCTCTGCTATGATTTCCACCTTCTTTCCCACTCCTTTCGTTATTTCATGGATTCATACCTTTTTGCTCCTTCACACCCAAAACCAAGACTATGGCACAGAGGATGTAGATGATGCAGATGACCCCTGATGCAATCAGGTAAGCTTGTTTCTGAGGACAGAACAGACAGCATTTAGTTAAACAATCATGTAAAAGCAATATCAAATAGCTGTAAATACTGGCTGATATTACTCAAAGGACTCACCGTCTCATCCAGCGTAACATCTCTGGGCGCATCGCTTTTATTCGAGTTCGTGCTGTCGATGACATCAGTCTCATTGGGACAATTTGAGTAGCCACCTACTATCTGTCCCTGGATTGCAGTGCCCAAAACAGTTCCCAGCACCTCCACCATCATACCTGAGAAGCACAGAAATGGATCAACAGTGCATAAACAACAACACACAAAAAACAATCTGATCACACCGGAGCGCTGACGTACGATAGGCAGTGGCAGAGTCCCTCTCTTTCTGGTCTTTGCTGATGAACATGGTGAGGGCTGAATATGGCACATGGAAGCACTGCAAATGTACACAAACACACAGTTAGGCTTTTGTACACACAGTGGGCACAAGAGGAACAAAGTACTGTGAGGATTGTCCATCTGTATGACATACTAACCGTCTGCATTGACTGGAAGAGGCAGTAAAAGATCAGGAACCAGTAGATCTTCCCTTGTTCAAAAGGAGGAACATACCAGATCAAGAAGTAAGTCATTACGGCAAATGGAGTAGAGAAAAGGATCCTGTGAAGAAAAGAGTAGAGGATTGTTAGGAAACAGTATCATGAAAGTGCATTTTAAAAGCTTTCAAAAGGGAAATGGGTTTGATATTTCCTCACTATGTTGGCATTCTGTGCCGTTTGGCACGAGACAAAAAGTGCACCCAGCCTGCTGTTTCCTGCTGCTCAAGAGACTGTTTAATCAATACTGCCAACTGTTACTATACCTTTATCCCCCTTTTCATTTTTCCTCCCTTGCAGTCTTTTCAACTCTCTCATGCCGCTTTGTGAATAATCCCCCTAATCCAGCCTTGTTAGAGCTCGCGTGTGGAGAAAGGGCCCAGTCTGGGCTGTATGGGGAGACGAGAGTGGGCTGGCTCAACGGTGAGGCCACCCTGGCCCACCTCGCTCTCACTCTTCCTCAGCTTTGTTTGTCCTCAAGCTGACCTCAGTCAGAGAAGCTGGTGCCACTTCAGAAACTTTTGTTCAAACAGACAGATAACAGTATGGCTAAAACTTTTTCTTCTAAAATAGGGCCTGCTGTAAGAGCTCATATTATTGCTGTGTGGCAGTGAGGAGAAACACTACAAGAGATATATGTGCCAAAAGGAAACCACATGTCTCTTGTTGACAGACACACATCAAGTCAAGTATTAATTTACTCGATTAACAGGAAATCATTAGCAACTATTTTCATTTTTGCTGCTTATGTAATAGTAAACCTTGGCCACTTGGAGCATGCAAAAATGTTTTCACCATTTTTGACATTTTATAGACCAATCGTCATCAAGAAAATTGTAAAAATAGCCTTTAGTTGCATCATAAAAGTCGAGAGCTGTTGTGCGAGAGAGATAGTGCCGACAGGCTCTGAGAGCAGAATCACTGAGCATTGAAAGATGTTTCCTTAATGAACAAGACACTCCTGCAGATCCACATAGTCTCCTCGTCTGGACACACATTGGAAATAATAGAGAAAGCACCTCCTGTTTTTTCTCTGAGTGTCTGAGTGAATTAGGTTAATGAGAGCCATTTCATATGGAAATAGAGGCCTGGTTGCGACTGTCGCCCATTCACGTGGCTTATTCGAACACAAGCCAAAGACTCTTTATGTGTCACATTTGCCAGTTTGATCAGTTACAAATTGCATACTCAAAAAGCTGTGTAAAACATATTTTCAAGGCAAAATGTCTCATTCGAGTCTCCTGTCTCAATGTCTTTATGTAAAACGCTGTCAGCTGAAATAGGAAGGAGAAGTGAGGACATAAAAAGACAGCTGTGGGTTCTTGTCTAACGGCTGGCTGTTTCGAATCGCTACAGAGGCCACAGAGGATCATGTACATGTTACTGTTTTAACAATGAACTCAATTATTTCAACCGCACTTGTCTCTTGACCCAAGGTAACCTTGCTCTGTTACTGCCAAACCCCTTTCCTAAACAGTCAGTGGGAAATCACACACAGACACACACACACACAGACACACACACATATGGACACTCCCCCATTGGTTTGAAGCTGATGGTGTGTTGTAGGTTGGACCAATCACAGCAGAAGCTTGTGAATTCACCCTCCCACCCCCCCATGCAGCTCGTGCACAGCCAGCGTTTCTGACTCAAATACCCATGATGCTCAAGATATCACATGCGATACAAATGCCCGTAAAATATTTAGATCTGTTCCGGCACAAATTATATCATAGCCTAAGGCAACTAAGGCGTTTCTGAAGTGGGGATTCACATCCAGTGGACACATTTCACACTCTCCTCTCCTGCTCACGTACACACATGTAAAACAGCACCGAGTTTCACCCACCCCCGAGCAGGAACAAGGTCATTTTTATACACAAACTGACTTCCTTAATGAGCTCAACTGTCAGCATCACATGGCCATTATTGTATTTTACTGTACTTTTATTATATTAAAAATACAGATGTTCAGTCTGTTCAGGGTTGCAGGGAGCTGAAGCCAATCCCAGCATGCTTTTGGCACGAGGAAGGGGAATCACCTGACCAGCTGCCAGTGAGGCTAACACATGAATGTGTACATGGGACTGACCATACTGTGCTGTATTGCTTAAAACAAATTAACAGATCTTTTTAGACAAATCAAATCAAGGAATTTGGCTCTAACATGTGTAGTTTTTTTTCCAGAGTTATTTAATTCCTCAGATCAGCAAGAAGCAAACATTTCCATGTTACTGTACTAAGATGTACCACGTTTTATCTATAAATGGTTCTTTTTACCAATTAATTGTGTAATGTATACATTAGGAATCAACTAAGATGTTTTTTTGTAAGTTTTACTGATACGAATTATTAATACTCAAAGAGACCAGTACTTGGAACGAATGTACATTTGCTGTAAAATTATAAATATTGTCAAATGTCACAATGTTTCTGCTTTCAAGTCCACTTCCAGTGATCAGTGCCTCACCACAGTCCATAATGTGCATTACTTTCCTATAAAAAATTTTTTAATAACCAGTGATGGATTGTAATGAGTACAATTTACTGGACTTAAGTACAATTTTTAGGTCCTTTTTTTAAATATATAAATTTTGTGATACATCCTCTCCACTACATTTTTCAACAAATATTTGCTAACACTAGTAACCAGTTACTTTGCACATTCAGATTATACTATATATACATTTTTTTTATTCGCTCTATCCCTAGTAAATAAAGTGAATTATATATTCTTTAATAACAGTGTTTATTCATAGTGTCAAGCTCTATACACACAGATAGGAAATTAAGGTAGTTGTGGTGTTTATTTTTTGTTGTTGTTCTGAACACACAAGGACAAATGTGCAATGCACTCACGTTCTCACATCGGCGTGTTGGCCTTGTTACCAGAACATAATTAATGCTGTTCCAGGAGTGTCAGTGAACAGGTTTGTGTAATGTCATAACTTATTGACTCGAGGGGGGAGAAGGACCAGAAAACTACACACCACCATGCAGCGACAGAAAACTGTAAAGACGTGGGAAGTAATGAATCACCTTTGTCTTAAACAAAAGTATAACAACACATTCCAAACGGAATTCAATTTCTGGTCTCCTGATTTATAGTCCTGTAAGCGGCACACAACCTCTAACAAGTGTTATATTCCTAAAACAATGGCAAGTCTATTCAAAAAGTGAACAACATGTGTCTTAACATTAACAGCTGGTTGATTCTACCAAACATCTGCATCTAGAAAGAAGCCTTAGCTGCAGTTCACTGCAAATGTTACACTTGTGGCTTTAGTATGTGTCAGAGGGATTAACGAATGAATGGTGTTTAATACAGAGCATATTCTCATAATTTAAACCACATTCTTCCTCAGTAGTCACTTCAACCCTGCAGCCATGGTTACTGCTGGGGTCTCATGAGCTGTCTTTTTGTCAGTACATCTAACACTCATTCCCAGCATTTCCTTTTCATCGCTTAATATCCTGTTCGCATTGTGGGCCTGTCCTGAAACATTGTGCCGCTGTGAGATTCAGAAACCTACCAGGGCATCATGCGGCCGATTCCGGTCCATCTACTCCGGCTCACCAGGAAACCCACGGTTGGATCTGTGATGGCGTCCCATGCCCGGCCCACAAATAGGATGATGGAGGCATGGGAAGGGTCCAGCTACAGGGAGAAATTGGAAAAGGAGCGAGACATGAAACCACAACAAAGAGGATACTAAACACTACCTCATATGGCTGCGCGGCTTTGGAATGATTCAACAGAGCTATGACGCCAGTGAGAATATGACACCAGTGAGAATATGACACAACAGCAGTGAGATACACAACTGTGCCATTTTTCTTTAAGGACATGTAGCGTTCAAAGGCACTCTAATGATCTCATCTCTTGAGCTTGAATGGTCTGTGTACAGTGGAAACGTCTAACTCGCTAATTGAGTGACAAAACAAAGCAGCAGGACACCAGGTTAATGCGCTTGACCGGCTACTGCTGGAGACTGTTAAACTGATCCAAGGGTTAGAAAAATGAACACAAGAAGCTAATCAGTATGTGCAACTACAGGGAGAAATGCAAACAGAAGGAAAGCACTGAATAAACTTAAGGATATGCAAATAAACAAAAAGGACATTTAAGTGGCCACTCCAGTTAAACAAAATGTCTGTTGTCTGTGGCTCCTGTCAATCACCTGAGCCACATCCAGCAGGTAGATCTGGAGGAAGAAGCCCAAGGCGCTGCCCGTGATCTGGTAGGGAGCCCCTCCGATGGCGTAGCAGAGTTTGCTCCACACAGACAGGGGATTTGTCTGGGCCCTTGGCTGGAAGACAAGCAGAGGGGGTGGGAGGACGGGAGGCAGAGGAGATATGCAATGGAGTTAGTTTGTGCATCTGACTGTAAACACTGAAATGCTTGTAATCCTAGAGGAGCTCTAAATGACAGTTAAGTGGTGTGATCATTATCTCCAACTCTCATCTGTTGTCTGGAGTTTTTTTCAATCCCCGTTTTCAGCTACAAATTCCCTCATCCATCCCTCTGTCAAAGCATCTCGCTGTGTTAAACAACCTGTTACCACGAGGCACTGACATTGGCTAACTTCCCTCACCCCACTGCTCAGAACGTCAGATTAGAGACAAATCCCTACTGGCCATGCAGCCCGAGCCTATACGCCATAGTCAAACAGTGGTGTGAAAGTATGAGGTTACTGTAGTTCACACACACACACACACCACATCATTAAGACTCCAGCGCTGCTATTGGCTCCAGCAATAGGATGTTGGAGGTAGTGTGATGTTTTATGCTGAGTGGCCAACAGTCAGCAGACAGTCTAGAGTTGTATCACATCCTGTGCGGAGCCAATCACCTGTTATGGGCTGATGATGTCAGCAAGGGGGTATCTACACCCTGATTCACATCCACCACGGACACTAAGCAGCAACACCTCATGCTGTGAGCAAACTGCTGCCTCCTCACAAACCTTCAGCACGGCATGTCCACGCTGGGGTAATAATATTGAGAAGCTAAAAATAAAATTAAGGCTTAATAAGGGAATACAGCCTGTAGGCGACCTCGGATGGCTGGTAAGGAAAATCCTGTGCAATACAGGAATAGGCGGACAGCTTCAGCGGGCAAAAACGCGGAAAGAGAGTGGACTAAAGGAAAAAACTGAACGCACCTTTCAGAAGTTACGTGAAATGATTTCCATTTGAATAGAAGAGCTGCTTGGGGGCACAAATTCAGCAAAGAGCAATCTAACTATTTACTTTAATAAATTATTCAAAAGCAATGAAAAGCCCCAGGCAAAATGGGAAAATACTACATTTGAATCATTTTAACTCTAAAGGTGCATTTGAGGTACAGTTTAATCCAAAGCAGCTTGGACTGCAGATGTTCTGATCAATGTGAAAGGTTGAAATGTCCTGTGATTTGATACAGTTGATAAAGGAGTGATTGGAGAGAAAACATGATGTTGGAGGCATTTTAGGCTGTAGATGGACCACACTTTTCATAGAAATCCTCACTTGGGTGTTACCTGGAGGCTGTTAGACTCGTACAGCCGCCAGTTTGAGTCCTTCAAGGCTTTCAGACCGGTTTAATACACAGATAAGTCTCTGTGTAGGCGCTCCAAGAGACTGGTTGACATGTGTTTTAATATTATAATAAATGTAAACGTTGAATATTTAATTTTAGACTCCAAACGAATCATCAATCATGCAGCACGCAGCTCAGCTCTACGTTACCACGTCACGCTTCTGCACAGCACATCTGTCATCACACACACACACAGGCTACTGTGCTGCATTCGACGTCTGAATGAATTATTATTATTTTTTTTAATTTTTCCCCAAAATGTCAAGTTTGAATGGGAGGTGGTCCCTTTAAAGCCGGTGTGTCAGGCTCAGGAGCACGAGCAGCTGCCCGAGGACAGGACGGAAAAAACCGGGCGAGATTCAAGTGAGGCGAGCGGAAAAGAAGCGTTTCCTAACGTTTCCTTTCAATTTAGGCGCCTTTTCACGCCCCTGAACCCACAGGGGCGACACTGACTGAAACACCCTCCGCTTTTACAACCCCGAATAAATCAAATATAGCATCGAGCTCTTACCTTTGCTGTCTTGTCCTCTGTCTGTTTGACTGACAAGAGAGCCGCCGGGCACTGCTCCGCGCCTTCTCCTCGTGCCATTGTGCTGTCAAGACGATGGTGGCAATTAATCAGTTTCCCTTTATATGTCGTAATATCTGTCGGTGTCGGAAGAAAAAGAACCGCTTCACAGCTTCACGGTGTCCCTCTCGTCGGCGTCTTGAACGTTTTCTGAGGCTGAGGCGAGTCTCTCGTGCTCTGCTTACCGGTTCATTCAATCTACTACAGTCTACGTCACTTGTGCTGATGACGAAAACGATCGCATGTTCAGCTGCGGATGCTTCGGGCGCCGGAGAAAACCGAGGTCACATCCACGAGGAGATCGAATATCACGTTTTGGGCTGAACATGAGTCATTTGTCGATGAGAATGCACTCAGTTTACGGTTGGAAAAAATGTTTGCCATTATGTAGCTAATATAATTGTATTGTGTTATATTTTTTATATCAGTTCATCTTGAAAAAAAAAGTGTCACTCCAAATACATCCAGTATATCCTTACTCCACCTTTCTCTAGGCTAATTCAATAAAATGTAATACGGTGTAGGCTAGAATACAAATAAACTACGGGGCGTGTGACTCTAAAATGGGTCTTTAAACGCACCAGCCACCACAAAAGCAACCTCAGCTGTCACACTTGTTCCCTTTTTTTCTTATCGCTTGGCATAATTGTGTTTTTGCACGTGATATACGCAATATGAATAATATATTGTTGTGCAAGTGCAAGAATGATGCGGTGTAAACAATTACAAGTAGTGTCAGAAAAAAATATGATTCACAGTGATGGCTCTGACTCACAGAATTGCTTCCCTGCATACACAAATTGTTTATGCAGCTGAGTAAAAATATGATCTCTCTCACACACCGAGATACAGTGAGATGACTCCGTCTTGCTCTTAGTATGTGATGTGATCTTTATTCAAATAATGGAAAGAATTCAAGAAAACCATGTCTATTTTCTATGTTTTACACTTTGACTTTCGTTATCTAAGGACATTATTTTCTCATAAGCTTCACTGGGCGACTATGCAGCAGCGAGCACGATTTATCTTCAGTATATAACTTCTAACCTGTGGATCTGCTTCAGTTAATCAGTGTCACTATATTTAGAGCCAGAGTGGGTGTCTGTAGATTCAGGATTGTCCCCCATTTCCCATATCACATGCACAATATCATAACCCACGATAATCAAATATTTAATATTAATCTATTATTCATTAGCCAAGGGAATAACATTTGTCAAAATACTGGAATGAGCATAGAAGAGAGATTGTACAACCTGTTAACACCAGCCACAAAATCAGTTTCAAAAATCCATTGTTTAAGATAAAGAACTTCAGTTGTTGAAGCTCAACAGTCCGAAGCAGCGGGGAAAAAACTGATTGCAAATGAAGCAACATAAAGCAAGGAAGATAAAATAGCCAAAATTAAGATAAAAAATACATTTAAAACAAATAATGTATACTATATATCCCTTTCACATACACAGACATGATTGCTAATTGTACCCACAATCGTAATGCACTTGTGGTGTGTAGTATTATGTTAAGTGTATATACATATAATTGCAATGAGACTTTGATCACACAGGATAGAAGCATCATTTCACACTGTATACATGTAATTAGAAATAGTATACATTCATACGATACATGAATACATATAGAATACATATTATATGTAGAAAACACATAATGATAGATTTACTGTATATAAACAATAGTTACACTGCGACATTCGGAAGAATCTGTCATAATGTGTCTATATTATAAAATGTACATATACAGTATCAGTCAAAAGTTTGGACACACCTTCTCATTCAGTGTTTTTTCTTTTATTGTTTTCTATATTGTGGACTAATATTGAAGACATCAAAACTATGAAGGAACACATGGAATTATGTAGTGAACAAAACAGTCTTAAACAAACCAGAATATGTTTTATACTTCATATTCTTCAAAGTAGCCACCTTTTGCTTTGATCAATCAGATTCATGAGGTAGTCACCTGGATGATTTTCCAACAGTCCTGAAGGAGTTCCCAGAGGTGCTGAGCATCTGTTGGCTGCTTTGCCTTCACTCTGCAGTCTAACTCATCCCAAACCATCTCAACTGGGTTTAGGTTGGGTGACTGCGGAGGCCAGGTCACCTGACACAGCAGTCCGTCACTCTCCTTCTTGGTCAAATAGCCCTTACACAGCCTTGAGGTGAGTTTGGGGTCATTGTCCATGTTGAAAAACAAATGATGGTCCCACTAAGCACAAACCAGATCAGATGGCATGTCTCTGCTGAATGCTGTGGTAGCCATGCTGGTTAAGTCTCCCTTGAATTTGGAATAAAAATCACAAATAGTGTCACCAGCAAAGCACCCCCACACCATCACACCTCTTTCCCCATGCTCCACATTGGGAACCACACATGAGGAAACCTTTCGCTCGCCTTTTTTTGCGTCTCACAAAGACACGGTGGTTGGAACCAAAAATCTGAAATTTGGACTCAAAGTAGACCAAAGTAGGGATTTTCACTGGTCTAAGGTCCATTCCTCGTGTTGCTTGGCCCAAGCAGTTCTCTTCTTCTTGTTGTTCTTCCTCAATAGTGGCTTCTTTGCAGCAATTCGACCATGAAGGCCGGATTCACGCAGTCTCCTCTGAGTCTGCTACTTGAACTCTGTGAAGCGTCTGAGCTCTTATCTGAGGTGCTTGTGGATTCTGAGTCTGGTAACTCTGCTGAATGTATCCTCTGCAGCAGAGGTCATTCTTGGTCTTCCCCTCCCTGGGGCGGCTCTCATGAGAGCCAGTTTCATCGTAGCGCTTGATGGTTTGCGCAGCTGCACTTGAGAATACATTCAAAGTTCAGTGTATAAAAATTGAAACTTTAAGGATAGCCTGACCTTCACGTCTTAAAGTAATGATGGACTGTCGTTTCTCTTAACTTAGCTGAGTGGTTCTTGCCATTAGACCTCTGCACAACACAACTGATCGTCGCAAACACATTAAGAAGGCAAGAAGGGAACTGAAAGAAGTCATCAGTAAAACTAATAAAGACTGGATCATATGGTGAAAAACTCCCGTCCTGCTAATATGATATCAGTGAATCCTATTTTTAATCCGTGCGTGACGGGGGACTTTCTTTTTATTTTTGTTTCACATTCACTCAGAAAATGCTTGAAAAGCTCTTAGGTCACATTACAGCAATTTATGCAACACTTTTAAGTTAAGTTCTCCTCTCAAATAAAAGAAGCTTGTTGTGGACAGTTCTCATTACCCTCAGTGACTCAGACTATTTGCTTTTTTAAAATTTGTTTACGGCCTTCTCTTCTAAATAGGGATTGTTTGATCCTCTAGTTCACATATCTAAATATATCAAACACAAGAGAGAGAGAACGAGAAGCCGCTGAATGAAAACGTGCCCTTCCTCCTTGCCTCACCTTTTTTTTTGTTTTAATCTGATGTCTCTTTTTGACCTCTGTCATTCAGCAGCGCCGCTGATCAGAAGTTGACAATACAATGCCACCTCTTGGCCGAGGTGTTGCACTACTTCCTCAGGGAGCACACATTTCACTAACCAGACACATGTTGCCACGTACCCTTGTTTCCACCCACTCTTGTAAAACTCGAGAGTGGGAGGAAAAGCTTTGAAGACACATGTCTGATGAAACAGAGAGTGGATCTGACTAATTCAAAACGTCCTCTGTAAAAAAAACAAAGTCTGAGGGGTAATCCAGAAGAAGTGTGAGTCACGCTATGAGAATAATTATAAAAACTCAGTCACCTGTTCACCACGTCGGTCACTATCAGACTGCAAACGGACTTCTTCCGCTACAGACACTAAAAAATAAAAGTCTTCTTCTAAACTACAGTGAGTCGCCGTGTTGGAAGACATTTCAGGTTTATTAATATCACTCTTGGGTTTTCCCCTATTGTAGTATACTGACCCAGCTGTATTGAAACCAGATGGCTGGCTTAATGGGGCCAAGTACAGTGCTAAGAGGAACTTAGCTGGTCTTATGACATACAATAACCTGAAGCATCTTAATCCAGCTCACTTGTTTTACAGCCAACCTTTTCATTTTATGTAAATGGAAAACTATGAGTGCTAACGTTCTGAAGGTAGCTTTTGTTTCTAAAGAAAATGTAGTGTGGTTACGGTTTTACAGGAGAACTTAACATCCTTTCAATTGATAGATTTGATGATTTTGACTTTTATAACCTCTGATGTAAGGGACATGAAGTGTATAATGTGCTCCTTGTTTTCACACATACAGTACCATTTCACATCCTACTGTTTAAGGCAGGTATTGTGTAAGTTCAGCATGACCCCTAGCCTAACCTATTTTAAAGTACCCTGTTTCATGTAAGCATACAGGAAGCCTGACACACTCATCTGAATCAGCTTGTACTTTACCTAGCCGAACCACACGAGCAACGAACCACACCATGTAATCTGAGTCAGCAACATTCTCCTCTGTATCTAACCTCTGCGAAAACTGTGTTCTTGGCTCATTCTCCTAGAGACGAGTCCATGTCGGTATGCCATCCTGATCTGGAGGGGAAAAAATGCTCCCAATATCGTCTGGAGGAAGTTTCTTACCTTGCAGGACCTCTACACCCCTCGGTGCAGAAAGAATTCTACATTGGATCACCAGAGACCCCAATTCCCGGGCGCCACAACATTCGAATAATTTTACTTGTGGAGCCAGAATAGCATTTTATTGTCAATGACACTTCTTTCATTGTAACAGTTGTGCATAGGGGACACAAAGAACTTGGAACGTTTCAATCACATCACACACAAGACCCAAAAACCCTTAAATGTTGAATGGGAAATCTTTTAGAAAACCAACACTTTATAATGTTTAAAGTAGAAAATACCAGGTTTTATTCAAATGACCACTTTATTTCTTTTCCTCTTTCTCTTGGGATATTTGAACAGTGCAGTTTTTCTTTTGCAACATTTTCAACTTTAATGATGTTCACAGAAAATGAAAAAAAGGACAGTTTATGGATCAGTATTTGAATATTATCACAGATAAGTGGTGTTTGTTTTTTCACTTAAAACTTTCTTGGCAAGAGTTTTACAACATTTACACAAAGCAGACAAATATATCCACAAGCTCAAGTGCAAACATGCAAATGCACAGTGCAGTATAATGCAGATACCAGTACTACAATGTACAAACACTGAAGTAGAAATAACGTTTTGTCAGTGTCCCTAAGCACGAGCAGCAACATGTGCAAATTGCACACAAAGTACTCAACATTGCGCATGTCAGCAGAAATATAATACACTGTATATATATTATATTGTTGAGCTTATATCCCTACTACATTAACTTGAACTCAACATTCATGTGTTAGAGCTGGTTTGTTGGAATGAATTTCAACCACTCATGGGAAGTTCAATTTGCAATTCTATGTCTTAGCCAGCATGAGATGTATATTTTAAGAGGTTGGGGATGTACTTTCACATCTGCGAACACTTTGCAAACTGCACTGAAGACTTCGAGCATTACTGAGGCGCAGGTCATGTTTTGTAATATCATCATCATGAGCATTTACATCATCATATTCTTAGGTAAATTCTTAATTTTCAGTGGATCATCTTAGGTGGAATTAAAACTATAATAATAACCTCTAAAAGGTCAAATCACAATATGGAAATGCTTAAGTAAAGCAGCACATTACCGTACTTGAGTAGACCTACAGCTCTTGAGTAACTATACAACTATTGTCCACCACTGCAGGGTGAAGAAAGTGTGAACCGTAATCTTTTAGTAACCTTTTCAAGTCAAAACTTTCACCATGGCGCCATCTACTGGACACAAATGTGACACCACAAATCACTAGCTTCAAGGCGTAGAAAAGCTGCATATGGATAAAGCCTGGAGTAATTGAACCAGAGTTATGTTCCCTTCTAATGTTGTTCCATATGTATAGTTTAACAACCCTGAATAGATAAAAGTATTCAGTATCATAAAAAGCAGAAAAGTCCAATACCAGAATTTATTATCATTGTTGATCCTGTTAATCATTTTGCAACCAGCTCTGGCAGGTTTGATTTACTTAATTTCACCAGGAATATACTGTAATTCATTTGCAGCGATCATCTGTGTCAGTGCAGCCTTCCTGTGAATCCTGGTCTCATACTGTGCGACACAATAAAACAATTCAAACACATAGTAGTAACAGTCTGCGCGCTCTCAGTCAACCTAATTTGTTCCCTTGTAGACCTGTCAAACTGATCTCACTGTCATCATTACTGGTCCTCTCAGAGTAATGGAGGGATACATAAAACTGCATTTTTATTAATTATTTTGTCAAAACTGGTGTTTTGTTTCTGTGAATCTTTGTGTAATCTTTAAGAATCTGGCCTGCCATCGATCAAACTCTATTACACTGCTGTTGGAAGTCAGGCCATTCCAGCCTGAATGTAAATATGTACATTTACATGAAAAATGTAGTAATGTAGTAGTTGTATGATGCGTATTAATTTAGTCAAGCACAGCTATTTAATTCTACTTTAAACCTTAATTTCAGAGGGAAATGGCGTGCTCTACGACCAGTGTTTTATAGTTAGTTTAGTATAGGTATATACTATATATATTTAGTATAGTTTGAGTTACTTCTTATCAAGTTTTCATTTCATTTCAAGAAACTAATGACTGCAATTTTGAGATTTTGGGCTATTTTTACTATCATATTTTCTTCTATAATACATCTTCTATCAGACCAGTTGAAAGAAAGCCCTATTTAACTACTGCCAGAAAATGTTGAAGTGCACAATAGAAAAACAAACATTATATAAATATACAGAAATATGTTTGTTATGTTTTTAGCCGTAGGTGTAGGTTGTCAGATTGATTGTCATAAATAAGTATGTTTGTTCCGCAATAGGTCTGATTTGAGGTTTTAATCCTATTCACCATATTTTGTTTGATTAAAATGTATAGAGTTTTACAGTCCATTTCTTTAATGCACTATGTAGTTTTTGGAAAAGAAATTCAAATTCAGCCATGAAAAATACTAATAAGGTAGCAATACACACTCAGAAATATTTATTTATTTCCATACGTAAAAAAAAACAGGCTGTTCTCAGAGGAAAATAAAGACCCAGAACATGGATTGAGGATGGTTTGTTAATTCCGTTTATTCAGTCATGGAAATAAACCAGTGAAAATGTTTACCCTCTGATTTAAATTTCCTCCCCAAAACTACATAGTGCACCTTTAAAGGCCGTCCTCAAAGTTAGACATTTTTTTCTCAAATTATTCTCAGAAACCACTTCATCAGAATCCAAACGCATTTGCTTTTTTAAGTTATTCCTATCTGTATTCTGAAAGATTTTTTTTCGTGTATCATTCATAGCCTGATTTATATAACATATTGTTCCTAAAATCACAAATAAAATGGAAGTTTACTGTATGTTCAGATATATGGAGTGATGAAAAGAGACCTTTGAAACCTTTGCCAAACCTTTTGACAAAACAAACACCTGGCTTTATCCAATGTTCTTTAGCTTTTCTTAGTGTGTGTGTCTTAAGATAAGCAATATACTGAGGAAGTTTCAGGCTCGGTACCTGTTTGTTAAACATTTGACCTGGTATTCCCCTGTACTGCCAGTAATTTACACGCTGTAGACAGCAGGTGGCAGCCTGACTCAGCGTGTGCTGCAGTGAGGCAGTGGCTGCAGCCATGAACCACTCCAGGGATGTGTGAAGCTCTTTAACTTTTGCAACCAGTTCACATAAAATACTCACTTCTTTTATTAAGAATGTCCCTAACTGTCATTCTCAGTTTGCCTTGAGCTGCATTACAGTCATGTGATTCAAACCTCACCATTATCAGCTAACTTTAAGTCAAACTTTACAGCACAAGTCTGTCCTCAATTATGATCTCAGACTAGGTGTTTCCTTCTGACTCTTTGCAGCAATAATTTCCCATTGAAAGGTGAAGTCAGGTCAGGAACTCAGACTGTGATCATAACTTATAATATTTTCTCTAACGCAGCTCTTTGCTAAGGAGGAAATGAAATGGCAAGTGATAACATCGCAAGTTGAAGCTTGATGTGACGCATGTATTGTCGTAATGAGATCCGCTATGTGGACTCTGTTACCAGGTAAGGCCTGGGCTCCCTGCTGATCACACTCTCAGGGTATTTTGAGGGTGTGTGTTTGAATATGGTGATTTCCATCCCAGGGGGGCAATAACACTTGCGTGAATTATTTATGTTCTCATCTGCATGGCTTTTCTCCGGGCTCCGGGTCACTGGTCCCACTTTTAAACCTGCTACAGTGTTGTTTTTAGATGGGTGTGGGAGGTCAGAGGTGAGGGTGAGGGTCGTGGGGAAATGGAGGATGCCCCCTTGTAGAAGCACATGGGGTCAATTCCACAGACAGTCCCTGAAAACCTCTGAATTCCTGCACCGCATTGTGTCCAATATTCTTCAGGCGGCTGAGTGGGTGTTGTGGACTACATGAGGACTCTGCTGAGGTGGATCCCGACCCCCCCCCCCCTTTTTACCATCCTCACACATATGCTACTATAACAATAAAGGACAATGGCGGGTACTTGAAGTTAAGCTGGGAGATGACTTGGGGAGCTGGCTATTGTTGGTGTTAAGCATTGTTAACCCAACAATGTCCCTGCGGAGAAGCGCTCCCCAAGTTTTAATGATGGAATAGAATAGAAAAAAAGAGGAGGTGGAGGAGGAGTGGCTCATCTAAATTTTATGGGACTTAAGTTTTTCTCTTCTCTTTGGCAGGGATGAAATATTCCCAACATAGCAGATTGAGGGTTGGTTGGTCCTCTGTGTAATTACAGGATGTGAAGCTGCAGGATCTGCAGGCTATGATCATTGCTCTGCGGACAAAATAACTTGGCTAAAATACCTCTCCTTTTGATAATGTTCATTTTGCATCATCCGACTAAGACTGATAGCACAACATCTCGCCTTCATCATTGTTTTCCATGTTTAACCAAGTAAACGCTTTATGAGAATTCGATCTCTTTTTCAAGAGAGACTGGACCAAGAGGACAACATCAGAACATTATTACAACACCAAAAACTGGCTTAAACGAGTCCAGTTAAAATGCACATATTTCCTTAAGCTACACAAACTAAGCAAACCCTATGAATAACACTTTTGCACTTACGTCATGCTTGTAGAGTTAAAGTTGTCATACATAAACAGTCTTATAACTGTCTGTGCATGTGACCGTGAGTGTTCCTACAGCGGATTTAAATAAATCAAGTCAAATGTAGGTTTATCTGGCTAGAGTTGAGACAAAATCACCAAAAGTCAAAGAAATGTGATGCAGGCATGAAAGATAGTCTTGCATTGTAAAATATGTGTCTGAGTACATGAATCCTATTGAATGTATCTTGAAACTGTTTCAGCTGAGATTTAGAACAATGCTTGCAATGACTCCATCCACTGAGAGAGATCTTTAGATGCAATTAAAAGCCCTTGAACAGAAAATCGACGGACTTTGTAGTGAGAATCTCAGCTTTTAAACTGGTAATACTGCTTCAATGTATCATTGTGAAGTTAATGTTAATCGCACAATGTAATGAATATAGAATAACAAAACCATTGTAATGTACATTGGGTCCTTTTGTCAGCCATCGGGCATGTGATCAAAAGCAATGTTGACCGGTGATCCATTTCTATTATAGACCAAAAGATTGAATAAACTTGTGTTTTGTCCTGTATTGTCGTTATTTGCAACACTGAGGAAAACAGAATTGATCAAGTTTTCTCTACAACAGCAGCGCCAATGATTTCTGTTGGGCCAAAATGGACAAGAAGTCCTAAAAGTATTCAGAAAGTAGAGACTTGAACCGCTACAACATCATGGTTAATTTGGATTTCAAGGCCTGAACGCTTTTTTGTAACATATCTTGAGTGGAAGGCCAAAGTCCAAACGAACTTTGAGTCAGTCAAGTCTTTAAATTTCATCAAATTGCATCTTAATCCAACAAATTCATGACTCGACTCTCTCGTCTGTGTCTAGCGGGATATTGACCGATTCTGCCTTCAGCACGCTTGAAGAGGCCCCCCAATCAGAGGAGTGTGTTTGACCTCAGGCCAGTCGCTCACAACAGATGTCCATCACTAATCAGTGTCATTTGCTTGGCCTGAATAGGACCAGAGTTACTGGAGGTTTTTGTCTCCGTCGCTGAGATGCTAAATTAAGGAGAAGACGCACTCGCTGCAGACCAAACTGATCAATATGTCCGTCAGGAGGAGGTCGAGGCCCTGGGTGGCGAATATGATTTTGACCTGGCGTTGTCTGGTCATGAGACGTTGGCGAACTTTGACCTTTAGCTGGCCCGTGAGCATAAAGCATTTGTTCACGCCATGCAACATATAGACAAATCGTGTGTCTACTTAATCATGGCCTTGTTCAATATGGTGATATCATGGTTAGTGTTAAAATAATGAATTGTTGCAGGTCGCTGGGTTTGACAAGGGTGGTCTCTATCCTCTCTGGCAGAGCTGCAAACAAGAATTTAAGACCAAATATAGAAGTGTTTGTTTTAGACCTTAACTTCTCTCACTGTAAAGTAGATTACTCACTTCGCCAGCAGCTGCAGACGCTTCAGCGGCTCAATCTCCACTGTTTGTGTAGTCGTTGTGCTCTTTTGTGCTAAAATGGAGGTCATTCGGGGATGCACTCCACCCTTCACTGTGGAGATTTTTTGTAGCCTGGAACAGAATACACCTTTTAACTGCTGCGTCAAGAAGCTGAACATGGAAATGAAGGACTATCTGCGCTGAATCCCTGTCTTTTGTAATACAAATGGGACGACTTGCAACTGCATATCCACAACTTGAATGGAAGTGCTCTGTGGCTGCTTTGTCTTCCTCTCCAAGGAATGATGTTTCTGGCAGCTGGTTATCTGTACGGATTGAGAGGTTAAAAATATTGTCTGGATCAAGATAAAGAGGATCTAATGTTTGGTGTCGCGGTTTAGAAGTGTCAGCTTTATTTCAGGATCAGGAGCACAGACTCGTCAAACAATGCAGATGGCGGAAATGGAGACATCAGACTGGATGTGACCACTGTGCCAAAGCCCGAGGCTACAACTGCTACTGGGACTATCTTCAATGCATCAAACTGCCACAGTTACTTATAAGATCGTGACTGTGTGTATCCGAGTATAAAGGCTTGTGGAGTAACGGATTGTAACAGATTAGGACATCAGGATACAAAGAAATGTAACCATATCCCATCAAAGTTACAGAAAAAATATGCAATTAGACTTCAGATATATTTAGTTAAAAAGGGGGGACTACTAGCAGGATTACAGTTTCAAAATATAGAAAGACCTTCCAGTCTCTAACCATGCACACTTGCACACATGGCAACACTTACACACTCTCTAATAAAACAGAACCCGCTCTGGTGTAGGGTGTAAGTTCAGTCTTTTAAAATCAATTTTGGATCCTGATACATCCAGAGGCTTGGATTACACTGGGTGAGCTCTTTATGTTGGTCTTCAGTTTTTTTTATTTTTAACATTTTAAAACCCCATCTAGTCCCCATCTACATCGGTCGCTTCGGGAGAATGCTGCAATGCTGTTCTGCTGTTCTGCTCCACTTATCCTGCTCTACAACAATGTGAAATTGCTGCACATCAGCTACATGTGCTCAAAGTATGACAAGCGAAAGTACTCATAGTGAAACACAGCCCCATGTGTGTATTTTGTAGTTCAATTCAGTTTACTCTTACGCTTAACTTATTACACTTCTATTGTTGTTCTACTCAGCGCTGTTTTTTTGCATTTACACCATGAACTCATGGTGTAAACATGTTTTGTCTATTACACAAATATGTAATACTCTATTATCTTTATTCTCATAATAACTGGGCCTAGTGTGTGACCCTGCCCTGGGAAAGCCCCCCCGGTTGTTATTGGTTGTACTGAGAAGTTTTTGGAGTGATCCAAAAAAAATCCACCGTACAACCAGTATCCAGGAGCAAGAATTTCCTGCAGGATGAATTAAATTCAATCTAATCTAATCTTATATAATATATCAAAGAAGTTGACCATTTGATTATCTTTTTTATTTTTTTAAAAGATTAACAATTAGATCTACAGTATACAACAGTGCAAGATGATGATCAAAGTTTCCTTATTCCTACGGTTATATGTTGTGGTTTGTGGTGAACAAATGTACTCATTGTGAGTCGCTTTCGGAAAAAGTGTCTGTCAATGCCCTAAATGTAAATATAAATGTTCCTACTTTTTAAAAAATGTATTTTAAACCCAGTTTTAATATCTTTTAATGTAATTTGCAGAGTTGCCTTGTGTCTGAATTGTGCTGTACAGATGTACTTGCCTTGCCAATTGTATTTCTATGAATGATGCATGCAGAACTATTTTTCCTGTTCGGGGTTGAGCAGTTCGATCTCCGACCAGGCTTCATGATTTGATTCCTTGTAAAATCTCAAAACGCAGCCGACCAAATCTGCCAGAGTCGGTGTAGTGGGAGTAGACTTGTGCTCAGAGCAACAAACCGCTGCTGATGGACCGTGTGAGTTATTGTGCCCATAACTGGTGTTGTAGACGGGGCGGGGCCCTGCGCCTCCACCCACCCACCCACCCCGCCTCTGATGCAGATGGAGGGGCTTACCCGGATCTACCGCTGCAGATATTTCCGAGGCTCCTCCCTGCACTTTTTTTTATCGCCTTATAACAGGATATCTCACTGGCGCGAAAAACGCACTGTGTGGCTTTGCTTGTTACACATTGTGGGGCGGACCTTGTTCCGTCTGAGCCCCGGCGTTTTTTTGGTTTGTTTTTGTTTTAGTTGTTGCTTTTCTGCATTTAAAAAAAAAAAATCAAATAACGCAGAAAGTATCGGCCGCGTCGAGTCAACGCATCTTTGTATCCAGGAAACGACTCGGGAGGCTTTTTAATAATCCGCCTGATCTCCGCGCACCGTGGACACTTTGCTCTTTGGCTGCCGGGGAGGATTGTCAGTGCCCTGAATCGCGCTGTTGGATTTCACAGAGAGCCGGTGAGTAGTTTTTTTTATTTTTATTTTTCGCTTGTGAAACTTTCCAGTGGTGAGCGTGAGGCGGACCACTTTCCTCCTCCAGCGGCTCTCGCATGAGGGCTCCGTGGAACAAAGCGCTGCCTACATTTCAGGAAATGCAGCCTCATGTGGTACTTTTCTTTACGCAGGATGCCGTGGAACAAAAAAAAAAAAAGTCTGTGGTTATCTCGCGTCCTTTTAAACAAACTGTCTCTGAATCATAGTGGTCGCTTGTATGTAACTTAGAATAATAACCTTGTGTGCGTGGACAGTTTTTTGGGGTTCATCGGTGCAAAGAGAGCATCCGCAAGACGCGATCAATTATTAACGAGGTCCCATATGTAGAAAGTAGGCTGTTGGTAGAGGAGGGGTGGGTGGGTGGGACGTGGTATCCTGATGGTCCATTAGATGGACATCTGAGACGCGATCACATCTGATGGGAACTACTTTAAAAAGATCATTGCTAATCGCTGTGATATTTGCCCCCTTCAGGTTTGTACAGGACGTTCTTCAGAGGCCAACGGCGTCATCCGACCTTTTCTGGGAATAAACTCTTTTTTAAAAAATAAATAACTCGGGGAAACATGGAGTTCGACTGTTACCAGCCCTATTTCTTCAACGATTTCGACACGGAGGAGGATTTTTACAAGTCGACCGCACCGAGCGAGGACATATGGAAAAAGTTCGAGCTGCTGCCCACCCCTCCCATGTCTCCCACCCGGACTCTGAGCGGCGGGGCGCTGCAGCTCTCGCCGGGAGACAAGCTGAGCTGGCTGTCCAAAGTCCTGGGTCAGGACGAGGAGTGCGAGGGGCAGTTCATCCCGGACACGGAGGAGCTGTTCGGCAACCTCAGCTCCATCATCATCCAGGACTGCATGTGGAGTAGTTTCTCCGCCAGCAAGCAGCTGGAGAAGGTCAACGGGAAAGTGTCAGCTGCGGCGCAGACCGGCGTCTCCCCGGTGGCCCAGATCTCGGTGAGACCGAGCAAGGCGCAGTGCGTCTCCCCCGGTGGCCCGCTCGCCGCCTCGGCGACAGACTGCGTCGACCCCGCGGCTGTTCTCACCATCCCGGCAAGCAGCTGCAGGAAGCCGGCGTCGTCTGGCTCCGAGTCTCGCTCTGATTCCTCCGGTAAGGAAGCAGTCATGCTCTAAATTGCCCCACCCTGCCCCTGCTCCAGCCTCGGGATTATATTGCCCTCTAACAATGCGTAATTTGGAAAAAGCTGGGCTGCTGTTGCATAACTGTGGTGTGCGTCTGTGTGTGTGTGTGTGTGTGTGTGTGTGGTGCAGAGGGGTTATCAAGTGCAAACCCAGTCAGTAGCCTTTTTAGAGCTGGATTTTTTTCTCTCTCTCTCGCGTTGACGATGCGCCACATGCTCGCTCAAAAATGCCCATGCGGTCTTTTAAAAACCGCGCCCCCTTCACTTTTACTTGAATTTCCCCCCTTCTCGATATCTGCCACTGGCTCTACATCACAATCAGAGTGCGGCAGAGGGGCGGGGTGACCGAGTCCTGGTGATTTATTACCACTACACACACACAGCGGCAGACCGTGAGAGTTACCCTTTCACATTTCCCGAATTTAGGGAGTTGCCCCCCTGCCAGCTCTTCATTTAAATTGTTGATGAATGCTCAGCGCACAATGACAAAAGCCTGACTCCCTGCAAGCTTTGGCATGGGTGCTGTTAACACGTCAGCTCCTGCCCTGCCCTCCTCAGATGGAGGAGTAGGGATTTTAATTCACCTTACAGTCCCTTTGACTCAGCTCGACCCCTGCTCTTTCTGAACCCTGCCTGTAAAACCTCCTTTTCTGTGTGTACTGATGAGTTGTTTCCCCCGTGTGATCACAGATGATGAAGAGGAAATCGACGTGGTCACCGTGGAGAGCAAGCAGAAACGGGTGCGGCTGGTGAACGTCAGGAAACCAGTGACCATCACGGTCCGGGCCGACCCCTGCCCCAAACGCTTCCACATGTCTGTCCACCGGCAGCAGCACAACTACGCCGCCCGCTCCCCGGACAGCGATCCCGAGGAGGAAGACGACGATGACGACGACGAGGAGGAGGAGGAGGATGAGGAGGAAGAGGAGGAGTATGACGAAGAGCCTCAAAGCAAGCGCACATGCACAGCTCGCGTCTCCCAGCCTGCCTCCCCCTTCTCAGAGAGTCCCCAGAACTCAGACGCGGAGGACACTGACCGCAGGCGGAACCACAACTTCCTCGAGAGGAAGAGGAGGAATGATCTCCGGTCCCGCTTCCTCGCCTTACGGGATGAGATCCCCGGCCTGGAGTCGGCCAAGACCCCGAAGGTGGCCATCCTGACCCATGCAACAGAGTACCTCGCGGAGCTGCACACTAAGGAGAGACGGCAGCTTCAGGAGAAGAAACACCTGAAAGCCAAACATCAGCAGCTCCTTCGCAAATTATCTGAACTGAAGCGCTCTTGAGACACGTGTGCTTTTGAAATAAACTGCCTCATTCACAGTCAGGAACCTTTACTCTCAAGTTACCTGTCACTTTTTTAAAAAAGCTACGATTTTTTTTTTTACATTTTTTTTTTTTAAATATAACAACATGCCTCATGTAAATAGCTGTGAATTTTATTTAGAATATATTCATATTGCTGTGGGCTTCCTATGAATTGACTGTGCTGGCCAATGACCCTCACACGGGGAGGCGTGGTTAGTGTGCTGTGTTTTTCTTTTTCTTTGCACAGTGTTTTAGCTGAACAGGGGTTACGGAATTGATTTTTAGAGCTGTGACTCAAATATTTCCTGGTATGAATTAATGGGAAATGAGAACCAGTGTGATCGTGAATATATATGTAGCCTTCAGGATGTGTGAGAGAGCTGGTTGTCTTCGTTTCATCATTGCACACTTATGATGAAGTGAAGTGTGATTGCCTCTCTGTGTACATATGAGTGAATGAGTCACTTCCTGGTTTGTTTTTTGAGTGTGTGACTGATTGTTTGATGTACAAATAGTTCTGTAAATAATATCTTATCGCTCCTGGTGAAGGAGACAGAATCTAGAGTCACTCGAGCTTCGCTCCTCTTTATGACGTGCCACCAGGCATCGAGGAACTTCTATTTTGTTAAGAAAACAGGGAAAAAAATGGGGAAAAAAAGAATAAGTAGCACTGCTGTACTTTATATTCACACGTCACTTTGTGATTTCAATGCTTCTTCTGATTTTGGTTGATTTTTTTTTTTTTTTTTAAAGCATGCTAACATCAACAGCAACATTAAATTTTTATACCATGTTTGCATACAAACTTGACGTCTGTGTCTGTTCATTCAAACGTTACACTTTGTCATATAGTGTCGTCGTGATACCGACATTTCTAACTTCGATGCAGTACCTCTTTACATTTATTTCAGATACTTTGGGGAGAAAGTTGGACAACATTAACAGTGGCGGTTCTAGAGTCTGTCGGGGCTTAGGGCAGAAAATTCCCAGTGGGCCCCACCACCCAGCATTCATCACCATTTTACAAATAATATGAAACATCCAAGGTTTTTTTTCAATCTCCAATGGTCACAGTAGAAATTTCAAATATAAATAACATTTAAAAACTAAATTAATAACTAAACAACTTAAGCTTTGTCACTTTCTATATAATCCAAAGTTAAGAGATCATCAGCACATAAAGCATGTTGTGGCGTCATTAAGAGGGTTCAGTTCACTACCCACGTTCCGATATTTTCAGTATTTCTGTCAGTGCTACTGCCAAGTTTCTGCATTCCTCCATAAAAAGAACATCATCTTTGAACATTTTGACCTTGCTACTGAATTTAGTTTTGTGCTAGTTTCCAAATTACAATCGGAGATTCTGTTGGTCCCCATAGCAACCGGAGGAGGCTGTACACCAAATTGAACCCCCGATTTAAAAGGTGGAAGTAAGAAATGACACAGATTTTTCATGCCTCGCTCTGATAGCGTGGCTAAGACGCACCACATGCTGCTGTGGTCGCGCCTCTCCAGGAACTACTATCACACACAAAAATCAGCTGTAAACGAGGGCACATCATAAAAGACGAGCCTGATGTTCCCTTTTGCGGTACACGTTGTATAAGTGGCGCGTCTTGTGCACCAGCTGCTGGTCTACGGCATTTTAGACTGAGCTCGTCCTTGAGACTTGCCCTTGAAGAGTGAGTGTGAATCTGTTGTGGATCCTCCCCTCTGCAGTGGCTGCTGCATGCTGGGCACCTGATGTGCTCCGAACTAGGTTACACTCACACACACACACATGCAATCGGTATCTTTAGAACAGTCCCTGGGGTTCGGAGGCAAGGGTTGCGTGGACTGCTACTCAGGATCCAGTGCAGCTATTCACACAGGTATGCAGCACCACTTCACGTAAGTGGCTGTAAATGGAAAAGAAAAAAGTGAAAATCTCCCAGTGATTCTACACTATTAGATAACTCTACCCTCTTGTCCCCTTTCATAAGGCTTGTATTTGTTATATGACAGGCCTTTTACTACCTTTTGTTGATAGTATATTGCTTTGTGGGCCATGTAATCGGTGGGCGTTGCATGGAAGTCAGACTCCTCACAGGCAGCTGGTGTCCCCCAGAGAGCTACTTGAGTAATTAGGGTAGAATACAAAGGGCCGTTGTGCAGATAGATTACATCAAGTTATTTTTTATGTTTGATAGATGAAGAGTTGTATTTATTGGTAGACAAGTGGGATAGATGTTAAACTGTAACCCGAGAAAAATACGTGAATTTTCCTGTTTCAGCTCAGAGTCCCTGTAGGATTAACAACCTGTGCAGTGGGGAAGATCCTTACGCCCACATAAAACGTGGTAACCTTTACTTTGCACTCACACTGCTGAGCTCACAATTTACAGGAAGGTAGTTGCGTGCACATCCTGTCCTATATTTAGGAGGGGTGTAGGGTAACAATATTATCCCTTTAGTGCATTACAGTTACCAAAAAAAGGCAACATTTTGATCGTTTCAGTGGAATGAATTATTTATGACACTAAGCTAAACGCTCAAAGGGGCACTATGTTGTATGTCGAGAAGAAATACACACTCAGAATTGTGATGTTTACAATATTATCATAAAAACTTAAAAATATGTAATATGTTGATAAACAAACAGTTCTCAGGAAAAAATAAGGTCCCCAGCACACTGTTCGAAGCTACAAAGGTGACAGGGTCCGCCAAAAATAAACAAAGTAAAAAAAGTATAAAATTGGGGCTCAGGTCAGTTTGTTTATTCAGTTTATCCAATCATGAATCAGTTTATTTATTTAAGTTTGTTGAGGAATATCTCTTCTGATTATAATTCCTCCTGCATAGTGCACCTTTAATTTGTGGTGACTTCCTGCATGTTTAATTCCTTATATGAGAAACTGATTTCCTGTGTGAGGCTGCTGCCCTACTTATGACCTCACCGACGTGTCCCCGCAAGCCTGGATGACTAAGGTTTGAGTACAAGTCATTTGTATAATAAACTCAAAGCGTTTCATGCCAGTACAGCAGGATAGACCGGCACACCCTGAACTCCAACCGTCTCGCACCTCACCGGTCTTTGTTATGGCTGGGATTGGTTTGCGTTTCACCTGCTCTCTGGGTCCCATTTTGAGCCCTGAGGGCACTCTTTTCTGGCACAGTTGAGCATTTCCTTTACAAAATCCGCCATTTGGTCTCAGGAGGCTCAGTTGAGGGAGTTAAATGACCCCGTCTGTGCACAATAGATGATAGAAACTCTTTTTTTATACATTTTATTAAGAAATTTCTCTCGTATTTCTGCAGAGCTTAATGCTCTCCAGTCTTGCATTTTATTGGAGGAACAAGTCAACAAACCTGAGAGAACTTCTAGTCATGGGAAATAGCAATCACAGCTAGACTGACATCAGCTGCAGCTGCTGCAGTGTTTGTACTTCACTGCATCAGGAAGTGAAAGCAGAAATCAGATAGGCCAAAGAGCAGATAGGAGCGACCTGAATGATACATTTCCTGTTACCTTCTGACTTCGAAATTCTTCTGAAGAGATGCCGCGCAAGAGTCGGAAATCAATTATTAACCTGAATAATGTAGTCAAGGTTCAAAGACTTTCTCCACCAGATAGCAGAGTTGCCTTTTCATTTCAGGGCAATGCGGCTAGCCAACAACAACATGCAAAGTCTGTTTCTGGGGATGCAAATGAGAATGTTTTTTAGGGAAAAATATCATATCTGCATGCTGTAACTTTTTCAGGAACTGAACTAATGTTTGAAATTTGAGTTGTTCCCGTGATTGAACTGTGATAGAAGACCTATCTCACAGTTTACAATTCTCCAGTTGGAGATATAAGCTTAAAAACATTAAAAAAAAAACAAAAAAAAAAACAAAAAAAACAAAACAGAATTATTGTTTTGAGGTTCAATGAAAATTAAGTGGGCGCCGTGGGACCTCTGTTGGTAGAATGTGGGCGCCATGTACAGAGGCTGCGTCCTCCCTGCTGTGTGCCTATGGTTGCCCAGTGTTTGAATCCAACACGGCTTTGCTGCGTGTCATCCCCTCTCTTTCCAATCCTGTTTCCTGTCACCTCTCCAAGCTGTCCTGTCAATTAAAGCCACTAAGAAAACATTTTAATTGATAAATGACATAACCACTCAGTAGGAATGGTGTACCTATGTTTTAAAAAAACCACTCCAGTAGGAAGTAATGAGGTAAGCGCTCTCTCTTTGCTATATAACGTTCAGCTCTGACGGTTTACTCGCTCAACCAGATTTTCTTGTTCTCAAGTTCATTCAAACGCCCACACACGCCGAGCCCTTTCTAACGTGCACGTGTGACACACATGCTCACACTGTGGCTGTCTCCTTTTTCTGAACATGTGTGTTGTGTTCTCTCACATCTGCAGGCTACATTTATTTTTCCGCCATAAAATAAGCCTTTTAGTCGCAAACAGCTGCAAACTGTTGCAGTCCCCTATACTATATATAATGTAAGGGGATATCCGTTCGGGGCACAGACGTCTACATATTCCCAGGATAGAAGGCAGCACGTGACAGCCTCACTGGTGGTCGCACAGGAGAGGGTGACTTTGGCGATCAGGGTGGGACTGTGGAGAATTGATGATTTGGCTGGCTGGAGAGCGGCCTCCGTCTGATTTATACGTCCTCCTCTCACGTGCTCACGTAATAAAGAATCAAATTAATCTTTCCTTTTTTTTTTGGACCTAAACATTCCTTCACGGTGGCTATAGGTAGAGTGCGATGGCATCTACAGAACAGCAACCTGTTAGAAATACCTACATGTTAACCAGCCGCACTAATGCACGCATTTTGCTGCCTGGGAAATCCCTTGATTGAATTGTTGGCCTGCGTGATTAATGGGCTAGTTGCATGATTTATTGAAACGGAGAGGGGCAATGCTTTGTAGAACAGCACGATAAGAGGAAAGTTCCCCCAAGAGACTGATACACCTTCAGAAACTGAATGCACATTTGCATGTATGCTTGTGTATCTGCAATTCACCTTATGTATGGCTTAAGGGTGTAGTTTTGGGAAGGGGACTTTAATCAGATGAGCAAAATCTTCATTGACTGATTTTTTTTTACACCTAAACAAATTAAATCCAACTTTTTTGTGACTGAATTAACTGAATAATCAAACATTCATTATTCATTATATTTGGCGGACCCTACCATGTTTTCAGCTTCAAACCGTGTTTCTGGGGACCTTATTTTAATTTGTAAATATTACAACTCTGAGTTTGAATTCCTTCTCTTAAGCCACACAGTGCCCCAGTGTATTAAATGTTTATTGAGTGTTACCTCAGAGCTTGGAAGAACAATGCAAATGCAGGTGAGCATTATCTCTTGGAAGTCTTCCAGGACAAGGCGCACTACCAGTTATACTCGTCGCTCTGGCATTTCTTGCTTATAAACCACCATGAGGTCCAACGACTATGAATCTGTAGTATGGAAAAATGTCTGCCATAACTGATATTTACCACAACAAGCTTTTAATTGAGCAACACATGAAGTGAAACCTGTGTTCCTAGAAAGTGGGAGGATGCGCTTTCATAACTGCCGAGATCCCCCGAGCTGTCTCTGTGAAAAATCTCCTACCTCTGCACTTTAAAAAGGGAGAGAAAAAAACAAAAACCACACAGACATACACACACACACACACACAGGCACATTGAGCAATGTTTCCACCATGTTAACTGGTTGCGTTCTCACTGGCCTGGTTTGTATGGCGTGTATACATTGCATGTTTACACAGTGGGGCAGTGGAGGAAACGGACCATAAACACACTGCACTGGTTTGTGATTCTAAGAGCACGGCTGAACCGTCTGCTTATCTCTGACCTACATGTGGGAGAATATAGGACATATAATAAAGGCGGAAGAAAAACAGGCTTATCTGAGGATAACCTTGTGATTTCCTGTGTGAGAATGAGCTGTGGTGGAATTGAATAATCTCCCATTAGGAGGTTTGGTTTAGGTGGCGCTGGGAGATTTTGGTGGTTGCTTGCTTGGAGGAAATTGCAGTCAGCTGGAGAGAGGAGAAGTGGACTCACTGTCATCCCTCGCTTACTCAACACTCAACACACTCCCTTCCTTTTATTCTATTTTTTTTTATTCAGTGGCTGCCGGTCAAGGAAGATGTGGAAAACACTAGCGGGAAGAGACGCAGATACACACATCTGCTTGTGAGTGCACACACACACACACACATACAAGCGCGCAGGAAACTTTCCCTGGTTGCAGCCCTCCATCTATCTGCCTACTGACCCGCATTCCAGCCTGGTTGTGTCACTGGAACTCAGCCGAGGCTGTGGCGGCTACTGTCCATCTGATCCTAATGAGGCTGTGAGCCTGCCATTGAAAAGCCACATGAATATGCATGAAATCACATTCTTTTACTGTCTGTCTTCCTGTCCCACTCCATCTATCCTGCTGTCTTCTTGTCTTCCTTTCATTCTCTCTATACCCATTCCTCCCATAACCCCACACAGTCTACTGGCTCCTGCCCTCCCCTCAGGTACTTATCTCCACCACCATTTGCTGATCTAGGTCAGTCTTCTGAGCTCTGTGTCTGTGTGTGTGGCTCACCCTCCCCATCCTAAGGCCAGTGTTACATAACAGTGATGATTCAGTTGGAGCACAGGCTGTATATGTTCCTCTCTCTCTGGATACATGTGGCCCCGGCTGACTGGTGTCAGACCAGTGTTTTGCTTTGAACCCTGGACAGTCCAACAAATTGGACCGCCTCAAAACCAAATAAATACATGAGGTGTGAGGAGTTCCTGCACAGCACCTGTTGTGCAGCTCAGAGCCGTTTGTTGTGGTGACACCCTCTTTACATGCCTCAGCTGGCGGCTATCTCGTCCGTTGTGGGTTAGTAGTATCTAAGAGAAATTCGGGAGGGTTAGCATGGGGCCAGGCAGCCATGTTGTGTCAGCGGAGCAGGCCTTTCAACTCGCCTGTCTAATCTGGAGCTAATCCTAATCCCGTTAGTGTAAACACTGCTGCCATCTGGGCCCAGACACACCACGGGTCTGATTATAATGAACCCATCAAAAGGTCTTCAAACCACCACACTGCGTGAGCTGTCACTGGCTCGCGCTAAACTCCCTGACCTGGGGTTATGACACACTCGCTCCAAGGATGGACAGTATCAGCAGCTAATGGGTAAACAAACAAATGCATAGCCAACACTGTGCATGAGCTGATGTTAATGATGTGTCATAAATGAGCAAATGAACTGTGCTTAAGAGTGTACGGCAACAAACATGAGTGAACTGTTTCTATAGGGTCTTTAGTCACTGGAGACATAAGAGGGAGCATTAGCTGCAGTGATGTAACCAGGGTGCTGGTTAATGGATAAGCAGGAGGTGGGGGGCGGGCGGGGTTGACAACTGCTGTGCTACCCTCACCCTGGCAACCCCATCACCACCACCACTCCCAACACACACACACACACACACACACACACACACACACATACACTGAATGGGTGAGAGAGCGTGAGATAGCTTATGAAGCTAGCAGTGTGCTCCCGTTGAGTACTTGAAAGTTTTATAATTCATGCCATTTTAACATATGGGCATACCTGCCAAGTTAAATGATTGATTCCTTTCCCATTGTCGGCAGATGAGTTTGGCTTTGTTTTTGTTTTATTCATTTATTTATTTATTTTTGTTTAAACAGACATCAGATTAGAGCACCAGAGAAGGAGCAACTATCAGTGTATCCACTCCATCTCTCTAACAAGCAAAAAAATGTATGTTTAAAGCTGCTCTAAACAATATTTGTGTATTAACAATTGATCTGATTACTACAAATAACCAGGAGGTCATTTCTGTGACAAAACCACAGATGATAATCACCCACGCTACAGTTTTGCTCATGTATTACATGTTTTAGCATCATTCAGCTAATTGTTTCCACAGAAATGTTTCCATACCTAGCATTCAGCTATTTTTAGCCAAAAACCTCTAGAAGCCCCCTGTCAACTACTTGTCCGGCATCTATCACAAAGTTAGCGACTAGCTGGTGAACACAGTTGAGCATTTAGAAGCGAAAATGCAATTAATTTCTTTCAGGAGTTGGTGGAGACCAAAAACAGAGCATGTATGTTGTATATGTGTGAATAAAAACAGTTTGCAAACATGTTCGCCATATTATCTTTATATCATGTTGTGATTACAGCTTGTTGTACTAACCCCAAATGACTAAAAAAAAAAAAAAATCAAAAGAGAGAAAAGAAAGAAGCACTTCTATTGTAGGATATCATCAAAAGTTGTCGTAGTGACTGTGCTGTTTGACGCAGAATTTGGCATTATCCCAAACTGCTTTCGTAAAAAAAAGTCAACTTCCCCAACATTTGAAAAGACATTTAAAGACACTCTTATGATTTTGTAATAAAGTGAAGCAATCTAGGAATTGGTGCCAAGGGAAGTGAACTGATGCCAAGTATCTGATCTCAGAAATCTGTTGAAACCTGTTGCTGCTGTTGGGGGTTTCATCCACACAGTAGCAGTATAGAATTGGAGCCATTGCTACTCTCACAGGGAACTGCCGTCTTTGTCAGCGAGCAGATGTTCCATTGTTCGGCTCCGTGGTGTAAGGTTGCTTCAGTTGAAGTTGGGACACTTGCTGCATCTTTTGAATTCAGCCCCATTGAGTGCCGTCACCACCAGCGCCCACCTCCCTCTGCACCCCCAAGCTACTCAGAGAGGGACTGTACCCCTCCCCCTCTGTCCCCTTTAACCCCCTTCAGACCTCGTAGCCCCCGCACCACCACTACTAAACCCCCCTCTGGATACTTCAGTGCTTGTGCTTTGTCCCACCCTCGGTCAGATCAGCATCCCCCTACTACACACACACGCACATCAAAAGCCAATTTACTGACCAATTACAACAGTGTGAGAGTGTATTTGGAGAGTGTATTTGCATCAATATTTCAATTCTAAAATACAGATCCACACACACACACACACACACACACACACACACACACACACACACACACATACACTCAGTGTGTGTTATCAGATGGTCTCTTATCAGATGGTGAGTGTATAGTGTATAGATGCCTCTGTTTGCATGCTTACAATTCCTTCTTTTCAGCCCTCATCTGAATGTGACTGCTGTTGTCCACCACTGTGGAGCTTATGTAATAATCAGTGCCCTGCTTTCCACTTCCCCACTGTAGGCCTGTGTGTGTGAAACACTGAGAGAGAGAGAGAGAGTCTCTGTTATAAGGCCTAGGAAACACACAGGCAGCACACACTTCCTGTTTTTGTGTTGAGCCCATTTGGAGGCAGGAAGTGAGAGGAACCGCTTCTCTGCTCTGCTCTTTCTGCTCTCTGTCGGGCGAGTTTTCACCCCGGCGATGCCATGGGATGCTTGTGCTTAGTCAGCTGCCGCCCACTTACTTACACTACAGATCTAGGAGGGTGGGGTGGATCGAGGACCTCTCTCTGAAAGCCAATAACAACAAATCCAATAATATCGCTTGAGTGTGGTGTGGGCGCTGTTAATGGTCTCTGCTGGCACTTTAGCAAATGACCTTCATATGGGTCCTTGGCGGTGGATGATCGCCAGGTTCTTATCTCAGCAAGAAAAAAGGAAGAACATGTATGGGATAACAACGTGTGTGTGTGTGTGTGTGTGTGAGGCAGCTAGAACTCAGAGGAACCCCAGTTAGAACAAAGAATCCGGTGGTGGCAAACATGCCTGAGTGGTTGCTTTGAAGGACTGATTCAGGTTATAATAGTCATCTGCCTTGTCTGAGGGCCTCGGGCTGTGTGTTGGGGGTGGGGAGCTGATAAGAGGTAGGGGGGTAGTCCAGGCTGTTCCCCTCTTTGTTCTGGCCCACTCCACTCATGCCTGCTTTTGTCTCCACCCACCGTCTACCACTGAGAGAGCATTATCTCTCTATCCGTCTCGCGCCAAAACAGAGAGGGGGTGGGGTGGGGGGGCGTGCTGCTTTTTTCTTCCCCTTTTCTTTCTCTCTATCGCTTTTCTAAGGTACGTTTCTTTATGTGAGGTCAACACAGTGACTCCAGGTGTGTAAAAAAAAAAAAAAAAGCCCAGAGTTCAGCTTGTGCGATCCCCGTCTCCCTCCTCTCCTTCTCTCTGTTTCTGCCTCCCTTTTCTCTCTAGCATTTCCCGCCACTCCAGGGTGCAAGGGGAGGAGAGAGGGAGGGGAGTGGTGTCACACAGCCGGTATGAAGAAAGGCTGGCTCTTCTGAGCCTCGCGCCAAATGCCGGCGTTATTCAAATCAGCTCAGTGGGTGCGGCCCAACTGTCTCTATGTCCTGTTAACCCCCTCAGAGCTTCAGCCTGGCGAGCAGGGACACAAAGGCAGAGGCACATAAAGGGTATACATAGCACTGATGTTCAACAGATACAGCAAACTACGAATACTTTATTTCACCCCAATTAAAAAGATAAGAATAATGTGATGTATGTGTGTTTCTTTAAAAAACAAAGAACTGTTGTGTCTCTTCATCACGTGAAACTTGATTTTCCCAAGCTTTCTTTAATGAAACAGGACATTAATCATTCTGTTAAAAGGACTTTGTAAATATTGGCTTTAATTCTACTAAAAACATAGATTTGAGGGTCATCATAAAACATGAACTGCAGAGACTGGTGGTGTATTGTAAAAAGCATTGTAGCAACAAAGCTGCTCTGTTTTCAAGACACACACAAAAACTCAGCTTCTTAGATCAACTTCCTCTCTCACACCCACAGTTTCTGTTTCACGTCCCCTTTGTCTCCATCGCCCCAAGGAATGAATGAAGCAGCGAGGTTTTCAGGACTGACCTGTCCTCTACTGCACTCTAGTGGCTGTGAGCATGAAATGCAAGAAAATGACTGATGCGTCTTAAAAGACCACCGCACTCCTCAGAGTCTGTAATCTGGGAGGTGATAATCGGGATTAAATTGCGCTTAAAAGTCCAAATTTGTTTTCGTGCTCAATTATTTCTGGACCCATAAAAGTTAAAAGGTGCACAATTTTGTTTTTGGAGGAGAAATTCAAACATCGGAAAGATCCTTTCCCTTTGATTAAAATGTCTTCCCCAAAACTACATAGAGCATCTTTAATTTCTAATGACTAACATATCTACAACAAAACAAATACTTAAGAAACTAAATAGACTGAACATCTGAATCTTTGGTTCCTCCACTTTCAGGCAATAAAAGACAGAATCCTTCAGCTGTCCTTGGTCAATCGATAATAGCTCTTTGCGTCTGGTCTCTGAAGGAGCCCGGGGGAGCGTGTGGTCGCAGCCAGACACATCATACTGCCGGTTACATGGGCACAATGACAAATGGCACTTTGCAGTGTCCGTTCCATATGTGCTGAATTTAGAAGTAGTGGACTGATATCTGTAATGGCCCCCCTGCTGTTTTGTGATTTGATACAATCTCGATGTTATTTGCCTTGAAAGTACAATCAGTTCACACTGAAAAAGAAGAATTAAAATCCTGACAGAGATATAAAGATGATGGCAGTAATGGATGCAGCTCTGTCTCTATTACCCTTTTGCTCCTCACATCTCTGCACGGATGTCTGCTCTTCCTCCCAGAATACATCTGTAGTGGCTAAATTGCCTGTTTGTTGTGATAAAAGCATATCTAATATCATTTATCCGGCGTTCATGCTCCTCGAAGCGAAAACCTTTCATCTTTGTTCCCTGCATCGCCCCTCTGTTCCTGATTGATGCCATATTTGGGCGGCTATATATGCAGTCTGGTGTCCCTGCAGCCAATCAGATCCGAGATGTGGGATACTGACTCCCTGGCCGTTGCCTGGCAACTGGGACTGCTGCTCCGTATTTCAATTCGTGGAAAGATCCTGCAGGGGTTTACATGGGAAGAGAGGAGAAGAAATTATCGTTAGAGGCAGCAGGAGGGAAAGCATATGACCCAGGATGGACTTACTTTCCCACGCCGCTGAGCTGGAATATGAAATGATAGTAAGACTTGGATTAACACTTGTGGTTAAAGTTCTTTGGTATAAAGGCCCTCTCAAACAAATATGATACATCTATCTTCTTTTAAAACAATCCATTAATATATTGCAAGAGAAAAATAGCTTCAAAGATATCAAACTCCACCTCTCTATGAGGAGAACTGAAGCATAAATGCATTACAAGCATCATGACACATCGGTCTGTTCTGTCCAACAGGGTGCGTCAACCACTTGTCACATACATTAAATCACACGCTCTGCTGCTGCTGCTGCTGCTCCATGGAATTAGACACTTGAAGGGGTTAAAAAGGGGGAGGATGCAAAAATGGCTCAAAGTCAGCACTGAGTGTGGTGAAGAGAGAGAGAGGAATCCACAGAAAAATACAAGCACAGAGGAGCTGGAGATGGAATACGATGCGCACGATGCTTCAGCTGAGAGGATGTATTAATAGCTGGAGTTTCTTTTTTTTAAAATCTCCTTCTATCTCTTTCTTATTCTTCAACACTCATTGACCGCCTTTTCAGAGCCAAATGCCCTTGATCTCATCTCCTCAGCACCGGGACACAATGCAATTTGTACATTTGCAGTGAGTTGCATTGCATGCGTGAGTAAGGGCTTTTTAGGGAACCCCTGCCAAAGAGAGAGGGAAAAGAGAGTTAACTGAGGACACACTGACTCAGTGTGGACCTGAGGGAGACAGGAGCGTGGTGAGCCAGAGAGGTAAGATGAGTCTAAACAACGGTCTGACCAGTGGACAGGATTCGACCAGAAATGGCAGCAACAGGGCTCCATGGGAAGGTGTTCGGGCGGGTTTGAAGCCCTCCACCCCCACCAAGAAGCCTGAGTCAGTGAGTATCACCTCAAGCCGTCCCCATGCAGCATCCATTCACAGCTGCACTTCTTTTCAGTTTCCATGCAGTTGTTGCAGCAAAGAACATGTTCATTGCACAAATCAGAAGTAAACCATGAAGTCAGATTGAATCTTGTTTCATCGCTTTGGAGCTAATTTATGTTGATCTTTCTTGCTAGTTCAAGCCTGCCAAGACACTTGTGTTCACAACTCCAGGCTGATTATTTCACAGTGGTCGAGATGATGTCATTTGATGGATGACAGGCACTCTGACCACTTAACTTAATCAAATACTAACCCGAGGGTAAAGAGCGGGAGGGTTAATGACAGGTTTACCAGGAAGTGCCTGATCTAAAGCCTTACTAAAAAGAAGTTCAGTGGAGATGTAATAGGGTGTAACAGGATACAGAGGCTCAGCTTGGCTTCATTGTATTAGCTGGAAAGTGGGCTAAGCATAGTGGGCTCTTGTTTCAGATCAGGCGCATCACTCTCTGTGAAGGCTGTAAAGGCTGTTTCTTACCTTGACCTGATGAACCAAAATACTAAAAACAGATGCAACAGCTACAACTTAAGGAAACTGCAAAATGCAGAGAGTTGTCTCATGAACTCAGTGATAAAATGTCCCATATGATGCTCATTTTAAGGCTCATACTTATTTTTTCAGTGTCTAGTAGACAATGTTGACATGCTTTGAAGGGGCTTTGTGGAACTTCAGTGTTGTGCTGGACCTCATTTCAAATCTAACGTTAGCTAGAGTTGCTTTCTGTTAGCAGAGTGGTGAGAGGCAACTGAGACGAGGCACTCGAGAACATGCATGAATTCACATCCTATGGCCTGTGGGTGGAATATCTAACCCGAGTCTTTCACAAAGGTATCCACAGTCCAGCAGCATTAAGCAACTTGTATAGGCAACTGAGAGAGATAGTTGCTACAAATTGTTGCAAAGGGCCCCTTTAATGTTCAAAAACCACATTATTTTTCTGTCTGTCCACTGCTGCAGCACCTCTATTCATGCTCTGTCTAAACTGTCTGTTTTAGTGGCTGTCTCTCAAATACCTTTCCCGCCCAAAAAAGCCAAATCTGCTCTGATTGGTCAGCCCGCACAAGTCTGAGCAGGCAATGCATTATTTAGCATCTAGAACTGCTTTATGTTAAAAAGAGATAGGAAATCTCACTTTCTGCAATATGGGTTATACTGTTATTATTATGTAGATGGAGAATGCTCATGAGAGCTATCGTGTTTAATATTGTGTTTTCCTTATGCTGCTGGATTCTGAGAGTTATTAAACATAATTTGTTGTTGGTCAATTGTGACAAATAAAGTGTCTCATGTGTGATTTCATGTCCATGTCCTTTGGTGACCAATTCAAAATGGTAAAACAATCCCCCAAAAATTTAAAAAATCTCTTGCGGTTATCAGTCAAAATATGTATATGCACAAACTGTTATACACACTGTGTTATTTGGAAGCATCAGCCAGGCTACAGGAGTCTCTCAGAGGAAAGTATGTAAAATCACACTGTCACTTCTCCTGTCACATCAGCTCACTCAGTTTACTCATCCGAAACTGTACATCGGGCCCTGGCAGTAACGCCATTATTAAATTATTCCTCTCTGGTGCCAGAGTCAGCAAAAAGTTTTTTTCCCTCTGATATTCTTATGGCTCAGAATATGAGAAATAAAATGTGCCCCTGTAGGCAGAAAAGTTACAACTCTGAATTTGATTGGGCAATAATAACATCAGCTCCTCGCATTCAAATAAGGCAGCTGTGTTTGTGAAGAGCGAGCCGAGGCTGGATGTGAACCAAACATTTTTAATCTCTTTCCCCCAGCCAAAGCCGGAGAATGCCATCACCATCGCCGTGTCGTCACGAGTCCTCTTCAGCATGGAGAAGGAGCAGCAGATCTTTGAGCGGCAAGGCATGGAAGACTATATCAAGTATCAGGTGGAGCATGAAACGCAGCCTCTCAGCCCTGGACCTGCCTTCTCCTTCGTCAAGGTCAGAGGCTATGAGGAGGAAGAGATGGAGAACAGACACTAATAAAAAACCCACTGCAGAGATATACCTTGCTGTCAGTTTAATGTGTTAGGTTGTGTCTTTGGAGGCGGTGGATGAGTAATAACCATTAAACAACAGCCCACTCAGTCACACACACGCTTCTGCCCCCCGCTGTGACAAGATATTGTCTTTATGTTACCAGGCTCTGGAGGCTGTGAACACTCAGCTGAGGGAGCTTTACCCAGAGAGCGAGGAGCTCTTCGATGTGGTGCTCATGACCAACAACCACGCAAACGTCGGCCTGAGACTCATCAACACCATCAATCATCACCGTGAGTTGCTGATACACATGAACGATTGACAGTTTGTAAGATCCATCAACATCCCAAACGGACTAAAACATTATTGGTTTTGGTCGTTTCATGGAATTTGTTGATGATAAGAAAAGTATAAAATGTCACCGTATCTTGTAAACGAATGAAACCACCATTGCTGATACAGTTCATTTTCTTGTGCATTATATTTTCTGCTGAGTGGTTTCAAGCCATCACCTCGGCCAACAACCGTTGACACAGTTCATTTACTTTTTTCTTCCCTTCTGGAGAGTCCTGCTGGGTGGGCTTATTGAAAAGTCACCAGGGCCACCCTTTTTCATTTCTTTTGAGATCAAAAACAAGCCTGTAAAATGAGCTTGAGGTGAGCTTACTGTATGTGTAAGTGCTGCACAAATATGTATTTCACAGTCAACCAAAGCAAATGTGTTTATCCTTTCTGCAGCCCCTAGTGTCGATGGACTCCCACTCAGTTTAATGTGTTGCTCTCTATCTCTGAGGATGAACTGGGACTGACAGTGGTTTTGGCAGGATCTTGTTCATGGTCCACTCGCCACAATACGACCCTTGGGCATAAATAGTGGGAACTGAGGATCTGGGGTTCTGGCTCCTTGAAGGGGCTTGGCAGACCCACACCCAGGGCCTGCTAATGTGGTCAAGCCAAGTGGAAAAATCTGCACTGCCTGATTCAAGATCTCAAGGTCTTTCCTTTTCAGGTCGCTCTGGGTTCCGACAACCAGTATTTGATGGATCAGCTATGAATGTTAGTTACTCCCCCCCGATCCCCCCTGATTCTTTTTACTTAGCATTAAAATTGTGCTTCCTCAAATACTGCAGTCCTCCTGATGATCCTTTTGTTTGTGCTTTACTTTTGTCTCTTGTACATCCTGAGTTTTATGCACATCAGCTGCTCACTGATCTTTTTCACCCTCCTCTCTACAGAGTTGTTCATCGAGCGCTTCTGCATGACAGGGGGAAACAGCCCCATTGGGTACTTGAAGGCCTACCACACCAACCTTTACCTGTCTGCTGACCCCATCAAGGTTCGAGAAGCTCTGGAGGAAGGTCAGTGCTTAAAGACAGAAGCGACATATTACTGTGAAGCTGTAACCCCAGCTTAATGAAGCGAAGGTTAGAGTCTCTGCTGCATGCTTTGTGACATATGGTGATACACAGCTGACTTTTCAACAATTCACCCAGGCATAGCAGCAGCCACCATGTTCACCCAAGAGAAGATGACGGAAGTGTCGGAGACTCAGCTGCGTGTCGCCTTCGACGGTGACGCCGTCCTCTTCTCCGATGAGTCCGAGCGCATTTACAAGGCCCACGGACGGGACAAGTTCTTTGAGCACGAGAAGGCGCATGAGAACAAGCCTCTGGACCATGTACAGTATACACATACAGTGACGATTATTTTAATCTAAAACTTTAATTGGACATGTAGGACATTTGGTACATTCAATGAAGGGATTGTTCTGGTTTTATACAACTTGGGTCTTATTGTCTTACCTGTGACCATCATTTCTATCACTTAGGATTGGGAAACATGGTGACATCCATCCGTCCATGCCGTCCCCCTTTTTCATCAACATGACCAAAATGCATCCACCTTGTTAACCCAGCTAGGAGTGAAGGCTTATTTATGCTCCCTTCATACGATAATAGATACATCCGTTTTGGTAAAACCTTCATTGGCCACATATTTCCATGCTTCCTTGCAATGCATCCACACCTAGAGGGCGCTGCTCAGACTCAACTTGGACCTACACTTGCACTAATGTACACTTTTCCTTTGCCACCATCCAACAGAGACGCAGAAAGAAGTGGTCTGATGAACAGACAGGCCAGATTATTAAAATAACGTGAATTGGAGCCTATGCTGGAATATTGGCAAGAATTCCTAATTAAGCAAAAACACTGTGCTCAAGTTTAAGCACAGGAAGTCAAAGATGAGTGTGCTCTCTTTACTTGTTTTTTTCCAGTCATCTTATTTCCTTTAAGTAAATCTGACTGATCTCGTGGATTGTTATAAACCTGTCTGAGCTCTTATTTCTCGCTACACCAGACTTCTTCTCGGCATGTCAACTCATTTCCCCATCTCAGGAATCATTCGACCAATAGGAATGATGGCTAATGCTATGACTGCACAATCTAAGTTATAATGAAGTTTGTTATGAACTGAGAGTCTAAAATTCTATCAAATAGAGCCACATATACATCTAGAAGGTAACAAACGCTGTGGGCTCACTGTATTCGTCCTTCTTTCTGCAGGGGCCACTGAAGTGTTTCCTTGAGGCTTTAGGAAAGCTGCAGAAGAAGTTCTATAACAAAGGCCAGCGCACAGACTGCCCCATCCGGACCTACTTGGTGACAGCTCGCTCCGCAGCCAGTTCTGGTACCAGAGCCCTAAAAACTCTACGCTCATGGGGTCTGGAGATCAACGAGGCTCTCTTTTTGGCAGGGGCGCCCAAGGGCCCCGTGCTTGAGAAGATCAGGCCGCACATCTTCTTTGACGACCACATGTTTCACGTTGAGGGAGCAGCTGAATTGGGGACGGTAGCGTGCCACGTGCCCTATGGGATAGCTCAGACAGTCAGCAAGAAAGGAATTAAGGACAGAGAGACGTCTCCAGCACCCAAGTAAACTGGACATCACTGCGCAGAGACACAGGAGACAAAAGGGACGTTTCATTTCGGATTTCAGCAGCAGAAGATATCCAGATGATGCAATATGAGTATATAGTATAATGTTGCGATGTCATACTAACCCCAATCAAATAATTTGGCTGTTACATCATACAGTGATGCAAGTTTCCAATGAACTCCTTATAGACAACAAAGACGGTGAAGTAATGGCTTAATTAACCATCAATAACTAATATCCTCAAACCCTATACATGAGTGTTATCATTAATAAGAATAAAATTGGGGTTGCCAGGTTGTGAAAAATGTCTTTTACTGAATGGACAATATGGCCATGTAACTTGTAGAAAAGAGCTGCAGAGGTTTGAAACTAAAATTATACAATTAATTGTTTAGAAACATGCATTATAATGAAATCTGGCAAAATTAAACCTGGCAACCCAAAATGTGCTCTTGTTAACCTTTGATAAAGGGATTAATTACAAATTCAATGTCTGTGTCCATATACCACAGAAGACCTCCTGTATATTAGAACTAAAACAAAATTGTCACACTCTAAAACAATATTTATTTAGACAACAGGTTGCTCAGCAAACAAGAAGCAGAATTTGTCAGACTTGCATGTTGTTGGTTTGCCTTTATGTATTTTGTACACTTGGTTGTTTGATCAATGTATTTGAATGTATTTTAAAATGAAGTATATTGGTAAAAAGGAAACATTTTACTTTATATTTATATATTTATTTGATATTTATTATTAAGATGAGTTTAGCATTTGTTGAGATCCATCGTGTGCAATTTTCACTTGTGCTACTTGGATCTGAGGTGCTTAAAGTTCAGTGTCTCCCTCATTGTTGCCTGTCTGCCTTGTTTTTGGGTGTGTCATTATTGGTACTGTTGTTCTACTGAGTGTGAAGTGGCTATTTATTACAAATTTGATCAGATGTGGGATCAGGCTTAATCTTGGCCAAATGAACACTGTGGACTGTTATGCAATCACGTTGTTTCTGTTTCAAGACTGAAGTAAAGATGACTGTATTACAGAAACACATTATTTCCTGTCTTCTTCCCCTCTAAAAAAAAGGCAAAATCGTATTTATTCATTTTGTTGCAAAGTTAAGGAGTTTCAACATCTTATTCTCAGATTCATCCTGTCATCAAACACTGGCACCCGCTTTGATACGAGGGGGGGGGGCCTTAGTGAGTGTACAGGGCCGCACACTTAGAAGACACTGATAAATCACTGGACCTTGTGCTTTGTAGAGACTCGCTGACCTTTTATCGTGACCAACCCAAAGCACGCCTGTGCAATATCATGATGCTTAATCAACGTCTTTAAAGCTGACTGTGATGATCTCCTGACCATTCCTCTTTTGTCACCATGAGGAGGAAACTTCACCTCTCGTCTCTTCAATCGGCACGAGTGAGTGGGTTTCTGTATTTGTGCCTGAGTAACACTTGAAGCCAGGGGTGCCCAAACCTTTTCTCGTGGAGGGCCTGAATTGAAACTTAATGTTGGACAAAGGGCCAAAAGCAAACATTCACTGCTTTGTTGAGATCCATAACGGTATTGGGATAAAATACAGTTGAAGCTCCAGATCCAGTGGATGCAGTGTACGTTGTTCATGTTGCCTAGGGTGACCATATTCTGAATCCCCAAAAAGAGGACACTACTACGCGGCAAAATTTTGAGGGTTTTTCGGGTCAGGTCGAGTGCTTTTTACGTGCTTCTAACTCAGTTAATGCATATTCTGAATTCCCAAAAACACACTTAACCAGGCCTCTTGGAGGGACAGCCCCCCAAAAGAGGACATGTCCGGGTAAAAGAGGACGTATGGTCACCCTAATGTTGCCTGAAAGACTAATGAATGCTGAATGGGGGAAATGTAATAAATGCTTGATATGTACACTGACACGAGTCACAGAGGCGGTCAATATCCGTCACACCTTGCAGTCTCTGGGTGTCTGGATGTACAGATAAGACTTCGTTGGTGGTACTGAGAATCTGTAGCTCCTGTACACTGTCCTTTCAGTATTTGTCGTATATGGACTGTGCCCACTTGTGCGTGCTATGCAAAGGTCTTCCGTCAACATTTGTGTATTAAGCTCATTTTGTCAAAAAAGAAAAGGACAACTGAGGCTCTTTCCAGTTAATCATTTTATTCATCATTGATTATTCCACATCAAGCTGCTTCACTTAAAATGTTAATGAGCTTGTGAACAAGAAAGACCACACACTGAACCAGTAGTAGACAATAAAGCTTAAAGATTTTAGGGCTGCCTCCAAATAGTTGACCAAGCACTGGTCGACCAAAAACTCATTAGCCGACCAAAATTTCATTGGTGGATTGGTCGCAGGAAAAAAAAACCAAAAACATTTGGAGCCGTGTCTTGTCAAAATTAAGTCAAAATCTATGTGACTGGCGGCTGGCCTGCGTATAAAAGGCTGGAGGGCTTTTAATTTGAAGGGCCACATACAGGAAGTCGTGACACTCACTCACTGTCAGTTTTTTTTTTTTTTTTTTTAAACACGGCAGGACTTTGGGGTTAGACAGTTAACAATTAATAGCCAACCATGTCGGGAAAGACGTCTTAGATATGGGATCATTTTGAAAAGAAGAAGGATGACCCCAAGAAGGTGACATGCAAACTTTGCAAGAAAAACTTCACCTATCACTCCTCCACGACGAGCATGATGTACCACCTTAAACATGTAAGTAGCCTAGCTACCTGCCCATGGCGGCCCGAACGTTTGAAAGCAGAGATAAATACATTTTATTACTGTTATATGCGCTAGTATTAGACTATTCGTGTGTACTGGGGAAGCTAAATTATCCAGCTCACTGTGTTTTACTTAATGTGTAAATCTCTCTACAGGCGCATCCACTTTACTGCGGGGATGATTTTTATATTTATATATATATATATTTATATTTATATTTATATTTATATTTATATTTATATATATATATACATATATATACATATACATACATATATATGTATATATATACATACATACATACACATATACATATATATATATATATATATATATATAGATAGATAGATAGATAGATAGACAGAGAGAGAGAGAGAGAGAGAGAGAGAGAGATTAGTCGACTAATTGCTCTAAATGACGACCACTGGTTGACCAAGAAAATCCTTGGTCGGAGGCAGCCCTAAAAGATTTATTACGAAAATACATTTCGGCTGTTTGACACGACAAAAGTGCTGTTTAGTAAGCAAACTAATATGATTTGGAATAACTTCCTACACTGGGCACATGTAAAAATATTGTAAGGGTAGGTTAAACATTAACTAATAGTAAAAAAAACAAAAAAAAAAAAACAAGGCTGACATGAACACATCAAGTGACAACTGATAACCTGAGGTATGTTTAACCTTCACTGAACGGCTAAGACCCAGTGGTGGAGATTAAGTCAAGTACAATTTGGAGATGTTTGTTCTTCACTAAAGTATTTCCACATTTTGCTTGACTTTATACATCTACTTCACAACCAAATGTTGTACTTTACATTTATTTGATAAACCACATCAGTACACATAATTACAATCCACTTTTATGATATTACTCTGAAAGACATGCATTTGAACATAGTTAGTACTTTTGATACCTTACAGTACATTTTTATCTTAATACTTTTACTTAAGTAAAAATGTATGCGTGTGACTTTTACTTGTGACAGTATTTCTACAATATAGTATTGCTATTTAAGGACAAATCTGTCACTTTCAACGTAGCCTCAGCAGCTGGGCCATCATCATCATCATCATCATCATCAGGTGGATCATCAACATCACCACCTTTTACTTTTCCCCAGATGAAGCTAGTCACCAACCCCAGTGTTCCTCCAGCGCTGGCCACAGCTGCAGTGGCAGCTCCTGACAGACCAGCTGCACCTATAGCAAGATTACACTGGTTTAGTATCAAGGTATGAAGCTACAGAAAAGCTGAGAAACAAAAGCTTAAAAGCTAAAAAACTAGGACACTAGAACAACGTCCATTACTGTTGTCTGTACTCTGCATGTTGTGTTATTTTATAGCTGCATTGTGATTTGTTATGTGTGTCTGACAAACCTGTGAAGACAGAGGCAAATTTCCATATCATGGACAATAAAGATTATTATTGTTACACGAATGAGTGGCAGTATTATGCAGAGTGGTGTCATCACAGTCTACGTAAACAATAGACTGTAACAATCTGTCACGACAAGTACATGGAACGGCTTTTACCTGCTGACTGCAAGACAGCCACAAGACTTCCAGCTGCCACTCCTCCTCCGTTAGCAATCGCAGCAGCAGACATCATGTTACCGCCGCTATTCCAGCTGAGGTGAAGCCTACAGCGCCCAGGGCCAAAGGAGCCGCGACCACGGCACCTACTACAAATGGAAAACAGAATCAGAGGAAACTCTTCTAAATGACTGTGTGCCAATTTGTTGGGTTACTTTAAAACGTCATGTATGATTCAAATTTAGCATATGCTTTTTTTGTTTTAACAGTGTGGGTTAGGAAAAAAAAAAGTGCACTTTTGGGGAAGAAATTATAATCAGCAGAGAAAGATCTTCATTAACTTTTTTATAAAAGCCGTAACAAAACAAACTGTCTTCATTTCCTTGACTAAATAAACAAACTGATGTTCAAATAGGCGACCACACAATTTCATACTTTGTGGCGGACCCTGCCACCGTTCTCGTTTCAAACAGTGTTCTGAGGACCTTATTTTCTCCTGGGAACGGCTTGTTTTTAAATGGTATGGAAAAAATATTTCTGTGTTTGTGTTATTGCCTCGGTAGTATTGTAAATATAAAAATTCTGAGTTTACATGTCTTCCAAACTACGTAGTGCTCCTTTAAAGTGTTTTAAAATCAGTTGAAAAAGTAAACAGGCAACATTTCATTTTCTAAAATGTTCAAGTTTTATGGCAAGTAGGTGGTAATTAATAAGTGACATTTGAAAAAACTCCCCCAAAACGACAATTTTTGTATAAGAAGTTAGTAGCAGGTAATTTCTTTAATACATTTCCAAGAGACTTCCAGCTGGTTTCTGCTTAACTTTCTCTCAGCAGGCCACTAAACTGAAGTAGGTTGTTGCAGCTTCATTTCCAACCACTTAATGCCCAATGTCAGTGAATTTAAGCACATTTCTTAACTATTTACATTTGCACCAATTTTATATCATTTCAGCAGATCAGTCCAGCTTTGATACAATTCCCCTATATGTAAAATCTTTATATAGTTATCCACCATAAATGGCTAGTTACAACAAATACAACTTGTAATGATCAGAATCAAGCGACTAACTTCCCACTTTAAAAAGTAGCATTCCTTCCTTTCTTTTATACAACACAAAAGAAGAACATGCAATCTCAACAGAACAGCAAGATTGAGGAAACACAACAGGCAACAGTACAGGCAACAAACAAATGGAGGAAACAGAAGAGTAGGGAAGGAGCTGATAAGTGTGGAAAAACACCAGGAACAGAGAACAACGTCCAAAAAATGATAAACAAATGCAAATAAGTCAATAACTTAAGATGTCTAGCAGGCCAAGACTGGGGAGCAAACAGAAGATCTCTGGTAAATATATATAGGGCCCTCATGAGATCAATACTAGATGATGGGTGCTTAGCATATATGTCTGCGTCAGAAACAAATTTAAAGAAACTGGACAGGGAACAATCACAAGCCATTCGTACATTCACAGGAGCATTTAAAACATCTCCAATATCCGCACTTCAGGTAGAAGTGGGCAAAATGCCGCTGAGAATTAGAAGGGACCAGATCATGCTGGCATATTGGGTCAGTTTGGAGGGACATGGGGCATTGCATCCAACAAAGGCTACCCTGCAGGAGTGTTGGGAACACAGGGAAATTAAAGTTTAGAAGTTTTGGGCGGGTCGGCAAAGAAATGGCTCAAAAAATAAGGTTAACAGGACTAAACATAAGCAGAACAGTCCCAAAGTCAGTAATACCTCCCTGGAAATTCTACACTCCAGCAACAGATACGCAATTATTGGAAACAACCAAAAACAATACCAAAAAAATACCGACATGGACAATAGTACAAAACTATATAAATCAACAATACCCTGATGAACTATTCATCTTTACAGATGGATCAAAAGACCCACAAACAGGATGTACAGGAACAGCAGTTTACATCCCAAAATGTAATATAGGCATCAAAAACAGGACATCGGATCATCTCTCAGTGTATACAGTTAAAATTATGGCGATAATATTAGCATTGCAGTGGGTCGAGGATAGTAGTCAACACAAAGTAACAATAGCAACAGATAGTATCTCAACACTTACAAGTATTCAATCAGGGAATTCATGCAGGCAAGATCTTTTATTGTAAATATCAAATATACAGATTACATAATAAAGGTGTGGATATTTCTTTCCTCTGGGTTCCTGCCCACGTAGGAGTCGAAGGAAATGAAGAAGCAGATATATTCAGGGTTTCCGCGGAGTCTTAAAAAGTCTTAAAAAGTCTTAAATTTGACAATCTCAATTTTAGGCCTTAAAAAGTCTTAAATACGTCCATATTTTGCATATAGGTCTTAAATTACATGTAGTCAGGTCTTAAATATCTACGTTAATTTACCGCTTCCGTCATCGCCTTTTTTTTTGTTTGGAGGAAATGTGTTGGTGAGATTCACAGTCAGCTCCGTGTGTTCCTCTGCCTGAAGTATCCAGGAACGTAAGTTTTATTTTGCCAACAACGCGGTCGGAATTTATCGGCGCACACTTCGCCAGTTCCGGAACGACTTCGATAGCGGAATCTGCCAGAGGACCCTCAAATTGGGCACACTCGGTGTCACACACAAAATTGTAAAAAACACCAGTTAGCTAGCGAAGTCGCGCTATCACACACTTCTGTACGCCTTTGTCACCAGTTCCCGGTCCAATTCCATCCAGTTCTGCTCGGCCTGAACTCTGCGCCGCCTCTGCCGCCTGCCTCAAGCGATATTCAAACCATCTTTGGCCGAACTCCGACGTTGAAAGCGGAGGTGCTTTCGATTTTGAACACCGTGTGTGTGTGTGTGTGTGTGTGTGTGTGTGTGTGCGCGCGCGCACACACACACCAGGGTTACTATAATTAACTAAAATTAAATTCCTAGATAAAAAAACTATACTTAACTGAAAAACTAAATTAAAATAAAAAACTAATGAAAATTTTAAAACTATAATAGCCCTGACACACACTCATTCACTCCATTCTTCATTGTTTGAGCTGCACTGTGAATAACAATGAATGTGTTTTTTTCTAGTAATTCTGGGACCGCATTTTCCCTTACTTTTTCGTACTTCGTGTAGGTCTTAAATGTAGTTCAAAATGGTCTTAAAAAGGTCTTAAAAAGGTCTTAAATTTGACTTGTTTAAACCGGCAGAAACCCTGTATATTGGCCAAACAAGCGCTAAAATCAAACACCATAAGTATCGAAATACCATTAAGCAGGGCAGAAATCAAATCTATTATCAGTAAACGCATGTACAAAATCTGGCAGGAAAGTAGGGATAATATGAACACAGGAAGACATCTTTACAGCATCCAACCACAAGTCAAAAATAGTGAAATACGGGGCAGGAACCGGAGGGAAGAAATGATCTTGACTCTAGACACTAGAATAGGACACACAGGACTCAAACACACTCTCAGTAAAATAGGGAAACATCCAACAGGTTTGTGTTCACAATGTACACAACCAGAAACAGTCCAACATGTATTGCTGGAGTGTAGTAAGTACAGGGATGAACGACAGGAAATGCTGACAAAAGAAAAGTTGGAATTGACTTTAAGGAATTTATTAGGAAGTACATCAAAAAAGGGTTTGAGTGTTTTAATGAAATACCTAAAGGACACAGGTATAGGTTATAGGCTATAGGGAATAATAGTTAATTTCTCTCTTTTTTTATTTATTTATTTTTTATTTTTTTATTATTTTCTAGTTCTGACCATATCATGTTCCACACTCCAGTCCAGTAGGTGGCTGGTTGCCAACCGCCAATAAAAGACAATAGAAGAAGAAGAAGAAAAAGAAGAAGGAACCTAGAAGGTGTGGAGGTAAAGTCAGGCTGGAGAGGAGCACATAGAGGGAAACAACACTGTGACACAGGCCCCGTCCAGACGACAACGCCGTTTTGCGAAAACGCACACGTATTGTATCATTTTGGCCGACCGTCCATACGGATCCTGAAAACGCAGCGCCTGAAAACGCACTTTTTTGAAAACGGGTCTAAGGGTGGAGAAATCCGAAAACGCACCCCTCCCGTTTTCATGTGGACGGCGAATCCGCATACTTTCCAAAACGATGACGCCATCGCCCCACCCGGCGAAGTCTCATAACAACAACAACAACAACTACAACAATGGCGGACTACATGCTCGTGTTCGTGCCGCAGAAGATATTGAGCCTTTCTTGCAACTTACATGCCTTGTAGTTGAGCGTGAGTTGCAGCAGCAGTTCGACCTCATTAACGGTCCTCACAAACGATTCTGGTTACAGCGTTTTCGGTCGTTTTCAGTGGAGCCGTGTGGACACAAATTTTCATAAAACGATGCCGAGGAAGACGGAGAAAAAAAAGATCGTTTTCGCCCGTGTGGACGACCCCACAGTGTCATGACTTTTCTGGACCTGTAACATGAAGTGTTACCAGCAAACACAGTTGATCCATAAAGACTTAAAGACTTACTTGAACCTAGTCCAATGCAGGCAGCTGTCCCTGAAACACAAGATCGGCATCTAAGTCAGCATTTACAGCTCATCTGGTTTATTCAGAGCCACTTGCTACAGTTACTATATCACTGATTCAACATGAAAAACACAAGTATAAGTACTATCACAGAAATGTATCAGTATCATCACAAGATGTTACTCACGGAGCTTCATGTTGTTGTCCTTGATGCTCCGCTGTGAGCTGGGCGGGGCTTTATATAGCCAGCTGATGTTTAACAGTTAGGTTTCGTTTAGTAAGAAACGAAACTAACAATATTGCAGTCAGAACGAAAGGAGGCCCCACACCCTTTAAAACCCCTTAACGCCTATTGTCGCGAATTCGCCTCAAACCGCTTCTATTCAGAATGCAGCTGAGATAGTGCATGTGTTCCCCCAATGTCGGTTGATTCCTCTTCGATACGGACCTAGGAACGTTTTGCAATCACTGGTTTCTCGCAGGACCAGTTAAAGTGGGAGCCACATCCGGTTGAAGATCGTGGTCACGTCTGGTTTTGGCGCTAGCGAGTCGAAGCTGCAAACGCGAATGGATTGTCTCATTTGAGGTAAGGTATAGTAAAATAAAAATACATGTCTGCTTATTGTTTGTCTATGGAGCTAGCAAAAGCAAAATAGAGTACTTTTGACCGATATTTTTAAAGATATTTGAAGTTTTCGGTTTGTCGCGAATTCGCGACGTTCGGCCATATTGGCTCAATTAGCCATAGCAGCTACATGTAAACAATACTATATTTAGATGGCTTTCAGCAGTCACACAATTTCTATAGCTAATACAATTCTTGTAACTCTTTGTAATCATTATAGAATTAGCATGTTGTTATATGAATGCAATTTTTGTCTGTCTGAGTGAGAGTGATGATAGTGATGACGACTACATACCTGCACAAAGTGATGAAAATAGCAGTAATAATGCTATAATATTGTACAGACTTTCAGCTTTTGTGTTGTTAACCACATTTGTGGTTGTCACCGTGAGAGCATGTTGTGTATATGTAAATAAAAATGTCTGTACTTTTCAATAGTGTTTTTTTTTTAACACCAGGTGACCGCAGCAGCACTGAAGAAGAGGATGATGCACTTCCTAGCTAAGTTTTGAATGTCTGTCATGAAACCAGATCACAATTTAAATTTAAATAATATGTTGTATTAATAAAATCCATTTCATGCCTCAAATGGGAAATGTGTTTTAATTACTACTTTATTACTACTTTTATCCATTAATGCCCGTTGTCGCTAATTTGCATGATACCCAAATTTATAACTATTTTATGTGCTACAGTCAAAATAATTATCTCCACTTAATTTAGTCTCTGCTTGAAAGCAAAAACACAAATAATTATTTTTTTAACATAATTGCATATTAATTCAGGCGTGAAGGGGTTAAATAATCATACCACTTCCTGCTTGCGGACACTTTTCGTTCAGTCTCATTCAGTCTACTCATTTCTAGGGGACATTAGGGGGGATGGATGACACACTAAACCAGTATCTGTCAGGTTTTTTAGATTTATTGCAGAAAAGATTTCAATACAAAATGTTTCAAATTCAGCGCCGGTCACAGCTGCAGTGACGGCTCCTGACAGGCCATGTTGTTCACAGCTTTTTAATTTATCTCTGTTTGTCTGGATTTGTTTTTGATGCTTTTTGCTGTCATGAAGTCTCTTAAAGGGAGAGGTCACCCCAAAATATCAAAATACATATTTGTCCTCATACCTGCAATGCTATTTCTCCATCTAGATTGTTTTGGTGGAAATTGGCATGTTTTTGAGGTATGAGCTATACACATGTCTCTCAGATATAATGGAACTGCACCATTATTGGCTTGGGTGCTCAAAGCGTAAAAGCAGACCTTGTGTGTAGCTCCTGTCTACGAATACACTCCTGTACACTGTACTTTAAGTATTTGTATAACTGAGACCCTTTCCAGTTTATTATTTTATTCATCATTGATTATTCCACATCAGACGACACACTGAACCAGTATATGTCACAGCTTTTCCAGATTTATTGCGAAAAAAAACAACAACATTTCAGATGTCTGAGATGACAAAAGTGCTGTTTAGTAAGCAAACTGATATTATTTGGAATAACCTCCTACACTCATTCAACCTAGTTGTCCCAGGGTAAAATGTGTCTTATAGCCAGGTTAAACATGATAGAACATTTTAAAAAGGCGGACATGAACACATCAAGTGACAACTGATAACCTGAAGTATGTTTAACCATCACTGAGAGGCTAAGACCCAGTGGTGGAGATTGATTCAAGTACAGCACTTATGTACAATTTGGAGATGTTAGTTCGTCACTTAAGTATTTCCACGTTTTGCTTTACTTTATACATTTACTTCACAACCAGATGTTGTACTTTATTACATTTCTTTGATAAACCACATAAATAATTACAATCCAATTATATAAGATATATTAGTCTTAGTACTTTTGGTACTTTACAGCACATTTTCATCTTAATTCTTTTGTACATTTACTTGAGTGAAAAGTATGCGTGTGACTTTTTCTTGTGACAGTATTTCTACACTATAGTATTGCTATTCACAGACAAGATCTGTCACTTTCAACCAAGGCTCAGCAGCTGGGCCATCATCAGGTGGGTCATCATCATCACGACTACCACCTTTTCTTTTTCCCCAGATGAAGCTAGTCACCAACCCCAGTGCTCCTCCAGCGCTGGCCACAGCTGCAGTGGCAGCTCCTGACAGACCAGCTGCACCTACAGCAAGATTACACTGGTTTAATATCAAGGTATGAAGCGACAAAATCTGAGAAACAAAAGCTTAAAGGCTAAAAAACTAGGACACTGGAACAACGTCCGTTATTGTTGTCTATACTGTGTATGTCTTGTTATTTTATAGCCGCATCTATTGTGAATTGTTATGTGTATCTGACAAACCTTTGACGACGGAGGCAAATTTCCACATTATGGACAATAAAGATTAGTATTGTTGGTAGTATTATACGAAGCGGGATGCATGGAACAGCTTTTACCTGCTGACTGCAAGACAGACACACTGATTTCAAATGAAAAACACAAGTATAAGTACTTTCACAGAAATGTATCAGTATCATCACGAGACCAGTGTTACTCACAGAGCTTCATGTTGTTGTCCTTCCTGCTCTGCTGTGAGCTGGGCCGGACTTTATATAGCCAGCTGATGATTAGGTTTCATTTATTCAGAAACAAAGGGGGGCCTGCACCCTTTAAATCATCATACCGTCTTAGTCACAAAGTGCACAGTTAGTGCAATTTTTCTCTGAATTATCAAGGTTATTGTCACAATATTTACTGCACTTATCAGAGTGCTGATTAATAGGAAAGATCAACTGTGGAGGACTGGGCCATGAGTCAGCAATCTCTGATGCAGCACTGCTTTGTGTTCGGGATGGAGGGAAATCCACATGCCCAGTTCCGTGCCATTGGAAAATGTCTTACTTCAGACACTTAATAGACTAGTTTTGTGCACACATGATGGAATTAAAGTTACATTGTTGGGAATGCTGTTAAAGGTGCATTGTGTAGTTTTAGGTAAGAAACTTTAATCAGAAGAGAAAAATCTTCACGCTGGTGCTGATGACTAAATAAACTGAATTAACAAACAGAGGACAACACAGTTTTATATTGTTTCACTTTGTATTTGCGGAACCATTCTACATAGTTTAACTTCAGACAGCTCTCTGGGGACTTTATTCCCCTCTGTGGACAGCTTGCTTATTCAATTCTGGAAATGCTATGTATCAAATAAATATTTCTGAGTTTGTAGTATAAATGGTCAAACTGACTTTTCTGAATTAAAGTGTATAGTGCACCTTTTAGAAAACATTACACGTGTTGATACGATTTGATCGTTTTAATTTCACTGAAAAAAAAGGTGACAAAAGAAGGGTTTTTGTTCATTCAATTAATCATTTCCTGTCGGTGCTTACTATGAAATCACAATGAAGTTACTTCATCGATCAAGCTCCTCAATGTCAAATATACACATCTTTATGTTGGACATTGACGAGCTTGATTTATAGATTTGAAGGGTCTGGTCAGTTTCATTAGATGACAGTGGATCAAGTGATTGTGTGTAAGTCTCTCAGTTATAAACCCACAGCTGATCAGCCCCTGACTATCCAGCTGTTCTTTCTCTATAGCATCTCTCAGCTCTGTGTTTTGGTTTCACAGCTGTGGTCAGAAAAAAGTTAAAGAACCATTGAACACATTCACTTTATTCACTTCTATGGGATATTATGGGGAATGGATGGCACACTGAACCAGTATCTGTCAGGTTTTATAGATTTATTGCAGAAAACATTTCAATACAAAATATTTCAAATTCAGCATAAGCAGCACAACATATAGGCAGACATATGACTGAATAAATTAATTACAAAATTCCAAGATCTGAGACAATTTAATGTATCCCGATGCCATGTCAAGGATTAGAAGTTAAAAGGCAGAATGTTGCAGCAGGAAAGAGTGCTTGTTTTAGTGGCAAAAGGCCCATAGCGCCTCCCAGAGGGCAAAACCTGTCAGTACTCGCTCTAAATAAAGAGTTAATGGAATGTGAGAATTAAGTTTCAGACATACACCAGTGTATGTCAAAATGCCAAAGATGTATTTTCTCTAAAAATCTCGCCAGACACGCACATGTGTGCGAATGAGAGTGAGACTGTGCGTGAAGTGTGAGTGAGATTGCAATTACAAAATGAACAATTACAATATAACAATAGCAATTGCAAAACAATGTATGCCAACAGTCATACAACAGTAGTATACAAAGTGTGTATGAGAGGAAGGGATTGAGATGGGGATAAAGTGAGGGTTTGCAAAGATTAATTGAGTTTTTGTGTGTCTGTGCTAGAGTGTGAGTGAGAGAAAAAGAGAAAGAGAGAGTGAATGAGATTGCAATTATGAAATTACAATATAACAATAACTACAAATTACTTTGCAATGTATTACAAAAAAATTACAAAACAATGTATGCTCAACTACAGTAGTAGTATGGGAGTGAGATTGTAATAATGTTACCTGTTAATCTTCTCCCCGTTTTTCATTAGCATGTAGTAATTACAGCATGTGAATCGCCGACCATCTTGATTTATAGGAAAGTCTGTCTCTATCTGAACAGGTCCTTTCTGAACAATTGCACATCTCTCTCTGTCATTGAGATCTTTTGGCCACAGTGCCGGTTCGTCTTCCAGTCGGTCAACATCACTTTCGTGGTCAGAAGAAGGGAGGCTATTTGGCCTATTCACAGCTGGTTGGGAGCCCCTGCAGGTTCGGGGGCCCAAGGCAATTGCCACAGAATAAGGTGAGGATGAATATCAGACCTGTCTTCAAATACAGCGCTGAGTTACTTGTACTTCTTCCTCAACTTTTTACTTAACCGACTGCTATGATTACTTAACAGATTGTTATTTAAAGGTGTACTATGTAGTTATGAAACTGATTTATTTCTTTTATGCCCAAACAAACTAAATAAACAAACTTTCAATGTTTTCATGACTGAATAAACTGAATAAACACATAAATGTGCTGAACTGAATAGGCCTCGTGGATGATGGGGTTAAATGTCTTCAAGGAACCGTTGGCAACGACATAGCACTTAGTGCTACCATGACCTGGATGACTGAGAACCTTCATCAACATATTACCTCATTAATATAGTAAATATTAAAAATGTGAATTTTAATTTATTTTCCAAAACTACATTGTGACCCTTTAACAAACAAAACATGTGACG